>JARHVA010000227.1:1565000-2765000 GCA_037957365.1 Torreya grandis | reverse complement strand
CTTTTTCCATTAGTCATGCTTAAGGATTTTTGGAAGTAGGGGAAGTATCTTCTTCAACTTCTATCTCCCATTTCTCAATTAAGTATTGAATGAAGTTTAAAAATTGCATACATTTATCGCGTAACATGCCCTTTGACCCTATGATAATTATAATATTCATCCTCTTTGAATAATTTAATATGGTATTTTCTCTCCTTAAGGGGTTTAATCTCAGGTAGGGTAATCATATTGGTAGTTATGATTTTCTTCAAGACATTTTCAATTAGTTCCCCAAGATCAATATAATATCACTTTCCTATTTTGGTTCTTAGTTTGCCTCATGGGACATAAATATTAGAAACATTATGAGGTTTAGATGTGGAGGCCAATTTTTGGATTGTTTGGACATGTTTGGAATTAGTCACACCATATCCACCAACATTTTTTTTCTTATTGAAGAACTTTGACTTGTCAGAAGGGGTATTATTTTGATTATGATCATTGAGAGAATATAACTTGATGACCCCTTTCTCAATAAGGTATTTCTCAATCTAGATCCCATTTTCTATTATTTATTAGAAATTATTAGCACAATGGATCTTCAATTGGTGACCCAATTCTAAATTAAAGTTATTGATGAAGATGATGGTCAATTCCCTTTCAGGGCTAGAACAAGGGAAACGACTAGCCAAACTATGCTCGTGTTTTAGGAAGGGGGCAAGACCTTTTCCACTCTTTTGTTTAGCATTATAGAGGTCTAACATAGTTATGTCATGCTCCACATTATAAGAAAAGTGTCTTAAAAGCTTCTTAAATAAGTCCTTGAAGGATGCAATCTACCCCTTTGGTAAATGTGTGAACCATTCTAAGGCAGGTCCTATAATATTTTTGGGGAATAGTCAACGCATGTATGCATCACTGTAGATGAACTCATGGCATGCTATAAATAATTCTTGAACATGGTTACATGGATATCCCTTTCCTCTATATTTTTTAAACTTGGGTGGCTAAAAATGAATAGGGAAGGGAACTTGAAGGATGCTCATGTCCAAGGGGTAAGTGCATAATTTTTCATACTATGTTTTTTGGATTATGCTCGTGAATCCATATTTTAAGGTCCTGCTTATTTAGGATTCATTAAGGGGTTTGATATGGATTTTAGATCAGGATTTGGATTGTATGAGTCTTGGTTAGTATTAGATAAGGGGGTTTTGATGGGTCTTCTTGGTAAATATGGATTATGTACTTCTAAGTTAATATGAGAGGCCAAACAATTGACTTGTTGAGTTATATTATTTAAGTGTTTGAGCATAGCCCTTTTGTAATCCATTTCATTTTAATCTTCCATGGTATATTTTTGTTTATCAACCTCGACCCTATTAATAGTAGTGGCATGAGGTGAGGTTTGTTATCCTTCATCTTCTTATTTAGTATCAACCAACTCTTATTCTTGATTTAGTGGATTGGGGGGAATATTATGATGGGATGATGTTTAGATCATATTATTTAAGAAATTAGGATTAAAATTGGATGGTAATCTTACTCCAATGCCAAAAATATGGGCCAATAATTGGTCTTGGTTTTCATATATATATATTGGTCAAAGTGGGTTCTAATCTCATCATTATGTATATCACTTAGTTTTTATTTATTATCTATGTGTTTATCACGTAGCATCCTAAGGACATCTTCAGGCTGGTTTGATCCTTGTCCAACTTTGAGTCTTTCAGCATAGGTTTGGGGTGCCATATGGATGAATGATATAGGTGGGTGATAAATTAAAGTGATGAGTGATGAAAGTGATTTCAGCTTGTCTTATAAATAAGGTTGGTGTGATGTGTAAGAATATTAAGAAGTCTTGAGCAAAAGAATGTCTTTACAATTGAGTACAAGGGGGATATGCTATCCTAGAGTAGACCCAGGGTTTGGACCTAATATAAATAGGTGTCATATTTTTGAGAGATAGTATGACAAGGGATAACAAAGTATCAACAATGATAGGGTCCAAACTAACAAAAGGATAGGGTATCGACAAGTACCAATTTTAAACTAGCAGAATGGTGACAAGATTTCAACATGTGATAATTATAAACCAACAAAATGACAAGATTAAAGATGATAGGGGCTAGGTTTGGAACAAATAGAGTGATAGGTTACTAGTAAGATGTCAACTGGCTATAAAATCTAGAAGAATAACAGACAGGGTGATAATATACAAAAAAATTGATAGTATACAAACAAAGTGATAGATAAAAGAAGGAATGAGTGTCTAAACAAACATAATGACAAGTAACTAGTATAAATAGGGTGGTAGTATAACTAAAGGAAGGTATACCTAAGTATGAATAACTCATGTTTTAGACAAATATATGCTCAAGAGAGATGGGTAGATGTCTTAAGGTGATTTGACTAAGTGTAAATGGTTATCTTCTAGGTATGTACATGAAGAAAGGTTATGATAGAAATTATGGTAATGTAAGCTTAAAACAAATAATAAGATGACAATATGGTGTCTATAAATGAAAACAGGCATGGTGTATGATGAATTGGGATGAAGTGAATGCAGTTGGAGAATGGTTGTTAAAACCTATGGGCCAACTAAGTGGTCTTAGGTAAAAAGGCTAAAGGGCTCACAAACAAGACGAGCCTTGACATCACTCAAGCAATCATGCAAGCCATCCACTTATGTCTAGTAAACTAACACAAAAGTGTAACTCAAAATCCACCCCACCTGATGACTTCAAGATGAGAGGAAAAGTTTAACAGTTAATTAATTAATTAAATTAAATGATTAAATGAAGGTGGTCTCCCACCCTCTCTCACCATCTGTACTTGGTAATAAATCTTGGATGATGTTATTTTCCTAACAGTGGATGCTTGTTACGATTGAAGGTCATAAGCTAGGTTATACAGGATCTCTAAGGGAGTCTCTGATATATGCGAGGTATGGTGGGGCCCAAGTCCTTGTAGGATGTTGTCTAACTACCTACGTATTAGAGATGAAATCGCCCCACACTCCATAAAACCCTTTATGGGGAATTTATCTTGACACATAATAAAATATATCCATGATATTTATACTCTGCCATAACATAGAGTGTGGTCTAATGCATAGTGATGAAATCCACGTCATTGACCCTTAATAACTATGGCAAGTGTGTGGGTGCCAATTCCATGTCACGTTTTCCCCTATAATTTTTTTTGGAGGTGTATTTATGTTTTTTGATGTATAAGAATCACCCTAAAAGTGCAAGGGGAGAGCATATAGTCTTAGCCTCGAGTAACAAATAGGCAAGCCAAAAAATTAGATTAGATTAATTTAGTGTTTTGACAATTAATGCAAACAAGTGATAAAATGCTTCAAAAATAAAGGTTTTTAGCCAAATCTTGGACCGATTAACCTCCAAGACAAAAATATTAGCAGTTTGATTAAATTGACTTCTTTGACCGATTGAGCTGCATCACAAAAGGATGCATGTTTGATTAAAATTTTATTAACATGACAAAGTCATCTCTATATTAAATAAATATCACTCGTACACACTCAAACAAAAACCCAAATAGTTAAATTATGAAAAATAACTATTATATAAAGCAAAATCACCTATTTTATAATAAAATCATAGATTTGAAAGTAGTGATAAAGAAAATTAATAGTCCATAATGTTGCTAATTCAACCTATCTGAGATTTGTGATTTTATAAATATTTTTAGCACATACCAAAAAAATGCATAAAACAGGACTGGTCAAGGACAAACTTTTGATTATGGTAGCTCTTCAACTAGTAGTCTAATCAGAATAATATGAAATAAGATGATAACCAGTATTTCAAGATTTTTAAGTCTCAAATTTAAAAACATGTAATTTTTTTTTCCTGTAATCTAGATATAATAGCACACATATGACACTAATCAAAGAGGGTATTGTTGTACTTGTTAGATGCCTGCTACCTAACAAGATACAAAATTACTATTTTTGAAGCAAAATCATAAATTATGTTAAAAATGTCATACAACAAAATTATCGACTATGTTATGCTTCGTATGCTATAGTGATAAATTAGGGACCAATTCTCAAGAAAGTAATTGACAAAAATTACATTTATATATTGCAATAAAGTCACAAATTGATGAATCTGCAGAGCTGTGATTTTTCAAGTATCCTGCACAGGGTAATAAACACCTCCATAAAGTGCATCTAATTAGATCATAAGTAGATTAGTAGTCACCAGATTCATATCATAAATGTATGTAATAGGATGAGTTTTAAATCAAAAAAGTATCAAAAATAAAGATTAAACTTAAGAAATACAAGATTAAACTGCATATAAAATAATGATTTTTTTAGTAGTTATTAATGAGGGAGTTAATTCAAGGGCTATTTTAACATATCAATACTATTATTGTTTCAAAGTCTATTTGCAAAGTCTTCCTGAGAGGTGTAACTTTGTTTTAATCATGCGTAGTCTAAAAACAAAAGCAGAACAAAATCCAAATATTAAACCACATAGATTAAAAATATTATTGAGAGACAAGCCAGGATAAAATTCAATTAAAATAGGAAAACGTGTTAGTAGAGATAGAGACAAGATAGGGTATAATCGATATTATGAACTTCTTTATGAATAAATTTATAACCAGATGAGAAATAATAAACTGGTTAAAATCTGTTGATATTATGATTAAGAGCCTATGGTTCCCCAGAGACAAAGTCACTAGTCACCGGTCGGTAATCATTCACAGAAAAGTTTGAGGGCCACAAATTTTCCCTCTTTTAGACCTGCAAATTTGTCTTCATACACTCACAACTCCAATATGTTAGAATCAAGAGAAGATTCCCAATGTGTTTGCCAAACGTATTAGGAAGAATTTGAACAATGAATTCAAATATTAAATAATCAATTCAAATCAATCTAAACTCAACACTAACCTCAAGATCGGGTAGAAGAAATCAAAATGTGAGCACTAAAAACTAAAATATAAACTGATTACCTCCTAATTAGACTAAGACATGCCCCAATTAATAGGATTGGATTGCCTTTGAAATAAATCTAGGATGGATTAATTTAGGGATGTTGGTTGGAGGTAAGTAGGATTTTTGGAATTTAAAATTTCAAAAAGAGTTATAGATGTAAGTGAATCAATAAGAATATAAGAAGGATGTAATTATAAAATTAGTAATGGAGGGGAGGAATTAAAATAGGTGAATAGTGAATTATTAAATGAAGTGGGGGTAATGTTAGAGGATAAAGAGGTATAATTAGATAGAGTTAAATGTGGATTTATTGCAGAGATGAAATGAGGAAAAATAAGTGTATACATAAAGAAAAATCTTAAAACTAACATAAATACCAAATATAGTCAACAGATCCCTATTTGTAGCTCTTAAAATATGGATTTATGAATTACATGTAGGAACCCCAGTCCTTATTTCCCTGGGGAAACCATATATCTTAAATTGTCATTGAAAATTACAAATAAGTGTCATAGAAAATCGATATATGATTTGGAATGATTGCTTAACCAAAAAATAAAATAGGCCGTCCACTTGTATAAAAATCATGCAACATAATAGATATATATATCCACTTACATAAAAACAAAAATGTTTTTAAAATAAAAGAAAACATAACATACTCTTCAATAGTGTCAAGACGCAAGTGTTCATCCAAGAATCCATTGTCATACTTGATCTTGAAAAGTCTTAGCAACACATCAACACCATACTCTGATACAAGAAATTTTAGTACATGCTCATACAACCCATCCTTTATATTGAATCCATTCATCACCTTCTATGATTATAATTTGTCGATATCTACTCTTCATATATATCATTTTGAAGTACCTTTTCCACAGTCCATGAAATCATCCATCATTGGAAATGTAAATCTATACTTGATAGCGATCTTTTTTATTTCTCCAGAATCTATACATGTCCTCCAATATCCACCCTTCTTTGATGCCAAGACTATTAGAACTACACATGGGCTTAAACTTTATCTTATTGAACCCTTATACAAAAACTCATTCATTGTCCTTTCACTTCCTCAATCTCCATAGGTGTTAGCTAATATTTTTCCTTGTTTGTAAAACTTGGTTTGGGTAAGTGAAACATATGATGATTAATGCCTCTCATAGGTGGCAATCACTCTTTTTTTCCAATATGATGTCAAAATGAGTATCACTCTTTTTTTTGGTTATTACAACTTGCATTGGTTTAAGGATGAAAGTAAAACTTGCCTTACCCTTATTTATTTCCTTCAAGAATTTATTACCAAAAAATAACAAAACTTTAAGCCTATCGTCGACCTCTTCTTCTATTTCCTTAAATGGGCTCAATGTAAACCTCTTACCATCCTTCACAAGTGTGTAGGGGTTTTATCTACCATCCTGCATCGCCTTTCTATAAAACTAGTATGGTATTCCTATAAACACTTGGCATACATCTATTGGCATTATATCACACAACACTTTGTCCTTATAGGACCCAATCTAAAAAGTCACCATACATTACTTATTTACCAACATTTGATGTCATTTAAGCAACCAATAAATGTTTTATGATTGAGAAACACATTATTTTCAACCCAATATTTTCTACCATTTCTTTTGAAACCAAATTGTTTTTGCTACCACTATTCATAATGACCTCACAACATTTACCTCTCTTTTTACAAATAGTTTAGAACAATTTATCTCTTTACACCGGTTCCTCTTCTTCCTTGGATTGTTTCAAAAAAAAATTATTCATCATAAGAGCTTAACCATATTCCATTTCTTTCAATCCACTTAGGAATGCAAAAAATTCTTCATTCACATGAGCAATATGATTTATTACTTTATTTATTCTACCATTGTTCTGAAATCAAAAACTCTATGTCCAATGTCTCCACATTTGAAACACTTACCCATGAATCCTCTATCTTTTCCTCTTCCAAAGTAATCTCTTTCTCTATGAGAAAATACTCCCCCTCTTTGGGTTTGATTGTGATTTTATGAAGTGATTACTTCTCTTTCATGAGTATGTTGTTCTCTCCCACCATTTATTTCTGATGTTCCTTTTGAGAACCTTCCTCTACTTCTAGATTTAATTTTTTACCTTATAGACAACTTTTATTCCACCGAATTCAACTTGAAAATTCCAAACTCATCTTGAATATAAATATAAATTCCATTTACATACCTTGATATATTTTCTTGATCATATTCTATGTAACTAGCTCTAATGGTTAGCTTATATATAACTCTTATATGTTATCCTTCACACACAACCCATTTTTATTCAAATTCTATAACTTCTTCAACAAACTCAGATGATAATCAAAAGGCAAGAGCTTACTTACATATTTATGACCATACTTTCCTAAGTATTGAATATATTTTTTCATCTACTCTCTCTTTCTAGCTACATGTGATCCCACCATAAGGTTGCATGACCTTTTAGTTTGGTGCATAAAAATGTCACCTTGTTGGGGTCCTCCATTGAATCATAGTTAAATTATTTATCCATCTTTGTGATCCAATATATATTCTCCTCAGGGATTATTAGAGTCTATATGCACTCATGCAACTGCATGATCACTCCTACACACCATTACCACAACATTTGACACAAAGACATTATGCACATAAAAAATCTCAGACAAGAATTATGTATAATAATTTAAGTCTATCATTATTGCCTCAAGGAATATTACACAATCTAAATTATTTTTTCTCTTCCACTTGTCTAGGAGAAGCATAAGGAGAGCCTACTAAATAGGCTAATGAGTTAGTTTCACAACAACTGCTTGGTTGATGTGAACAACTCGAATATAGGTGGATTGTCTTAAATTGGTGCACAACAAAGTATTATTTGTGCACACAAATAAAACAAATCCAATGACTATAAAAAAACACTCTAAATCAATCTTAACTCTATGAGTGGGTGTGAACATGGCTAAAGATAAAATTGGTTTAGAAATAACTCAAACCATAGCCAGTGTGAACACAACCACTCCAACACCCTCCTTAGGTGCAGAATAGGGAGTGAGAATATAGAAAATAAAGAGACTGAATGGGTCCTAGCAACTAGGCCTAATTAGGTATCCATGTATAAATCACAGTGAAATATAAAGTGTTCCTATGGTAACCAATCCATCTTACTAGAATATATAGATGTCGAGTCATTTTAACCACCAAGTCAAATGAGAACTAGTACTCTATATGAGGCTCACTCTATGAAAAACATTCATCATAAACTAGGGAAAAATAGTTGCTAAGGGTAAAATGTATCACCAAAAAGTACCCAAAAACTAGTAAAACCATAGTGAGAGTGAAGAAGAGAACATATGTTGTAAGGCATCCCAATAAGCACAACTCAAAAATATCAACATAAACTTGCTATAGGTGCAATCGATGGAATGAATCCCATCAAACAAAAGATGCACTTAACCAACTACCTCTAAAAGAAAATGTGGTGTGCCAAGGGATAAAAATGAGCACAACACCTGAAGTAGTATGTGTACACACCCTCCATAATGCTCAAGTGTGTGTAGTGACTCAAAAAATACATTAGAATGAGTGGGACAATCCCACTATAAAACATTAAAATGCTGACACTAGGTTGCACTAGACTAGCTGCTGTTCAGAAGGAGATTAAACTACATAACAAATTTGAAGGAGAATGTGAAAATCAAAGGTACGTATACAAATCTCTCAATAATATATCTATGGTGGTGATGGGATAGTCAATAAATAAAGAGTAAAGTGTATAATATGAAACACATAAACATGAATAAAAAACTCTATGACTCTCAGTATGAATAAAGGTCCCATACAATAAAAATATCACCAAGTGACACAATAAAGTCCACAATATAGTCAATGTGTAGTAGATGACACCTATGAAATGAGAGATGTAGGCTCCACAAATACATCTACCTAATAAGGAACATCAAAAGGCAAGAAGATCAATGTGTGGTCAAAGAATTTGAGTGGTGGAGGAACCTCACCTATAGATTCCTCTCAAATAATTCTATCAACACTACCAAGAATGATAAAAAATCCATCCCAAATGAACACGAATGGTGGATGAAGATGCCTGCATATGAATGGGTATAAAGTCCACAATAAAATAATACACGATAATATCCAAAGAAGTATTAGTTAGAACATGTTTGACTACTAGAGTCTTAGGTTTTTTAGGCCTGAGCGAAGGTGTAGAAGAGCCCACATGTAGCTCAATATCCTCACAAAGAGTGGGATGAAAAAAATATGGAGCTCTATCAAAATATCACAGTGAAGATGAAACACCTGCATCATAACCAATGCTATGTCAAGAAATACACATAACAAGTTGAATAGGGTGATCAATGCCCTGTAGACGCTTCCTAATACCCATAAGTCTACTAGTGTGCCCATGGAATGAATCATATAGGATCCAAAGCTAGTGGTATGTTGATCAAAAGAAGAAGACATATATGTAGGTAAAACTGGAGTGAGATGTATAGAGTGTGCAATAACAATAGGCATAGAAGTATCATCTATAACTGTAAGAGCAATATGAACAATGGGCTACTTAGAATCTAGTAGATCAAACTATAAAATTACATCAAGTGTATGCATAACAGATTCAATAACACAACATGATGGGTGCTATGTACCTAGGGATATGATATATTAATGTATATGGGTTGATGGAGATGCCAACATGTGGCAAACATCCCCCTTAGTTAGCTATATGGGTCCAATATAGTAGGATAATGGAGTAACTTGTACAATTAGTGCATTGGGTAATGGTCAACCTACATTGGGATTAGGAGGTTACCCATCCATTGTTAGTTGGATAGAGGTCTATATAAAGGAGTTAATTTTCATTGTAAAGGAATCAAGTAAGCTGAAAAACCCTTCTAATTGAGATAATTGTTGAAAGAGACATTGGGGCACAAGAAACATGTCACATGTTAGAGCTTTTGTTAGTAGAGTATTTGTGAACTTGAATGTTTCACATCAGGTGTTCAAACTTGTAGACAAAAATGAAGAAGATGATCATGAAGAGCATATAATATCTTTCATTGACGGATATAAGAATAGACCTTTTTCCATGGAAATCACATCATTTATTGAAGCAACAAGATCTTGGACATATAATCCAAGGCAGAAAAAAGATAACAAATGAGAGGCAAGGAGTATTGCAGCTATATTGAGAGTATTTCCAAGGTTTTCCTTCATCCCTGCACATGAATCAAATAAATGGATTGATTTCTATTGGTCAGAGTTATTAATTTACAAGTCATTTCATTATATACAGAGAGATATTGGAATTGACGATGAAAAAATAATATCAAACTAGGGTTCATTCAATTATAACAACTGGCATGTGGAGAGAAGAACAATTACAAAAGATGTTGAAAGTCATGGTGATACTAAAGATGAGGATAATCCACCCATTCAACAAAACACAACAGAACATGAGTGGGAAATCATATCTAGGCTACAATGTGGCCAAATTATGGAAGTGAGTGAGATAGATATGTTGGGAAGAAGAGATATTGACAGACAAGCATTATGGAATAATGAATATAGAGGTGAGGAATACACAAATAAAGTGATCAAATTCATAAGCACCATGAAAGATAATGACTTTATTATAGATGATGATATAACACTAGAGATGAATTATGAAACCTTGGGTGCCAAACAAAAAAAAAACTTGATATGGTTATGACACATTTTCATGGAGTTAAAAATTATTCACCCTTATTCATAATAGTCCAAGGAACAATAGAAAAAGGAAAATCATATCTGATAGGTGCCATTCATTGAGCTCTTCAAGATGCAACATTCCTAGAGTGATCTCCACTTCTACTACTTGCATCAATTGGAAATTCAACATTCAATTTGGTGCCTCGACTATCCATGCACAACTTCAAATCCCAATTATGAATTTTGTTGAATTAGAAGGAACAAAACTTACAAGTTTTCAAGAGGATATCTGCCACATAAATACATATTAATTGATGAAATAAACTTCATTGGGAAAAATTTACTATAGAACACAGACTCTAGACTTTGTCAAGCATTTCTTGAAAATGTAAACATGAGTTTTGGTGGTATATCTTTTATTTTGGTTGGAGATTTGGGTCAGATTCCTCCTGTTAGTGATAAAGCACCATACGATAGAAACATATGAACTAAACTATTATGAGAAGAATTCAAAATAGTTGTTACTTTAGACAAGATATTTAGACAGGAATGGGAAAGTGATGACCAACAAAGGTTTCATCATCTACTCAAAAATTTGAGATATGGAAATCCTACAATAGATGACTGGAAGCTATTAATGACCAGAACAAATGTTGGAATAGACAGAGCCACAAATGAAGAGTTTGACAATTGTATTCATTTGTTTTCTACAAATGATAATGTGCATAACCAAAATAGAAGAAAATTATATTCATTGAAAAAAATGGTTGCACGTAGCATTGCAACCAAAGTAGGAAGTGCCAATGCACCAATGGGAGGTACAAATGATGAACTTGATGTGGAGTTACTGATTGCTATCGATGAAAGGGTCATGTTAACTTCCAATATTTGGATAGAAGTAGGTTTTATAAATGGATCTCTATGGTATATCAAAAATATGATCTACAAACCTGGGAGTGCCTCACCAGAACCACCAATGTATGTTATGGTCGAGTTTGAGACTTACGTAGGAATACCATTTAAAGATACAATTCCATGTGCAATACCAATTACACCAATACAAAGGGGACACATAACCTAACTACCCTTACGGTTGGCTTGGGCATTAACAATACAAAAATCACAAGGTTTGACCATTTCAAAAGCCATAATTGATATAGGTAAAAGAGAAAGAACATGATTAACATTCGTGGCTATATCCCGTGTAAAGTTATTAAAAGGACTAAAAATATTACCTCTATTTACATATGACCACTAGGAAAAGCTAAAAAATGAAAAACAACTTTCCTAACGGAACGTTGAGGAAGAGAGATTGAAACTCTTAGAGGAAAAATAATTTCATGTAATTATGAAAAAATTCATGTACTTATTCATTATTTGACATTTTAAGTGATGTGTACTTATTCATTATTTGACATTTTATGTGATGTGTTTGGTACATTTTGATGAGTACTAAATAATAATTTAGATTGAGAAATTTAAATTATGTAAATTAAAGTTATGGGTGATTTAATTCAACGTGTATTATAGTTCTGTACGATTTAATGTAATGTATAAATTACATTTTAAGTTTGATGAAAAACTTCAAATTATATGTCAAATAAATATGCAAAACGCACTGTTGATACTAGCATACCTATCTTAGATAAATCTATGTAAAAGATGTCGAGAGGTATCATTCTCGAGGCGCCTATCTTATATTGGATTTGTGACATAAGTGGAGTATGTGCCTTGAGAATGATATCTCTTGGCGTCTTTTACATAAATTTATCTAAAATAAGTATGCTTAAGGGGGAGGGAGAGAACCTAATATCGTGCTTGTGTAAGGAAAAATAGTCGACATTTATATTTAATTTTTTAATATAAATATATTTAAAATATTAATTGAAAATCAATCGACATAATATTTAATAAAAACACACCGACATAACCTTTTCAAAAAAATTTCAAAACATATAAATGTAATTTAATATAGTTGAAATCAATAAAAAAAAGTAACATGAAGTGGAACAAAAATAATTAGCGATCGAAGCTCAGAAGAACAAATAGACAAGAATAAGAAAACAATTTATTGAGCTGATCTATGTCAAAGGGCGCCTAGGGTGTGGAGATATGGTGGACACCCACAGAAGAATTGGCGATGCACCAATCTTGAATAAGGCATCACAAGGTGTGGTTAGGTGTGAGGTCATGATTCTCTAGGCCTTGCATAGTGGCAGGGCAGATGTTCTTCCCCAAGGTATATATCCACTTTTTGATGCTCTCTCTATCGTAAGTGATGCCTGTGTAGATCATTACAGGGTTGTGCATCTGTTGGATTGATATTGGGCATACAAAATATGATGAGATTTCCACCTATGAAATCTCTGCAGCATCCATATTAACTTTCCACACTATGTAGAGTATGCTTTAAAACTTCCATGAATTCTCACGATGAAATGAAGAAGGGAGGATGTGAAAAAAGATGTGTGGTGAGTGGGCGAGGAAGGGTTGCAGTGACATTAATACAAGTGCAAAGAAGGTTTACGTGGTTGACCATTATAATTTTTTTTGGAGTTTTGATAAAATTAAAGAAATTCAAATGGAGCAGACAAACATTACAAACTTGCAATAGTTGGATGGATAAAAACACGACCTGAATGATTAAGTGTTACAATAATTATTGCTGTTAAGTTAAAATCTCTCTTGTAAACATTGACTTTCCCAAGGCTGTTCCAAATTCTATATATCTCATTCGTTTACAGTAATTAGGTCTCCCCCTCGCTTAATTTATTTCTCAAGGAAAATTTAATTAATTTTTTTGGATTAATAAAAATATAAAAAATTGAGGAATAAAATTGTTATAATATATTATTTTGAATTTAAATTTTTTATTTAATTATAAATTTAAATATAATTTTAATTTTAATTTTTTTATTTGCTATGATTATAAATTTAAATATATATATTTTAATTATTAAGTGTATTTATTAAATTATTAAAGTATAATTTTTTTAATGAAAATGATAATTATATAATATTTAATGTATTATTGAGTGATATTTTTTATTAATTATAATGAATGGATAATTTTATGAAAATATTATGTTGTTTGAAAAAAAAGTTTTAAAATAACAATGATCAAATGAATTATAATATTCTCAAAAAGTTAAAAATTTATTTTTTTGTGTAAATATGGTTCAACCAAAATTGAATTTAGAAAAATGAAGAAAAATGAAGAGAATATCAAAGACAATATTGTAGACAAAGAAAACAATAAATGATGGATGGCAAAAAGAGTAATAAAGAAAAATTTGAAATGATAATGATAGATAAGGATTTCAAGAATGTAGGGTGGAATTGACAACTGAAGAACTAGATTCCAAAAAGAGGTAACATGAAGATAAAATGAAAGGCATTAGGGCACAAACATCTCAAGATGAATAATATGCATTAAGAACAAGATTACATAGATAACATAAACAAGAACTTTATCGTGAAGCATCATAAAGGCATTACAAACAAGCGATTCATAATGTTGACATCAATTATGAAGTACCAAACTCGATATCGACATATTATGTACTCCCAACACTAGATAATGCATTTCAAGTTGTAATGAATGTCGACGTTGTAAACACTACACAAAATAATGATATACAAGCACAAACAACATCTCAACCTATAAGAAGAAGATTAAAGGAAAATGATGAGTTGGAAGAAGAGTCAACTTTGCAATGTAAAAGAAGACGAAAAATGCACGATAGATAAATTTAAAGAGAGAAAAATATAACTGATCCCAATGAAATGGTCGGGAGAGATTTGAAATATAAGACAACTTACACAGGTGGATATGGAGCATGATTATTAAGATCTTCTTAATTGTGTAGAATGACATCAATGTGTGGAGGGGGTGCTTGCCTATATAAAAAAAAAGGAAAAATAGTTTTTAGGTAAGATTTTCAATCATATAAATAGTTGTATAAAAATTATACACAATATCTATAAGAGAACTAACAATTGAGTCATTATTTCTTCTAGGTATGGTGCACTGTGGCCATTGAATGTTAATGAATCAAAATTATACGAATACCTAGATGCATGAGATAAAAAGTTCTACCCTGAAAGAAATGATGATAGAGTCAATACACATAATAGCTATACATTACAGCTATGGAGAGAAAATATAGATTGGAAACTTGTTCTGTCCAAATACATTATGGTCAAATACATTGCTAAGTATGCAACAAAGGCAGAGAAGAGTCTTAAAAATCAACAAAAGCATATAGAAGACTTCTAACCGAGACAATTGTTGAAAGAGACATTGGGAAATAAGTAACATGTCACATGTTGTTGGAGCTTTCGTTAGTAGAGAGTAGTACAATATTTATGAACTGGAATGTTTCCCATCAGGTGTTCAACCCTGTAGACAAAAATGAGGAAGATGATCATGAAGAGCATACAATGTCTTTCATTGATGGATACAAGAATATGCCTTTTTCCATGAAAAACACATCACTTATTGAGGTAGCTAGATCTTGAACATATTATCCAAGGCATAAAAAATACAACAAATGGTGGGCAAGGAGTATTGCAACTATTGTGAGAGTATTTCTAAGGTTTTTTTTCATCCCTCCATGTGAATCAAATAAAAAGATTGATTTATGTTGATCAGATTTATTACTTTACCAGCCATTTCATGATATATAAAGAGATATTGAGATTGATGATGAATAAGTAATATCAAATTGAGATTCATTAAATTATAACTATTGGCATGTGGAGAGAAGAACAATTTCATAAGATGTTGAAAGTCATGGTGATACTGAAGATGAGAATAATCAATCCATTCAACAAAAAATAGTAGAACATGAGTGGAAAATCATATCGAAGCTATGACATGGCCAAGTTATGGAAGTTTGTGAGAGATATGTTGGGAAGAAGAGATATTGACAGATAAACATTATGGAATAATGAATATAGAGGTAAATAATACACAAATACAGTTATCAAATCCATAAACACCATGAGAGATAATGGATTTATTATATATGATGATATAACACCAATGATGAATTATGAAACCTTGGATGCCAAAGGAAAAAAACACTTGATATGGTTATGACACATTATCATGCAGGGTAAAATACTTTGCTCTTACGTATGATAGTCCAAGGAACAATAAGAACTAGAAAATCATATCTAATAGGTGCCATTTGTTGAACTTTTCAAGATGCAACGTTCCTAGAGCAATCTACACTTTTATTACTTGTAACAAATGGAGTTACAACATTCAATAGTTGTGCTTCAACTATCCATGATCAATTTTGAATTCCAATTGTGGATTTTTTTAAATTGGAAGGAGCAAAACTTACAAGTTTCCAAGAGAATATCTGCCACATATATTAGTTGATGAAATGAGATTCATTGGGCAAAATTTCCTACATAACATAGACTCTAGACACTATCAAACATTTTCTGAAAATGCAAACATGAGTTTTTATGGTATATCTATTATTTTGGTTAGAGATTTGGGTCAGTTTCCTCCTATTAGTGATAGATCGCCATACAATAGCAAGAGATGAGCAAAACTATTGTGGAAAGAATTCAAACTAGTTGTTACTTTGGAGAAGATATTTAGAGAGGAAGGAAAAATTTATGACCAACAAAGGTTTCGTCAGCGACTCACAAATTAGAGAGATGTGAATCCAACAATAGATGATTGGAAACTATTGATGACAAAAAATAATGTTAGAATAGATAGAGCCCCCAATGAAGAGTTTGATAATTGTATTCATTTGTTTTCCATAAGTGATAATGTGTGTAACCATAATAAAAATAAATTATATTCATTGAAAAGACCAGTTACATGTAGCATTGCAACCAAGGTAGGAAGTGCCAATGTACCAATGGGAGGTCAAAATGATGAACTTGATGTGGAGTTACTGATTGCTATCAATATAGGGTCATGTTAACTTACAATCTTTAGATGGAAGCATGACTTGTAAATGGAGCTCTAGGATATATCAAAAGTATAATCTACCAACCTGGGAGTGCCCCACCAGAGGCACCAACATATAGTATGGTCACGTTTGAAAGTTAATCAGGAATACCGTGTGAAGATTAAAATCCATATATAGTTCTAATTGCACCAATACAAAGGGGGTGCACAATCCAACTACCCTTGCAAACGCACCAATTGACTCTTTCAAAAGCCACAATTATTATAAGTCAGAGAGAAAGAACATGATAAACATTTATGACTATATCCCATGTAAAGTCCTTGCAAGGACTATGAATATTACCTCCATTTATATATGACCGCTATGAAAAGCTAAAAAATAGAAAACAACTTTCCAAAAGGACAGTTGAGGAAGAGAGATTGAAACTCTTAGAGGAAAAATAATTTCAGGAATTATGAGAAAATTTATGTACTTATTCATTATTTAACATTTTATGTGATATGTACTTATTCAGTATTTGATATTTTATATGATGTGTATGGTACATTTTGATGAGTATTAAATAACTATTTAAATTAAGAATTTTAAATTATGTATATTAAAGTTTTGGATGATTTAATGTAATGTGTATTAAAGTTTTATATGTTTTAATATGATGTATATTATATATTTCAAGTTTTATGAAAAACTTCATATTATATGTTAAATAAATACACAAAACGTGCAGTTGCTACTAGCATACTTATCTTAGATAAATCTATGTAAAAGACATCAAAAGATATCATTTTTGAGGTGCCTATTCCACTTATGTCACAAATCCAATATAAAATAGGCACCTTAAAAATAATATCTCGACATCTTCTACATAAATTTATCTAAGATAGATATGCTATTATTACTTAAATACTTAATTTTTAATGTAATAAAAAATTAGAATTCATACAACCCTTTATTTACCTCTATATTTACTGACTATTCCTATGAAATAAACCTAATGAAACAAAATTAAATTTAAAAATATATAATAATTTCACTCTTTCCTCTATAAATAAATAAGTTGCTCGAAGTCAAATCACTATATTCCGTCCTTCCAAAGAATTAAATGTTATTTCTTCCACTTTATAATGTGTCATATTTTATAATTAGTTTGCCTTGAGAAAGTAATGATGGAATTTATATATTTCGTCATCCCAAGAATTATTAATGCTTAGTGATAATGAATTAATAATGCTTAGTCATTTCTTTCACTTTATCATTAAAAATGATAATGCATTCATTGCAAATCATTAAAAAAATATGACTTTAGATAGATTATAATGCACCTTCTTTATAGCGTTATTAAATTTTTTAGATAGATTATAATGAGTCTTTATCAAGGCTTCTCACACAGGTATTCCCTTATGAGTAGGGAATGATCATTAAATATGACACTCATTTATTTTTAAATATATTTTTTAATTTATTAAATTATTATTCATATAGAATTTTATTTGTATATCTTTAAGTTGTTTTAAAATAATATTTATAAATAATTATTATCTTGATATATACCAAGAAAAATGTCATTAAAAGAATAATTAATTTATATATATATATATAAAATAAATTTAAGTAAATTATTATTAAAAAAATAATTAGTATATGTATTTTAAATAAATTTATATGAAAGATGTCGAAAAATATTATTCTCAAGACGTTAATGTGATTTTTGATTTATAAAGTAAATGGGATGGAACACCTCAATAATGATATCTCTTGGTATATTTTACATAGATTATCTAAGATATATATACTAGTTAATTATTCATTTATAATAAGAAATAAATATAAAAAAATTATAGATTGTATAATATAATATTTAAATTATTACTATTTTAATTAAATTAATTGTTTAGGGTCATATTTTATCTATTACATATATTTTCTTTGGTACATATAGTTGCACTTGATAATTGTGTATAGGGCCTTTGTCTGTCATTTATAGCAATGACCTAAGGATTAGAAGTCATTTTAAAAAGTTACTTTCATTCCAAATTCATTCATAATAGATTTCACTCAAACAACATTTAAATTTTAGATTTTTATTAAATATGACATGTTTAATTCGAATAGGCACAATTTTTTTTAATTCAACATTGCTCCTATAAATCATGGTAAAATATGGAAGCACTAAAGGAAATATATATATTTCATTTTAAGTTCTTAACTTGTTATAGTGTCCACTCATAGAATTATAATTTATTTTTGCTAGATAATAAGGGTTGGAGGGTCCCTCACCCATTTTATTAGTAAAAAAAAGCAAGATTACAAATCCTGTACCAAGATGGAGAAGCCAAGAACAACTGTTATCACTTGGATTTGTACCCCTTGAGGAGATGCTTAACTCTCCTCATCCAAGTGGCACAATGGAAACATCTCTTTTGCTATGGGTGACAATTTGTTGAGATGAATCTCTAGAAGGGCTAGTTCCCTTGATGCAATCTCTGAAACACTTTCTTACTTATAAACTTTTGGATGAAAAGGGTTAAAAAAATAACTAAGAAAGCTGAAAAGGGTGATGCACCAATAGTATATTTCCTCTTATTGACTGAAATTTTACCACTTAGAGTTAAACAAAGCTTCTTTTACACAAAACTCACAACATAAGGTAGCTTGTTACATCAGTGTTTCATAAGCTAGGTTCAAAAGGCATTTTGATGCTTAAGAGGGTAATGAAGGATTCATTTATAGTATACAATCATGAGCCACTTCTAATACACCTATACACTTAGAAAATAACACTAACAAAGACATACAACAGTTGCTCTTCTGCACATTTGGTGAATAATCAAGGATAACATGCTAGAAAAGATAATCTTCTACTAAACAAGACCAACAAAATTATATTAATACTCAATTAAACAACATGTGAGTAGGAAAAATCACTTATTTATTTTTTCAAGAGTCTTTCAAGTAAAAATTTGGCCAAAGTTTCACCATTAACCAATGGAGGTTGCTCAAAAGAGGCAAACGAGTCTATATTTATAGCCTTTGAGAGAGAAATAAGGCAAAAGAAGTCCAAACGTAACTTGGACATGTGTCAATCTCAAAAAGGGGTTAAAATTTGCATAAGAAAGAGGCATGAGTCAAACTATGCAATGTCGGGAGGTCCAATTATCCATACAAGTCATGAAAACTATGAAGTGTCACACAATTCCTTATCTTGGCTTAGAAAACTACCTTCATCATTTGGAGCTATTTGAACATCCCACCACTGACTACAGATAATTATGATGATGGGAATAAGAGGGAAGGCCTTCAGGCATGCAATTACATGCATTGGTTACATTCCTACTCCTTTGGAAACTCCTAGAATGAAGCAATCACTGTTTGCAGTCCTAAAATTCCTTGTTTCAGTAACCCCTCACACTTGGCCTCAAAAATGTCTTCAATTTTCCATGCAAATCAATGTAAAGGAGTGAATGATACTTGGAAAGACTATCTAAGGACTTAGAATACTCAGGTACACCTTAAAAAGGCCCATACTTAGTTTTCACCCTTCTCACCCTTGTGTTCATTATGCTAGGTTTGACTGGTTGAAAGTAAGACAATTGTTTGAACACATAGAAAATTTCCTTAGGAATGAAATGAATATGGGGGGTTATAAAAATTCTTAAGATTTTCACCAAACTTGATTGCATCTTCTCAAACCTTCTAGAACTTGAAAAACACAAAAAATGGTGAGAAAAACACTATTTTTCATATTGTCCATATAATTCTATACAAATCATTTGTAACATGGGTGAGGGCCTAAGTAAGTCTTCTCCATGTTTCAGTAGGTTTCCTTGCCAAATTATGCAATTTGGGTGGCTCTCCAAGCTTGTTTTCTCCATCGGGTTTTACTAGGATAATAGATAGTTTCCAGGTCTTAAGCTTTGTTCATAAAGATGTCACATTGATAGGGACCCTCTCTAACTCCTCTAAACATCTCTAGTTCCCATGTAGATCCTTCAAGGTGATGTGAGCTTCACAAGTTGCCCTATCGAGCTTGCTTTTCCAATTTTGCATGAGGGTGAGTGGTTTTGAGCTCAAAGATGGATTTATTGATCAATTTTATGCATTCCACAAGCTCTCACACCTATATTGTGACCTCAAAAACATACCTCAACCATCTGGATAGTCCACCAAGAGGCATAAGTGAAGATGGACTACTAATTGACATTAGGCCTTTTCAAGACCCAATAGGTCTACTAGGCACCTTGATGAATATGGGTATTATGGATATTGTATCATAGTTACATTGGTGTATTAAGCATTTTCAAACCCTATTTAAGCTCACCAAGCCATCATATAGTCATCCAAGCACCCTACTTCATGTTTTTTCTTTACTTACCAATTAGGCCTAGTGAAAAACCTACCTGTTTGGATTGTGTGCAAGGGAAAAAAGGATATTTTGAGGAGTCTGAGCCTAATCTAATGTTTTTAATCCCATACATACCTTCTATACACCTTAGTAGAGGTTTTTTGAGGTCCCAAAGTATTCACATCAAGTCCCATGCTCATTATACACTCATATGATCATTTTGCCAAGTTCCGATTTTCCTAGAGTGGCTGATCTCTGAGACAAAACAAAAAGATATTATTCACTATGTAAAATGAGTGTTTTTGGAGATATGACAAGTCATAATGACAATTTTTACTAAAGGGTTTGTCCTGATTCCAGTTTTGGATGCCAAACCATCTCCAAATGTCCAAAAAAGGGGCCAAAAACCTTGTTTTCCTACATTTTTGTCCAAATCTACTTGGGAGTCACTCTTCCAAGCCAAAACTATGATTCTAGGTTATTTTAACATGTTTATAATCTTAATTTCATGCTGATGGATCTTTTCAATCCATTCAAAACCCTTTTCCTACATGGATTCTTCATGCTTGTTCATTGGGCAAAGTGCTTTCTAGTCACCTGTACAGACTGATAGCTTTGTCCAAGCAAGGAAAAGTGATTGAGCATATTTTAGGGGTTTTTAAGTGTGTGAAACATTCATTTAACTTATCATATACCTTCTCAAGTTGATGGTCAACCTTCCCTCTCTTTTGGCATGATAGACCCCTACCTTCACTAAGAGTATATATTCAGCTGTAGGTATATGCAGGGTCTTAAGGGGTCTATATATGCTTTTTTTATATAACCAAGATATTATAAATTCCATATTAGTTCTAATGGGGATGATCCATACGTGATATATCATATAAACTCCTTTTTTGGGCCTCATATGTCTCTTATAGCCCAAACTGGGTACCCTACTGCAGGTAGGTTGAGACCCCTGTTCTACCTTGGCCTGTAGGTTTCAATGTCCTATCTTGAGCTTGTTTATAGTATAGGAGGGTTCCTTGAATTCATCCTATATTTATTCCATGTCTATCCAAACAATCGTCATCCTTATGAGACTCCAAAGCATCATCTTGCATGAACTTTATGATCACTGTTTAACTTGGAGTACTCTATCCACAAACCTAGTTGTAGGTGAAAAAAGGGGTTTTGTTCATTATATCATGATGTTCATCAAATTATTGAAATACTATTTGAGGTTATACTATATGCATTTCATTTTCACTTACCCCCTTGTTCCATTGGAACTCAAAACTATGCCCCTTTTCCTTGATTGGGACACTTCCTCCTAAGACCCTGTTGTAAGTGGAGATAAGGCTTAGCTGGGGTGGTTGTGGTGAGAAAAGAGGTAAATTTAACTTCATCTTGAACTCTTAATATTTATGTTACCTTAAAATCACTTTGGATATACTAAAACCCATACAAAACATGCACAAACCATTCCCTCTTCAATTTACTTGTCTAATTAGACTGAGACACTTGTAGGTGTCATTTTCATGCTTAAAAGGGCCTGTAAGTGGTCATAGGAATGTAAAATGCTCAATATCAAACTTTCCTTGATGAATTTGATTTCATTTTGTCTCATCATACTAGCTTATTCATTCTATGCTTGGGATTATATTCAATATTACTTTTTGAAATGATCAAAATCCATTCACTCCTAGATGCCTGTAGACACTAATGAAGTTTTTAGTGTGTTTTGAGGTACATTTTAAGCTCTACAAAAACATCTTCCCCTTGTCCTATCCTTATCAAGTCTGGTATGATCTTTGTCCTATGATAGGACTATAAATTTCATCCTTTTAGACACATTGAAACCTATTGCAAACATGCTTTAGAAGGTCCCTCAAAACCTCTTGGATCTCTATTTTCCCATTTTAGGGAAAATGGGCCTAAAACACAATCCACTGCCCTTCTAACATAATTACGCCTTCATTTGCCTTATTAATGTGTCAAATGTGCATGATTAACCCCTCTCAACATATTGAGATCTTAAGAAGTTTCCAATTCACATTTCAATACCCCATTTTGACCTCATATTCTTTTATTATAGCTACCTTTAGGTATGCATTTAACTATATATAGGCAGAGAGGATGTTACTAAGCAATAATATGTTTGTTAAAAGCCTCCTAACACCCCAAATGCATTTTTCACTCCTCAAATGGATGACATCCATCAATAACATTTTTAAACCAACCTCAAACACCTTCTTCAACATGAAAATCACCTGCTTATAGGTGAAAAGAGCAGACATGGGAATAAAATGAATGCCTTGGCATGGAAAATAAGCATATGATCAAACTTACCTCTCCAAAAACATATAAATGAAATTAATTCAACTAAAAAAGTCTTTTATAAGACAATAAATCTCTATTAACACTTCATAGACAAGATGGACAAGCTTATGCATGGGACTAAAATTGAAACTAACCATGAAGTTGGCAAATGGAGAAGGACAAGCTTGCAAGCTACTCAAATAATGTCATGGTGAGATAAAAACATGAAATAAGGTAGTAAAATGACCAAGAGGCTTATGAAACACTCTTTCCCAATTTAATAATACACCTACAAGAGAGAGACACTCAACAATCATAAGCACTCCAACTGAAACTACACATAGTGACACCCTCTTGTACACATAGGCCTATTTGCTCATCCAAACATCATGAATCATGAAACCAAGAATGGAGACCATGTGATAGTTAATTATACATCATTTAAGGCCAACATCACTAACTGTTTCATATAGATTTGGTAGGAATTGAGTAAAACCTATAGGGTGCACCAATCAACTAACAAATTTGCATAGTCAACTTGTTATCAATGGTTCATAAAGAACAGTTGACCAATATTAAACTTATTTATATGAAAATTAATGTATATTATTTTAATATCACCTCTCAAAATTATTCTTCTTGAAACTACTTGTACTATCCATACTGAGCAAAAACCTGAGGGTCACTTAAGTCTGTCCAGAAAAGCAAAAAAAATGTAGAATGGTTTTGGCATAAAAATGACTATTTTAGGTCAAAAAAATCATATATATGAGTTTTATAAATATTAAGAGACCCCCCCATGATCTTCCCCATGTGGGACACTTCCCAAAAATCTGTACAAGTGCCATTTTATCTCTTTTTCAACTGATTTCTATAATTTCAATTAGGGAACTTGCAACCTTCTACTATGACTGACATATTTGATAGTCTTACTAACATCTTAGACATTTTAAATTAATTTAATACACCTATTCACCTTGGGAAACATGCCATTTGCATTAATGACCCCTACAAGTATATAAAATGACCCCTAATGGACAAATTGACTAATACAACTAAGACCAAAGCTAATATGACCTCAAATGACATCAGATAACAAGTAATACTTCTTATGAAAACATATTAGGACTCATTAAAATGTTTAAAATCAAAAATTTTGCGTAGGGGTGCCCAAATTTGATCAAAAAGTCAAATTTGGTCAACAAAATGGTGACTCATAGGGGTAGTATGCCTATTATACTAAGGGCCAGTAGTATTATCCTACCAAAGGCAAATGGAGGAAATGGATTCTCAAATACAAATGAAAATAAATTTACAAAAAAACAAACACAAAGAAAACACACCACACCAATAAAGCAAGACACAAAACAAAGCAAGACATTAGACAAAATTCACACATGTGCATAAGCACATAGGGAACACAAGGAAAGCAAGAAACTATGTACAAGTAGAGAGGAGATCTTTAGTAACATGTTTGAGATATATCCCATTGACTGAGATATGAAACTCCTCTCCATCTAACCTTGAGAGTTGGAAAACATTATGTTGCTTGCATTGTGTGATCACATATGGGCCACTCCACAAAGCATCAAACTTTATGTGTCTTCCAACTTTAGCACTATCTTCATCCCACTTAAGAACAATTTTTCCCTCCTTGAAACTTCTTGACATGGATTTCTTGTCAAAGTATCTCTTTGTTTATTCTTGGTGAGCTCTCATAGTTTGCATTGTTGATCTCTTGTCTCCTAAAGCTCCATCAAGTCACATAACCTGAATTCCATGCTCTCATTCTCCATCAATTATAGATGATAAGTGAGGTCCAAAGCTAGTAACTCAAGTGAAATAGGTAGTCTAGCTTCTCTCTCATAAACAAGTGTGTATGGTGAGTTTATAATTGTTATTTTTGGGGTAATCTTATTATCCTAAAGGGCTGTCTTCAACTTGGAATGCCAAGTCCTTTAGTTCTCCTCCATTGTTCTCTTTATGATCTTGATCAGATTCTTATTGGTGGACTCAACTAGTCCATTCCCTTGTGGATAGTAGTTGGATGAGGTGCTAAGTTAGATGCCATGCTTCAAATCCCATTCACTTATCTTCATTCCAAGAAAATCCAATGCATTATCTAAAATTATTGTTGAAGGTACCCCAAAACTTGTTACTACACCTTCATATAAGTCTATAACTGAGTTTTCATTTGCCTCCTTGAGAGATACAACCTCCACCCATCTTTCAAACTAATTTGTATCAGTCAACACCCACTTGTGACCAATACTAGAAGGTGGATTGATTAGGCCTATGAAATTCAAACCCCATTGCATAAAGGGTGCATCAACTTGAATTGGATGAAGAGGTAAGGCAACAAGATTTTGTTTACCATAAAATAGAACACATTTTGGGCACTTCCTTACCCAAGCATGGGTGTCTTTGAATAGATTAGGCCAAAAGTATCTAGTCCTCGTAATCCTAGTAGTTATGGTTCTTAGAGTAAAGTGACCACCAGCTAGTCCATCATGAAACTCAAATAATATTTTATTAATATAATTTGATTCTATACACCTCAATAACACACCTGAAAAGTCCTTCCTAAACAATACTCCATCAACAAGAACACAAGGAATGGATTGCAATCTAAAGCACCTTCTTCTAACTCTATCTAGGTGTTGTGGACACTCACCACTTTGAAGAAAATGGATCATATCTTGTGTCCAAATTCTCATTAATGAAGGTGAAACTATCATAGGGTCATCATGGAGTGTAAAAACAACCTCTTTTTGCTCCAAATTTGAATCAAGATGCTCACATAACCCCTTCCCTTTCACTAGATTGGTTGTCTTGATTTCCACATCATACTCCATAACTTTTTTGATCCAACCAACCCTCTTTTCATTCAAAACTCCACTCAAAAGGAAATATTTGACACTAGGATGAGGCACAAATATGTGAATCTTGTTTTTAGACAACATATGCCTAAAATTCCTCAGACTCCTAATAATTGAAAGTACTTGCTTCTCAATATAGGTGTATCTTACCTCATAGCATTCCAAACTTTGACTAAAGAAGGCAATAGGCTGTTCCAAATTTTCCTCATTTGATTAGCCATGGAAAAGATTACCTCATCATTCCCAAAGGCATACAAATTTAAATCCTTTGAGAAATTAGGAATTACAAGAGTCAGAGCTTGGGCAATGGCTTGTTTAATCTCCTCAAAACTTTCCTTCCTTATTCTCGTCCAAGTGAACACTTCATCCTTACTTAGCATAGAGGCTAGAGGCTTGACAAGATTAGAAAAATCAGGAATGAACCTTCTTATGAAATTAATTTTCTCAAAGAAACTTTGTAAACCTTTTTTGTGTTTGAGCAAAGATAATGCCAAGATGGCACTCACCCTTTCATGATCAATGGATAAGCCGTTCTTGGAGACAATGTGTCTTAAGAGTTTGCCTTCATGGACAAAAACACACATTTTTTTGGGTTGAGAGAGATTCCAAACTCTATACACCTCTCAAAAATCTACCTCAGGTGATTCAAGTGATCCTTTGCATCCTTGGAGAAAATTGTTGCATCATCAAGATACACCAACACAATATCATTTATTAGTCCTTGAAAAGCCATATCCATTACATGTTGAAATGTAGCTCCAGCATTAGAAAATCCAAAAATAATGTTTTTATAAGCATATATATGCCATTTATTAGTAAAGGATGTCTTGTATTGATCACTTTCCTTCACCAAAAAATGATTGTACCCGAAATACCCATAAAAGAGAGAAAACCTTTCACTACCTACCACAACATGAAAAATTTGTTCCATAGAAGGGAGAGGATAATGGTCCTTCAAATAAACTCTATTCAAGTCCCTAAAATCAACACATAACTTAATTCCCCATTATTCTTCCTAATAGGAACCAAGTTTGCCAACCAAGATGAATGTTTAATGGGGAAGATGATTTTGGACTCAATCAACTTGGTGAGTTCTTTCTTCATGAGGGGCTCAATATTAGGATTTATTGGCCTTTGTATTTACTTTATAGGCTTGGAATTTTCATCTGGCTCTATGGTATGTTGAGTTAAGTTTGGGTCAAAGCCTTTCAAGTCACTATATTCCCATGTAAAGACATTAGAAAACTCCTTGCATAACTCAACAAAAGCATGCTTCTCTTCACTAGTACATACCTTTCCAAGAGCAAACAACTTGTCCTTGAATATTTTTACATTCTCATAGTTCTCTTGTTTGGTAGACATGATTAACTTCCCTTTCTTCAGCTAGTCATCATCATTGAATATGCACTCAAGAGTGACTAGGCCTTTAGGAAGTTTGTTAAACTTCAATTGGACAATCTACCCTCTATATGGATGTTATAGTTTGGACTAATTCTTGGAAAAAAACTTGGCCTCTTCTTGTATAAAAAATTCTATTTGTTGATCACTATAAAACACTTGCCAATTAGCAACATTATCTAGTATGGAGGGTCTTACAATTATCTTGAGATGTGGTTGGTTCTTATCCTCTTTTATACCTTTCGAAACATCAAACTAAGTTCCAATTGCTGCCAACCTATCAACATGTTTGTTATCCTCTCTTGGGATGGATGTGATGTTTAAATCTTGAAAATCCTCCATAATATCCCACACTCTATGCTTATAGGACTTAAGCAAAGAGTTTTTAGTCAGAATTTATCCTCTAACTTAGTTCACAACAAGTTCACTATCACCATACACTTGTAACTCTTTAATACCTCTTTTCTTAGCCCATTCAAGGCCATGAATGAGGGCCTTATATTCTACCACATTACAAGTTCAAGAGAATCAAAATCTGAAAGTGTAATAATACCTTTCCTTAGAAGGAGAAACCAACATTGCTCCACCACCTGCCCCAATCTTGTTTCTTGATCCATCAAAGAAAAACTGCCATAAACCATCTATATATTCACATGGTTTCATCAAATTTGGAATTAAAAAATCCTCCTCATGCATACAATACACCCCAAGACCAGCTTCCTCTATGAACTTGTAAGGATCATTCTCATATTTCTCATCTCCCCATTCATCTAAGTACAAATCAGAAACTCCTTCAAGGGAAGATGTTGGAGATTGGTCTATGTGGAATTCCTCTTCATCAATGATGGCATAGTTGAAATTTGCCACTTTAGGTGTGTAAGGATCCAAGTTATTATGATGAATAGGTTCTAATTAAATCTTCACCTTAGTACCATACTTTGTCTTAAACACCATGTAGGACCAATTGACAACCAAATATCCACTTATCTTAGCTATAAACTCTCTTAACAAACAAAGAGCAAAGTATGGAGGCAAATATGCCACAACCATATCATGATGAATGGAAAAGGTAAGACAAACATGTAGGATCAAATTCAAATATTTAACTACCCCCAAAGTCTTGGCTGGTGATCCATCTAATTATAAGACTCCTTTAGCCATTGGATCATATTTGAGGCCTAGTTTATCCGCTATACACTTGGGCATAACAAAAGTACTTACCCCACTATCTATGATGAAATTATGAACCTATACATCACCAATGATTAGAGATAGGTAGAAAGGAGGATTTTTTTCATTTTTTTTCACTTGACCATCTATAGGTTGAGTTCCATTAATTAGGACAACATTTTCATTCCTAAATGAGCCAACTTGCTTACCTAATCCTTGAAATTATTTTTGGAGTATATCTTTCTGCCCTAGTATTTTCAAAGAATCCCATAATGACATGTTCATGTGTAGCTTATTCATCTGGTCCACAACATTAATGGAATAATTGATCACCTTTGGGGGCTCCTTAGAAATACTAACTTCTTGTGATGTATCTTGTGAAGGTGGGTGAATAGGAGCTTATTTACATTCTAAATTTTTTGACGTTATTGCACTCTAGGAGTTGAATTTGACACATTCACCATTGGAGATGATGTGGGGACCAAAATAGGTCCTTGAGTTGTTCCTTGTTTCTCTTCAATAGCGCTTTTCTTGGACCTAGTGTTAGAGGTAACACTAGTATTCATATTGCTTGGATTCCCTCAGTGATTAATATCACAAAACTCTGCCTCCAAATGATTTATAAGGGTGGAATCAGATTGTCGTTGACCATTATCCATTCCACTTTTCATCAGTCCCTCAAAGCTTGAAACTTGGGAAGCTTTATTTCCTTGCATTGGTATGGTTTGATTGTGCATTTCATTTGCATAAGCAACTTGTTCTTGATTTTTCTCAAAATATGGATAACAGGGCTGTTCTTGAACCAAGTTATTTTGGGTGGGGACAAGAGATTTATAGGATGAGGGAAGATTAGGGTTGTATCTTTGATAAGGCCTAACATGGGTGATTTGACCTTGTCCTTTCATATTGCTTTGAAAAGGGGGTCTATTGGTTTGCCCAAACTAATTGTAGGGTTGATATGGCCTATAAACTTGAGCTTATTTCATTTGAAGGGATACCAAATCATTAGTGACACTTTAGAGAAATATTTTAACTTCATGGATCTCATTTGAAGGGTCAATGGTGGGCCTTTCTTAACTAGGCAAAGGAGCTAAAGTGGGCAATGCAACTTGGCTAGGAGGCTGCAAATCAGGGAATAATGGCATTGGTGGGCTAGGAAAAATATTCCCCACATAAAAAAAATAATTCTCAAAATTGATGGCTATATCATAGGAAATAAGGAGTGTATTTACACCCATGGATTGGATCATCATAACTACATCGCTAGTCAATGCTTTTGTATAGTACAAGAATGCATAGTTTGGAATAGGTCTCACAAGGGCTGAGACCCTATCCCATATTTTTTGAAATATAGTGTTAAAATCTTGCATAAAATCTTGTGGTGTCCTCTTGATAGTGGTCAATTTCTTATCTATAGATAGATGATTAGTCTTCTCTCTAAATCCCTTAGTCAATCGATCTCCTAGTTCATCCCATGAACCAATAAAATTTTTAGGTAGAGTCCCATACCAATCCAAAGCTTTTCCTTTGAAAGACAATGCCAAAAACCTAATAGACACATTTTCTTGAATGATATTATGGATATTTCATAAGTTTTATATGTTTATAATGTGTTCAATGGCAATAATAGGACCCTCTCCACTAAAAGATGGAACACTCTTAAGGGTTGCTCTTGGAATTTGGTCATATTGGACAAGATTCAAAGGAGATGATCCGATAAAGGTTATAAAAGGTTGGTTCCTAGCCATCTTGGAATGTGAAATTTGAGTATTAGGGGTTGAACTAAATAAGAACTTAGACTTACTAAACACCAACTCTCTTGAATAAGAATGAGTATTCACAAACCTAAACCTTTTGGCATAATATAGAGGTAATTGCACAAACTCAAAGGGTATACATTTAGAAACAGACCTATTAGTCACCTTTGACATGGAAATTATGAAATGATCAACAACCAAAGAGTTGAAAACTTTAGTGGAGTCTCCAATTACTGAATGTAGGTGTTCATATAGCTATAACTATGCCAAGACCAACACCAGCCTTGGAAAATATTTTAGGACTTAGGGTCCCACCGAGAGTGCCAAAAACTATTGTCACTTGGATTTACACCACTTGAGGAGATGCTTAGATATCCTCATCAAAGTGGCACAATCGAAACATCTCTTTTTTTATGGGTGATAATTTGTTGAGATGAATCTCTAGAAGGGCTAGTTCCCTTGATGCAATCTTTGAAACACTTTCTTACCTATAAAATTTTAGATGAAAAAGGTTAAGAAAACAACTAAAAAATATAAAAATGATGATTCACCAATAGTATATTTCCTCTTATTGACTGAAAATTTACCACTTACAGCAAAAAAAAGCTTCTTTTACAGAAAACTCACAACATAAGCTAGCTTGTTACATCAATGTTTCATAAGCTAGGTTCAAAAGGTATTTTGATGATTAAGAGGGTAATGAAGGATTAATTTATAGGATATAATCATGAACCAATTATAATAAACCTATAAATTTAGAAAATAACACTAACAAAGACATACAATTGTTGCTCTTCTGCACATTTGGTGAACAATCAAGGATAACATGCTAGAAAAGATAATCTTCTACTAAATAAGACCAACAAGATTGCATTAATAATTAATTAAACAACATGTGAGTAATAAAAATCACTTTTTTATTTCTTAAAGAGTCCTTAAAGTAAAAATTTGGCTAGAGTTTCCCCATTAACCAACGAAGGCTACTCAAAAGAGGCAAAATAGTCCATATTTATAGCCTTTGAGAGAGAAATAAGGCAAAGGAAGTCCAAAGGTCACTTGGACATGTGCCAATATAAAAAATGGGTTAAAATTTTCATGTAAAATAGGAATTATTTGAACCATGCAATGTTATGAGGTCCAATTATCCATACAAGTCATGAAAACTATGAAAAGTGTCACAAAATTCTTTGTCTTGGCTCAAAAAACTGCCTTCATCATTTGGAGCTATTTGAACATCCCACCACTAAATATGGATAGGTATGATGATGGGAATAAGAGGTAAGGCATTTAGGCATTAAATTAAATTCATTTTTTACATTATTACTCCTTTAGAAACTCATTGAATGAAGCAATCATTGTCTGCAATCTTAGAACTCCTTGTTTCAGTAGAACTGCTTATTTCAGTCACCCCTCACACTTGGCCTAAAAAATGTCTTTAGTTTTCCATGAAAATGCATGGAAGGGAGTGAATGAAACTTGGAAATACCATCCATTGACTTAGACTACTCAGGTACACCTTAAAAAGGCCCATATTTAGAGTTTTCACCCTTCTCACCCTTGTGTTCACTTTGCCAATTTTGACTGGCTAAAAGCAAGATAATTTTTTGAACACTTAGAAATTTTCCTCAAGAATGAAATGAATTTTTGGGGTTATAAAAATTCCTAATGTTTTCCCCAAACTTGGTTGCATCTTCCCAAACCTCCTATAACCTACAATACATGGAAAATGGTGAGAGAAACTCTATTTTGCATGCTGTTCATATAATTATATATATATCATTTTCAACATGGGTGAGGGAATAATTGAGTCTTATCCATGTTCCAATTGGTTTCCTTTACAAACTATGAAATTTGGGTGGATCTCCAAGCTTGTTTTCTCCATTGGGTTTTTGCAAGGGTTTTACTAGGGTTTTAAATAGTTTCCAAGTCTTAAGATTTATTCATAAAGATGGAAAATTGAAATTCCAAACTAATGCCACACATTGTTTTATAGGGACCATATATAACTCCTATAAAATTCTATAGTTCCCATGTAGATCCTTTAAGGTGATGTGAGCTTCACAAGTTGCCCTATCGAGCTTGGTTTTCTAATTTTGCATTAAGGTGAGTGGTTTTGAGCTGAAATATGGATTTACTAATAGATTATATACAGTCCACAAGCTCTCAAATCTGTATTTTTACCTCAAAAACATGCCTTAACCATCTGATAGTCCACCAAGAGGCATAAGTGAAGATGGACTACTAATTGGCATTAGGCCTTTTCAAGACCCAATAGGTCTCCTAGGAACCTTGATGAATTTAGGTATTAGGGATATTTTATCATAGTTGAATAAATTTATTAGGCATTTACACACCCTATTTGAGCTCAAAAAGCCATCATATAGTCCTGAAAGCACCCTACTTCATGTTTTTTCTTTACTTGCCAATTAGGCCTAGTGGAAAACCTACCTGTTTAGACTATGTGCAAGGTAAAAAAGGATAATTTGAGGAGTATGAGCCTGATATAATGTTTATTAAACCATAAATTCATTTTATAAACCTCATCAGAGGTTTTTTGATATCCCCAAGGATTCACATCAAGTCCCATACTCATTCTACACTCATTTGATCATTTTGCCAAGTTTTGATTTTCCTAGAGTGGTTGACCTCTAAGATAAAATAGAGAGGTATTTACCTTATAAAATATTAAAAATTAGAATTTTTTGATATTTTATAAGTCATAATGACAATTTTTACCATCTCCAAATGTCTAAAAAAAGGGGCCAAAAACCCTATTTTCCTGCATTTTTGTCCAAATCCACTTAGGAGTGACTGTTCCAAGAAAAAACAATGATTATAGGTTATTTTAACACGTTTATAATTTTTTTTTTTCTAATTGATATTTTAAATCCATTCAAAACCCTTTTCCTACATGGATTCTTCATGCTTATTCATTGGGCAAAGTGCTTTCTAGTCACATGTATAGACTGATAGCTTTGTCCAAGTAAGGAAAAGTGATTGAGGATATTGCAGGAGTTATAATGTGTGTGAAACATTAATTTTAATTATCATGGATATTATCAAGTTGATGGTCAATCTTCCCTCTCTTTTGGCATGATAGAGCCCTCCCTTCACTAAGAGTGCATATTCAGCTGTAGGTATATGCAGGGTCTTAAGGGGTCTATATATAATTGTTTTATACAAGAAATATTTTATTAATTAAATACTAGTTCTAATTAAGATGATAAATTATTTATATATGCTAAAAAATCCCTTTTTGGGCCTCATATGTCTCTTATATCCTATAATGGGTACCCTACTGCAGGTAGGTTGAGACCCCCGTTCTACCTTGGCCTATAGGTTTCAATGTCTTGTCTTAAGCTTGTTTATAGTATAGGAGGGTGCCTTTAATTCATCATATATTTATTCCATGTCTATCCAAACAATATTCATCCTTATGAGACTCCAAAGCATCATCTTGCATGAACCTTGTGATCACTGTTTAACTTGGAGTACTCTGTCCACAAACCTGCCTGTAGGTGAAAATAGGGGTTTTGTTAATTGTATCATGATGATGTTAATAAACTAATTGAAACAATTTTTTATGTTATACCATATGAATTTCATTTTAACTTACCCCTTGTTCCATTGGAACTCAAAACTATGCCCCTTTTCCTTGATTGGGACACTTCCTCCTAAGACCCTGCTGTAAGTGGAGATAAGGCTTAGCTGGGGTGGTTGTGGTGAGAAAAGAGGTCTTTTGAATTCACATTGAAATCTCAATATTTGTGTTACCTCACAATCTATTTGGATATAATAAAACCCACACAAAATGTGCACAAACCATTCCCTCTTCAATTTACTTGTTTGACTGGACTGAGACACTTGTAGGTGTCATTTTCATGCTTGAAAGGACCTGCAAGTGGTCATATGCATGTACAATGCTCAATATAAAACTTTCCTTGATGAATTTGATTTCATTTTGTCTCATCATACTATCTTAGTCATTCTATGTTTGGGATTCCATTCATTATTGCTCCTTCAAATGATCAAAAGTTGTTCACTCATAGATGCCTGTAGACACTACTAAAGTTTTTTAGTGTGTTTTGAGGTACATTTGAAGCTCTACAAAAACATATTTCCTTTGTCCTATCCTTCTCAAAAATGGTATGATATTTATCCTATGATAAGACTACAAAGTTAATCCTTTTAGACACATTGAAACTTGTTGCAAACATGCTTTAGAAGGTCACTCAAAACCTCTTGGAGCTATATTTTCCCATTTTAGGGAAAATGGGCCTAAAACATAGTCCACTACCCTTATAACATAATTTCACATTCATTTTCATTATTAATGTGTCAAATGTGCATGATTAATCCCTCACAACATATTAGGATCTTAAGAAGTTTCCAATTCACATTTTAATACCCCGTCTTGACCTCATATTCTTCTGTTGTAGCTATCTATAGGTATGCATTTGACTGTATGTAGGTAGAGAGGATGGAATTAAGCAAGAATATGTTTGTTAGAATCCTCCTATCACCCTAGATGCATTTATCACTCCTCAAATGGATGGCCTCCATCAAGAACATTTTGAAACCAACCTCAAAACACTTTCTTCAACATGAAAATCACCTACATGTAGGTGAAAAGAGCAGACATGGGTCTAAAATGAATGCCTTGGCATGCAAAATAAGCATATCATCAAACTTAACTCTCCACAAGCATATAAAAGAGTTTAATTCAAATCCCAAAGTATTGTATAATCCAATACCTCTCTATTTCCACTTCATAGATAGGATGGAAAAGCTTATGCATGGGACTGAAACTAAAACTAAGCATGGAGTTGGCAAATGGAGAAGGATAAGCTTGTAAGCTACTCAAAGAATGTGATGGTGAGATAAAAACATGATATAAGGTAGTCACATGACAAAGAGGATTATGGAAAAATATTTCCCATTTGAATAAGACACCTACAAGTGAGAGACACTCAGCAAATAGAAGCATTCCAACTGAAACTACACATAATGACACCCTCTTATACACATAGGCCAATTTGCTCATCCAAACCTCATGAATCATTAAAAAAATAATGGAGATGATGTTATAAGAAATTATAAATACTCTAGATCAAAAATCACTAATTGGTTCATATGAATTTGGCAAAAATTAAGCAAAACCTATAGGGTACACCAATCAACTAGCAAATTTGCATAGTCAATTTCTTATCAATAGTTAATAAATCATATTTGACCAATATTAAACTTCTTGATATGAAAATAAATATATCCTAGTTTACTATCACCTCCCAAAATATTTTGTCCTAAAATTGCTTGTACTATTCGTACTGAGCAAAAACCTGAGGGTCACTTCAGTCTGTCCAAAAAAGTAAGAAATGTAAAGAATAATTTTTACATAGAAATGATTATTTCAGATTAAAAAAATCATATATATGAGATTTATAAATATTAGGGTACCCTCCATGATCTTCCCCATGTGGCACACTTCCCAAAAATCTATATAAGTGCCATTTTATCTCTTTTTCAACATATTTCTATACCTTTAGTTAGGGAACCTACAACCTTCTACTATGATTAACATCTCTAACACTTATACTAACCTATTAGACATTACATGAAGGTAAGACACCAAAGCACCTTGGGAAACATACCATTTATATTAATGACCCCTACAAGTACATAAAATGACCCCTAATGGATAAATTGACTAATGCAACTAAGACCAAAGATAATATGACCTCAAATGACATCAGATAACAATTAATACTTTCTATCAAAACATATTAGAAACCATTAAAATGTTTAAAATGAATTTTTTTTCCTAGGGTGCCCAAATTTGACGAAAAAGTTAAATTTGGTCAACAACAACCAAGAGCCCAAAGATTTTCATTTACAAACCAAGGGTTGAAACCTAAAACACAAGACTAAAAAACCACAACAAAACATCCATATAGTTTCACCTAAGTAATAACTACCTTGAATAAAGACCAAGGCCAAAAAACCACCAAAAGACTTAGGGCTAGGTACCACCACCACCACTGTCACCCGCAACCACTTCATTACCTTTGCCGTATATAAACATATCATTGCCACCCACTGACACTCCACTACCCACTTCACCACCAATACCCTTAATGAGGACTCTAATGAGAGCACATGTTTTTGAATCCATAACCTAGTCAACCACCATCTTGTCCTCACCCAACCCCCAAGGCAAGGTGTATTTCCTATTCATTTTTGTTCTTCCCCCTAAAATATCATCAAATTACCCTTCAATTTGAGGGTCACCTTGTCCCCACAATTCAATCTTGCATATGCACCAAGGTGACTTTTTTGATGTTGATGGGGCCAATCCTCTCCCCAATGATAATTGACTAAAGAAGGGGGCATGAGCTTCGAAAAGCCTTAAGATTAGCTTAATCATCATAGCTGAGTATGAAGATAACCACCCCTAAAGAGCTATCAAAACCGATGTCTAGGGAGAACACAGGACTCCCATGTCCAAAAGTGGTATACAACTCCCATAAGGGCCCAAGTTCTAAAGCTAGGATTGTAAGAATTCAAGGTGAGTCAAAATGTTTCCATACCTATATTCCAAATCCCTGAAAGCTCTAAAAGGGATGAACCCTGAAGTATCAAGCCCAAGAAAATAATGAAGGCCATTATCTTTCAGGGAGGAATTATTGATGGTTGTCTCTAGAGTAACCCAAAAGTGTTCTCAAACCAACCATAGTGAAATAGCCAAGGTCAATTCTTTATCCATAAACACCATAAGGAAATTACCCACAAACATTGATGCCACTAGGGTTTTGACCTTAATTCTACATTTGGTCTTCAATAAAATAAGGCCAATGACTTCTTTAATATCATGTAGGACATCCTCCCTTTGGATGGGGAAAACCCACTTCAACCTGGATTCCATTGCCATGCTATCAAACACCACTTCCCATTTAATGGCCATGACATAGAGGGAGGGATCATTGAGAGATAATTTTAGCATATACATTATGACCAAGAAACCAACTAGCTCTTTGTAAGAATGAAATTGCCAACTATCATACCCGACTAGGCAAAATAAAACCCATTGCAACCTTGAGTTGAGTGAAGAGATGTGTTATTAACGATCAAAGGCGGGATGACAGTTCCCACATTTCAACTATGTGCCTCTAATGATAGTCCCATACTAAAAAAAAGATGAAGCTCAAAACAATAAAATAGAATTAATTAGACCACCTTTCCTAATTATTGCCACATATTAGCTATTTCTCCTGATCGACACCTCTATTGGTCAGTTCATCAATGGTTAACCACTTGATTCACTTCACATAAGCAATGATTATCTTCTTAATTAGATAAATACCCAAGATATTCCATGCATGGATCATAATGTTCTCAATATTCCATGAACCTACCTTATCATTTTGTAGGGCTTGAATTATAACCACATAATCTACCTCATTAATGATTTAGTCAATTCTGCACTGACACACAAGCTCGAGTCCCAAAATTAAGGCTTGGGATTCTAATTCATTATTGGTACAATCCATTAGTTTTTTAGAGGCTTCTCAAATAAATGACTTGGCTTAATCCCATATGACACACCTAGCCCCAGAGGCTCCAGGGATACCCCTGACATCGCCATCAAAATTAAGTTTAAACATTCCCAAGGGAGGTAGCTTTTAATATGTCCTTCTAATACATTTATTAGCCTTTATTAATAAATCTAAGCCATTAATAGGGGGATTTTTAGCCATTGCAAATAAGATATAATCTGAAAGTCCCAAGATGAAAGACTTCTCCAATATCTCTGAGTGTGGGTAGAGCCCATTTCTGACATAGCCAATTCAACTTTCTTGATAACTTCCTCAAAAGAATATGCTCAGTCTTCAATAATTCAAAGATTTATTTCTTTCTAGATGGTCTAGATCATAATAGATGGGCAATTTTTCCATAGGCATGTGAAGGTATCTTTCCTTGAGCCCAAAGGCTAGGATACAAAAGAATGTTTCAAGTTTTGTTGGCTAGCCCACTGCCAAACCATCATCCCGTAAAGCCAATGTTAATCTTACTTAGTGAAAATGAAAGTGTAGAGGAGGTGATTGGCATCTTCTTCATCCTCTTGACACATCACACATTTGGATGGCCCAACAAAGCCCATTATCCTCAAATGGTCATGTGTGAGAATGCATCTTTGGACCGCCATCCACACAAATGCCCTAACTTTGGGGAGGTTAAATTTTTTCCAACAAAAAGATCTAGTCCAGTTAAAGGTGGGTTCAAATTGCTATGCCATTTTATAACCCAGGTTGACATCATACCACCATATTTTTCACCCATCCACTGATTCTGATCTAGCCTAGAGCTAATGAAATTTTTTCTCTTGAGGAGAATGTCTGATAAGTGCACCTTTTGATAATCATAGTTTGACACATTGTCAAAAAAATCCATTTCCAATGGACTAGTCCTAATTTCTCTTTAAGTTCAAGGTAATTCCTCACTTTGTCACCCTAAAGTTGCCTCAAAATCTCTTCAGCCTCCTCACAATCCTGAATCTCCCTTAATGGCTTATGTCCATTCTAGGAATCTACCTAGAAATCCACAAGGTTCACATCATTGATCACCCACGAGACATGATCCTTGATGATGAAGTGGAAATTAAAGATAAAATTCCATAGGTGGGAAATTTTAAGAGGGTTTCCCACCTTAAAAATGTAGAGGGGAAAAATCCCTGAAGTATTTTTCTACAAAAGCTCATTCTAAGTTGCATAGGTTTGAGTGACCATACCCCATACCAACTTAGCTCTGAAAGCAATAATTTGAACATATAGCTTTTTAATGCCAACACCTCTTCCCATTTGGGGACTACAAACCTTATCCCATTTTAGAAGCAGAGTTTTCCTAGAGTCCTATGTGCCATGCTAAACTAAATTATTCATGATTTTGTTCAGCTCCTTGAGGATTTTATAAGGTAGTTATAGGACTAACAGAGTGTAAATAGGTAGTGCACTTAAAATAGATTTTGTAAGCATGATCCGATTAGCCAAAGAGAGCCACTTACCTTTCCATTTCAAGGGTTTTGAATGAAAAGCCTTAAGTAAATTCTCCCATAAAGAGGCTCTTCCATCTCCCACAAATAGAGGGACTCCCACTCTTGAGTACTTGGCAAGTAGCTTATCAATTTTAAAACTCAAAACATTCGAGATGGCCACCTACATTTGAGGGTGGGTGTTAAATAAAAAATCTCAAATTTGGTATACACATTGACCTGAAGCTTTCTAATAACCCTCTAGAATTTGATTAAGATTTTCAACCTCTGTTAATGATGGGAATCCAAAAAAAATGGTGTCATCCATGAACTATTGATGATTAAAACTTGCGACTTTAGTTGTGGCCTTTAACCCCCTGATCACCCCATCTCTCATAAATCCTGAGAGGGCTGTTCCCAAGGCCTCAACTATGAGAATGAATAAAAAAGGGAAAATAAAATCCCCCTATTTGAGTCCCTAAGTTGCTTCAAAGAAACCTATCGACTCATTAAAATAACAAATCTCAGGCTCAAAATGTAATTAAAAATTTAGTTGCACCATTCCTTGGCAAAGTCAAAGGATTTTAGAGTCTTTAGTAAAAATATCTAGTTGACCTGATCATAAGCTTTACTAACATCTAGTTTCAAGATCATCCCTTTTTTGTGGCCAACCACCAGAGAATGAATAATTTCATGGGTGATAATCACCCCATCATGGATGTTTCTCCCCAGAATGAAGCCACCTTGTTTGACATAAATAAGTTCATTGATAAATATTTTCAACCTAAAAGAAATGGATTTAGAGATGATCTTCTAAAGAGTGTTACAAATTGATATTGGTCTAAAATCATCAAAGCTTGACTATAATTCACCTTTAGGAATGATATTAATGAAGTTGTAATTAATATCAAGTCCAATTCTTTATTTTAGATAGGATTATTCTTCCAAAATGACAATCTCATCTCCAATGATGTCCCAAAAGGTTTAGAAGGAGGCAAGGGAACCATTTGGTCTTGGGGATTTATCTCTACCCATAGAGAAGACCACTCTTTTGACTTAATTTGGTGAAGAAGGAGCCATCAAAAATTTGTTCTACCTTTCTGAAACCACCCTAATAATGTGTCTAAGGTTGTGATATTATGCTTGCAAGTCAACCACTTCCAAGTTGATGAGAAGGTCTCTGATGCAGGAGACAACCTCTTCCTGAATCTCAAATTGTTGCATGAGGGATCTTCTAGCTTTATCCATTATGGATGAGATGCAATTAGCATTTCTTCACACATGAGTTGAGTTATGAAATAACTTTGTGTTGTTTTCCCCATCTTTAAGCCATGTCTCATGAGACTTATGTTTCCAAAAAAAATCTTCCCTAATATACAATTTTGCCAGCTCCACCAATAAATCCTTTTAAGTGAGATAAAGATTTACATCTATCCTAGAGTTAAGAACCACCTAGTTGAGATCATCCAGATCTGCGTTTACTCTAGGAATTTCTTTAAAAATGTTTGTGAAATCATTTCTATTCCACATTTTGAGGTAGGCCTTAATGTACATAATTTTTTTGTTGAAAGTGTAGGCTTTTGTGCCCTTTTCAACCTTACATTCTGACCATCATCTCTTGACCAGATCGAAGAGGTAAGGGTCCCAGACCCACATTAACTTGAATTTAAAAGGGCATTTGGGATGAGCACCATATTCTTCAAATTTGAGTTCAATGGGAGCATGGTCAGAACCCGACATCGAGAGGATGTAACATTTGAAGGCCTAGTCCTTCTCTAGACAAGTTGGGGAAACTAGAAAGTGGTCCAATTGCTCAATAATGTTGTTGAATCCAAGATATCTATTAGTCCATGAGAACCATCTTGATTTAGGGACAATTTTTACCAAACTCGAAGAATTGATTCATTGAAGGAAGTCTTTCTGAGATTTGGATTCAACTTGAACCATTTATCCTCACTAGATAGGATGGTATTGAAATCTCCCCCAGAACATAGCACTGGTCCAAAAATAATGCCAGTTATTGATGGATCTTGTTCCAAACCTAGGATTTACCAGCCATATAATTTTTTCCATACACATTAAACAAGAAGAAAGAAATTTTAGAAGCAAAAATCAAAACCTTACAAAGTTACCATCCCACATCAGAGTTGACAAGTTCAAGTTTTACCTTAGAGGGGCCCCAAATGAACTTTAATCCTCCCAAGGTCCCTAGGGAATCAATAAAGAAACCCATCCAACCACACCCCAAATTTACCTTAATAAAGAATCACCTTCTGCCTTGCTTAGCTTCATTTATTGAAAGAGAAAATCATCAAAGATAGAATCATGTAGCTAACGCCTAACCAGGAACCATTTTTTAGGAGTGTTAAGGCCCCTAACATTCTAAGACACAATCTTCATTGATGTTTAGTGGGGATTCCTGTACCCCACCTTCCAGAGTAGGTAAAAGTCGTAATGGATTTTTATTTTCCTGCAACCACTTCAACATCTTTCGCTCTTTAATTATTTTGAGACCTTTTTTGCTAGAGGATCCATAAATGGGTTAAGATATTTTGCAATTAACTTGGGATAGAGAGAGTGGTTCAGTAGAGAGTAGTTACTCTTCCCCTTCTTCCTCAAAATATTCTTGGAGGGGAGACAACTGAAGGTCTCCATCCATCCCTAAATCCCTCATAAAAGGGTTGGGCCTATTAGGGTCCTCCAAATCAGCCAACTAATCTTTACTACCACTATTCAAAGTGATGATGGAAGAAAACTTCGTAGCTTTAACTGAGATGAAATTGTATTCCTTCAACATGGTGTTTGGAGATAGAGTCTCCCCATTTTCAAACCTACATTTAAGTGCTTAGTAGTTGCAACATCAATTCCCATTTTTTCCAAGGGGTGTTCAATCGTCGAAACCTTAAGGGGGGGTTGTCCCAGTTCTTGAAGTGAGAGTTCTACCTGGGGTGGGGTCGTGGTTTATACAACTTCCCTTTTGGGCTTACCTCCAAGAGCATTATGGCATTCCCAGTGACAATTCCCTATTTCTCTACATTTGTTGCATCTAAAAGGGATCTTTTTCACATCTACCCTTTGGTCCCAGGCACCTTCCTTAGTTTGGATACGAATAATTTTTGAAATTACATCATCTAAGCTTAGTCAGACATAGATATGCACATAGGATACCAATGTCCCTTCAAGAGACAAGGTCTATTTTTATGGAACCTCCAAGGATCATGCCAATATGACTGAGATAATTCTCATTCCAATATTCCACTAGTAACCCCTACAGTCTAACCTAAATAGGAAAATTACCATTCCTAACTGTTAAGGGGTTGAAGTTGGAGCTCTAGTTTTGAAGCCATAAATCAATGCCCGTAAGAATCCAATGGCCCTTTTTAAGAAATTTCAATTGGTTTGTTCAGAGGGGCAACTAACTAAGAAAAATCCCTTGAGGAAGAGGTGAATGGAGTAGTCTAGTCCCCAATTGACTTTTACCCAATCTTCCACTTCTCCATGTTGGCCATCTACCTGTAAACTTCTCGATCAACCATGTTCTTCAATGCTTGGATATCCTCTCAAAAGTTTGGGTTTGTAAAGGAAACAAAATGCACTTCTATTCTTCCCTCCTTCCCATTGAATTGAAAGGGTGAGTCTTGGACTATAGGGAACTCCCTTGGAGGTTTCTTCTCACTGCCGATTTTAGGCAGGATGCCCAAATTGATGCAAGTCTTTGGGGAGATTTGGTCTTCCATCGAAACCCTAGGGGTATCATTACCATAAACCAACCACTCCTCACCCAGATCCTCTCTGCTTGCTTCTTGAATTTCTTATCAGATCTCTTATCTGCCAGGTCGTGAACCGTTTGACTTGTTTTTACCTTTCCCATGGAGCATAAGCCTCTTCTGCTATTGTCTAAGTTGTTGTAGGCACCAAAGCTCCCGAACCTTTGCCATATTAAAGAGTAGTCCATAGAATTATATTTTTAATAAAAGTTAATATCATATATTGATGTTAGTTAGGTTTTAACTTGTATTTTTGTTCATTCATAATATTATATTTTTAATAAAAGTTAATGTTATATAATAATGTTGCTTGATTTTTTTAAAATAGTTTTATTTAAGTAGTAGTCAAATGAATACCAAATTTAAAGTTACAATTAAAAGTGAATAAACTCACTACATTACAACCCACCATCACCACCATCACAGATACTATTGTAAAATATTTCTTAATATAATTATTTATCGAAATTATTATAAGATAATTTAAAAATACAAATAAAATCTCACATTAATTAATAAAAGTAATAATAAAATCTTTCAATTATTATTTAAAATTATAATATCTAAAAAATCATAATTATAATTAATATTCAAGAAAGACTCTATCTCAAGTTAAATTTGAACCCAAGTTTATGAAATTATGTCAATGTACCAAATTAACTTAATAGATTAGTTAGTTATAAGATTAAAATTAATATATAATTAGAAAATAATATTTTATTCATTTTGTAATTGAGTTTCAAATTTTAGTCTCCAACCTTTATTCATTTTTAGAAAAAAATCTTCTAAATAGTTATTGCTTTTATTTTTTAAAGGAAGATTTTATATTTTACTCTGAAAATATTTTAGAGATGGCATATTAAATCAAATAACTTAATTTATTATAAATATTTATTATTATTATTTTTGGATATAAATAAAGGTGAAGATTTTCACAAAATTTTATAATTCAATTTTTTTACAGAGAGATTAGAACTCCAAAATTGAATCTGGAACACAAAAAAAGACGTCCCAAAATACACAAGCCCAACAAAAACCAAAAAATCATACACACTTAAAAATAAAATAAAAAATAAAAATAAATAAATAAAATAAATAAATAAATAAATCTAAAATAAAAACTAAAATTATAAATCAACAAAAGAGCTGCAATGCATCAACATCAAGCAATATCAACAAAAACAAATGAATCCCAAATTTACCTCAACAAATAACACCAAGCAATATCAACAAGTAATCATTTTTTTATTATTAAATATTTTTAATTAATATTTAAATATACTTATACAAATGGGTAAGTTTTGTAAAAACTTTCCTTTTTCCCACGTAGTTATTAATGTATCGGTGGCGAACACCCACACATCTTCTCCAAATCAAATACAATGAAAAGTGTATTGATTTAATAATTTTATGGAAGACAAAAACATCTCTCTTATAAATATGTAAATGTTTACATGTATTTAAAATCATTTTACTCGTGTAATCATGTTTACTTGCTAAGTAGATGGTAGTAAGATAGTTTTATTAGTTTTGGAGGGATATTTTTGGAATTATTTAATTTTATTTTAAAATTATAGTGGAATTTGTTGGTCATTCAAATTTTATTGATTAATGTGTGTGAAAAAAGTATAAGTTTTTTATAAAATAAAATAATTGATTTTTTAATGAGGAAGGTAAAAAAATAATATTTAGTGTATGTTAATTGGTTGAATTTTTTATATTATAAACTGTTTTACTTGGATCGAGGTTGGACATTAACCATGCGGTAGATAGAAGGCAAGGTCATAATTAAAATATTTAATGTTGTCAATGCCCTGCCTCCCCTAGCAAGTGGTCATTGAGAATAAAAAATAAATTAAAAAATTGTTTGTTAGAGAATTGGGGGATAGTTGTTGATACTATATGCCATCCTTACAAAACTGTAATAAATATTTGTTTTCCACAGATTTCAATAGCTCTCCACCACCATTTTCAATGGATAGACGCTGAGTTTGTAATAAACATTTATTTTTTTGTACAATTTTCAATAGCTTTGCAAGATCTCTTTGAAGCCTCTGCTTTCCCTTGTCATTTTCCATTGTGGGTTCAATCTTAACGGTGTCATCTCCAATGGAGGCATTTTGAGAATAAGTTGTAGTTGCAGAGTTACCCTAAGCCATCACATGTGTCCCTAGTGTTGCATAACATCGCTACCCGCTGGAGGATTCAAAACTTGACATCTCCAGAAAGCTAGAAGACGCTGCCAAGTACATGAAATTCTTGCAAGCTCAAGTGAAGGTTCTAGAATGTATGTCTTTGGCAGATTCGAAGATAAAACTCAAACTAAACCTTAATAGTGCCAAGGATAATGAGCATTCATCTTTGACATTAAATTTTATATCTACAACATATGGAACATTTTGAACATCAGTTATATTTGTTAGCATTTGAGAAATCATATTTTGCTAGAATCAATATTAGAGAGCTCCATATGGAGGTTTCAATGACTAGTTAAGTAATATTTGCAATAGACTTTGACCATATCTCAGAGATTAATGCTCCAGTAGAATACAAGATATTATTATGCATGTAGAAAGGTAAAGGGGATTTTTGGGTACCATCCTAGCCAACACACCAAAGTATGGTTTATGGAACTCCCCTTGGAGGAACATGGTGACATTTTTACTCTGTATGTTTTATATTTTTAAAACTATTATACTCCCTTATTTTTCAACCTCGTAACAAATCTTAAGAGAACATGAACATGAATCCCTAGCCAAAAGACGAAACTAGGGTCTTTGATAAGGACCCCACTTCCATTGATCTAGTGTTATAAGCTTGCTTGCATGGCTTAAAGATGCCATGGTTTCCAAGCATATGACACATGTGAAATAAAAATAGCAACCTTAGAAGCAAATGTAGGATCCCATGATTCTAATTAAGATACATTGTCAATGCAATGTAAACTTCATGATTCTAAGTATGCCAGTTAAAATCCAAAAACTTCATGGTTCTAAGTACACATACAATAGATATGATATTTGGTATGCAATAATCTTCATTTCTCTTTTAGAATGCTACATATTCAACCCACCCTATTGTGACTAGTGTAAAGAATATTCAACAATCTTCAGTAAGGTAAGAACAATACCATTCCCTCCACATATTACATGTTTCAAAGTTTAGTATCAAAACCTCTGTCATAACTCGATGGAAAGGATATAGTTTATTGTTTTAATTTCAATGTTGCTATCTAGGTGTAGGATTCTTCATGGTTGTGAATAGGTAAGTTATTGACAAACATGAGAGTTGGAATTGTCTCTTTTACTGTAAGTTCATTGATTTACAATTACCCTTTACAAGTTTTCTGTTATTATGTTTTTTTCATTCATTGTGAGGATTGTAATTTCTACTATCCAGTTTGAACACTCATTATTCACATAATAACCCATGTTTCTCAAAATAATCTTATTAAAAATCCATTTAAGATGATTTCTGACAACAATTCGAAGTTGATCACTTCCACAACAGTATTCAGATATATATTAAAAAATTTTACTGCATAGAAAACATAAACTGGAAGGTGGTCTTTTTAGACACAGTCAAAACTAGACCCCTCATCAACATTGTGAGATGAAAAACAAAGTCACCTTATCAATAATTCCAAACAATATAAATTTCTTCATGACAATAGTGGAACTCCATTTTACAAAATGTACTATGTCCATTGTATTATCCCATACTTATTTGTATTGACCAGATATTTTATTCTCCCATGTTGCACTATTTATCTTCATTGGGGCATTAACCAATACAAAAATTCCATGACTAATAATAGGAAATACTTTCTGGAATTATCACGAAGAATAATAGTTATTACACTAATATTGCTTCAAGTTGTATAGAAACAATTTCCATGTGATTTTTAATTTGGGCATTGTATCATTAATGTTGCTTTCTATTTTGTTTTGCATGTCTCTTTTAGGTACATTTTAAATTTTTCCTTTTTTCAAGATAGGGTTACATATTTAGATTTGTGATAATTTTGATAAGAGTTATTAGTTTGGTTGTGAAACAACAGAAGACATAGCCATGAACTATGGAACATTAGAGGATAATCTACCCTCTCCTAGCCAAGTGGAAAATTTTTGTAGACAAGTGGTATTAACGAAGTGAATCTATTTGGGGTAAATCCCGCTATTTTACAAGCCTTTGCTAATACTAACAGAGGGGTTATTGCAACAGTGGCTAATGTTGACATTCTAGGTCTTGTCAAATTTCCTATAACATAAGAGTGGGTAAATAAAAATGTAGTTCCCTATGTGGAAGCAAAAAAGATCATTGCTATATCTATAGGAAATGAGGTTCTTTCGACAGGGTACAAAAACCTGATAGCCCAACTTGAACCTCCACACTGCCATGTTTGGAGGCTCCCTTAACAAATATATAAATGTTTCCACACCCCATTCATTGGGTATCCTTGACACCTCTGATCCCCCTTTCATAGTAAAATATGATTTTTTCTTAGTTGGATCATGGATGTAGTCTACTCAACTTTCAAGCTTATAGGGTTTCAAATGTGGATATTGTAGTGGTGGAAACTAGGTGGCCATCCTTGGGAGATCATGACCAACTTGCTATGAATATGGACAAATTTGTGACATATAATGGAAATCTCATAAAATTTGTGAATTCCAATGTGGGAATGCCCTTGATGCTTAATATGACCATTGATTCTTACATCTTTGTTCTTTTCAACAAAAATCTCAACCCTGGTTCCACTATTGAGCACAACTTTGGACTGTTCAATCCATATATGACCATGGTCTACGATGTTGGCTTGATGAAGACTCAGGTATTGAACCACTTTCTTCTACTTCTCCCTTAAATTATTACCAGGTTGGAATAAGGTTTGTAGTAGGTTATTTATCTACAAATTCTGATTTTTATTTTTATTTTTTAAATATTTTTGGTAATAGATGAATACCATGGTCGATTAAGGTTTGGTTTCATCAAATCTTTAACACCCAATGGGCTTGATCTTCTCAATATATGTTCTTTCTTATCCTATAAACCCATGAAATCCAATGCTCTATTTAAACTCTTACTACTATTCTATATTATAAGGATTAAAATACAGATAATTTTTTTCACCATTTGTAGAAAATGTTGCAGTATGATCCTACAAGGAGGATTTCAGTAAAGGCAGCCATGAACCACCCTTGATTTGATGATCTTGACAAATCTCAATGGTGAGTATGCTTTTGAGATTTATAAACAATATCTCCTAAATTTTATCTTAATAGTGCATTTATTTATGACAAAGGCATTTTTCGTGGTGCATATGATGTAAAACCAATGCATGATGTTGCATGGTGATACTTGAGGCAAAGTTATGAGTCTCTTCACGAGTGTAAAAGGGAGAGCTGAACACTTCCAAGGATGGACTTGGCTTTTATTTTGGCTTCACAGTCATTATTGAGAAGGAAAGAAACTATAATTTCTATGTCATCTTAAAAAATTATTATACAAATGCTGATAGATTATAATTTCAAGTGATTAGATTGAAGTGGATTGACAATGTTGAAAATTTTATTTTTTCTGATCAAGGATGCATTAACAATATTACTGTCAAAATTTTAAATATTTTACACTATGAAATTCTTATAATTATTAGATTTTGCCAAATTAAAATGCATTCAAGATGCTAGCCTTGTATCTGTTTACCTTATTGAAGAGTATTTCAGTCTTGTATTGTTCCATCATCACATTGTTAAAGGCTTATTTATTCCTATAAAATAGATCATCTTGTTTGTGTATTCAATTTAAAATATGTATTTCTTGCCTATTAGACAAGTTTTTTCTCTATTTAAGTTCATCTTTCCTCGAAACATGTACTACTCATGGTATGCCTTCTATAAAAAAAATGTGAATTGATAATTTGTCAATCACTCAAAGTCTACATGGTGTGCATCAAAACATACCAATATTCTGTAAGGTATCATAGGTTCACCAAAATGTTGTTAGATCAAATATTGCATGTTCATTAATGTATAAAAGGTGTTGGGTGTTTTTTTATTTTTATTTTGTTTTAATGTATTCCAATTTTAAATATTTATTGAATGAATAGAAAAATAATTTTAAAATGAAAGTGGATAACATATTTTTGTGTCACCCTTTTGTTGGAATAGCCTTGGCTTCACCCCAATTTTCAAGCTTCCATAATTTATATCAAGCAAATTCTAAGTCTCTAATCAATCATTAGACTGTGGGTTTGGAATGTGGGGTTGGAATGTTTGCCATAATTTGGTAGCCTAAACCAATGAACTTTATGTTGAATGTTTCTTTTGTGCAACAACAAATTATTTCTAAAATAAATTGTTATCCTCAATGTCATTTATATTGAACTCCACATTGTTAGGGGGCAAAATTGTCTAGTCAATGAATCCTTTTTTCCATTTCTATTCAAAACAAACTCTATTTGCAAAACAACTTTAATATCATGTTTTCTTTTGTTAAACATTTCAGTTTCTTGTGGAATTAAATTCTTCAAAAAAAATATCTTAGAATTAAAATTAATAACTATTTAAAAACCTATTTAAACATAATCTGAGTACAATATACTATCTATCTTCTCCCTCCCATAAGGGCTTGACACCCTGCACCCTTATTATATTATAAGAATCACTCAAATTAAATAACTATTTAATTTCAACTAATAAAAAATGTTGATATGACATATAACTTTAACAATTATAAAATTTAATACTAAAAAAAAATTTAAATATTTTCTTTACTTTTTATTATGAAATGTTCTATTTATTTGTTAATATTTGATTTGTTTCAAGTTTTTCAATATAAAATATTTGTGTATAATTTTAATAATCTAAACCTCTTATTCCCCAACATTTTTTCTAGTTAATGTCTACCACTAGTTCTACTATCATTTTAGTTAAAATTAGTGTTAGTAAATGGTCATCTTGAAAGCTAGCATTTTGAATAAATGATTTATTAATTAGCAGTTGCTCTAGTGGTGCAAGGAATGCCAAAAAGGATGTAGTTTTTTATTTTCTTATGTTAAAATATTGGTAACATGGACAAATATAAGTAAAAGATAGAATTTTGTCTCCACATTAATGACATTACATCATTGATTTGAGCTGCACATCAGATGTGGAGTCCTATTTCAATCAAATCCACTCTCATGACATCCTCATCTACCCTCAACAATATAAAATAACAAATAAAATATGTCACCACCTTACAAGCTAACCCCTTTACAATGGGTGATGTAGGTCATTTATATCCAACCACTACCTTGAATCCTAGTTTGTTGTATAATAAGTCCCCTAGCATATTGTATCACTTGAAATACCTTGTTATAACCACTCACCATCACCACCCAGTGCACATTGAAATATTTAACCCCTTGCATGTTATTTATTATCTTGCCCTTTCTTTCAGGGGTCTGAGTTTAGTGTTTTCATATGTTATTAATCCTGATTTAATTATTCTATATGTTAATATATTCACAACATGGGTGAACATAAGCTACAAGATATACTCTAGTACCTCAATGTCTTATCCACACATAGATAACATTATAATATGAATTCAAGTCACTCATTGAACATGAATCCTTGTCACAATTAAATCAGTGCTCATGGCATCCTTGTCAATCCTTAATAATAAAAGATTGTCAATCAAAGATGTTTCCACCTTGCAAGCTATATACCCCTTTACAATGTGTGCAAGTCATGTAAATTGAATAGTTGTCCTAAATCTGGGTCTAGTGTATGATATGGGATTTGTGGTGTCTGATATGGCTTGAAATACCTTGTCATTTCCCCTCACCATCATCACCCAATGCACCTTAAAATATTTAACCACTTTCATGTTTTTTATTGGTTATCCCTTCCCCACCACTTCGCCATTACTTAATCTCTTTAAGAAACAAAACATCTCATCCCTACTCAGGTCATTGCCATGCCATATGAAGGAACATACAATCTCATTTTGTACCATCACTTGCACCAAAATATATGATTATTTTTGTTTACTATTATGTGCACAAAAGGTGAGACATGGTCAAAATTCATGGGTTTCAAGTGAGATATGTCTACTGATTTACACTATTTGGCTTTACAAAACCACACTTTACCAAACCAAAAAATTACATCTCATAGTCTATATATCATATCAATAATATAATATAGTATTATTTTATAATATTATATTATAATATTACTGCATTTATTATTGTTTAATATATCTATTCTAAAAAATAAATGTGCAAGAGATATAACATAAGGAGCAACCAAGTCACTAATGTAACAATGATCTAGTGGTATTATCATTCACATTTTAGAATAACCCTAATATTTTACACAATTATTAGGCTATGATAAGGAATGTTTGTGGCATTTAGTTGTCACTTGGCCTGACAAAATGTCACATATTGGAAAAACCTTGATGTTGAAGATAATGTACACCTCCATGTCATATTTTTAAAGAGTTAAATATGGCATGTTTTAATATTTTATAAAATTTATTGGGGATTATATAGAATAAGGTAGTGTAAGTAAGACAAAATCATAAAATAGAAATATGTTTGGGATTAATGAGAGTGCATTGTTTAGAGAAGAGCAGGGGTCACTCTGTGTGGACCTATATGTTGGAGGTTAATAACACGTATCACATGCATCAACAGGTGGTATGTGTTATTGGTTGTAACATATTTTTATGAGTGGGTGATAAATAAATCTTTTTCTTTATCCATTTCTCTATGGGTTCTATCTTTTGTGCCCTATGTTATGTGTTATTACTTCCTTCCATTTTATTGTGTTTCAGTCCCTTTCCTCCTCTTAGTTGAGTTCCTCTACTCTGTTTATATATGTTTATCATTTTAACTTGTTCAATAATGCATGTGTGCCTCGTGGTTCCTTTAACATGTGTATACTTAATAGGCCTCATGTCTCATTCACAGGTTTGTAGTAGTTATCTTATGCAAACCATGTGGTTAAAGTACCCACCCTTGGTCATATTTATTTTTAACCCATCAATTATATATTTAATGGCATCCAATGAGAAATGCATGTACTTAATAAATTTGGTCAAGACTCCATAACTTCTAATGTTAAACTTAATGATGATTTGAAGTCTGACAATGATGTAATAGATTACAATGATTTTAGAAAATGACTTATAATAATAAAATGTTCATTGGCACTATTATGCTATTGTTTTGTAAAGACCATCTCTACAATGCCCTCAAAGTTATTATCAATAAAAACATATTACTAAATATGCCATTCAAGTGAGGTTGGAGGATGTTATGAATGAGTCCTTCTATATTCTTTTAACACCTCAACAAACATAATAAGATAACGAGTGAAAGGGAACACATCATATCTCTCACTCTTCCCCACTTGTTTAATCAACCATTTATCTAGCCTTTAATAAACACAAAAATATATGATGAGTGAAAGCTGAACATATCATATCTCTTTTTCTTCCCTATTTGTTTAATCAACCATTTCTATGCCCTACTAATAATATTTTAGTATGTTTCTGTGCTAAGTGGGAACATGCTACACATCTTGGATTAAATTGATATAAAAATTCATGTGTGTATGGACATCAAAGATTAGTTTTTGATGTTGTGCAAAGTTTCATTTGGACAAGATATAGTATCTATGACGAGATAATTGATAATCGAGTTGCATTTATGATCTCTTTTTTTTGGTTTTTTTTTTTGTAGGTTAGAACTTTGGAAGGTAAGGAAATAAATATGGTCACATATATTGTTCTCAAGATTGGTTCATTTTGTAAGGAAAATATTCCACTTTTTCACTCTTGAGAGCAAGTTCCAATTGAATCTAAGTAATTCTTGGAATGAAAATATAGACAAAGGTAATAATTTTGAGTGAGAACTTTGACAATCTACTCATTTTAGTTATAGCGCATCAAATGAGCTTAGAATTTATTTGTACTTGAGAGGAGAGTCAAACTTGATAAAGAGTGGAGATGGTCCACATAAAACATACACTAAGGAAGCCCATAGGTGGATCCCTCTATTTATTTTTATGATGTCTTAAGATAGAGTTTTAATCTTGAGGAACGGTAGGAAGCAAGGGATGCATAGGTGACCATCGATAGTCGTAATATGTTCATGCAATGATCCTATTATCACTGTAAATTTGAAGTAGAAAAAGTGTGGCAATTAGAGACCTAAGGTATGCAATAGAGTCAGTGATGTTAAGTTGAAATTGATCATATACAAGTAGGTTTGAGAAATACAAGTGTCTTGGTAATCTAACATCTATCATGAAATGTCCATGTAGTCCCTTCCCCACACCATGTATCACAATATTTTATTTATCACATCTAAGAAATCGAGAAAATATTTATTGTAATGATTGGTAATAATATTAATTGTATTTGTCTTTTAAAACAAACTTTGTCTTTCTTTAAATGGGTTCTCATCTCAATTTATTATTATCCTTAACTATATTATGAAACGTGAAGTGTGTACATAGAGAATAGGCCCAATGAATGTGTTACTACATGAAAAATGAATCATTGAAACATGTTAACCTAATAATAGGATAAGTTATGATTCAATATTTCTTAAAGGACTTTGTGTTACAAAACTTACTTGTTTTATGATAAGAGGCATTTTTCATTGAAGAGGTTTTTTTTTTGATAATTAATTTTATAGACATCTAATTGGGTTTTATATACTTAACATAGTTAATTTTTTTTATCTATTTAATTTTAAACTTGTCTAAATTGACACATGGTGCATTATTATGTTGCATCAATACTCATATCCTATTGCATTATAAAACTATCTCTAATATTGTATTGCTATATGGGCCCCCTATTTTATGATATCACCTAAAATACCTCATCAATGCCCCTCACCATCACCGGGCAACTCACCTTGAAATATTTCATTATTTTCATGTTGTCTCTAGCCTTGCCCTTTCTTCTAGGGGTCTAAATATGGTGTTTCCACAAGTTTTTAAGTTGGATGTAATTTTTATGTGTTTCAGTGTATTGGCAACATGGATGAATGGAAGCTATAATATAGATGCTTGGACCTAAAAAAAATTTCCCTCATCAATGATAGTGCAATGTTAATTTGAGTTGCACATCAGATTTGGATCCATGCCACAATCAGATAAGCTCTCATGATGTCCTCATCTACGGTTGACAATTTAAAATGGTCAATCAAAGATTCCACCACCCTATAAGATGCAAACCCATTTGTTATGGGTGTAGGTAATGTAAATCTAAATAGTAATGTTAAATGCAACTTCAGTGTATGATATGGACCCTCTAGTGTATTATATTAAATATAATATAATATAGATCACCTTATATTATGTAGTTTTAATCTTGTTTAAATTGACACTTGGTGCTTTAGTGGATGATACATATTGCATTAATAGATGTAACATGCCACTAAAATTTGCACACATGTGTCTCCCTTGACTTCTTCAAGTCTGTCCTTTGGAACACCTTATCATTGCCCTTCACCATCACCACGTAGCTCACTTAGAAATATTTTTTAATTTTTATATTATGTATAGCCTTGCCCTTCCCTACCAATTTTCCATTACTTAAGCATTTCGTGAAATATATCATACCTTCCTCACGTAGTGCATTGCTATATCATATGAAGAAACAAACCTCATTTTCTAACATCATCTCCATGAGAAATATTAGATTACAGATGTTTCAATCATGTATTGGGTCATTGAAATAGTTTAGTAGAAGCTATAAATTACATTGACATATGTGACATATCATTAAACTTTGCACCACCTCCACCAAAAATATTAGATTATTATTGCATACCACATCATGCATAAAAGGTGAGTGGAATTAGTGGTCATAGGTTTTGAGTGAGATACAACTGTTGACTTACAATTTTTTAATTTACAAAACACCACACTACTAAAAATAAATAATTAAATGCTAATAATAATAATTTTTTATTTTATTATATATTATATAAAAATATAGTATCTAATATATTAATTTATGATTTATTATATATTACAATATTACAATACATAAATATAATAATGTTTTATATTTTTAAATATAATTTTATTGTTATGTATAATATTATAATTACATAATATTAAATATATTATATGATGAATATGAAATTAATAAATCAAATTCCTTTATGTGCTATTGTTTGTTATCATACGTCGAAAAGGGAGGATGTGCAACGTGGAGGCTTATCAAGGATAACATTATAAATTAGTTATCTAGATAAAAATACACAGTCAATAATTCCAATGGTTGATGAATACATTACTCCTTGATATGTTTTGCTTAAATGAATTAATTGGTATGGAGATTTCAGGTGGACCGATACAATTCAAAAATTAATGCGATTTTATAATGTATGCAAACAAAATATATATATATTTTAATATTTATCAGTTACATAGTCATTTGTTGTTCATAATATTTCTGGTGGAAATATACAATTTCCAATAAATATAAATACAGAAAAATGTAATAACCAATTAAAATTTTTAGACAGACACATTCCTATAGTTATAATTTGTAGCATTTTTTAGCTATATACAACGATTCCATTATACAATTTTTTCAAGTCAACTCCCCTTAACAATTTTTTCCAGTCAATAATACAAGTGCAAATGTCCATTTATGGAAAGATGGCCTTTCATTGGCAATCATTGGATAATTTTTCTGCACAATATAGACAACATTAGTGTGAAGGTAATTAAAGAAAATCCATGCCCCTAAAGGTTGACATTCACCTTAGTACACAACATATAATTTTATAGTTGCAACATGAGAGCACTCTACATATAATTCCTTTAACATTTAATAAAAATGATATATTTTTTCCTCATGATTTGTCCTACAAAAATTTGTTATTCCTTCCCAATTCTTAGAAAATGTTGCCATCTCATGGAATGCTAAAACATGTTTTTGTGGCTAAGAAAAAGCTATGGATTGCATCATGGTTTAAGGTCCTTTTTAATCACATATTAGTAAGTGATCCACATTGAATCCAACAACAAATAAATGTTTTTTTTGAATTGCGAAAAAAAAATGTTTCTTTTTTCTTATTCCAAGTGCATATAACTATTGATTGAAGCTCAAAAAATGTAGAACCTTACAAACATACTACTATTAAATATTTGTAACAATCATAAGTATGCTTGTAAATTTACTATTTGTTGTGATTTATTTCATGCAGCCTACTCTAGTTTAAGCAGGCTTGTCACTAACTCTAGACATAATCTAGTGTTTTGTTGTCTGTAAGTTAAATTTTACGACCCTGTGAAGAAAACACTGGTGTGCCCACCATGTGGTAGCTAAGCTATAGGGACATGAAATATGTGGGTGACCCATAAATAACACTACATCGACTGCCAATGTTGAGTTGTCAAACATAAATTGTTTCCAAAACCAAAGCTATGCTTCTGAATGAATGAAAGTTTTTAATAACATCCACAAGGCCAATCAGCCTATGAGACCCAAGAGCAAAACTAGCTGACAAGATACCAAATAAACTACCCCACACTACTACTTCTACCTTTCCTCAATTTCTCTGCTAAGCTTGGATCTTCTGTTATGAATTCTAGTCAAGTAGTTTGTTGTTTTTGCTATCTTTTCCTCTTCAAACAAATTTGTAAGTGCTTCACCCTGTAGGATATCAATGTAACTACTTTGAATGTCCTCATATGCTATACATTATATGATGAAATGCCATTCCATTTCCATCGATTCAGACTTGTAAAACTAACAGACTCTCTCTGACCATTCCTCCTTGGGTGCTTTCCATCTCCTTGTTTCACATCTAAGATGGTGTGAACTAGTTCTCAACTGGACAATTAACATTTTAGCTTTCCACTTTATCTTCGCTCTTATATAGTAATTTTCCTACAAAAAGAGTTAAAAAAATAGTTTTACCTATACTTTATTGATTAGCACATCGAGATAATGCCCACTTATGGAGCTCCATCTCTATCTTTATTTTCAAATTTTACCATTCTTAAATATACCATTATCATAGTTATAATAAATATTTTTTATCGTGATTGTAATAAGTTGTGTATTTATCACTTTACTAAAACTTTTAATATATTTCAAATTATTTTAAATTAATGTTTAAAAAAAATCAATTAATACAAAAGATAAAGTATGGTATCCATCGATGTATGATGATAGAAAAAAAAAACATTGATGTAGGGTAAAATGATGCAAATGATAAATATTTATGTATCAATAAATAATTTAGGTGACATAAGATTTAAATAATAATAATTTGTACTTAGTAATAATCCTTAAAATAAAATCAACGATCGAAGATAACAAATCTAGCATAAAGTTTTAAGGAAATATTAACCACCATAGAATAACATTTTTCTGACTAAATTCAGATAATTTTCACTTTTAACATTCAAAGCTGTAATGGCCGAAGTTAAGCAAAAAAAATTCTATAAATTATTGTAAATTCAACTCTTTCAATGATTTCTAAATAAATACTAATAAGTCTTTAGTAGATGTTATTCATATTACCTTCTTTTGTTTTTAGCAAAATGCCAATCTCATTCTATATGAATAGGACCATTAAATCAATTTCTACAATATTTATATTCATATCAATTCATGCTTTTGACAAACCTTTCATAGAAGAACATGAGGTGGCTATGTGCAGAAGTCTTCAACTTATGTACAAGCCATAATATATGATGCTCTTGAATATCTTGTTACATAGTAATCAAGGACTCGGGCTGTCCAATTTTTTCATTCATAAACTTCCTTTTTTTGTTTAGGGACAAACTTGTTTGTATTTAAGATTTTTTTATTAATGCATTTTTCCTTTATTTGTTGTTTATTATCTATTGTTAATGAAGGATGTTTTATCAAATCATAGTTTGATATCAATTCATGCTTTTGACTTCAGTGACAGGGAATTTGAAAACCTCCACAAACACAAAAGGAGGATTTCTATGTAGAATAATTGACAAGGCTAAAGTGCAATTATATTGTAGATAATAGAATATAGTTTCCCAATATATTATTGTCTGTTTATAACACTTTTAATTTTATCATCTTTTGGCTAGCTTAATAGTATTTACTCTATAATTATTAATGATAATCTATAGTGTATAAAGCACTTCTAATGTATTTAGCTATTTTATCAGTCGATAAAATCACTAGGTTCCTAAGCTCTATGAAATTGATGCCCCAGAAATCATAACATTAAAGGAGACAAACACAGTGACAATAGGGACACACATATTGAATATAATTTGTAAGAAAATATTAATACAAAAACCTTTTCATAATTGACTTTCTTGCTTCCAAGTACATTGTATCATAACATTAAAGGATACAAACACATTGGCAATAAGGACCCACATATTGAATGGCATTTTCAAGAAAACATTGATAAAAAACCTTTCCAGAATTGACTTTCTTGCTTCCAGATACATTTTCATTTCAATCCTCAAAATTTACAAAATCCCATATAATTTTCCTCAGATTTATATGTTGTTTCAAACTGTAGGGCTCTGGCATCTAGTGGCATAATGTTCTCATTCACACCATTAGACTATATGACCATATCTATATCAAACAAGAATTTTTAATTGGTCCTTATTGAATTAAAGCACACCATAATGTTGTTGTACATCATTTTGCTATATCAAACACTATTCTGTAGGCTGTAAACAAACATAGAAAAAAATACCTATATTATGGCAACCTCTGCAATTGCGAATCTGAAACAAGTTGTAATTTATATGCATGATTACATGCATATCATTAAATAATCATAATTTATTTTTTTTATTTACATTACTTGCAACTAATATTATATATAAAATCAACTGTAATATATGCAAACAAGACCTATCAACACAAGGTAGAAACTATAGCTATGATGTAGCTCTTATTTAAAATACCATTTATGGATAACTTATATTGTGTAAAATTGATTTTCATATCCTAAGATTTTGGTAGGATTTTTTTTCAGGAAGAAGAATGGGTCAAGACACCTAACCGTTAAGTGACATTTTCCAAAATTGAAATAAAAAATGCACCAACTGTACTTCTAAATGATCTAGATATCTATGGCCTTTATATCACAATCTCTCTCATTTCAAAAGGTAACACCTAAACCTCTATAACATATGAATCGAAGCATAAGAAAAAAATAGAAACACATCAATTTTTATGGATGCATGAGCTATGAAATAATGGAATTGTTACTCAAGGTGCATGTTTGTACTTATGGATAGAAACCCTATTTTCACAAAGGACCTATGGAAGCCATATATGCATCAAAAGGATGGTTCATAAATCAGATGGAAGAAAATAGATAGTTTTTGACAAAGGAATTCTAAAAATCTCTCATGTATTACGTTCCTTACAATGTGTATGAGATGAGGATTGGAAATCCTGCACTTCAACACCAAAACATGCCACAAATAACCACCTACATAATAGACTAGATCAACATGCTAGGAAACAAATATCATTTCTATTATAATCAACTCCCTCTCACCTCATGCTCATATCTTTTCATAATTGTACCAACTTCTACTCGTCTATGTTCTATTCAACCTTCAAATAGCCTTGGCTTGATTTGTGAGTCTAAATCTACAAGTAAAACTTGGACATGTTTCAAATGATTGACAACTCCCCATTTTCTCTAACATTTGACATCCTCTAAAAATCCTTATGGATTGATAACCAATGCATATTTATACAAGTGTGTGGATTTTGGATTGAAATGATTGGCATCTCAAAGATGTCGATACAAATTTTGGCAAGCTTCACACTAATAATACCAAATCTACAGACCTGATGGCATTTATTGATTCATCAACTAATATGATCCTGACCACAAATTTGGAATAAAATTTATGTTGAGATGAATCTACTATAGATACATGACATTTAACACCTATGGAATAATAATACATGACTCCATTAAGGACCTAATATACTTTGAGTGCACACCAAACCTTTCTTAGGATTCTATTTATTTTTATCCTCCCTCCCTAGCCAAGGAAGGGTTTTAATTCTAGTTCCCTAGAGCTTCTTTTGGACAAAAAAATATTGAAAAAACACTGAAAAGACTAAATTTTATCCAAATTATTTTAGGGTTTACCATGTTATTCAAATTCTTGTATGCACTCAGGCTAATATTATTATTCCCACTAGTATCTAGAAATATGGTGAACCTCACTTTAGCTAGAACAAGAAAGCATACATGATTGTTTTGGCAAGGAATTCAACTATTTTTTTTTGGGTTTGTAATAAAGGTTTTTTATATTTTAATTTTTATACAATGGAGGGCATTGTAGTTACTTCAGCCAAGGTGTGGCTAGCAACACCTTTATCATGAAATCCCCAAAAATAATGGTAATTTAAAGTATGTATCTAGGTAGGTTTTTTATATGTTATATGTTTTTACAAAGTGATCAACTAGATCATGCAAGGAATATTTTTGTATGTACCATAATAGGTATTGTGGGAACCACTCAAGCTAAATAATTATTCAATTTTTTAACCAATAATTTTTTTGACAAGATATATACCTTTAATAGCTATAAAGTTTAATACTCAATTTTTTTAGAGTATTCTTTTACTCCTTATTATGCAATATTTTATTTATTTATTAATTTTAATTTGTTTCTAAAATTTTGTTCTAAAAATATATTTGTATATAATTTTAATAATATAAACATTTTATTCTTCCATCTTGTTTTCAATTAATGTTTACCACTAGTTCTACTCTCATAGAAAACCTATCAAGCACATGATCCATACAAAAAATACCTACTAATGGATACACATATTTTTATGAAGGAATGCAACCAAATCTTGAAATTTAAGCCACTTTTATCTTTGATGATCGCATATAACCTATATGTTAATGATAAAAATCTGAAATTATGTCAAAGATTGAATGTATAGCAAAATTACCCGCGTGCCTCAAGTCATTTCAAAGTTAACAAAACATTATAAAAAATTATTAATGCAAAATAAACTTTATTTAATATTTTCCTTAGAACTTGAAGTGAAAAAAAATCATTTGGAAGTTAGGCCATATTTACCTAGGCTAGTTGTTAACAAAACATTATAAAAATCAATAAATTCTCAGTTATTCAGAATAAACTTTATTTAATATTTTCCTTGGAAATTGAAGTGAAAAAAATTGTGTAGAAGTTACACCATATTTGCTTGGGCTATTTGTTACAATGAAATTTATTTCTTACTAACTCCAATGCTATTAAACACTCTAGCAAAGTCAAATCTCTAGATGATTATAATTATTGTAATATTTTATAGATCCACATATAATTTTATGTGTTGTATGTATATATTTTATGTTGTTAACCATTTCTACTTTAAACTTGGGCAAAGTTTTGATGTATTATGTATGACGAGATCTAACCACTAAATGGGTGTGTTGTTGGTGTAATTTTTTCTAAACTAAGTACAGTTTCAAATTAAGTGTAATATTTTAATTTTATGTTCATTGCAAAATATTTCATGGGTTTGGAAAATACATTGAATATTACCTGAGGGAAGTAAAATGAATGGCATTAGAAGTTCTCATTACTATTATTCATTTCTAAAATTTCTCACATTTTTTTAATTGTTGTGAACATTGATATGTTATAGTATGTATGGCATGTTTTTAGCATGTAATAATGTATTTTCATAGGTGAAGATTTTTTTGTACATTAATGTATTCTCCATTGTTGCTTGTAATACATTTAATTTATTGATGCAATACATTAGGCCCCTTCAATTTTACATTGTGGTAATGGACTTAGTCATTTGGAAAAGTGAAAATTGTTGTATCGATGATTTACCCATTATTTGAGCATTTTTATTTGATTTCATTAATATATTGCTCCAGTTAATTGGCCCTATGAATCCATAGGGATGGATTTAAAATTATTTACATTATATTATTTTTAACTCTTTAGTCATTAACCTCTTTTTGTTATCAGAGTAAGTATTTTTGGATTAAACTTTGTAAGCATTTTTGGATCAACATTTCATATCACAATCCATGATCCATCATCATTATATTCTCATTCTGGTGATGGATCATGGAATGTGATCCGAATTTTTGATCTCAAAACACTTACACAATTTAGTCCAAAAATGCTTACTCTAGTGTATAAAATGAGGAAATGTTATCATTGCTTTATATTTGTTTAATCTATTTTAATTGAAGTGAATCTAAATTAATAGATCTATACTATTGAAATTGATATACGTGAACATACAACAAAATAAAGTAAAATATAAAATTTAAAGGATTTGAAATTTGCTAAAAATTATAAATAATATTAAAAATATGTGAACCTTCCTAAAACAAATATTATGTTGATTGTAGTTGAAATATACTTAAAAATGACGTGTATTATGTTATGACCGAATTCAAGAATTTAAACTATGATTGGACAAGTCCGCAAAAGGAGGATAGGGGCATAGTGTAGCCTTGTTCGAGTTTACCATGAGACTAATTTTTCAATCTAGGTTTGTTTGACACTCTATGAAGGTTGACTGATGAATTGTGTGTTGATATGCTACATGGAAGACCTGAAAAACATAAAACCCTTATTCCTACACAACAAACACAACATAGATCAAATGTAAATAGGAGAATAGGATTAGGGGAATAATCTAACTACCCTTATAAAACCTTGCATAATATGAATACTACCTACATAGACTAAATGGGCCTCAAGCTAATATATTTATCCCCCTAGAGTGATTGTGGGATCTATGACTGTGAAACTATATGACTATAGATTGAATATTGATTGAAATGATCAACAATGGATGCCCTTAACCTAAAATAAATAATATTTAAACTTAGCCTATGATTGTTGGAATGCATCAAAATTTAAATTGCAAGAAATAGTGTTGTTTTGATCAGTGTGCAGTTAGATTACTAAGTGATTTCTAGATTTATCAAGTGTTTACTTTGAATGGTCTTGATGTGCTTATATATGAGAATATTTAAAATATTTTTACTAAAAAACTTTATAAAATACAAGAGAGAGTTGTTATTAAATATCTTTATTTGAAAAATTAACCATTGGAATGCAAGGGACAAGGTCACACTAGTGGACGAGGTCATAATGAGGCCTTGTCTGACCTAATACAGACTTATCTTAGAATATCAAAGACTACCGAGATGATAGGAGTTTGTCAATTAAATAGATATGAATGTGTCTAAAATAGGGATGCTTGTATAATAATTACAATGTTTATAAGATAGTGAAGGACCTATTATATATTATGAGTTAGCAAAATGGAAAATAGACCAAATAGGGTAAGGATGGCAAGAATAAACATTGTAAAACACTTAATGATTAATATGTGTCTCTATATTTACCCATAATTTATTCTAGTGATGCAAAAAAATGAAATTACTAGACTAAATTATATATGAACCTAAGTGTGTATACACACTTTATCTTTGGATGCAAAGATTGATTGTGCAAGATACCTTAATGTGAAAACCTAAAACAATGCCACTTTTTAAAAAATTAAAAATTATAATTTGAAATATTTGAAAAGAGAGCAAGGAAAGTATACACTTGAAAGAATATGTAATATAATTTCCCTATAACTTGTAAATGGATAAGTGTTTGCCTCTTTATTAAGGTATTTAGATAAATTTTTAACCTATAAAAAATTGAGAGTGATTAAATCTCAATTTGAAAACGTTTGAATGCTCTTGAGTTAGAAATATTGTATGCTTCAACTCTCATTTGGTTGTGTATAGTACCCTTTAAAATAATTGAAGGGGTAGAACCACCAAATATGGCTCATTATATAGAAAAATTTGAACCATAGATGTTGAGTGTCACTAGACTCTATCGTGGGCCACTTGTATCATGAAGATGAAACACACCACTGCAAATGGATTTAGATTCTATTTGAAACTTTACAACTTTAAAAGTTTTCAACTTTGAAAATTTTGAACTTGATAATTCCATATAATAACTTGAACATGAATGAATATAATTTACCATGTATTGTATTGTATTGATATTGAATTCCATTTTAACTTTGCAACTATTGAAAACCTATAACTATTTGAAACTTTGCACTTGTAATTGATTACAAACTTTTAACTTGTAACTATATGAATTAGAGAACATGTGTATATTATTCCCCCATAATATGGTTTTGTTTAATCATGACATAATTTTTGAAACTATATAGGGCCATAAATTTGAAAATTTTCTCATGAGGCTTGAATTCTCAAGACAAGCCGATTGTGATTCCCCCCTTTTGAGATGAGAGATGTAACCTGAAAGTCACTTATCTCAAAAGAGATCATATGTGAAAGACAACAATAAGGCAAGTTATCAAGTGAAAATCAATCCAAGGGATAGAATCATGCTTGGATAAGGGATAAAATAATTAAAAATGAAGTATAACCAGTAAAAATCTATGTTCAAAGTGAACTAATTGAGATACTCAACCCAACTAGTTGATTGGGAGGAAGTAGGAAGTTATATCCAACCAAGGATCTCATCAAGAGGGTGCACATATGTATACCCAACTACATTATATGAAGGAGTTACTTATTTTAAATAATAAGTGCCAATACTATATGCCTTTGAATCTGCATATGTAATAATATAACCTTCTAAATCACTATTCATATGCCCATGTAAACCTATATTTTTATGTGTCATAGGAAAATATGTAACAACCTATACGTGATGAAGCTCTCTAAATAACATGTGATACCTTAGGAGATGAAGGCCTCTTATTATGTACCACTTTCTACTTAGCATGGTGTGTCATACTCTTTGAAACTAATTAAATATGCTCATGTGTAATTGTATTATGCTCATAAGTAGATGGATAAATTGTCTTTTTAGTATGTTCATGCTCATGAAAATATGAAGAGATTGTAATGTGATTTGGAATATGTAGATCACACCCTTGAATGGTTCTATAAGCTATTTCATTAGCATGTTTCTCAATGATCATGCCAAGAAGTTGTTCTATAGATGCAGTAAAGATCATTTGTTCCAAAGTAAATTGATATTGGATTCCTATAATTTTGACCACTTGATTATCATGAATGTATTTGAGATATATATTTAATGTATAAGGTATTGATCAATTATTTTATATCCAAAGGTGCCTTAATAACATATCAATTACCCATGTGCTTGATATAACTAACAATAGAATAATCACTATGAGAGACCCCACTCGTAAAGGTAGCATTATATTCCAAATAGTCTCATTTGTGTGACCATAAAATGTTTTGAAAACTCTATAAATGTCTTGTAAATCTTACTTTGTATAACCAAGAGAGTAAAGGAGTGTTATGGTGCACACATTTTCACTTGATGCATTGTCTATCATAAAACTATGTATGGATTTATTGTTAACATATAATCAGATAAAAAGTGTGTGTTTATCTAAATCATCATCAATAATTTCATTATCATCAAATGTGATCATGGGATGTGATGCTTGTTTACTTTTAATTACCAATAATGCTATAAAGTGGATGTTCATAGTAAAAGTTAAAGGATGAGAATTATATAAATAGTGTACTTTAGAATTATCTTTGTTATTTTCTTCATGATTTGGAAAAGGATTTTTTTATATTTACATTTGCTTATGGCTTAGCCTCTTCAATAGGTGTACTAATATCAATAACATTATCACCAATAAGACATTAAATTTTTTGATTAATCTTGAAACATTTATTTGTAGAATGTCCAATACATCTATGGTAGTCACAATATGTATTTCCATCAAAAAATTTGGATTGTGGTCTAGACATGTCGGCTTCCATTGGTGGAGGAAGTGTGATTATATTCATTTGAGTAGTTTTTGAAATAATATATGATGAGGTGAAGGTAACCTTGAAAACTGCCTCCTTGGTGGAGCTTGTAATTAATGCTTTTATGTTGATTGTGAGATAACATTAACTATAATCTTAGCTTCATTCTTACTTTCATTTGGTTTGAAACTTAACATTTGAAATAGGAGGAGCATTTGAAGTATACTTGATCTTGTTTAGATATATCTATTTGATCTTATGTTCTTTGACTATATGACATAATTCATTAAAAGATTTGAACTTGTCAAACATAATTGAATTCTTGAAGTGGAGATATTAAACTTTAACTAAATATATTTTGGAGCTTATTATCATCCATTTGATGTCATTTTGTTAGCATAATCTTGTATCTTAACATTGATTATTTCATTACACCCTTGTTTGAGTTTTACAATAAGATCATATGATATTTTTTCACCAATAATGATATAAAAGTGTGTTAAAAAATTGGTTGCCAAAGGATTTAAAACCTTTCCTAATTGAAGAAGAAGATCATAGAACTATCTAAGAGCATATTCTTTAAAACTTGCTAGAAAGAACTTTGTTAACAATTTGTCATTATTTGCATAGTCTAGTAAGTTACATGGAATGCATGCAAATATTGTTCAAAATCACCTTTTACTTGACATAGAGAAAGCTTAAGAGCCACAAAGCCAACTGGTAATGAATGAGATGTAAATTCAGGTGCCAAATGGTTATGAAACAAGGAATACAAGTTCATATAGGGGCTAGCATGAGAGATAATTTGCTCAATGTTAGCTACCTTAGCTTGAAAGTAAGAAGTGCATACTCAATGGTAACATATGGATAGGTAAATGGATGAGTGTAAGGATCATGAGTAGGCATAATCATATATATATTTTGGAAACTAGGTGATCTTCCCAAACAAAGATATGGTGATATATGTGTATAAATAAGAATGGATGCAATGGTAGAATTAAAAATATTGGGAGTAGGGGATTTGACAACCTGAAAATGAAACTCTTTTTGTATAGATGTAGATAATTTAGCTTGATGTTATATGCTAATAATCTTGTACTCTTGGATGAAATCAAATAATTCTTACAGTTGGTTTTGATATACTCCATTAAACTCTTGTGGATCTATGTGAGTTTCATGTTCATTATGTATATCATAGTCCTCTTAATTACTTTAATTATCAATTTCAATATGAACTTTATTTTTAGAAGACCAAGTAATTTCCCTAGGTGATATGCTCCTCTAAGGGGCACCACAAATCAAATAGATAAAAGAGGAGTATAGACAAGAGATCTTAGGCATTTTTGATAAATTATGAGGTATGTGGAAACTAAAGTCTATATTTAGTGTTGTACATTGGTTATGAATATTGGGGTAAATCCCTCATGCCATAATGTCTATAAATAGAGCACTGTGTATCCCTTCATGATAGCTACTGAGTAGTCTTAAAACTATCAGAACAAAGTTTTTAAAACAAGCAAATAGAAATTAAAGAGAAAATAGAAGTGAATATTTTTTGTGTATAGATATCAATAAATTTCAACCCGAAGTTGAAAGAAATAGATTTTGTGTTGATCTATACAAAATGATAAGACAACTTCTTCAATATTAGATTAAATCTAAGGTAAAATAAGTTGAATTGTTATGTGCCAAATTTTATCTAAGGTTGAAGGTTATTTTATTTCAATGTCAGGGATTTACATAAATATGTATGAAATCTTAGGACAAAAATCAATAAAACAATAAGCAACATTCTAAAAATAGCAGGTTCACCAGAATTTTTAATCTATTCAAATTGAATGAAATCTAAATTAATAGATCTAAACTATTAAAATTGAAATATTAAAAAATACATATCTAACAATAAAATACAGTATGCTACAAAATTTAAAACTTTATAAAAATATTTAATCAGTCTAAGGATATGCAAACCTCCCTAAAAGAGATATTATTTTGATTGTGATTAAAAACTTCTTGAAAGGACCTATGTACTATGTTGTGACCGAATGTAAGAATTTAAATTTTGATTGGGCAAGTCTACAGAAGGAGGATAAGGCCTCACTGCAGCTTTATCTATTGACTACAACCATATCCTAGTTGACAGTGAGACTAATTTTATGATTTATGTTTGTGAGATTATTTTTTAAAATTGATTGATAAATTATGTGCCAATATGTCACACAAAAGACTTTCAAAACATAAAAACCTTGTTCCTAAATAAAAAATATAATAGAGATCAAATGTAAAGGTGGGAATAAAGTTAATGGAATATCTAACCTACCCTCATAAAACCCTACATAATTTGAGTGTTTCTTACCTAGCCCAAATGGGCCTTAAGTCGATGTAAATCTCCCTCCTAGGGTGATTGTGTGATTTGTGATTGTGAACCTATATGACTATAGCTAGAAGATTGATTGATATGTTTGACAATGGATGCCCTTGACCTATAATAAAAAATATTCAAGCTTGGCCTATGACTATTAAAATGCACTAGAATTAAAATTAGAAGAAAATGTGCTCTTTTACTCAATGTGCAATAATATTACTAAATGATTTCTATATCGATCAAGTATTTATTTTGAGTGGATTTGATGTGCTTATATAGGAGAATATTTAAAATGTTCTCGCTAACCAAATTTTAAAAATGTGTGGGAGAGTTATTTTTAAATGTATCAATTAAAAAAAGTAATCATTGGATCAAGGGGGATAAGGTTGCACTAGTGGAAAAGGTTATAGTGCCACCATATCCAACCTAGCATGGACTTGTCTTAGAAAAATAGAGACTATTTAGACACACTCGATAAGAGTCTATAAGTTGAATAGGGATGAATGTGGCTAAAATAGGGATGTTCATGATAATTTTAATGTTTACAAGAAAGTGAAGGCTATCTTATGGATTGAAGGTTAGAAAAATGGTGAATAGACCAAGGAAGACAAGGATGTCAAGAATAAACATTGTCAAGTACTTAATGATGAAATTTATGTGTCTACAATATTGTAGAGGATGATTTGTATTTGGTAAATGACAAATATTAATATGTGAGAGACCATAATATTAAAGTGGATTTTATGTGCACCTGAGTTGGCTTACTGGTGAAGAACATGTGCTCGCAAAAGGGAGGTCATAGGTTCTAATCCTGCAGGGGGTAAGGTATGCACACCTTCATGAAAAGTATCCACATGCAATGGGATAACTGGTTCGGTGTTCAATGTGATGGGGTCAGTAAGTGGATTGAAACTTATGTTCAATGCAATGAGGTATTCCACAATTCATGGCTAGAGATACTATTTACCGTTAGTTTGGGCATTCTGATTATAAAAATGCCTATACCCAAATTTTTGTGAATGAGATGTAGAAGGATTGGTGAAGTGGTATGGTTGTGCCCATCCTAACCCAAGTTCAAATCTCAGAGGGCATTTATAGGCTGGTTGTGGCCATATTCTCAATGGTTTCAATGTGATCAAGTGTTAATGGTCCCATAGTTCTCTCAAGGATTGGGCCCCCTATTTGTGCCCCAAAATTGGTTGTGGCTCTGGTTAAAAGCTAAGTATCGATCTAAAAGAAATATTAAAGTGAATGGAGGATTTAAAATTATAAACCATGATGAAAGACTATAAAACTACAAAGAGTGGCTAAATTTGGTAGTTTTAGGATTGTATATACAATTTTTACACAATATATAATTAATTTTTTATGTAAATTGTATTATATATAAGATGAAATTTGGACAGACCATCAAAAACTATGAAGGATTATAATATATATAATATTTGAAGTTTCCCTATTCTACTATGGACTATACTAGCATTTTGATGGCAATGTTGAATAAAGAACCATCATCAATGTTTTACATGACATATAAGATAGATAGTCAATAGTCTAATTATTACATTTATATAAGTATATATATCGTATAGCTCTTATATTTCAGCATTTTAAAAGGTAAGAGTAATGTAATTTTTCATGGTGGAATATTTGTTTAGGACATTCTAAATTAAAATTTGATATTATTATTTTAATTAAGTTCATTCTAATTAGATTTTTTTAGGATATAATAATTAAAGCTCACTTCAATTTATTAGTCTCTCTTATGGGTGGCTCAACTACATTTGTGAATTTTTATTTTTAAATGTTAGTCATCAATGCTTCATTAAATACTATATTTAAAATGAAACTAACATGTATAGTCCATGGTATAATGCAAACCTTTCCTAATATCTCTTATTATTTTATTTATTTTTTAGAGCCACAACCTTTGACGAAAAATTATATTTTATTATACACTAATGTTATTGAACACATTTTACATTTCCAAACTCACCAACATGTCACAAGGAATAACCACTTCTTGGTGCTTATATTTCATAGCAAATACTACCAAAAATTGATAGGTATTAGCCATTTCATGGCTCTTATTTTAAGAATGATAATTTTAAATTTTAATTTCATAGTATTAAATTGCATGATTCAATGTGTTATGGACATGAATGTATTTTTATTGATAAAAGTAAACAAGGGCAGAGAATGCTAAGTCCCTGTAAAGTATCATGTATGTTTGGAAAAATATAATATATTTAATTGTTATATGGTTGTATCTGTATTAATTTTTTGTAAAATATATATTTTTTGGTAGATTTTATTAGAAGCAAGATGTAATTGTGGGAAAACCATTAAAAAAAGGTAAATGATTATATATATTATGTCTAAAATAAATAATGTTTCATTCTATTACTATGAATTATACAAAATTTGAATGAAATGTTGGATAAACATTCTTAAATTGATGGTTGTATAACTATTTTTCACCTTTTTGTTGTAAAATATAAGACACCCTTAAATTGACAGACGTATAGCCATTTTTACACTTATTCATGGTAAAATATAATCAATTATTTTAAGTATATTGTATCATATGTAAGATGGAATTAAATATGTATATTAAACTTAATATACTAGAATTTAAAGGGCATATATATTTATTATGTTTTGGACCGGCTACTCAAATTTTCATTTTGTATTAGATACAATCTACTTAAAGAATTGATTGTATTTTACACATTAGCTCTAAATAATTTAGATATTTCATACTATTAAAATGATATAATAGCAATATCTAAGAAACTCATGGATGGCATCTTCTTCTAGAGAACTTATTATTATATGAGCCATTTTGGGTGAAGACAAGTAGACAAGGAAAGAGGCATTGAAAAATATGTCATGCAGAGAGAAAACCAATGCTTAATCATATATATCATTTGGGATTGAAAAAGTTGTACCCTAGCCATTAGATGATTTTTTTCATTTTCAAATTCTACAATAAATTAAAAATATAAGTTTATTTAAAATAGAACTTATTAATTAGTGATTATAAATTTTTAAAAATTGTAAAAACTCTTATTAAATAGGTTACCTGTTATAAATTATCATGCAAAATAATTGAATCACAAAGGAATTAACAAGGTTATTTCTTCATTTAACTCGATGATGATAGCCTAGCAGTGAGTGAGTTGAGTGTTAGAGGTGGGAGGTCTCAGAGTCCATTCTCTAGGATGACCACTCTCTAGTGTCATTCCCACACTAAGCTACAATGGGTTATTCATGAAAAGTATCCACAATGCAATAGGATACTGATTTGGTGTTCAATATAATGAGGGTCAACATGTGGCTTGAAACCCATGTTTAATGCGATGAACCAAGTCCATAGTTCATGGCTAGGGATACTATTCACTGCTAGTTTGGGCAATCTAATTATAAAAATGCCTGTGGTTCTAGGTCTGTTTCAAAAATCCTGTTACCCAAAAGTTTTCGCTAATGAGATGTAGAAGGGTTGGTAAAGTGGGTTGTTGTGCCCAGCCCCACCCAAGTTTAAATATCACAGGGCATTTATAAGTCAGATGTGGTTATTTGAGTTTACTCAATGGTTTCAAGTGATTAAGTGGTAATCATTTATATTGGTTTAATAGTTCTCAGGGACTGAGCCCCTAGTTTGTGCCCTAGAACTGATTTGTAGCTACAATAAAAAAGTGAATATCGATGAAAAAGGTTATTTATTAATTTCACATTATTATCATGTACTTGAATTACTTTCTCAAAGTATCTATATTTTTTGATTTTTGAAAAATAACATCTACATTTCATATTTTTATCATGTAATTGCACTATTTTCTCAAAAAAACTATATTTTAGAGTTCTTTAAATCTCAATATATTCTTAATTTATTATTATTATTATATTGTATATTCATTTTATTGATGTTAAAAACAAAACAAATACTTATTATTGATTGTAATTATTATTATTTTGATTGATAATGACTTTTTGACCATAACATAGACCAGTCTAAGACATAATTATGGGCCCAGATATCCATGCAATTTATTAACCACATGAATACCACATGTATACTAAAAATTATCAGATGTATACCAATTATTACCAATAATGGTCACCACTAGCCTTAAGGATAACCTACGACCATTAACAACCTTAAGAATATAATCAATGGCAAAAAATGGCCCCATATACCTTTCTAGAGATTTAAAGTTGAGTGGGGATTGAAAAAGCTGCATATGTCGACTCCACAAAGAAAATAAAAATACTGTGAATATTATGTGAAGAATAAATAACATCTCAAACAAAACTAATGTGATCAATACCAACTCAAAAAATATATTATTAATAAACACACAAGGTAAAAATAACATTGTTTCAATAGCCAATTACATTTGTCTATCGCAAATCAAGCAATACTACTTACAAAACAACATGAAAATATCCTGTTAAAATTCATAATTACTAAATGGATTCCTCAAATAATATTTGTGATTGTTCAATGAATATCAAACATGTTCCTTACAAACATAAAAATGGCATGTCTGGAATTGTATAAAAATAAACCTTAAGTACAAATCATTTCTCTTTTGAGAATGTTAGAGGCAGATCATCTCACACATTTCATAGTATATCGAAGGAAATGCCTATCTATTCTCCATTATCGATTGATAATAGAAATATAAACAAACTAATTATTAATACTAGATATAACTCTAACCTTGTTAAGACACATATGCAAATTTTCCATAGATTAAATTAGGTATCATCTATTCGAACATGTCCTATATACATTGAAAATTATCCAGGGTTGAAAACTCAAAAATTTAATGAAGCATTCATTTGTTATAGATGTTTTTTAGAATTAAATGGCCATTGTTTCTCCAAATAGAACAAGATGGATCTTGGAGAACATCCTAAAGTTTTATAAACATTAAACCAAGTTGAGGAAATGCTTATAGTATGAGTTAATACAATTTTATAGGCACAACATGTTTTTAGAGGGTAGTAAAAATATAACAGACATATTATTAGTTTCCTCATGACATTAGTGTCAGTGTAAAATTTATTCCATGAAAATTGATCAATTGTATATAATGTTTGTCAAAAGACAAGGTCCTTAGGAAAAATCATATGATTTTATGTTAGCAGATTACATTCAAAAAGCTTTAGAATATAAAATAGTTCATGATCCATACTACAAAGATGCCATTTTTGATGATGGTACATTTACATCATCACCTATTGAACATGTAGATGTCTCATCCTTACATCATGCATTTACATAATCATATGCATGTATTAAAATTTAAGGATACCTATATACTGAACTAGATTTTGATGGATTAAAAATTGCATTTTTTGACTATACAATTAAACTGCCATCTTCATTCATCCTTGTTATCCAAAATATAGGAATATAAATAGAAGAAATACAAAATTACTTGTAATAAAAAAAACCAAAAGACACCATGTGTTATTCCATGGCCAACACTTGACATGTCTCCATAAATTAATAAATTATAAAAGGTTTGTTTACTATGGCATTTCCTACTTTGTTCCATATAGGTGAGACTATGTTCAAATTACCTCACTTCAAAAAAAAAATAGATGCACGAATATGCACTTAATTTGATTCATTATCATGATAAAATATTAGGTAGTCTTCGTAGACTTAGATATTTTTTGCTTAATCTAATGATTCATCATTTCACCCAAGGAAAATTTTCCATTTTTGTTAATAAAAATATGGAAGATAATTTACCAACTATTATTGTAAATCTTTGAGAATGACTCCATGCAATTCTTGATGATAAACTTGGTGGTACAAAATTCCTATTTTTTATTAGATCCTATGTTCGTAATTTATTTATTTGGTTCCATTTGATGAAAACATAAATAATATGTTGTTTCTTCTCATAGTTGACTACCTTGAAGCAAGATATCAACTCACAATCCTGAGAATTGCCACAAATTGAGCAAAGCATGATCATTGCCCAATCTAGTTCAATCAGACCATTTATTCTAAGTAAAGAACAAACCTTGCACAATGTAATTATGGAAAATACATCTTTAATTGAGAAGGATGGAAAATTTGAGTATCCTAATATTTCAAATGAAGACTTATATCAAGAATATGGTTTATTTGCTAAAATGTCAACCATTGTAAAACAATTTGAGGTGTTTGATATTTTATGGGAATGGTATTTGTCTTGTGTTCCTTCCCTTTTATTAAGACTACATAAGTTGAAAACTGGAAATAACAAAGCTATTTCAATGTTAATATTGAAAAAATAGACATTGTACTCTATCCAAACTTTAACTGAAATATAGGTGCAAAATTTATTTCAACATTGCTTGATGTCAGAGCTACAACATTGGAAACTATAAAAAACACTTAGTTTAAAGGAACCCTATTTCATGAAGTTATTTTTTTTTGTGTGTCTAAATTGCATGATAGCCCTAGATTATAGACATATTTGTGACATTGTTAAAATATGTATATAAATTAAAGGTGTTTTGTCATGCACAAAATTTTGCATGACTGATACCACACAAAAATATGCAATTTATTTTTTTAATTTTTTTATAGTGCACATTCTACGTAACTACATTACCCATTAGCTAGCCACCTCCATGCCATGAGATGTGGAAAGTGTCAAAATAAATTGGCATGCCTTGAAGTTTCACCTCTATTTTGGTGAAGAGCCAAAGCTCAAATGTGCAGAGCACAAATTGGGGTCAATCATAATTATATATATTATCCAAATATTGAGAGTTATTTATACAAGTGTTTGATCCTATAAAGTAGGTTTAGAGTCTTATCTTTCATATCTTCATAAATCTCACAGATTTTCCTCTAAATCTCTCTAATATCCCTTATGTCTCTCTAATCCATATTTTAAATTATTACTTGCATAACAATCACTTACATTATTTGTTCCACATATTATTTTACACACACTAATTAACAAATATTATAATGTGGAACACCTAAGTCATAAGCACCCATGTGAGGACTAATTCCTAACATTCATTCCCCTTAGTTTTGGTTTTTCTTGCACAAAATGCCCTAATTACATCAATAAAATCATGGAACCTCTTTTTGTGTAGGACTCTGGTCTTTCACCTTAATCGAAAAAAGTGCATTTTGCTCATTTGAATTGTTTAACAGATGTGGGAGGGTCCTTGGGATGTTGTAATCATGATGTTAAGCTTGCTTTGTGGTGTTAGCCAAGTCTAAAAAATTAAATTTTCATATTATGTACTTAGTCTAAGGAATTTACTTTTAGGATTTTGTTGATATTATTATCTGAATTTGCCTAAATATACTAAGTCTTGGTCTATCCTAAAGCATGTTTTGAGTGCACCAAATTTCCTCTTTTAGATAATTTAGATTTATGTAATTTATTTGACTATATCAAAGTTCTTATACTCTTTCCTTACCTTTTTTAACCCATTTTTTCCTTATTTAAGATTAAAATGACTAATTGTTTATGTGTTTTTGTCTTAGACTTAGTCGCTTGCTTCATTCTAAACTGAATTGGCTGAAGTTTAAAAAATGAATTAGTTTTTATTTAATATATTTGAGTCATTTCTACTTCTTTTGGGTCTAAAATGGATTTGTTTTTGCGTTGTTCCATTTTTGGACTTAGCTTTTTGTTTATGGATCAAATTTAGCCATAAGTTTGTTAAAATGGGCATTTTTTTTCAAGTGTGTGTTTCCCTTTTTACCTTTCTTTTGGCTTCTAAATTAACCAATTTTATTTAAATTTAAAAGCAATAACTATTTCCTTTCCTTGCAAGCTCTCAGATAAGCATGAAGCTACCACTTGTCACTCACTCACTTCCCTACGAGCTTTCAAAGCTTAGTTATTTTTTATAAGTCTTCTAGGATCTAGATGCCTAGGATGTTGCCAAGTATCCTAGTCTTATTTTCTCACTTTCCTAGACCCTCTCACCTTTCACAATAAGTTCCCGATCTTCTAGATGAATAGGGTGGGGACACTTATCATGATCTCACTTCCTCACTTCATTGGGATGCCTTGATCATTGGGCATTGCCCTTGAGCTCCCATATGAGTGAGATAATTGCACATGGAAATATCTTGCTTCTCTGAGGCACTGAGGGTTAGTACAGTAAGGACTTTCATCAAGGCCCCTAGATAAGTAGGATGTGGCCATGTAACATGATCCTATCTCCACATAGTTCTAAGAATTTCCATTCATACCAAACTTTTAGGGTCCTCAACTAAGTAATGCAAAGACAATTGTCAAGATATTAGGGCCTTATGGCAGTCAGTTCCCCTCAAACATCAAACTAAAGCCCATGACCTCTCAGATGAGTCAGATCACACCATGTGGTAAGATCTCATTGCATCTTAACTGAATAATAGTCAGCCTGTATTAATCCCCAATTGATCAACGTATGAGCATGAGTTATTGCATGGCATAACCATGCCAAATGAAGACACACTAGAATTTTAGTCAATAAGATATGAGCCTAAATTTGACTATTGCCTTACCCGTCAAAATTGTTAAACCTAAAAAGGGACTTTGATCTTTAATAATTATTCAATTGATTTATGATTTTCATTTATAACTTTTTTATTAAGTAATTTAGTCTTTTATTACTCCATTTTAGATTATTAGATTGAGTATGTATCATGATTCATCCTTTAGACATGGCCACTTTTAAGGATTCTAAACTAAATTGTTTAAGGGTTTGATAAAAGGGAAATTTTTATTCATCATTTTCAATCCATTTTTGCTTCATATTGAATTCAAATTGATAAGTATCTTCATCATTCATATGTTGGTCTTAGTCAATTTTCTTAGAAATGGAATAATTTGGCTATATGTATTATAAGTGGGGTTGTTTTTATTCACTAAATATGTTCATGTTTGGTCTATTCCTATTTTAGTTTGAATTAGAGTGACTAAGTGTCCATATTGTTTTATCTTTAGACTCAGTCCATTTTATTATTAGTGGACTAAATTTGTTGAGTATTTGGTAAATCCCCCTTTTATTTGGTAAATTTCATGGGATTTTTGCATGCTTGAGCACTAAGAAACCACCGTGTGGTACAACCTTACCAAGGTGGGTACTTGGACATGTATAAAAGGAACTCAAACTTGGGTTTGATGACTATTTCATTCTGTTAAGGCCTAAAACTTAGACTATGGGTCTAATCAGTTATGTGTGATCAAGTCATGGCTTATACTCTAGTGGCAAGGAGATCGTGGGACTGAGGATTCACATGGTAATCAAATAGTGGCATTGACTAAATAATGTCATACAAATTGGGATCAAATAAAGAACCATAAAATATAAAAAACTACTTTGATGAGGAATGGCCTCTAATTGCAAAAGTCTTGGCTAATTGGCAATCCTGAAGAGGATCCCAATGGCATTTTATGGCTTGGAATTTAGTTTAAGTCCAATCAACACAGCTCCTAACACTTCGATCATGCTTAGAATGGAACCCGAGTTGGTCTTAGGTGGACCCAACTCATTGATATATAATAATTTCCCATTTATGGGCTTGGTTTATGACTCCTTAGATGGAATTTCTATATAAGACCAATTATTCATTGTAAGAAGGGATGGTTAATTTATAATTAGAGGCTAGAGTAGAAGAATTGAACCCTTTCATTTTTATTGCATTTATTATTTTCTTAGTTTATTTTTACTATGATATGTGTTGTTTTAAGACATTTATTTAGTTTAAACTGAGAAGGAGAATCCAAAACATCATTTTTAATGTGATATCTTTAAATTAAAAGGTTGTGAGGCTAATGTTCATAATTTGCACATTTATACGGTAGTTGTGTTCCTTTTCATTCATAGCTGAGTTTTCTTCAAACCTTAGCACCATATTTTTTCATGACTATGTAAATATTGGTCATAAAAAAGTGTGGTTCTAGGGGATTTATCTAATTGAATGAACTAATTTTATTTGCATTGAAATATAGGCTCATTTCTCTTTCTCTCTACCCTTCATCTTTTGATCCTTTTTATAACTTGTTATCTTAGTTTTAGAGTAGTCTAAACTACAATTAGTGTTTTAAGTTTTCATCTAGATTACATTAAATATACTTATCTCATTTAATGCATTGTTGAATCATTAAAGGAAAGAACTAGTCAAGAAGGACTTCATTGACAAATCTGAATGATCTAATTCATTCATAGTCTAAGTTCCTTTCATAGGTATTGAAGTACAATTTAAATAAGCCCCTTGTACAGAACAACTTACATTAGCTAATTGAGGTATCTAGTTCACCATGACCTGGTAGATATAGACCTTAGGGAAGTTTCTAAGCCTTCCTTTTAGGAGAGGTGAATGGGGGAACCTCGTTAGTTGAGCCTTTCCATTTTGCCTACATTTTGATATGCCTAAACCACATGCCAACAAAAATGGAAATAGGAGGGCCTAATTGAAGTGCTCTATGATGTCCTTGCTTGATTGTGTTTAACATTTTGTAGGTTTTGATTAGATAGGAATGTTCTAGGTTTTTAAAACTAGAAAATAGAATAGTTATTACAAGGTCAAATTCTGTTGAGGGTGACATTGAGATATTGTAACTCTAAGGACATAAGAAAACTAGGACTAATAAAGGGAAGTCTAAAACTAGATAAACCTACTCAACCAATAGCTCCCCTACTATTATAATCCCTTTCATTAACCCTTTCTCCCTAGGAACCCACCTATGGCTAACCCTACCTACTTATGAGGAGGTAGTTGTCTTATGGATTTCCTAGGACTCGCCCATGACCTCCCCAAAAACATGGAGAATTTATTCCCAAGATATGTTCATGGCATGCTCAAAATAATAAAAGAACACATCCAATCCTTCCAAGATGCCTTGATTAGAACTCAGGTTCAACATGAAGATGTTACATGTAGATTGTTCCCTTACACCTTAGATGAATCAACATATGGTTGGAATTTAGGTCTCCTAGATGGGTCATTTACCTCTTGGGCTAACCTTGAGACTATTTTCATTAACTATTTTAGGATATTGGTAGACCCTTCCATACTATACCATCAATTTACAATTGTACATAGGGAACCTAATGAGCCCATGAGTATTTTCAATACTTAGTTTCATAAGCTATATAAAATATTGAAATACTCTTACACACAGACAAATATTGTTGGTATACAAATGTATTTGAGGTCTCAAGATCCCATGATTTTTATGTTCCTTAGGAGGAACCCAGAAGCACTCACATTTTTGTCCTTAGCTTACAATGAATTTATTAGTATTGAGCAACATATGGTGCCTCAAGGGTATGGCACTGAATCCTTAACCTCATTAGGACAAACATGCCTACAATAATTTTTTTATGATCAACTATGATCCTATTAAAAATACCCCCTAATGAACCCAATCTCCGGGTTCAAGTATTCAATCCCTAACCCACTCTATAACCCATTACCCTTAAATCACATGTAGAAAAACCATCCCTATGTTCCTCTAAACCATGTGTTGTCATAGCCTACAAGCCAATAAATTACTCATGTGGCCTATAACAATGATGCTACCATGTATAACCCAAATGGACATGTTTCTCCCAATAATATTCAGGTTTTTACTATGTTTTTAAATGTTATTGCACTAGTGGCTAACCCACTACCTCAAGCAAAAAGTAACCATAGTGCCATTGTGAACCTTGAAGTAGCCAATTTATAGAAAATGGTCTAAATACTGACCAATATTATGGTTGATTTATGAAAATAGGTACCTAAAAACACCAACTAAATTACAAAAAACCCCACCTCAAAATAGGTATTTCAACTTCCAAAGGACTAATAGATAGTGGAACACTATTCTTAATAATGGAAATATGCTTATTCCCATTAACAACACTAACTAGAATAGTAATAGTGGATCAAATGTATCAAACATGGTAAACCTAGCCTTATCCACTTGGTGTAGACTGCATAATATATCTGACCATGCTGAGATAAATTATGCTCAATTCACATTGGCTTCAAACATATTCCAAAATAAGATGGATAATCTTGAAATAGTGCGTATACCAAACAATAGTAAACCAGGCCCAAGTGGACACAACCCAAGTATTGATATGGTTTTATATACCTATGAGTTTCCATTTTAAAATGACAATGATACTAAGGATAACTTGGAAGAAGTCCATGCTTTCAAATAATTCCAAAGTGGGAACAACTATCAGTTGAGGAGAAAGTTTCAAATTTATTTGACTACCTCTACTCCTCTAAACAAAATTTAGGTTCTACTTGATGAAAACTCAAGTAATAATCCTTTACCACCTAAAGGACCTTCTACTTCATATCAACCTAGGAATAATTCTCCCTCTCCACAGGCTAGCAAGCCACTAGAATAAAATAAACCATGATATAACATTGTTGGGGACCTCAAAAAAACTAAGGCTAACATAACAATGTTTGAGTTGCTCCAAATGTCTAACCAAATGGACTTGTTATTAAAAGAATTAGATGTTTCTAGGAATAAAGAAGATAATACATAGTTGGTTCCCATGTTGTTGTCTATAAGGATAAAAATGAAACCCCTCCTTTTCTACTAATAATTATAATTTTTGGTAAAAACTTACACAAATTTTTGGTGGATTCAAGGGTTGTAGGGAATGTGATGCCTTATGAAATTTTATAATGGCTCAGACTAACACATGCCAAATCAAATAGAAAGGTAGTTTAGCTAGACAAGTTTGAGGTCAAGGTGGTTGGTGAGTTCAACCATTATTCATATGTAGCTAGCTTCTTATCCTAAGGTGTATTATTTCATTAACATTTAAGTGGATGATATTCCTAAGGCATATGGGATGCTTCTCATTCAAGACTAGTCTAGAAAAATCAATGAGTATATGGCCACAAACTTCTCCCAAATGTGGCTTACATAGTGAGGCATGCCCAATCAGATCAAGATTGAAAGAGAATAAAAAATGGCTCACATGATCATAGAGTAAAATAAGACAAATGAGATTTTGATCAAGGAGTATGAAATTGGAGTCTATGTGCTTGATAAATAATCATCGCCCATGATAAATTCTCCATCAACACTTCAAAAGATAAATCAAAATTCAAATAACTAATCAACTAGATGAGGAAGATATCCTCTATGTACTTGAAGTGTTTTTATTTCATGTTGTTGCTTTAACATGTGAGAATGTCAATCAACATTGTCTAAATGAGTATTGAGGGCCTAAAGATCTAGAGGTGGAGACTACTACTATTTTGAGTAGCTCAATGCCTATCACTGAAGATCAACCCAAAAGATCATTATTAGCTAAAGAGTAAATAATGTCTAGACTAGAAACTGAGGAAGATAATAAATAAGTCAACATAACTATAGCACCCACCTTTTAGAGTCCATTGCATATCATTGATGATCACATATGGAGCCTAAAGTTTGATGGCTCCAAATAAAAAAATAGTTGTGGTATTAGAATCGAGCTCATTAACTCAAGAGGGAGATCATATTTGGCATCCTTATGACTAAAATTTTCTTGCATAGATAACGTGGTAGAGTATGAAACATTAGTATGGCCTCTAGTTCACTTTGAGGAAGAAATTCAAGAACTTGAAGGTGTTTGGCAATTCTGTGGTGATCAAGTGAGTTAGAATCGATTATACTTGTAATGACAAACATCTTTCTAGATACTTCAATAGAGTATGAAAATTGATAAATGAATTTTATGCATTCAACATCTAGGCATTTCCACAAAGAAATAATTACATAATAGATGTATTGGCAATAGATATGAGTACCCTGGAAGCCATTGCTAACTCCAAATTGAGGAGATTTTTAATGGAGTTAGTATTTATCCCTTTTATTCCATAAAATGTTAAGAACTTCCAGGTATTTAATGATGATTAACATATCATTGAATTAATCACCAACACTAACATATTTTAATCTTAGATCATTGATGAGGATGATAGAGAGGAGTTCGAGCTAGAAAAATAAGGGGTCATCAATTTGAAAACTAATAGCATACTAAAATGTATGGTATCGCTGGAAAAGTTTTTCTACATGGATTATCATGGTGAGAAAGACAAATGTCCCCTGTCAAAGGTATCCCCCATAGTCGTTATAATCTAGGCAATGTAGGTGAATCCAAACATGTGCTTGTAGGTACAACTTTTTCCCAAGATTAAAAACAAAGGATCATGCAGGCCTTGAGATACTTTAGAGAAACTATTTCTTGGAGTTATGAGGATTTTAAGGTATTGAACACCTTCATCCTTAATCATACCATTCCTATGAAGTTAGGTTTCAAACCATTTCACCAAAGATAGAGGCCATTCAATCCATTATTGAAACCTTTGATACTCAAATAAGTGAAGAAACTACTATAAATAAAGGTCATCTATCTTATCAGGAACTCCACTTGGGTGGCCAATTTGGTGTTAATTTGAAAGAATAATGGAGAGATTTGACTTTGTCTGCACTTTAGGAAACTGAATAGAGCTTCAGATAAGGATAAATATCCATTATTTTCACTAGATGAAGTCTTGAAAATAGTGAATGGCTCTCAGATGATGTCATTTTTGGATGGATACTCAAGATATAATCTAGTGATGGTTAATTATGAAGACATAATCAAGACAACATTCATAATAGAGGGGTACATTTGCATACAAGAAGATACCTGTTGGCCCTCTCAATACAGATACCACTTTCTAACATATCATGGGCATTTCATTTAAGGACCTCATTGTAAAATTCATTTCCATATACATGGATGACCTATCTTTTTTAAAGACCAGTTGACCATGTGAAAGACCTGAGGATAGTTTTGTAAAGATGCAGAGAGAAAAATATCTTATTAAACCTAATAAAATGTATATTTAAAGTAATCAAAGGGAATTTTATAGGACATATCATATTTTAATGTGTTATTTCCATAGAACCTAAGACAGTTGAGGGTAGATGTAGGATAATGGGGGACAAAAGGGGGGTATAAAGCGACACTTTTTTCTGAAAATAACAATAGTTAAACTTAGAGATAATATTAGAGACACTTCAAAAAGGAATTTGACAATAACATAAGAACATGAATTGTATTATTTTAAATTTAGTTTCTAAATATATAATTTTTTTCAATACCCATATGATAAAAGTGTGAAAAATAGATTCATTTATGATAATAGGTTGGTCATTTTTTGTGAAAAGATAAAGAGATTACATGGGTATGAACACACTTTTTTAAAGTAAATGAATGAATTTTTGTATAAAACTTCATATATAGATATGTGAAATGTTGAGATTATTTAAAATATTTTTTTATTAATTTTAAAATAATTTTACAAGTCAAGACAACTGAAAAATTGAAACTGCTAGTGTATGAAGATAACTTCTTAACCTTAAATTCATGAAAATCAATTAGCTTTTTAAAGCATAGTTAACAATGTGTAGATTTCTGAGATATAAGTTTTATAAATGTTTGATTAATATTCAAAAATGTATAAGGGAATTAATACATTTTTCATACTTAGGGATGAGTGAATTCTCTTAAGGGATGCCTACGATCAACTGTAACCTTCACTCCTAGGGGATAACCAAGACCAGATAATGGCCATTTTAGCCTTAAAAACCTATCCCAATGTGTATGTGTAGACCTAATGAGTTAGAATATATGACCCTTGCTGACCAACTTTTGGCCCATTCTAAAAGATTTAGCCAAGAGAGAAACATCATTTCCACATCTCATCCATACCAAGTTACATAAAATAATCTTGGGATTATAGGACTCATCTATGCATGTGTAGGAGCTGACAGTTCATCTCTACCCTTACGATTATGCTACAATGCATGATGGGAGTTTTTTCATTTTGTATACTCATGGATGAGTGAATTCTCTTAAGGGATGCCTTTGACCAACTACAAACTTCACTCCTAGGGTCCAACTGAGATCTGAAAATGGTTGTTCTAGCCTTAAAATTATTATTTAGACATGTTCATACAAATGGTTCATCGATTAAGATGATGAGTCAAAATATATGTCCCCTGCTGACCAATTTTTAGCCCATTTTGAGAGATTTAGCCATGAGAGAAACCTCATTATCATGTCTTGTCTTATCCATATTGATTTAGATAAAATACACTTGAGATTTATTATAGGTCTCATTCATGGATGTTTAAGATCTAATGGTTCATCTCTATCCCTCATGGTTCTCCTTTAACATGCGATGGAATTTTGTTCATTTTACATACACAAGGATGAGTGAATTCTCTTAAGGGATGCCTCTAACCAACTGCAACCTTCATTCTCAAACCCTGACCAAGACCAAAAACATGGAGGTTTTATACTTAAAACACCTATCTATATGTGTTCATGTAGATGGTTCATTGACTGGGCTGATGAGTCAGAATATAGGCCTCCATTGACCAACTTTTGGCCCATTCTAAGAGATTTGGCTGTGAGAAAAACCTCATTACCACGTCTTCTCTAGATCAATTTAGAGAGAATAATCCTAGGTTATCTTATAGGACTCATCCATACATGTGTAAGAGCTCATTATTTATCTCTATCCCTCACGGTTCTCCTACAATGCATGATGAAAGTTCACTCATTTTTCACACTCAAGGACGAGTGAATTCTCTTAAAGGATGGCTTAGATCAACTGTAACCTTCACTCTCAAGGGCTAATCAAGATTAAAAATGGCCATTATAGCCTTAAATAACATATCTTGATGTGTTTGTGTAGATAGTTTGTCAATTGGGATGATGAGTTAGAATATATGGCCTTTGATGACCAACTTTTGGTCCGTTCTAAAGATTTGTCCAAGAGAGAAACCTCATTGCCAGATCTCATCCATCTTGAGTTTGATAAAATACTCTTGGTATTTATTAGAGGACTCATCCATGCATATGTAGGATCTAATGGTTCATCTCTATCCCTCATGGTTATGCTGTAACATGTGATGGAAGTTTGCTCATTTTACACACTCAAGGATGAGTGAATTCTCTTAAGGGATGCCTATAACCAACTGCAACCTTAAATCCCAATGCCCAAATAAGACTAATCAATGATTGTTCTAGCCTTAAAAGGCCTATTTAGATGTGTCCATGTAGATAGTTTATTGATTAGGGTAACAAGTCAAAATATATGGTCCCCACTGACTAACTTTTGGCCTATTTTGAGAGATTTGGTCATGAGAGAAACCTCATTATCACGTCTCATATATATTGAGTTAGATAAAATCCTCCCATAATTTTTTAGAGGACTCATCTATGCACATATGAGAGCTGATGGTTCATCTCTATCCCTCATAGTTCTCTTGTAATGAATGATGAAAGTTTGATCATTTTGCACACTTAAGGATGAGTGAATTCTCTTAAGGGATGCCTTTGACAAACTGCAACCTTTACTTCTAAGACTCGATTGAGAATGAAAAATGGTTTTTATAGACTTAAAATACCTATCTAGATGTTACCACATAGATATTTCATTGATTTGGTTTATGAGTCAGAATATATGACCCTGAAGGCCAACTTTTGACCCATTATAGGAGATTTGGCTATGAGAGAAACCTCATTTCCACATCTCATCCATCTTGAGTTAGATAAAATAATATTATAATTTCTTATAGGACTCATTCATGAACATTTAGGAGCTAATGAATTGTCTCTATCCCTCATGGTTATCTTGTAATACACAATGGAAGTTTGCTTATTTTTCACACTCAAGGAAGAGTGAATTCTCCTAAGGGATGCCTCTGACCAACTGTAACATTCATTCTTAGGGCCTAATTGAGATCGGATAATGGTTATTCTAGCCTTAAAATTTATATCTAGATGTGTCTACATAGATGGTTCATCGATTGGGCTGACGAGTTAGAATATACATCCCCCATTGACCAACTTTTGGCCCATTTTAAGAGATTTAGCCATGAGAGAAACCTCATTGTTGCATCTCATCCATATCGAGTTAGATAAAATCATCTCAAAATTTATTAAAGGACTCATCTATGCATGTGTAGGAGCTGGTGGCTCATCTCTATCCCTCTTGTTTATGTTGTAATGCACTATGGAAGTTCATTCATTCTACACATTCAGGGACGAGTGAATTCTCTTAAAATATGCCTCTAACCAATTACAATCTTCACTCTTAAGGACCAAAAAATACCAGATAATGGCCATTATAGCCTTAAAACACCTATCTAGATGTGTTCACATAGATGGTTCATCGATTTGGCTGACGAGTTAGAATATACAGCCTCTACTAACCAACTTTTGGCCTATTCTGAGAGATTTGGCTGCGAGATAAAATTTATTAATTTGTCTCATCCATATCAAGTTAGATAAAATCCTCAATTTTTTTTAAAGGACTTGTCCATGCATGTGTAGGATTTGATGACTAGCCTCTATCCCTCACAATTTTATTGTAACACATGACCAAAGTTGGAAGAGGATCTGACGACTCGTCTAAAGATTAGAATTGCCTAAAACATAAAAGGTAAGGTGCATATGTATTACAAACAACTTGAATCCATGATAGTCTATTTATTACCAAAAACACACTATATACACCTAGATGGATGATGCTTCTACATCACTTGATGACCTTTGGTACTTCTTACTCTTTCAATTTGAACACACTCTTGAACTAGGTTTGATTTTTAATGAGTTTTAGTTAAACTATTTTTTATTTCTCAAATATATTATCAATATATATGGTTTTGTTAATTATGTAATATAATAGTATTGATTTTAAAGGAGTAAGAAACCAATTTGAATTGTTTATTTCTTAAGAGATTAGGTCTAAAACTCTAAAACCATGTTTTAGGCTTCTAGGCCTAATAGATCACTCAATAAGTCAAATACTATTTGAAACCAATTTGAACACTTACCTTAGTCAACCTAAAAGCTATATACAAAAATTTATGGGTTTTCACTTTTCAAAAATAAAATTAAAGGTCTTTTTATACACAAAACCATATTATACGCCTAGTAGGCCTAATGGCTATTAATAGGTCAAAAAAAAAATACTCCTTTAAAAACATTAATAATGCCCCTAGGAAGTCTTTAAAGGCATAACAAAGGTGATAAAAAATTTACCTCACTTTATAGACTCATATTTGAAAATTTTGAGGCAAAATTCCCATCTTGCTATCTAGAACATTGAGATATCAGGGTTTTCATAAACTCAGTCAGTCATAAATGATATTATTCATTCTCATTTAATCTAAAATTGATTTTATATTCAAGATAGTTAGAACCTTTTATATACATGTATAACACCATTCTAAACCTATTAGAATCTTGATAATTTACAAAGCATTACAATTTATCCACAACCTTACATATTCATATTTGAAAATTCAAATTGAACTTTTGGTGGGAAAACACCAAAGTACCATCTAGGATCTATATTTTACTCTTTGAAGGCCAAGTGAGAACTATTATTGAGTAAATTCAAGCGATAGGACCTCTAAGACACTTGAATAAGGACCTTATTACATGTTAGTAGGATTCTCTTGGATCATCACTAGACCTCCTAACAACTATGATCAAGTACAACTTATAATATTTACATTCCTAAAATTGATTAAAAGTCCACTTACATCATAATTACAAATTGATATTTAATTAAATGTAAATGAAATAAGTAAATAGTAAATTTATCCTGCATCACTAAACCTCCTAACAAATATGATCATGTACAACTTATAATATTTATGTCCCTAAAATTGATCACAAGTCTACTTACATCACAATTGCAAATTGATATGTAATTAAATGTAAATGAAACAAGTAAATAGTAAATTACTCCATCATCATTAGACCTCCTAACAACTATGATCAATTATAATTTATAATATTTACATGTCCATGAAATTGATCCCAAGTCCACTTACATCATAATTACAAATTGATATGTAATTAAATGTAAATGAAACAAATAAATAGTAAATATCACATGTAAATGTAACATATACATAATGAAAGCACCTAACTTAGAGAATAATGTGAATTTTTTTAACCCCATATGAAGTAATAATGATCATTAACCAAAAATATGTGTAAACATTAAATGATCAAAATAGAAAATATGCATAGGTAAAGGAATCATATTATCAAATAGTATATATGTGATACATGCAAAGTTCTATGTCATCATTTAACATAAATAATATAACATATATCAAAGAAAAAACCTAGACCATAACATATACATAGACAAAATATGCCATATAGACATACAATGTGGGCCATATTGGCATACAAAATTGATTGTACCTACAACTAGACCCCTAGCATAACAACTAGCTCTCCTGCTCCTCATTGCCTCCAAATAAATTTCACTTTGTTGGCATAGACGTAGAGTCATGGGTGTTAGATGCATCAATACAAGGAGAGAATCTCATCTTAACATGTGATTCATCCATTATTTCATCGATAACCACTGAAAATTGTTATGTTTGCACAACATATGAAATATAAAAATTTAATGCATTAAAATTGTATATTGAAAATTTGATAAATTTTTCAAGAACAAATTTTTGTAAAATGATTCTACACTCACCATATTCCATCTAAATGTTTGTCTAGGGATATGAGACTGCATAGACACCTGTGATGCGGAATCATATAGAGCATACATATATCATTAGATCTAGATGTGCATACAATTATGTAAATATGACATAAAATATCATTGCTTAAAGCCAAAAACAATTTTATTATGTGTTCTCACCAATCTTCATCCTACAATTATGACCTATTGTAGAGACAATGGATTCTTCAATGTAGCTGCAACATCATCAAAAATTTCTTATCATCCATGAGGGGTGCCCATAGCATCCCTCATCATCTATAAAACTAATAAATGAATAATGTGTGAATCCAATGAATGTGATAAAAATCTATGACTATAATATATATCTTAAAACATAGTTTTTAATTCAAATGACAATAAACATGTACATGAATAAATATGTAATTTAAAAGTTTCTAAACCTATGTATAGGTTACACCTGTGACAATTATGACCTCAACAATAGAGTCAGGGTCTACTGAGCTACCCAAAATATCACCAATCATCTACACAAACAACAAATAACAAGTCTAGCCAAATAAATTAGTCAATTAAGTAAACACATACTAGAAAATAAACTTAATATTATTTTACAAACATAAAAAAACTATAATTAAAATTAAACTTGTGTATCAAATATAGATGGTGAAGTCGATAACTCTTACATAACAGGCTGATGTATCTTGATAGGAGTCCATGAAACTAGTACATCTGGCATAGTTTCTAGCATGCTAGTGTCATGCATTGTTGATGTATCTATAGGTGGCATATGTTCTGATATTCTAGTGTCATGCATTGTTAAAGTATCTATAGGTGGCATATACTCTGGCATGTTAGTGTTTATCATGCGAGTGCTATGCACTACTGAAGCATCTATAGGTGGTGTACACTCTAGCATGATAGTCTCCATAAATGTCCTATATATATGTCACACTTGAATGAAAGGTATCACAAAATTACTTCTACATGATGTGCAATGATGCATAGGAACTGTAACATGAGTAGGAGGAGGGACACTAGCACCTATACCAACACCATCAAAACCACTACTACCACTGCCACCAATACCACTACCACCAACACCACCATTACCACAAACACCACCTGTAGGTTGAGTATAAGCCTTCAATGTATTTATACCATGATCAATCATAACTTGTGTCAGACTTGTAATTTCCTCAAGGGTGTCCATTTGTACATTACAATGCAAAATTTTAGGAATAGAGGCATGTGATATTGTCCTATTTATCTAAGCTCGATTATGATGGTTTTGGTCTCACCTAGCATAGGTATATCAACTGAAGACCCACCTCCCTTAATTTGGGAGGCCTTCATGTTAAAATAGTTTAGAATTTCTTGCAACATAAAATCATAAAAATAAAATGCAACTTCATTATTGTTGTATGGAGGCTCATCAAACACCATCCACCACCTATCCCAAAAATTATTTTTCATCTCCTCATAAACACACCAATCAATACTAATATTTTTACAATTCTTTGGTGGAGGTTGGTTGGTTCTAGGCTTAACAAATAAAGTACACACAACTTCTTTTGTTATTTTTTCTTAACATCTTCATATGACAATTCATAAAAATAAAATTGTTTCATTTCCTCTCTTCAATGCAACATTGCATAAAGTTGCGAAGTTACATTTCTCACTTCATTAAAAATAGTCTCTAGTGTATTAACAAGTGAAAAGTGTACACTACCAGTAGAAAAGTGATACAAACCATTGATGATTATTTGTAATTGTTGATGTTTTAAATTGTATTACTCATAATTAAACTTCTTGTGAAAAATCAAATTGTTCAGGGTTTTGTCTAACATTTTCTTCATGTAATGGATAAACTTGTGCATCTAAATTTAAATAGAAATATTGGTTTTTTAGGCAATGCATGATAATCTAATGCAAACCTAAATTCAAAACCCTATTTAATAAATAAATATAAATAGAAACAAAAAAAATTAAAATATAAAAATCAATATACTTGACCTATAACAACCTAAATGTCGAATCTCGTTAATAGGAAGTAACTCCAAAACACATATGTGAATCTAAATTTTAAAAATGAAGAAAGGAGAAAGATCAAAATACAATATCCATGAATTTTCTCTGTAGAAAAATAAAATGAAAACTAGAAAGGGTGTATACCTTTTTCAAAAGGCATATGCCCTTAAAAAAAAATGAAAGTTGGGGGAATGTCATAATTTTTGTCCCCTAACTTTGTGCATAGGCCATTGAATTAATTTTGAATATCTTATTGCCTATTATTAAGAAAGAGCGAAATTCATTCTTTGGAAAGATCAACTTCATGAAGAATTTCATCTCAGGGTTTGTAGAGATTATTTGACCACTGAACAATATGATTAAGAGGGATACCAAGATTGAATGGAACCCTGAGGCTCAAGTAGATTTTATTGAAATAAATAAATAAATTATCAACACACCAGTGCTCATCAGTCTAGATCACATGCAACCATTTTAAATCTACTCTTTCCCTTCATAGCATTCAAGTGTTGCAATCCTGACTCAGAGAAAAGAAGCTAGGGATGAGAGACCTATCTAATTTATGAGCTCTTCCCTTAGAAATTTTGAACTTAGGTACTCAACCATTGAAAAATAATATTTTTCCTTAATCAAAATAGTCAATAAATTCAAGCATTACATATTTCATAGTAAAATATTTTCCATTGTGCTTGATCCAGTTGTTAAGGCAATGATGATGTAGAATGATCTAGTTGAGCAATGTGGGAAGTGGATGATCATCTTGCAAGTGTTTGATCTATAACTTTAAACAGTGAAAAATTTTAGAGGTCAACGACTCAAAAAAGTAATGGATGAGGTGGCTCCATAAATTCTCTACCAGTAATATACAATGAAGGACATCACTAATGATGATTGGTATAAAGACAGTCTATTATTTTTTGAATAGTGAATGTCCCAATCATTTGAACTCACTTAAATAAGAGTATTACACCTAAAGATCAGCCATTTCATAATCAAATTAAGCCTATTATTCAAAAGGAATCATGAAGGTGTATATTTGAGATGCTTGAATAAAGAGGAAGCAACTAAAGTACTCTAGGACTTCCATGGGAAGTATGGGAGTGGAAATAATTCTCTAAGTACCATAGCCCACCAAATAATCAAAATTGGATATTACTTCCTACATGTTCTCAAGGATGCACATGATCATTTCATAATTTGTCACATATACCAAGTTGTTACACATAGAGAACACACCCCAGTTATGCCATTATAATTAGTCATTGAGATTCATCCATTTATAAAATGGGGGTTAAAATTTGTGGGAGCTATCAGTGCCAATTATTTAGGTTGGCACAAGTTCATCCTCATAGAAACCAACTATTGTACACACTAGAGTGAATCCAAAACATTTAATAACTACACAACTAAAATGGTGATCAAATTTATTGAGGACATTATCACCAGGTTTGATATGCCATTTATTTTTGGTATGTGACAATGGTCCCACTTTATATTCATTGCAATTCACTAAGTGGGCTTATAAAAATGATATGACCTTAACTTATAGTAAATCTAGGGATATGTGTAGCCAAATTATGGCTTACATAACTTAATATTATCTTATTACATTTCTCTATGTTCTTAGTATGGTCAACCTATGGAATAATCATGGCTAAGTAGAGTATATATAGGAGGTAGTATTTAGTCTATTTTCATCATATTGTGAATATTACTCTTATTGCATTGTTGTGGAGGTTACCCCTTCAAAGTGGCTCAATCATAATATTCAAGTATTTTAATTTGTCAATAATTGTTATTATGGATCTACTTATCTTGTTCTTAATTCTATGATATATTATTTTATTACTACAAATCACCCAAGTAATTTCATTACAAGTGTTATCAAAGCTTCAATTTGGGTAAGTTTTTGTAGCATGATTTTTTAGATCTAGTGTCTTGATCACTAGAAGGACAAAAAAACATAACTTATGATCTGAGAAGAATTGAATTTTTCATCACCATAATTTTTTTCATAGATTTTTTTACATAAAAGGGATTTTTTTTGTAAAAGTATGGAAATTTTTTAACCTTGTGCAAATTACCAGTCATTAGATTTTCTTTTATGAGATGATTGAAATGGTGTATTCCATCGATACACTTTTTCATGCCAAAAATTTTCACCCTTATGTGTATTATAAGTCATTAGATTCATCTCAGTGAGGTAATCGCAATGGTCTCATATAATGCTACACTTTTTTTAGGGCTAAAACCTTCCTCGGGTTGTGCATGGTTAGTATTAACACTTGCAGACATGGGAAAGGAAAAAAACTCATAAAACTCCTCATAAGTATGACACGGAGTCTATAATTTTTGATTAATGTATTCCAGAGGTGGTTCAACAACTTAAGTTAGAGTTTCATAGCATGGTGCAAAAAGATTATCTCAATGCAATTAAAGGGGACATCATGGGGCTGAGAGGGGACCTAAATGGCTTGAAAGATCAATTAAAACAAATAACAAGGCAATTGGACAAATTTGAAACTCATCCATTATAAAATAACCCTCCATGACTCTAGTTTGGTTCTCTTACTCTAAACAATCACAATGCCCATCTTGGTCTGAATTTGATGTTGCCAAAAGTGGACTTGTGTAAGTTTGATGGTAATGATCCACTCATATAAATCACTCAAATTGAAAATTTATTTGATCTACATCAGACTCCATGCTCAAAAAAGATGGTCATTCCCTCTATGTATATGGAACATGAGCATTTCATTTGGTATCGATGGTTATGTTATCAAATGAAAAATAAGGGTCTCTCAATTTATTGGTTTGTATTTTATTAAGAGTTACAACTCCTATATCGCAACCATGTCTCAAAAAAATATTTAAACAAGCTAGCTAAAATACACCAAATAGGGATTGTAAAGGATTATATTCATCAATTTTAGAATCTATCCTTACATGTGGTGGACATCACCGAGGAAAATTTAAGTGACCTATTTTTAGGTGGCCTCAAGGATAACATCCAATTAGAGGTTCACATGTTTATTCCCAGTTCAATATCTGAAGCCATCCCAAGGGCACACATGATAGAAGAAAAAGATATTATCAAATGGATACCTTTCACTAATGTATATGAATTCACTTTCCTAACACCATCATTTCCTCAACCTACTCGATTAACCCCTCAGCTAATTGAGGAGAAGCATGCAAAAGGTTTATGTTTTGGTTGGGATAGAAAATGGAAAAAAGGACATTATTTTGATAAAAATAAGTTGTTTTAAATTGAATTCACTAATGAGCATGAGAAATATGATGAATCCTCAGGTTCAAGTTTGGATGAACCTAAGGATGAAGCTAAATATTCTCATCCTACTATTTTATGTCATGCACATTTTGGTATTAGTACTCATCAAACTCTTAATGTGGTTGGTTTCCTCAAGAAATAGAAGGTTAGTATGTTGGTTTAATTTGGGAGTACACACAAATTCATCAATATTAAGTTGGCTACTTGTTTAAACTATTTCATTTACCTAGCTCCATAATTTTAGGTCATGATTGCATATGGTGGTACCATTAACTATTTTATAAAATGTTATAGTATTAAGGTTGATATGGGAGACTACTTGTTAGATTTTCCTATGTTTTTTATTCCCATGGGAGGAGATAACATTGTGTTGGGAGTCTAATGACTCACCGCATCAAGAACTATTGAGATGGATTTCTAAGAACTTTCATGTGCTTCTATTCAGAAGGCATGGCATTTGAATTATGTGGATTACGGGCTTAATATTCACAACTAGTTATTTCTCATTAGATGATGAAGATTATCAAAAAAGTTGTTGAAGGATTTTTGGCATGCTTATTTTATATATATGTTCAACCAAACAAGGATCTACCCATATTGATTTATAAGTGGTGTTGGATGACCATTATGTTATTTTTAGTGACATGCTAAAAAGACTTCCACCAAGTTGATCAAATGATCATTCCATCAGACGACTTCTCAAAAGTAAACTAACCAACATCAGACCCTACAGGTATCCCTAAGCCCAAAAGAGAAAATTTAAAAATATGGTTCAAGAGATGTTGGAGGTAGGAATCATCTGAGATAGCCAAAGTGAATATTCATCCCCAATGGTCATGGTATAAAATAAAAATGACACTTGGAGGATGTGCCTACACTATAAAGAACTCAACAATTACACCATCAAAGATAATTTTCCTAATCTAGTAATTGATTATTTTATAGATGAATTTCATGGTATGGTTTATTTTACCAAGTTATATATTCAATTTGGGTATCATCAGATTCAAATCTGAGTATAGGACATACCTAAAATTACTTTTAGAACTCATGAAATTCATTATGAGTTTATGATCATGCCTTTTGGCCTCACAAATGCACCATATACATTTCAAAGTTTGATGAATATTGCTTTTAGGCCATTTTTTTGAAAGTCTATGTTAGTGGTTTTTGATGACATCCTCATTTACAAAAAAATTGGGATGACCATTTGAAGCTGAAACAAGTACTCTCAGTTTTAGAACAACATCAAATTTATGAAAAATATTATAAATTTGATTTTGGCATTTGAGAGGTGGATTACTTGGGTAATATTTTTTCACATGGAGTGAAGGTTAATCCTAAAAAATCCAAGTGATGATGGAGTGGCAAGTTCCCAAGACACTCAAGAACCTCTAGGGATTTCTAGGGCTAACTGGTTACTATCGCATATTTGTTAAAAATTATGATAGATCACAACCCCACTCACATATTTATTAAATAAATACTCCTAATGGACTGACATAGCTACCAAGGCATTTGATCCAAAAATATCTATATTTTGAATTTGTTAAAATACAAGATGATCATTTTCATGATGACAATCTCATCGAGAGTTTACTTGTGCATTTCATAGTTTGCAAAATGGAGTCTGTATGCACTAAATATTGCATGTTAAAGATTGAACAGGGTAGGAACATGATTTGGATAGAACCTCTAGTAGAACAATGACAAGTGGTGAAGGGTGAGTGGACCACATGGTGGGTCCTCAAGCCACCATGTGGCTTGTCACCACATTATTCCTCCATATGCTAATTGTTTTTTTACCAACCCAAGTCCAAGTTGGAATACAAACCCAAGTTAGTTAGCAAGTTGAGTTATAATGCAAACTTGAGTTAGGATAGAGAGCCCAAATTCCAACTAATATCAAGTTGTGATGATGATCGAGTTGAGATGCTAGTCCAAGTGGAGGCGAGTTGGGATAGAGACTCGAGTTGGGATGGATAAGCCTGAGCCTGAGCCAACCAAATCGGATGGGATCCAAGTTAACATAGACTAGGTTCAAGATTTACCTTAGATGGAAACCTGAATGAAACATGATGGTTCAGGAATATATTTTTCTTGGAATGATGAATCCTGAGCATGAAGCTCAAATATGGAACTTGATAATGGAACCCATGCATGATTGCCACGAGACTTCCATGGGTTTTAACAAAACTTCCATATGCCTCCACAAATTTCCATGATGGATCAACCAACATGGGATTCAACATGACTGAAGGTTCCAATCCCATAGTTTTTTGATGCACATGGATGGGTAAACATCCAAAGTGGCCCAAGGACCAAGCATGACAGTGAATGAGAGTCTATTTTAAGACTCATAGTGAAAGCCCATGGGAAATGTGGGACTAAAACCTTATCCCAAAAACATAGTCAAGGGGATTCAAACACTCCAATTTTAGGTAAAAGGATAGTGACTAAACCATAACCCTTGGGAGGTTGAGTAGTATATAAAGGGCTTGGGGTTCATTTTATAACCAAGTTTTATTCATTCTGTAAAGCAAAGAGTGGAGATTCAAACCATGGTTTCCAAGTAAAAGTTTAAGGTGCCCAACCGCTATACCATGAAGATTATAATAAATGTTAAGTGAGTTTTGTTTTATTTAAATATCAATCAAAATCCAACAACCATTGAAAACACTGAGAGCTAGAAATCTGTTTTGAGTTGTGGAAGGAGTTCGAAGCAAAATTTGGAGAAAGTCTAAAAAGAGACTAGAAGTATTTTTGCTTGAAGAAAAACTTTGTAGTTGTTCACTTACCATTTCAAAAACATTTGTAATTACTTTTTGAACATTTTTCCTAATATATATCAACTGATAAATGACCTACAAACATAGGCCATAGTGCCGAACTCCGTTATCAATTGGGTGTTGAATTTCTTGATTTCCTTTGGTAAATTGTTGTTACATTTTAATTAATAAGTCAAATATATTTTTATTTAATAAGTTATTTTAAAATAAAAATTATATTATGCAAGCATAATATTTCTTAAGTTTATGGATTATGTGGTTAGTGTGCTGGGCTAACCTCTGTGTAAACATTGTTTTGAAACATCAAGTTTTGATATCAGAACTAAAGTTGTGAGTGAATTTGTGATTTAACCAAAATAAATTATTATAGAATGATGGATATAATGCTATCTCAAATTTATTTGTTAATGAATTCTAGTATCACCACAATAATGCAATTCTTACAAGCCCAAGAGCAAAATTAGCAAGTGACTCAATAATGGCAGGAGCAGTAGATTGAGAGAATCTAATAGAGCATTGATGCACTGTAAGCAGAACTTCAATAGGAACATCAACATAAGAAGAGGATGCATGGAGATTCATAGATTTGTGGACATTATGCCTGACAAGGTCATATTGTTGAGAAATGCTAGATCTTACATCCCAGTCAGGCTCCAACATGGTTTAGAAGGTATAATGAAGAAAGAGGCAAACCACTAGCTATGTCCAGTAGTGGTCAATATATCTAACCAATAGTACCTCATCAAGCAACTCCAAAGTCTCTATTATGAATATTGTTTCCAACAGAAGTACCAGATATTAAGTTACACTTTGAGGAAAGTCAAAGGTAGAACTGTACTGCTATAGTTGAAAGGAAGTTCATGTAGATATATTTTAACTGGAGTTTTGGAGCTAGTTATATTATTGAAGGCCTTGTACGACATCTATAGCTAAGGAATCTTCCATTACCTCACACTAAGATAGTTGGAGGAGCTGATGGCATAGTATGAGGACATGCAACTCATTATGTCATTCTGCATTTTGGCATTGAAGGGTTATCCTTTGATCAAGTAGCTCTTGATATAGTTCTAAGAGAAGCTAAGGAGATAACATTGGGTCATTATTATCTCACATCTTGGCATGCCAGAAACACTGCATTAGGAGAAAGAATCCAACTGATGACCAATCATACCTATGAGATTTAGTTTGGGACAAGTCAAAGTACAAAGGTACATTTTGGTTATAGCAGTGATTCTTATAATTCATATACTTCTACTTGTCCTATCAATGAAAATAGTATTGTAAATCTAGAAGCAAATAATTCTCTAATTATTGATGTATCTTTTGATGTAAATTTTGAAGAAGAAAATAATGATTCAATTCATCTGGCTATATTGACAATGTTAGGGATACTAAATATACTAACCCTAAACATTTATCAAAGTCATTTGAAGAGCATATGAAGGGAATAGGTTCTAAGGTGTTAGCAAAAATGGGATTCAAAGGAAAAAGCCTTGGCATTAATGGTCAAGGAATTGTCTAGCCTATCCAAGTGGAAAAGAGACCACTTTGTGTAGGATTAGGATATGAAGGTGAAGGATAAATATCCCAGGAAGCTAAGTTGAAGTATTACTCAAGAAACAAGCCATAACATCCTAAAGGGCTAAGATAAGTACTCTCTGAAGATGTGACAGTGACATTAGATGAATAATCTTCAAATGATTTGTCAAGGTATGCAAAGAAAAAATACTTGAATGTATTTTTTGATTATACACAAGAGAATCTTAAAAAGAAATTTAAGAAAACTATCAAAATAAGATTGCCTAAGGAAGAAATGAAGTTAATATTTTACTTCAATGCTAAGGGGAAAATGTTAAAATAAGATAAGTAGAATCATCCACAACCTTAGGCAAAGGTTGTAACTGCATCTTCAGTCAAGTAAAATACAGAGCATCCTTAGACATAATCTAGTCAGTCAGAACCTGAGACAACATCAACAAGGGAGATGGTAGTCAATGAGAAGCTGATAGTTTAGAGTTTGTCACCCTAGAAAGGCAAGTAACACTTATTTAAAAGAATAATTTCTAAGAATTATAAAATAGATGCTATTTTTGATGTAAATTATCAAAATAATTTGATATCTGAAGATGTTGTAGAAGCCTTAGGTTTGAAAACTAGGCCACATTTTAAAACATATTCATTAAATGAGATAAATGAGGGTAATAATGTACATGTAAGTAAAACCTATAAATTAGGGTTTGTGATTACCTCCCACTTTGTAGATGAAGTTGAATTAGATGTGGTTCCACTACAGTTTAGTGGCATTATCTTGGGTAAAATATATTTGTCTCTGTAAAAAGCAACTTTTTCTAAGGAAAATTAATATATCATTGTAAAAGATGGGATAGAATATCTCGTATGAGCACATCAACAGTAAATATTATAGGTAAAATGGTACATCCAATGTTATTTAACTCATCTATATTATAGACAGGAACACTTTAAGGTAATAGAAAGATGTCGTGATGAGAATCTTCAGGGATAGCCTAGAAGACATATTGTATATTTTAATTTGTATGTTTTAGAGTGTGAAAACATGCATATAAATTTGTCTTATGTATGTAAGACCTAAATATAGGCATTATGCATAAGACCTAGTATGGGCAATGTTTGTAATTATTATTGTGTTTGTAAAGACCCAAGAAGGGCAATGTTTGTAAACTATGTTGTTAGGTAAAAACCCTAAAAGGAAAATTATAAATGGTGATTGTTATAACACTGGATGTCCTACAATATTTTCATAATTTTAGATCTAAAGACCTAGCAAAGTATATCTAAAACTGATTGACATTCAGGAGATCATCCAAGTTGGAGCCAAAAGCTAGATCTATGAAAAGATCCTCATATGAAGTACCAGGTCTAATACTAGCTTTTTGAGGACAAAAAACTTTCTTAGTGGGAAGGATTGATCCAGAAGGATCTATATTTTGAAGTCATTAAAATATAAGATGATCATTATCATGACGATAATCTCATCAAGAGTTTATCGATGCACTTCATAGTTTACAAAATGGAGTCTGTATGCACTAAATATCACATGTTGAAGATTGAACAGGGTATAAACATAATTTGGATAGAATCTCCAATAGGACAATGACAAGTGGTGAATGGTGAGTGGACCACATGGTGGGTCCTCAAGCCACCATGTGGCTTGCCACCACATTATTCCTCCATAAGCTATTTTTTTTTTGTCAACTCAAATCCAAGTTGGAATACAGACTCAAGTTAATTAGCAAGTCGAGTTACAATGTAGACCTGAGTTGGGATGAAAATCCCAACTTCCAACCAGGATCAAGTTGTGATGATGATTGAGTTGAGATGCTAGTCAAAGTGGAGGCGAGTTGGGATGGAGACCCAAGTTGGGATGGATACCTGAGTTGGGATGGATAAGCCTGAGCCTGAGCCAACCAACCCAGATGGGATCCAAGTTAACTTAGATTAGGTTTAAGATTTACCTCGGATGGAAACTCGAATGAAACATGATGGTTCAGTACTATATTTTTCCCATAATGATGAAGCCTGAGCATGAAGCCCATACATGAAACTTGAGCATGATTGCCACAAGACTTTCATGGGTTCTAATGAAACTTTCATATGCCTCCACAAGTTTCCATGATAAATCAACCAACATGGGATTTAACACAACCAAAGGTTCTAATGCCATAGTTTTCTAATGCACGTAGATGGGTAAACATCCAAAGTGGCCCGAGGACCAAGCACGATGGTGAATGAGAGTCTATTTTAAGACTCACAGTGAAAACCCATAAGAAATGTGGGACTAAAATCTTATCCCAAAAACATAATCAAGGGGATTTGAACCCTCCCATTTTGGGTAAAAGGATAGTGACTAAACCATAAGCCCCAAGAGCTCGAGTAGTATATAATCAAGTTTTGTTCATTATACGAAGCAAAGAGTGGAGATTCAAATTGTGGTCACCAAGTAAAAGGTTAAGGTGCCCAAATAATATACCATAAAGATTATAAGTAATGTTAAATGAGATTTTTTATATTTAAACAACATTTGAAAGCTAACAATCATTGAAAAGGCTAAGAGCTAGAAATCAATTTTGAGTTGCAGAAGGAGTTTGAAGCAGAATTTGGAGAAAGTCTGAAAAGAGACTAGAAGTATTTTTTCTTGAAGAATAAATTTTTAGTTGTTCACTTATCATTTTAGAAATATTTATAAGTAATTTTAAAACATTTTTCCTAATATATCTCGGTTGATACAGGACCCGAAGATGTAGGCCATAGTGCCGAACTCCGTTATCAATTGGGTGTTGAATTTATTGATTTCTTTTGGTAAATTATTGTTACAATTTAATTAGTAAGTAAAATATATTTTTATTTTATAAGTTATTGTAAAACCAAAATTATATTATGCAAGTGTAATATTTCTTAAGTTTACAGATCAACATTTGAATTGTTAAAAATGGCTATGTGCACCACTCCATTTTTGGTTACTCCTATTTTTTTCAAAATAATTGTTATGTAATGTGATGCATTAGGATATGGAATTGGGGTTGTACTCATATGCAAGAAGACAAACCAATTACATTTAATAGTCACTACCTGAAGGGGAAAAAATAGGTTCAAGTTAATCTATGAGAAAAAGATGATGGTTATTTTGCATGCAGTCAATCAATATAAACCTTATCTAATGGGTCATCATTTTCATGTAAATACTAATTATGATAACCTAAAATATTTTTTGGAACAATGATTATCTTCTAAATAACAACAAAAAAGGGTGACTAAAATGTTAGGCTATGATTTTGAAATAATCTATAAGAAAGGAAAAGAGAATGTAGCGGTAGATGCACTATCCCTAAGGGGTGAATCAATTAAGGAATTAATGTGCACAATGATTATTTAGTAGGGAAATTGGCTAGAGGAAGTAAGATCAGAATGGGAGAATGACAGTGCTACCCATAATTTGATTCAAAATACTCAACAAGGTTCTCAGGGATCTAAAAAATTTACATGGAAGGGGAATGCATTATGGTATAAAGATAGATTATACCTATATAAGCATTATCTCCTCAAACATTGAATATTTTAGGAACTTCATGCATCTCCATTAGGAGGTCACTCATGATTTTTGAAAACATATCATATAATCAAGCAATATTTCTTTTTGGAAGGACTCAAGGGGATGTCTAGAAATATGTGGTTGAATGCATGGTATGTCAACAAAATAAAGGTCAAACCATTAAGACCCTAGGTCTTTTGTAGTCTTTATCTATTCCTAACCAGAATTGAGAGGAGGTTTCCATGGATTTCATTACTAGGTTGTTATGGTATGAGGGTAAAAATATTATCATGGTAGTTGTGGATCGAGTCACCAAGTATGATCATTTTTCTTCCTTATCATAGCCATTTATTGCCTGTATAGTAGCTTTTACTTTTCTCAATACAGTTCAAAAATTACATGGTACTCCAAAGATCATTGTAAGTGACCGAGATCCCATATTTTCTAGTATTTTTTGGATAAAATTATTTGCATATTTGGGCACCTAGTTGGCTAATAGCTCATCCTACTTTCTTGAGGACATTGCCACTAGGTTTGATATGCCATTAATTTTGGTATGTGACAATGGTCCCATTTTCTCCTCACTATAATTCACTGAGTGGGCCTATGGCAATCATGGAATGCTTAAGTTTTCATCTAATTGCTCTCCCCAAGGTAATGGGTTAGTTAAGTTGACAAATAAGAATTTGCTTGATGTAATCAAGAAGGTCTTGGAAAATAATCTTAGGGATTGGCATAACATTTTAAAATTTGAATTGTGGTCTAATAAGACTAAAATTAAGTATTCTCTAGGTAATTCCATATATCATTTGGTTTATGGCTAATACCATGTATTACCTATAAATATTAGAATCTCAACCTTATTTTTCATTAAGGATTACCTAGAAACTAATAACAAGATAGAAGATCACCTCATGAACTTGATATAATTAGAATAAAAATGAAATGCAGCCTTACTGAATTTTAGTAAACACCAAGAAATTATCAAATGTTAGTTTGACAAGTGAGATAAGATGAAAGCCTTTTAGATCTATGATTTAGTCCTTCCTTGGGACAAGGCTTCTGAAAATAACAGTCAACATAGAAAATTTGATGCCCTAAATTTTTGAAATCCTATTTAAGAATGATTTTTGCCTAAGATGTCTAATTGGTGAGGATGATCCATTGCCTTTCAGTGGATAATTATTCAAACACTACCTCCAACCTTGAGTTAGGGTGGAATGATCATGTGAATAACTTATTGTTTGCTTTCATGCTTGCCTATTTGGTTTGCTTTTCTATTTTTACATTGGTTTGGTCATGTTTAATTTATTTATTTTTATGATTTCATCATTAGGTCTATCCCAACTATATTTCCTTGTGATTCCATGTTTTTCAAGAAGAAGTGATGAGTGAAAGGTCTATAAGCATGTGTCTCAAGTGACCTTTTGATCTGAAGGCACTCATTGAGTAGCTTGTAAAATTATATCATGTTTTTGAGTAAATTTTAAAAACTTAGGTTTTTATTTATGTTTATCGGCATTCTAACATGAATTCCAACCAAATCTTAAGCAAGTGTTTTTTTAGTACTTACCCCTCTTGAAAGGAATGGATTTATAATATATTATCCCTAAGGTTTCTATTTACCTAGTCTAAGCACACTAATATTCATTTAGTGGATCATTATGACCATTTAATTTCAAGGGGCATGTAATAGTTTTGGAATAATTTAGATAAATCATAGGCATTTTAGTATGTGGGGTTTATTGCCTAGGAAAATCAGCAATCAAATTTAACATGAAAATATAGCTTATTAAAGAGATGCTCATTGTGCGTATGATTCAATAATGCATAAATGGAAAAAAAATAAGAGCATGCAATCAAGATATACATGTAAGCATAGATTGAAACTCAGAAAATAATCTACCTAATCTAATATATAGAGAAAAAAGAACAAAAGAGAGAAGGGTAGCGAGAAAGAAAAAATGAGCTTGCTTTTTAATGGACCCAGATTTGTTTCTATAGAGTAGATAAGTCCCTTGATATAACTGGTCTTTGCTTAACCATCATATCATAATCATAGATAAAATATGGTGTAAGAATCTAATGGAGATAATAATAATTCAAATAGAGATAAACTAGTTATCAAGTCACAAAGCATTCATAAGAGATGTTTCTATGAAGGATCAATGGGGATTCATCATATACTCAGTCAAATTTACAAACTTGAGGCCAAATAACCTCAACTCATGCAAAGAGAAAAATATAAATAGAAAGCAAGAAAATTACAAGAAATAAATGGTGTGGCCCCTCTACTCTATCTTCTAATTCTAAAAAAATGGACTAGCCAGTCTAGTTTACTAACTAAGTAACCAACCCCTATTACAATGAGGAATCAGTCTTATATAGACAATTGAGAACCAAGGAGTCATAAATTGACCATATGCTTGATTATTTAAATAATTTAATTATATGTAGGCACTTGAGATTAAAATTGACTAAAATCCAGTGTAATCCCAATGCCATAGATGTCTTGTCCATGTTGATTGAATCCAAATTTAAATTATGACTAGTGAAAGTAACTGAAATCTTTTTGCAAAATATAATTATCCATACATAATAAAATTGATACCATGCCTCTTTAAGGTATATGTTTGTTCTCTTACTACTTTTAACTTGAATCCAATAAGCATACCATACTCTTCTTGTTGTCAATAATTAATTTTGCCTTCAATTTATCCCTTTTCCAATCACAGTGTCAACTGCTCTTCCTTAAATTTCATTGTTCATGCCTTCTTCAATGAGCTACAACTTGATTTTGTTGTTGAATTAAATGCACAATCTCATCTTATTTTTTATATATTTGATAATTAATATGGCCATCAAATTTAAGCCAGTGTCTTGCTAGTGTCATCAGGGTCCACATGTCCACTTATTACTTCATCCTCTATGAATCCTAGGTTCATGGGATAATTCCACATGGCATCATCCAAAATATTCATGTCTTTTATAGGCTCTACATGCACTATAAATCCCTAGAGAGTCCTTGGATCCTGAGATGGTGCCACATGACATCATCTTAGACCTTAGGGGCTCAGGGTTATTGTGACTTATTTTTTATCCATAGACCATTGACCCCCAAGATGGTGCCACATGGTTTTATATTGAACCTTTAGGTCTTTAGGGTAATCCACTCTCTTTCGATGTATTTTGAGTCTTGGGATCCCTATATGGTGCCACATGGTGTCATCTCAGGCCGTTAGGGCTTGGGACAGTTAATTACTCCTGAGCCCTATGAGAGTGACTCTTGTCACAATCATGGGGCTGGAAAAGCTTTGGGACTTAGTCAAATTTTCAAAGTATGAAAATTCCATAAATCCATGATGGAACGTAAGGATGTCACGTGTCAACTTAATATTAAATCCTCAATTGAAAGACTTGGATCTTTAACCTATAATGTTTACAATGATTTGGCTAAGTATAGAATATAAATTGTGTAAAGACTTAGCTAATTGAACAACCCTATAGCCAATTTAAACTATTTTTATGAAGAATGACCGAGTAAAATAATAAATTTGTATGAATGCTTAGTCATTTTAAATAAATAATAATTAGAAATGGATTAAATTACTCAGGAAAAGGAATAGAAAAACCTCTAAAGAGTTGGATTGATTGCATAATCCTAAGGTGAAATGGACTAAAAGGGGAAATTTGATGCATTTTCAGAACACATTTTAGATAGACCAAGAATTATTTGATTCATGCAAATTCAAATATTTATATCAAATAATCCTAGATGTAATTAGTCAATTTGAGTGCTTATGATGAAACTTTACTATTCAGACTTAGATAACATCTAGTAAATTGTATGTCAAAGATGGAAATTTAGATAGACAAACCCACCAAACTCTTCTAAGACATAAAACTAGAATCTAGATCAAAAATGAGATTCCATGATTTCATGATGAAATTAGGTCATGTTGTGAAAGCAAAAACAAATGGTGAATCTGATAGAAAATACTCATGAGTATTTTAAGAATCTAGAATCTTAATCTTAGCACCCAAATAATAAGCATTAGCTAAAAACAATTACTCAAGATATAATTAAAATATGAAGGCACAAAATTTTACTGTTGTATGTGACATACTAAGTTTCCTTCTTGTTAAAAGACCATCATTGTGTGCTAAAGTGATTAATTTTTTTGATATATTTTTTGAATTCACATATAAATAGTCATACTTAAGAAATAATAACTTCTAAAGGAGAAAAATATTGTAATTTGGCTTAGTGAGGAATGCCATGCACATTTCTCTATTTCTAAATAGGTGTTTCTATCACTAACAGAGATACATTTGGTCCCACTCAAGGCCTTACTCTACTACCAGCCAGGTTGGAAAGCCTGCAATGGATTTGATCAAATCACCCTTTTGAGGAAAGGCTTAGGATTTTACATTTAAATTCAATTTCCTTAAATTTATTTCTTTTGAAAAAGTGTTCATTATTCAGTCTATTGAGGGTTGGGAACCAAGCCATGGGTAAAATTAAATTTAGAAGATTCATGATAATCAAGACAAATATAAACAAATTCAATGTTTCATCAGCTTTAGATATTATATTAAGGGCATTTGATGGTTTCAGACAAGAAAATAAACCTTTCTAAAATCTAAATGTTCTATTTGGAATCATAGGCCCTCAAAATTCAAAAAATGTAAAAGTATTATAGTATTTTATACAAGTGTTCAGGCAATACTATTTAAATTTTATACTTTAGAATGCCATATGTGCTACTTAATTTTCAATCCTTTCATTCATTATTCATTGGACAAGTGAGGAACTAACATAATAAAACATACAATTTGGGTAGAAAGAAAAAGAAACAATCTAGGCCAACATTGACAAGCAAAAAAAGTAGGGAAAGTAAATATAAATCAAACTACGCTAACATCAAGGAACAAAAAGGAAAAAATAGGAATTTAAAGCATAAAGGGAAATTAATAAATCTATTTAAAAAAATTGATAAGTAAATGCATGTCTAGAAGTGAGATCTGGAGGAAATGCTCATTGACAAGCAATAAAACATCCTCACAAGTTAGACACCTGAAAAATATGAGTTCATGTTTAAGATTTTAGGAAGATTAGTAGAGACCCTACCAAGGAAGAGAATGCATATACTTATGTCTATGTTGTCCTCTTCATTCATCCACACTATTCCACAGAGATTCAACTATGTTATTTTCATGCATATTAAACAAATTAAGATTGTGTAATTTAGTAATGTGCTTATAGTCAATTTACAAAACATTATTGGGATAGGTTAAATAAAATACCTCAACACATGCATTTCATTACAATGAGGGGCAAGGGTGGAAATTCATATCTACTAGTGTGATTGGAAGATCCAACCTAATAGTAGTGTGTTGTTTTATGTGGTAACTAGTTGGTGAGTTACTTATTGGTTGATCCTTGATTGCCATGGATGTTGAAATAACATCACTCTCATTTTCTTCTTCACCCATAAGGATTGGGCTCAGTTCTTCCCACATTAATGATATTTTTGCATTATCATCAATGGTTTTAGTATGTCAAGGGTTGTATTGGATCAATGCATTTTATACTTGTACCTCTATTAGCATTAATTTTTTATTTAGGCCACTGAACTCTTGGTGACCAATTCCTATCTTGACTACCTCTACTACTAAGAGGAACACAAGACTGTCATAGCTAAGTTATTGGTCATCTTAGATCATTGTTGGATAATGTAGGAGTAGGAGCATAAGATAAGTATGCTTCATATGCATAACCTACATATTCTTCATCTAAATACTCCATCTTTTCTAATTCTTCTTCTAGATGATTATTTTTACTGTATGGGCATATCCTTGATACTCAGGTCTTGTGTTATGGATACACCTAGAAAGAATATTACAATCTCATCATTTGATTCATTATCTTCATCACTACTACTCTCTTAGACTAGTTCATGCTTAATGAATGGGACATTTTTAGTCAACAAGACTACTTCAACATGATGTCCATCCAATTCCATCCTAGTATGCTCCAAATTGTGAAGTTGGGAGCCCAGTCTCATAACCCAGATTATACATTGCTTATTGGGGATGTCCTACAACAAATAGAATCTTAATAACACAAAAATATACTAAATCAATAAAACAAGATGAATCACCCTATTGATTATATACTAAATTAACATAGCTATATGCATTTAATAAATAAGTAGGGTTCTCATTTATCATAGGTGGATGTGACTAATTTTAAGTTTGAGTGAATGCTTCATTATAAATCATAAATTGGTTCATGGTTTGTCTTATAGGTAAGTAGGTTAAAGAACTTTGGGTGTAAACACCTAGTTGTCCTAATGCATTTAAAGGATTAGTGCCAAAGTGATGGAGTATTAATTGCTTCTCGATTGTGCAAGCTTATTGGTAAGCCAATGCTAAGGACATGAGATCCAATGGAGTCTTTCAAATGAACATAGTAGTTAGAAGATTCATTGTTTTAAGGTAGACTACAATAGCCATGTCCTCCATTTTTAGGAAAGAGTATTTCAACCTCTTGTACAACTGATGGAAGAGATGGTTGAACACACTAATGGGTACATTTAGATCTTTATGAGTTGTGGTAAATTAGTATAATAATACATAAGGGTTAATGGGTATGCCATTGGATAATGAATAAGGTTTCAAAGGTATCCCATGAGGTGATACAACTATCTGGTAAACCAAGATACCAAGATTATGAAGTTTCATATAGGAAATAATGAAATATGTGACAAGCCACATCCTCCTACTATATCTAAGTTAAGACAATGACATATTTGAATACTTGAATGTTTTCCTCAATATATTAAATCCCACTAGGTGTATATCTTGAATAAAGTTCTTTGAGATCTTTAGGAAAGTCATAGATAGGCCCTAAAATGTTAACAGGGCATAACCATCCACTTATCCAAGCAAAGGCCATTAATGGGATTAAAAAAATTATCTTATCCTGTTAGAACCTAGAAGACTACTAGGTAAGGATACTAAACCAAAGATACATCTTAAATACTCTAGCTAATTCCCTCCTTCTAGCACTAGAACTATTGATCGACCTTTTGGCATAAATGCCAACCAACTCTAAGGCAAGTGTTTTTGAGGCAATTGCCCCACTTGAAAGGAGGGGATTTGTAAGATCCTCTCCTTAAGGTTTATATCTACATGGTGTAGGTGCACTCATCTTCACTTAATGGCTAGTTGTGACCATTCCATTTCAAAGTGAATGTGCTAGTACTAGAATATTTTAGAGAAACCATAAACATTTTAGTCTTGTGTGGCTTATTACCTAGGAAACTCATCAATCAAATTTAACATGAAAATACATTTTATTAAAAATATGTTCATTATGCATATGATACAATAATTCATAAATGGAAAAAAAACAAGAGCATGCAATCAAGATATACATGTAAGCATAAATTTCAACTCAAAAACTAATCTACCTAATCTAACAATAGGGGGCATAGCATATTCACTTTGTCATAATGGGTGGATTGAAAATCATAACACCTTCTTTCTACCCTACCCTTCCTTTTGTTTCTTTTGTTAGCCTATTCACTCTAGTTTAAATTAAATTAAGACAAGATTCTTCTCTCTAAGTGTAAACCCTAAGCAATGACTCCTTAAGTAAAAAAGTGGAAGAGGAAATTGTAAAGAACTACAAATGAATGATTATCTCTATTTATATCTAGTGGACCTCTCTTAATAACCATAATTTGCTAGTGGACCTATCCTTAATCTTTCTACTAGTTCATTATTTGCTACCCAAGGCATAATCATATCTAGTGAAAGATATTTACTGTGGATTGAAAATCAGAACACCTTCTTTCTACTCTACCCTTCCTTTTGCTTCTTTTTTTAGCCTATTCATTAACTTTGGTTTAAAAATTTTACAACAATATTATCACATTATATAATTGTTTTATCATTTATATTTGGGTCAATTTAAGAATGAGATTATAGTCCAAATATACTCTCAAACAAAGGGCTAGAAGGTTGTTATGTTAAATTCAATTAAGAATATTAAAATACCTTTTCTAGACCATATTAAAATACCAAGTAAAATACTTCCCCTAGATTATAATGTTTTATGCATAGCTTATAAAAAAATGGATGATATGAGTCATAGAATTTCAATTCAAAAAATGACCAATAACCAAGTTTATGGAGTTTTATAGGAATCAAATGGGAGTTATAAGAAAAAAATGGATGGTTCATGGATGGGTCAAAATATAGAGGTAAAAAATCTCAAACCTATTATAATGTTTTGTGCATAGCTTTGGTGGAAGAAAAGTATTTTTGGCCAAAGATGAAGAGAGATGTGGCAAAGTATGTTTCAAAGTACAAAATATGTCAGGTGGCTAAAAGATATGCACAAAATACTGGACTTTACATGTCATTAGTGGTTCCAAGAGGGCCATGGAAAGATTTGAGTATGGATTTTTATTGGGATTGCCAAACACCAAGAGGTAATGATTCAATTTTTGTTGTTATAGATATATTTTTTAAAATGGTTTATTTCATTGCCTGTAAGAAAATCAATGATGCCACTATAGTTGTAGAATTATTTTTAATAGATATTGTGAGATTATATGGTGTTTTAAAAACTATTACTTCAGATAGGGACATGAAATTCTCACTTTAAAATAGTGGCTATGCCCCCTATTGTAATGTAGAGTTGATATAATACATCTCTTCCATATGAATTGATTTCATTTTATAAATTATCTTATTATTTGATAATAAATATTTATTTTCTATTATTTTAATTTAGTACATGATAGTTTGCTTTATCAAAAAACACTAATTCCTAATAGTTTTTGATAGATAATAATAAGTCAAAAGAGAACCTTATCCTAAGGTACAAAAGAATCTGACTAGAATATCAAACCAAGAAAGATAAAATATGTCTCTAGGAGAACAAAAGGAGATAAGTAGAAATCCAAAATCCTAGTAGCCACAAAGCCAACTAACTAGTTATAAGAGAGAAGACCAAAGAGTAGAAGCCCAGAAGCTTCACAAATAAAATCAAAAACCAATAATAGAAATCACAACCTAGAGTAGTCTAGGATCACATGAAGGAAAAACCAACATGGAATAACTCAAGGAATGTAGGAAAACACCACCACCATAAGTCTTCATCACCAACTTTTAGAACATCCTTAAAACACTAATCCAAGACTACTACTTTAAAAAATTAGAATATGTTGAACCCAATACAAAAACCATGGCTTATCCAACAAAAGTGATGTGTTGGATAAGAAATTTGTAATGTATTATAATATTGAAAAGAGGAACCTTGTAATTTCATTAGTCATTAATCATTTGTGCCTGATGCACTTTCTCTTGATCAGAATAGTATGGAGGGTTTTCATTATGACCCAAGCCCATTAGGGATGATAAGATACATTGTTTACTTACAATTTGTGGCATTATTTATTTGATTTATTTCCCATGTTTTATGAATCATCATTAAGAGTACAAGGCACTCATAAAATATATATGTGTGTGTGGGTGTTTCATGAAAATTGGCCTAAAGTGTTCATCTGATTTTATATTAAGTTAGTTGAACTAGAAGTGGCTTATGAATTGTTCAATGGAATAGATGGGTTGTGTAAAACCAAGAGGAAGGGACTACTTCATAGCTTCCCCTTAGCCATTGGAAGGATGAATAAGGCCATGGTAAGGAGAAATTGCGGGAAAAGAAATTGGAAGAAAAACCTGAGAAGGGGTCCTCATCTTTAACAAGACCCTAGAGGCCTCTTTTCTCTATTGAACACATAGATATGATTGCCTTGGAACTAGATGAGACACTTGAGGGTGCCCACAAAGAACTTGTAGAGGCATATGATAGTGATAGGGAAGAAAAATAGTTTGAAGAGGCCCAAGTCCAAATAGGAGAGCTTGAGAAAGAGAAAGGGAAAGAGCTTATCTAGAAGTGAAAATTTATCTATCACCATATTCCATATTCCTATTTATTCCATCTTGGACACTACCTACAACAGTCATACGCTTCCAATTACCAATAATGTCCACCTTCATTGGTAGCATTTTAGGTTATTCAAATGGATATTTTTCAAATCCAAATACCTCCCTTAGGAATAACCACACATTTTTCATGTTATCTATCGGAGAAATTACCCAAAGATTCATTTATATATACGAGACAAGGTTAAGATATAATTGAAGGGAAATAGCTTTCTATTTTACTAGGATAGATGTAAAGTGACAAAGTTATAGTTTTATTTGAATTGATTTGGTATATAGAAGGACAAGTTAAGAAAATTAAAAAAATATTGGCATAAGCTACTAGCCGAAATAATTGTTATGTAGATAAGAAGATAACTCTTAGAATTTTTGTAGTTGAAAATAAAAAAATCCTCATAGTAAATTTAAATAATATCTCTAAAAAGTATGGAAAGTCATCAAAACTAACCCCAAGATATGTAAGAAATTTTGATGTCCTTCAAATGGTTAATCTATTTACTTACAAACTTGCACTTCCCCCTTTTTTGTCATGGTTTCATAATGTTTTTCAAATTTATTTTCTTAAACATTACCATGCATATGTCACATGTTATTAATTGAAAATATTCATAGGTTAAAGATATAGAAGTGATATTGATAGAGCCTTTATAAATTATTGATACTAGCAAACTTAGTTTAAAAAATAGAGAGGTTTCTTAGTCTGAATTCCAATAAAAATATGGTTATTATAACAAACACAATAAGTGGGTGAGAACAACTTAAAAACAATCCCAAAGAAAATAAAGGATCTAGAATTACTATACTTAAACATAATAACACTGTAAGAATAATCTCTAAGCCCTTCATATTTAATGATGATCTTGAAATAAATATGAATGATTTTCATTTGAATTGATTTGGTATATAGAAGGACAAGTTAAGAAAATTAAAAAAATATTGGCATAAGCTACTAGCCGAAATAATTGTTATGTAGATAAGAATTATTTGTGATGATGAAACTCCAAGAATATTGTCTAGCCAAGGGGAAGTATAGAAGTATGTTTATAAAAAATGTATGCCATGATGTATTCACATACTCATTTATCGTATACCATGATGTCAAGCATGCTCTCCTCTTTCCAAATATATGTGTTTTTATATTATTTGGACTATTTTAAGGTTTCAATACATGTTGATTTATAACATATAGATGCCTATATATGTTTGTGTATGTCTTTTCATTTGATCCAAATTCAAAAAAAAATATGGTTATGATTGGGCCTAATTCTGCAAACATTCAAAAATAACTAATTTTCATTATATTTTGAAGTAGTTAAGGGGATGCACATTTGGATATACAAAATTTTATCAATTTGTATGATCTATTTACTTGTAATATAAATATTCCAATAATCCTCAAATTCCAAAAATCAAGAATCCTTAGATTCCAAAAAGCAAGAATCCTTAGGTTCTTTACATCTATCTCAGTAATGGAAACTTGAGTTTTGATTTATGTCTTTAGAGCTATATGTTCATACTTTATTTGTTGTTGACCCTGAACTTAATATTTTTGTCTCCAATCTCTCCATCCTTAATGTCAATATCTTCTTTCTCCTTCTCTATCATTTCCTCAAAGAGACGTTCATTCTCCTCATGATGATCATGATCATGGTCAACCATGTCTCCAAGATATCCATCCTCAAGATCTTTCAAGTTTCTCCCTTCCTCTAATGTTGTAGCCTCTTTAGGACCGACCCTTCATTCTTCCAATTCAAGGTCCACTTTAGCTCTGTCTTCCTCCTCTTAGTGGTTTTTGAAAAGAAATCTTGGCTGCAACTTTTCCTAAGATAGTGAACTTCACAAAAAGTTACCATTAAACCATTGAACCATTTCTTTAAACCAAAGGATGAACCGCTCCGTTGAACTAAACATTGAACTGCTTGGTTGAACTAAACATTGAACCGTTCCTTTGATTGAACCTGTTGAACCTTGAACCTGTTGAACCTTTAAACCAAAAAGGTTCAATGGTTCAACAGTTTAATGGTTCAAGCCTTGATTTGGCTAAGTGCTTGCCGATGGAGATTTTTATTGAACCAAGGCACTGAAACAATCCTGAAAATGACCAAGTGTTAGAAACTGATTCTTTTGGTTGAACCCACCTACAAAAGTCTTTGAACTTGTAGAAATGAACCTGCTTGTAGAGTGTGTAGAAATCAAGTTTGTAGAAATCAACCTGTAAAGCCCATTGAACTTGGCCTGCAAAGTCCATAGATGTTCTCTTCCTGCTGAGTCCGTAGATTCAAGCCTGTCGAGTCTGTAGATTCAAGCCTAAAAAGTCCATAGATTCAAGCCCGTTTAGTCCATAGATTCAAGCCTACAGAGTCTTTAGATTTTTGAGAAGCTTGAAAAGTGAGGAATTTGAATGCCCAGGACAAATTTCGGAAAGGGAAGAGACAATTTTGGTCTATAGGACCAAAATAGTTCAAATGTTGTCCCAAAAATGAGTTATATTTTTGGGAGACAATAGCTGGCTCTAGTTGGGGAACTTCTATCAATTGCCACTTATCTCCCTACTATTCCACCATCCTTCTCTTTGAGTTTTATATGATAACAAACAATCACTGTAAAAAGGAAAATAAAAAAATCCATGAAAGAAGTGAAATCATGATCATAAGGGTGCATGCATTAAAATTATGATAATATACCATAAGAAAAGGTGAAAGAGAATGAAACCATACAAAAGACATAAAGCATAGTATAATGATCCATGTAAAATAGATAAATGAAATCCAATTTGACACATAGTCAAGTGTATAAGAGATATAAATATGAATTAAAAATCCAATCCAACTCATAAAGTTGAAAAATGTGAAAGAACACCATGTCATGTTCACAAATACTAATATATTTTACGACAAATATAATCCATAACATTGAAAACATCAATATGAAGCTAAATTCTGAACGATACTAGTTAGGATACATTGTAATACCACCATATACTTTTATTACGTTGATGGAGTTTTATAGGGTTATATTATGGTTCAATATTTGAGATATCCTTAGAAAATATAGTTAAATCACCCATGTAAATAATTATTCACTTACCAATGAGCATTTTAAAATAAAAATACATGGCATACTAAAAATTAGTACCTACATGATTAATCTAAAAGACATTATTTTGTAAACAAAGGTTCCCCATTTAGTAATGAAAGTAGTTTTCATTAGATCATCATTTTCTATGAGCCCCTGATTTTAACCTAAAAATCCATCAAAAAAAAAACATTATTTCACACCCACTCAGAAATTATCCCACTCATGTCCTCTAGTTCTAATGGGTAGAAGTGTTTGAGGTATAAAGAGCACCAAGTTCTGAAATGGTGTAGAAGTTGGTGGGTTGGTTGAAATAGGGGTAGAAGATAACCCCATGCTAGGTGGGGTATAAGTAACTAAAGGTAAGGTTGAAGTTAATTGGGAAGTGTGGGGTGTGTTAGGAGGTGTTTGGTTATAAGTTAGAATATTGGATTGGGTTTGGGTATTGGTAATAGATGGAATGTTGGAAGAGGAAGAGGCTTGGGTCAACAAGTATTGGGTTAAGGTGGTACCCACCATAAGATGACTATAGCTTACAAGAGTAATTTTAGCATACATTTGGTAATAGAGCCTTGTAGCATGACTTCAATCCTAAAAATTTAACCCAAGGCTCTAACATGATTCAACTAGCTTGACTATGTTTATAGATTTGTATTATGAAAGAGGATAATCATGATATTCTTCAAGAATTTATTGAAACATTAACTAATTATAATGATCCTATAAATGAATCATATTCTTTTGAAACTAATAGTGATTGAATAAAATTTTATTCAATGGAGTTTTATAGCTTAGAGCTTTCCTTAGCTTCCTCTTCATGAAATGACCCACCTTTACAAGAATTGGTAATCTACATAACCACACAAAGTGGTGTCCAATCCACCATAGCTTAAAACTATGGCCATGGTCCCTCTTAAGTAACGAAGGATCCACTTCACATCCTTCTAGTGTTCTTTACCTGGTTCACTCATGTACCTATTTATTGCTCCCACTACATAGGCTATATCTAGCCTAGTGCACACCATGGCATACTTAAGATGCAAACTATTGATGAGTAAGGTACATGTGACATTTGGATTCTTTTCTCCTTTGACTTGAGACACTTTGATAACTTGAAATGGCCTACCAAATGAGTCCCAATTGGTTTAACATCCTGCATACTAAACCTTTCCAAAACCTTTTTGATGTACTCTTCCTAAGACAAATTCAACTTTCATTCCTTCCTAACCTGAGTTATTCTCATACCAATAATTTGTTTTTTTGTTCCCAAATCCTTCATAACAAAGGAATTACTAAGTTGTTCCTTGAGTACATTTATTTCTTACATGTTCTTACCTATAACTAACATGTCATACACATACATACATAAGATAATGTAATTACCATCATCAAACTTCTTGATATATATGTAATGTTATGTATATGACAAGTTGTGTATGTCATGGAGTTCACAATGTTCTGAAGATGAGATAGTTCCATGAGATTGCTTTTTAAAAACTTCTAAATCATGATGGCTTATAGATGATAAAGGGTAATTATTTTGAGATCCATATGAGAGTTGTTCATGTCTGCTTAAGTTGTTTAAATTGATGTAATGATGATATGAGATCCATAAAGTTCATAAGCAAGTGTATAAATATTAGAGCTTGGTGAGTTTATCCCCATTTTGAAGCATCTTGATACTTATTTAATTTTTTAATGATTTCCTAGAGCCACGTGTCACTCTCCCAATAGTGTTGGGCTTGTGAAAAAATCCTTTTAAGACATATTAATTTTTTTCAAAGGTTATCTGGGCTAATTCCATGTCAAAAATATTATGGGTAATCAAGTTAACATGATTATTCCATGTGTTGAAATACCAAATACTTAGCCTATAATTTTGTGAATGCACTAGAGTTTAGCTGGATGAAGATGAAGGATGTCTATAGCACTAGTAGGGAGACTTTTCAACATTTTAAAGGAATAAATTAACTATAATAAATCATCATAACCCTACATCAACATCAAAATACTTCTCTATACTATTGCAAAGATTAACTTTACACAAAGATTGATGAGACTTTGGCTAACATCAGAATTCAGCTTCATATTGATGTTTTCAATGTTATGGATTATATTTTTGGTCAAATATATTAGTATTTGTGAACATGACATGGTGTTATTTCACATTTTTCAACTTTATGAGTTGGATTGGATTTGTAATTCATATTTATATCTCTTATACACTTGACTATGTGTCAAATTGGATTTCATTTATCTATTTTACATGGATCATTATACTATGCTTTATGTCTTTTGTATGGTTTCATTCTCTTTCACCTTTTCTTATGGTATATTATCATAATTTTAATGCATGCACACTTATGATCATGATTTCACTTCTTTCATAGATTTTTTTATTTTCCTTTTTACAATGATTGTTTGTTATCTTATAAAACTCAAAAATTAGATAATTATTAATGTGACTTGGCTATACAACATTGATTCCATTAGTATATCTCTAACATATGATTAGTTAGTAAAAGAGACTTATCATTGTAATACCACCATATACCAATTTACTTATCATAATAAGCTAAAAATTAATAATTATGATGTTATATAACCCCCTTATGAACCTTCAATATAAGTCATAGATGTTGATTACTTATAAAAAATTAAATATAAAATATTTATTTATGTAAATGACATTATTTTTGGTACTATTCAAATTGGTGATGTATAAGTTACGAGAGATCTTTATCATAAATATTTTCTAGCTAGATGACATAATTGACCTGCTCAACTATGTTCTTTTAGATCTTGATTCTATAGAACAATATCAATCTACTCAACTTTGTTCTGCATTGTTTTCATATATTATCACTTGAATTGATTTTATACTCTTCATAGTCAAGTAATTAACCTCTTTTTTCTAGTAATTAATTCACTTTTCCTTTAATTTCCTTTCATTATTAGAGTAAAAAACATAGATTAATTAGACGTTTTTTGAAATTACCAATTTAGTCACACTATTTTTCTCTTTTGTGCACACTTCCAAACTAATTTACATACATAAAACATTAAATATTTATCTTCTCAAGGTCTACCTACTTAGATTTCATCACCTAGGGGGCAACCAACATGGTTTTCTATCCAAGTATAAACATGTGGTTGATGGTATATATTGGAAAATCACCTGACACCCTTATCATTGTGGGATTGTGAATTGAGGGGGTAGGCCCCAATACTAATCTAGTACCATAACCAATACAAATCCCTTTTAGCCTAAACTTCTTGAAACCAACCTTAAATTCCTTTCTATTTCCTCATTATAGCCAATTTCCAACTCATATTAAAATTAAACTTCATTATAACTTAATAATACTTAGGAATGAAAAATTAGTTAGAATTTACTTTCAAGTTATTGCTATAATTACCTCTTATGAGTTGGATTGGATTTGTAATTCATATTTATATCTCTTATACACTTGACTATGTGTCAAATTGGAATTCATTTATCTATTTTACATGGATCATTATACTATGCTTTATGTCTTTTGTATGGCTTCATTCTCTTTCACCTTTTCTTATGGTATATTATCATAATTTTAATGCATGGACACTTATGATCATGATTTCACTTCTTTCATGGATTTTTTTATTTTCCTTTCTACAATGATTGTTTTTTATCTTATAAAACTCAAAAATTAGATAATTATTAATGTGACTTGGCTATACAACATTGATTCCATTAGTCTATCTCTAACATATGATTAGTTAGTAAAAGAGACTTATCATTGTAAACCACCATATACCAATTTACTTATCATAATAAGCTAAAAATTAATAATTATGATGTTATATAACCCCCTTATGAACCTTCAATATAAGTCATAGATGTTGATTACTTATAAAAAATTAAATATAAAATATTTATTTATGTAAATGACCTTATTATTTTTGGTACTATTCAAATTGGTGATGTATAAGTTAAGAGAGATCTTTATCATAAATATTTTCTAGCTAGATGACATGATTGACATGCTCAACTATGTTCTTTTAGATCTTGATTTTATAGAACAATATCAATCTACTCAACTTTGTTCTGCATTGTTTTCATATATTATCACTTGAATTGATTTTATACTCTTCATAGTCAAGTAATTAACCTCTTTTTTCTAGTAATTAATTCACTTTTCCTTTAATTTCCTTTCATTATTAGAGTAAAAAACATAGATTAATTAGACGTTTTTTGAAATTACCAATTTAGTCACACTATTTTTCTCTTTTGTGCACACTTCCAAACTAATTTACATACATAAAACATTAAATATTTATCTTCTCAAGGTCTACCTACTTAGATTTCATCACCTAGGGGGAAGCCAACATGGTTTTCTATCCAAGTATAAACATGTGGTTGATGGTATATATTGGAAAATCACCTGACACCCTTATCATTGTGGGATTGTGAATTGAGGGGGTAGGCCCCAATACTAATCTAGTACCATAATCAATACAAATCCCTTTTAGCCTAAACTTCTTGAAACCAACCTTAAATTCCTTTCTATTTCCCCATTATAGCCAATTTCCAACTCATATTAAAATTAAACTTCATTATAACTTAATAATACTTAGGAATGAAAAATTAGTTAGAATTTACTTTCAAGTTATTGCTATAATTACCTCTTATGAGTTGGATTGGATTTGTAATTCATATTTATATCTCTTATACACTTGACTATGTGTCAAATTGGATTTCATTTATCTATTTTACATGGATCATTATACTATGCTTTATGTCTTTTGTATGGTTTCATTCTCTTTCACCTTTTCTTATGGTATATTATCATAATTTTAATGCATGCACACTTATGATCATGATTTCACTTCTTTCATGGATTTTTTTATTTTCCTTTTTACAGTGATTGTTTGTTATCTTATAAAACTCAAAAATTAGATAATTATTAATGTGACTTGGCTATACAACATTGATTCCATTAGTCTATCTCTAACATATGATTAGTTAGTAAAAGAGACTTATCATTGTAATACCACCATATACCAATTTAATTATCATAATAAGCTAAAAATTAATAATTATGATGTTATATAACCCCCTTATGAACCTTCAATATAAGTCATAGATGTTGATTACTTATAAAAAATTAAATATAAAATATTTATTTATGTAAATGACCTTATTATTTTTGGTACTATTCAAATTGGTGATGTATAAGTTAAGAGAGATCTTTATCATAAATATTTTCTAGCTAGATGACATAATTGACATGCTCAACTATGTTCTTTTAGATCTTGATTCTATAGAACAATACCAATCTCGTCAACTTTGTTCTGCATTGTTTTCATATATTATCACTTGAATTGATTTTATACTCTTCATAGTCAAGTAATTAACCTCTTTTTTCTAGTAATTAATTCAATTTTCCTTTAATTTCCTTTCATTATTGGAGTAAAAAACATAGATTAATTAGACTTTTTTTGAAATTACCAATTTAGTCACACTATTTTTCTCTTTTGTGCACACTTCCAAACTAATTTACATACAGAAAACATTAAATATTTATCTTCTCAAGGTCTACCTACTTAGATTTCATCACCTAGGGGGAAGCCAACATGGTTTTCTATCCAAGTATAAACATGTGGTTGATGGTCTCATCCTGTCAAGGTTGTCAAGGCCCAAAAATTAGACTATGGGTCCAATCAAATCTATGTGATCAAGTCATGGATTTTCTTATAGTAACAGGGAGATTATGGGACCCAAAATTCAAGTGGTAATTAGGTAATTACATTGATTAAATAATTTCATGTGCATTGGGATCAAACAAAGAGCCACAAAAGATTAAAAAAATCTACTTTAGTGAGGCATAGATTCTAATTATTCAAGTTATGGCCAATTGACAATCGTGAAGAAGATCCCAATGACATTTTGTGGCTTAAAATTTAGTTTATTTCCAATCAGCATGGCCCCTAGCACTTCGATCATAGCTAGAATTGAACCTAAGTTGGTCTCAGGTGGGCCAACTCATTGAGTTGTCATAACCACCCATTTATGGGATTAGTTTGTGATTCCTTGGACAAAATGTCTATATAGGATTGTTTCTTCATCGTAAAAAGGGTTGGTTACTTTGGAATTAGAAGTTAGAGTAAAAGAACTAGACCCTTTCATTTTTCTTACATTTATTGCTTTCTTAGTTAGTTTATTTTTAATGTGAGTTGTGTTGTGTTGAGACATTTTTGTAGTTTCAACTGAGAAGGGTGAATCCTAAATGTTATTTTTCAGGTAATATCATTAAATTAAAAGGTTGTGAAGCTAATATTCATAATTTGTGTAATTATATGGTAGTTGTGTTCATTTTCATTCATAGTTGAGTTTTCCTCAAACCTTATCACCATCTTTTTTCATGACTGTGTACATATTGGTCATACAGAAGAGTGGTTTCATGGGATTTGGCTAATCGAATGAACCAAATTTATCTACATTATAATAAAGGTTCATTTTTCTTTCTCTCTACCCCACATATTTTGATATTTTTTTATAACTTGTTATCTTAGTTTTAGAGTATTCTAAATTGCAACTAGTGTTTTAATGTTTCATCTATATTTCATGAACTCTAGTTATCTCCTTTAATGCATTATTGAATCTAATAGATATAAGGTGAACACTAGACATCAAGGATTTCATTAAAAAATCTAAATGGGTTGATTCTTTCCTAGTCTAATTTCCTTTCATAGGTATTGAAGTGCATTTTAAAGAGGCCCCTTGTATGGATTAACTTGCATCAACCAACTAAGGTATCTAGTTTGCCATGGCCTGGTAGACATAAAACTTAGTGAAGTTTCTAAGCCTTCCTTTCAAGAGAGGTGGAGGGGGCATCCTCACCTATTGAACCTTATCACTCTACCTGCATGTTGGTGTGGTTAAACCACATGCCAAAAAGTGTGAACATGGGGAGAGGAACCAAAATTTGAAATTACAGTGTGGTCTTTTGTTGTTTTCATCTTCCAGATTATTGTTGATGCTTGAGGTTCACATGTTTTGTACTTTCCCTTTTTTATCACCATAACTTTCCCAACAATTTTTGCTTTGGCTCTAAAATTCTAAAGCTTGGGTCTATAGATAGCATCCCCCATTGGGTTTGAGGGGCAATGCCTATTCTAGGGTCCTGGGACTAAACTAACAAGTTCAACTAATTTTAGGGTCTATGCAGATAATGGCAATCTAACAAGCTCAACTAGATGTAAAACTCAGAGTCTCAACTAATAACTTCCTTATATTGAAAGGATTCCATATTCACCCTAAACCAAAACCCACATAACCTCAATTATAATAAATTTCATAAGAAGAGGTAAAAAACACAAATGGCTACCAAAAACTTTTCAAGACTCCACACTCACCCATTGTGGATGATAATTTCCACTCTCCACACTATGTGGGTGGGAGAAGGTGGACTTTGAAGTTTATTCCTTGCCCGAACCCTTCTCCCTTGCTATGGGAGGATCTTGGAAACATGAGGTAACATGTATCTCCAATCCAAAAGAGGTAACAAAAATATACATGGTAGCCATAGGCACAAATATCAAAAATAACAAGGAGAGAGGGTAAGACAAATGACCATACATCATATTGAAATCATAAAATAAGGAGGGAAGAAAGATAACTCTTTTAAAATAATAAATTGAAAATAAATGGATGACATGGAATCCTACCTTAACTCCATCTATTATCTCTAAACAAGGGGATCTCCTAAATGTGATTGAAGCAAGATAACTCCTTCCCAAACCAAACTCTCCTCCTCCTTCTCTAAGCTCCTTCTTTCCTTCTTTAAGCTCTCCTCAACTCTCTAATTTAAAAATAAGTAAATTTTTTTTCCAACGAAGGCTTTCCTTACTCTTATAGAAAAAACACTCCAATCCAATGGCCAATGGGAAGGTGACAATTGTTCCTTCCCATTATTTTGTTCTTCTCCAAAAATTCTTCTCCAGCATCAATTCACCTTACACATCCATGTGGACAAGCAAGACTTGCCCATACCCATTAATGTTATCACTTACCCATGACATAAATTGGCACATATGTTGTTATATAACTTGTTTAACACTGTAAAAAGGTATTAGCCCATCCCTTGGTCAAATGGGGTCTTAAATGCACTTATAACCACCTCTAAAACAATTTATATCATGTTGAAAACATGGGTCCGAGTTCCCATTCGAGTTTTCGTTAAGGGGACCACTTAAGTGGTTTACACATTTACCTTTATGAATGCATTTAATGTCAATGTGACTTCTAAGGTTTGTAACAGGGTAATGAATAGTGTCAAGGGTGTGTGAATAGTGATAGTAAGTTAAAAAAGGGTCAAAACTCAAAACTATATTAAATGATGACACTAAGATTGGATTTTAATCTAAAAGAGTCATGAAGCCACTGCACAACTAAAACTAATGGTGCACTTATGCTTGTCCTAATTCCAATTCCCTTGCTTGGACTCCTTTGTCACTTGCACATCATTTCATATATAAAATTACACTACCCTAAGTAGTGGAAGTTGTTGAATGTAAACATCTCAAGTAATATCTAACATTATCAAATGCGTATGTAAAACATCCAAAGTACATATTAATAAAACATATGAGGTACTATCAACATGCTAACATTCATATGTCTATAATCTCAATCATATGATAACATAATATTAGCTCAACTAATGCGATAATGTAGAATGCATCTCAATAATCAAAGTGAAATCATCAATGACCAACATTTGAATAGTGTGCATGAAACAACTAATATCATCAATAACATAGAATTCATTATATTAATAATAATGTAATAATAAACATTTTGTGTCTCATATAACATAAAGAGCAAGTCAAAATAAGACATGAGTACAATAATAGAAAGTCCAAAAAGTAGCACTATGAGAAATTGACACCTCGCATGTTCAATTACTCCCTTGTTCAATCTATTGTACTACTGGAGGCCAAAGTATTTTTAGGTTAATAAATATTATTTGTGTGTCATCCAGTCTTCCACAAATTGTGTCTTACCCTAAGGGATCTAAGCATTTATTATCTTATGGTTATATAATAGACACCACTAGTTTTGGTACGTGTTTTATAGCTATAGAAGAATATTTTGATGATATGGAGTTTAAAGAGTTGCCTATCAAAAAAGAAGTGATCATCAAAATCTAATAAAACTAATAAAATGTTAAGAGTTGTGAATATGAAAACTTTACCATCTAGTGATATTAGTATTAGTCAGTCAAGTATACATTTGTCACCAAACAAAGATTTATTTGTTTCTAGTTTTCACTCTGATATGTCTAGTATTATCATAAACATTGTTGATCCCAATCCATCTATTACTATTCATGGCATTGGCCCAACAACTAATAACTTTCAAGGACAAGTTAGGTCAAGAGGATCTACATCATATGAGTGGAAGTATTTGTGTAGAACTTATCATAAAGGGTTATGTTGGCCCCTAAATAAAGCATTTAGTACCATAATGTTAGACACAGACCAACCAGTAACCCATGCAGATGTCTCTTGTCTTTTGAAACATTCAACAAGTTTTGTAAATGTCTAGAAAGATGAAATCAGATAATTAAATTATCTCAATTATTGGACCCAGTTTGTTGAAGCTAATCTAGATGCACAGTCTAGTAAATTTGATGTTATCTCTAGAGAGATTCAAGCTATAGATGGAAATCTTCAAGAATTACCCAGGGACATTTTTCTTCTTCCACGGTCTTTGAAACTTTACCATAGTAACAATATTTTTCATAAAAATGAAACCTCGCCACAAATTAAAATGGGTGTCAGATTCAATCGAAAATACACTTGATTACAAACATTAGAGGTTGCTTATACAGTTTAATGAAAAATATTTTTTTCCCCTTTTATCAAAATTTTCAAAAACATTACAAAACATTCCCTCTATAAGAACATATATTCCCCCCTTTTTTGAAAAAATTAAGTCTTGTTTGGTTTTTAAAAAGTTACCTGTCTTGTGAGTCGAGACGTGAAGGAGCGTGAGGTGAATTCAAGTTTATTTGGAATTGAATCATGGAAGGATGTTGCATCTGTCGTAAGGTGGTGGTTAGGGCATCATAGAGCTTGACGAGTGCTCGAATCGCCGAGTCATCGTGAGAGAACCGAGCTATGGAGATGAGGCTTTCAGCTGAGTCGAGGAGCTTGGGAGATGAAACCATTTGCAGAGGTCTTTGAGTTATAATCCATAGGGACTGATCCACCGCGTTTGGATTTCAATACAGATTCTTTCAAAGCAAATGATAGATCTGATGCATGCAGGCTAGTGTGAGACTCAATGTTACGGGTAACAAGATGTGGGAGCTCATTGTTGAGTTACAGACCTAGCCGATATGGATAGCTTGCCAATGTTAAGCTCGTGAGTCGGGGCCAAAAATGGATTACAATTCATCGTAATGCTCACCTCTAGAGTTTTTAGGGGCTTTAGAGTTGAGCCAGGTCTGTGTAACGTTCGATGTCACATTCAACATCGAGACTGAGGTGAGTTCGTTCGATTCACAAAATCTCCATTGATGCATCTGATGCAAAATACGTCCAAAAATAATGTAAATCATTTGCAATAGACCGTGCAGTGGTTGTAAAGCCCAACAGTGGAGTCCTTGATGCAAAATGATAACATACCCAAAATAATACAATGCCAATCTGATATGAATAAAGATCAGACCGACTATAATGCTATCTAATGCAAATCAATGAAATGTAACAATTTGAAGATCAACATTAATAAACTTGATCCAATAGACTGGAATGGAAAACTTTTTGAAACTTTTAGATCAAACCCTCAATATAATGGATCTAGTTATTGTACGGATTTATAGGGAAACTCTGAAAAAAACCCAAAATAGCTTAGATTTGACTGTAATAGAAGTATAGGGTGTTTATAGTCAATCCTAACATTTTTAGACGTTTTGTGCTCAAATTTGAGATCTGATCTGCTCAAATGTGTTATAGGAGAATGTTGTCACTAAGAGGTGCTGACAAAAAATTAATGCCAAAACAAATGAACAAATAATTGACAATGGGGTTGCACATGGTTTGCATTAATAACCCATTGGTAAAGACACAAATAAAAATTGAAGACTGAAGCTCAATAGGGTTTGCATGTGGTCCGCCCTACATACTTGTTATTTGCCTCTTTATTTTAGAAAGGTCTCTCAGGAAACTTCTTATGATGCCAAATGAAGTTTCACCTCCATTTTGGTGAAGAGCCGAAGCTTCAATGTGCGGAGCACAAATTGGGGTCAATCACAATTCAATATATTATTCAAATAATTGAGAGTTATTTATATAAGTACTTAATCTTATAAAGTAGGAGTCAAGTCTTATCTTCCATATTCTAATAAATCTCTCAACTTCTTCCCTAAACCTCTATAATATCCCTAATATATCTCTAATCCCTATTCTAATGTGATTGTTACTCACCTAACAATCACTTACATTATTTGATCCACATATTATTTTCACACATACTAATTAAAAAATATTTTAATGTGGAACACCTAAGTCCTAATCACCCATGTGAGGACTAATTCCTACAAGGTCTAAAAAATAGAGATGGTAATGCACAAGTGGACACACGATCCCTAGGCAACCATGTAGGCCCAACTTGCTCTAATCGGCCTATAGGCTCTCAAACAAGCCTAAAACTTTCTAAGCAAACCTAGCGGGTCCCATAACTGTAAGATTAATAATGACCACTCCACTAAAATGAGGTGGGTTCAAGCAATTGCTAAATCAAACGATTCATCTTATCTCTCAACATTGTTCAAGGGGGATCCAAAGTGATTCTAACCAATCATAGGGCTTGGTTCACACTTGAAGTCACATTTGGATCTAATTTTCAAGCTGAATTACCATTTGATAAAAAATATTATCAAGGAGGACTCATACTTCTCATATAACCTCAAAATGGGTATAAAGTGTCATTACTTAGCTCCTTTGAGGATGGAGCACTCCATCTTAACTGTTGGATTATTTCTATCTCGGTTGTCAAATTTGGTAAAGATGAAGAAACCCTAGCAATCTTTGAGGACAATACAGATTTCAAAGCACTCAAAATGTTTTTGTTTCAGATTTTGAAAAAGATGAAGGAGCTTTCAGAGGATGGCAAGTCCATAGTCATCCCTCTTCTCCTTCCTCATCCTTGGGTGACTATTAGTAATGGAGTCTCTAGGATTTTAACCTTTTCTCCTTACTATTTACTTTTGTAAAATTATTTTGATACAAACATGCTTGTGTTAGTTTTTTAGATAACCATATTCTCAGAAAGACTCCAAGTAGCTTCAAGCTCCTACAATTTTTAAAAACACCTTTGGGAGTTTCAAGCTCCACCATAACCATTGATGGTTGTCATTAAAGTTAAATATGAAACTAATTTATATTGTTCAATTTTAGACTTTGAATTTTAGTTCATGCAATAGTGGAAAGAAAATTAAGGAGGGTTCTATTGGGTGCTCTCTTTTTGTCGGTGTTGAAGCCTCTTCCCAACAGGGTAGCACATTGGCCCTATCACATGAGGGATGAGTCTTGTGCACTCACCTGAAGCATGCAGCAAAATATCAATTCTTGAAGACTTTGAAACACATGGTGTTTTTACTCATTTCTCATCAAATGAATATCCTACTATTGTTTCTTAACATATTATGCTACCATCACTAGCTAATTATAAAAGAAAGAACTCATGACTTGTAATTATTTAACACATTTCAATATTCAACATAGTTGACAATCCATTGCTCAAAGTACTGTATGATAAACATTGAATTCTCATTAAGTAATTTTTTATTACAAGATAATACTTCTTATATCTTCAAAGGTTCCTTCTTTCATTTTTTTTCTTATGAATGCTTACAATAGGGGTTTTAATACTTGTTTTGTCCTATCCAAGTGTCAAATTCCCAACTCAAATTGGACACATGACATAGCTCTTAGCAGACTTAGTCATGGCTTTTACAATTAATTATTTCTACAGACTCATGCCTCTGCACCCTTGAATGCCTGCTCTATGTTATGCATTCATTTTCTAAGTATTTCATTTCTTGCGGGTGGTTCAAGGCCTCCGATCAGTGGGGTCGAAGTATCTTATTTTGATTTATTATTTAAACTTCTCCCATGTTCCTCACACTCCACTCCCCATGCACTCCCTAAGTCTTCTACTTCCTATTTTGATTCTTTTGTTCTCAAGTTCCTCATGCCACCTTCTCTTGACTGTGTTCTCTCACATTGGTCCTTCCGTTCTATTGTCCTTTCGTATCCTTCAACTTCTATGCTATTAGTCTCATGCCATGGTCGACCCACACCATGGTTCTCCCGTGCCATGCCGATACTTGTATAAAAATGGATAATGGTACCTTTTGCACTGCTTGCCAAAACTAGAACAAAAACTTAGTAAAAATTGAGGGGCCAACATCACCCCACACTATGTTGTTAGTCTGTCTCGAACTAAGTTGTACTAACATCCCTCAAAGAACTCAGGCCCTTTCTGCTCGAGTTCTTTCCTCAGCTCATCCCAATGGGATAATGCATCGAGAACCTTGGCATTTATTTTTTCAATGGCCTCCTTTATTGTTTTCAACTCCTCAGGCTGAAACGGGTCTCAATCTTCTTCATTTTTTCCTCCACGGCTAAGCTAGATTCCTTTTGGATGTCCTCCAATCTAGAGACCTCCTTGTTAACTTGTCCTCAGAGTGTGGCAAAACTAGCATTTATTTATTGATGATGGTTATTGATAGCATCTTCCATTGTTTCCACATCCTTGAATGCCTTCACGCACTCAATGTGGTCCTTTATTAGTAAAGCTGCATTAATGGCTTACTACCTCAAAACCTCCTCATCATTTAGCTGTGCCTTTAAATTTTATTTGGGTGCACTATGCGTGCAAAAATACCATCCAAAATTGGGACAACCTCCTTGACTCTTTCCAAAGTACTATGGCAAATATCTGCTGCAGTGGTGAATTACTCCAAAAGTTCTTGGGATTCATCTATGGGCATGGGGTGATCCTTATTCTTTTTGAGCAAAAGCTCAACCAATATCTCTAATTTTCATATGGCATCCCCATCTAATGTTATGCCATCTGCCAGTACCATCTCTTCTTTCAAAATTTTTTTACAAAGGGTTAATACCCTTACCTTTTCCTTAGTGGTCTCTTGAAGTTGTTGCTTCAAGGAGGCTACTTCCTCGGCTAGCACCTACTTTTCATCATACACTTTATTATACATTTCTATGACCCTACTATGTTTTCTTTCAATCATGCATGCATCTGACTCTGACAAAATATTTTGGTGTATTACTTCTATGGCAAGTTTCAAAAACATGGCATTGGTCATTAAGGGGAGAACTGATGTGGATCAAACTTCATAAGGTCTGGTAGACTTGGGGTATCTAGGCCAAAAAAATATAATCCAATAGAATGTCGAACTAAGGTTCCTCATTATACTTCTCTAATAAGGACAATTGCTTCCTTGTTTCTTGGGTCACGTCATTGGGATGAAAATGCTTATAAAGATAGAGTTTCTGGTCATCTACACTGAATTGTTATCATTGATGCAGATTAGATGACTCTTTCTATTTTGGTCCCCCCTTAACTGGCCCCTTCCTCTTTTTTGTGTCTCTCTCAAGTTCTTGTTAGCTTCCCATATCTTTAGTATAAACTTGATCAACAATCGAGATCTCTCACACCATGGATGGAGTCTTTTGTAGATCATATTCTAAATTATGTATCTACTCCTGGGAGGGGTCTTTTTGGGGTGCTTATCTTAGAGGGGAATGAGGGGCTAACCTGATGGTAGTCCTTGGAGAAAGCGGAGGTGAAGGCGGAGTTGGGTGAGGAGATGGTCAAGGTGGAGAGGATGGGGGTGACAGAGGTGGTGAACTGTGAGATAGAGATGGAGATGAAGATAAAGTATGAGGTGAAGGTGAATTATGAGGTGGTGGTTGTGGTGGATGATGTATTGGCCTGGAGGGCTATACCTCCACTATCCTCTACCACTTTTGGGGGATTTTATGCCCACTTGTGCTAGCACTTGGCTCAGACAACCTCTTCTTCAATGGTACCTAGGGGATCCTCTCCTTGGCTTCCCCCTCTTAAGGATGTAGGTTGGGGTGTAACATATAAAATAATTTATATACATGTTTCCTAACCAAGATATTCTTCATCTTGATACTAGTCATGCTTATTTCTCCCCTCTCCGTATAAGCCTTCTTGCTGGGGAAAACAAACATATTTCAGAGGGTATGGCACTTTGCATCGGTCCATTTTGCTCTTATATTGATTAGTTGTGCATCATGAATTCTATTCATGAAATAGATGAAGTAACGTGTAGAGAAGGCATAGGGCAGCTTGAGCCATGCTGAGAGCTCCCCCAAAGGATTCATACGAATACGTGCCAAGGAGAAGTGTTGCTTCATAGAAAATTCTAATTGATCTATTATTTGGGAGGGAAAATCCTTAGGAATGCATAATTTATTCCTGAAAGCCATCTTCATTCCATCAAACCAATACTTCATCCTCAACTTATATTTTGGAGTGATGTACTGAGGGTAGGTAAAAGCTTTGTAGCACTCGGTGGGGGACTTATGAGTGGGGGGATATACCCACTTCAAAGATCTTGAACTATAATCACAGATGTTGATTTCATAAAAAACCAATAATAACAAGATTACCCCTCAAGGAAACCTAAACATAGGTGTTGTATACACCTTCACTGCATCTTCAGCTATCTTTTGGGCAAAATATAATGCCTAGTTGTACTATACTTCTTGCACTACTTGGTTTGATATGTGAAGGTGGGCCATATCCGCTTCCTTCCATTGGTTGGTCCCTCTGACCTTGGTGGAAATGATCTGCCTGTGACTCTTAGAGCAGGATCCTATAAATTTATGATGTGCATTGCATGTCCCTACTTTTGGTATATAAGTGTGGTGGTGGTCTGTTGGATTTCCTTTGTATTTAACAAGTCATCCAATACATTGACCCTTGAACATTGGACTCATGTGACCTTGTTTACCCTCACTATGTTGATCTTCATGTCGTGCCCTATGAATTGGATGTAATCCTCATGAATGCATGAGAGGAAGAATTGAACTGCCTCAGTAGACTTTCTAAAATATGGCAATTTGAAGAGTTAAAAAAGGCTAGCTTTGACCAGTTAGTTCTTGATGGTCAGGTCACAAACCACCTGGTTTCATGTGTTGGTGGTCTGGACTTGATAATCATTTTACAATTGAACCTCATTTCCTAGATGGTGGTGGTTATAGTCAAATACAGTTTCATTTTCCACCTTAGAGACCCAATTTTCTATGTGCAAGACTAACTCAGGGTATCACATCTCTTCTATGTAAATGATTTGAGGGGGAGATGGTGGAGCAGTCTGTGATGAGGAGGCCTGCACCTACTTTCCCTTTTTTACCATCCTAACTTTTTCCATGCTCTCACTCAGAACTCTTGCATGCTGTACTTTCCTTAGTGTCTCTTTTAGGTCTTTTAAAGGCTCCTCTCTTATAGGGAACCATGCTCCTTCACTCACATCTCTCTCTTTTAGTATGATTGAAATTTTTTCAAGTCTTTTTTTTCTTTTTCTTTTAGTCACATTACCCTTTGTGGAACTCAAATGTTAACCCTCAGTCATCCCACATTCCCAAATGAATACATGGTAGCATTTAACTTACCTTAGCTCTCGATCTTCACACTTCAATAATGGTAGAACCTGCAACATGCAAATTTTTTTACCAAGAATGGCCTTGACACACTTCTACATGTGGTTGCACTTAATAATCTTCCTCCTTCACTTGGAAATCCTCTTCGCATCTTTGTTTATTTATCAAACACTTTATTTCACAATGAGATTGAATTTGTCTCTGGTTTTGTGGTTCATTAATCACTTAAAGATTTTAGTAAGGTAAAGTGTAAAATGGCTTCAACATGGTTATTTATAGGTCCTTCGACCAATCTACCTCATTAATTCCTTTCTTTTCCTTGTCATTTTTTTTATAAATGTGTATCTAATAACAGTCTTCGTACTTCGGATCTTACCTCGAGTCTTTAGTGTTCTAACAAACTTGTCCCATCATTATACTTACATGCTTGTTTTTATGACTATCCTTGTTGCATTAATGGTCCATTCCTTCCCATACCTTTCTTAGAAGTGGGTGATAACAGTCCTATTTCTTTAGATTAATGGAGACTAGTTGTCATGCAAATAGTAGGAATCCATTTGATTAAATAACTCATGCACCTTTAATCACTTAGGCACCATGTATGACTCGTGTGCCTTTGAAACTTGTGTGCCCACATGTTATCTTATATTCATATGCACATCTTACCCCACTCTAGAAGGGTTTGTGGTCCTCCATGAAAACATATAAAGAACCAAGAATTTAAAAAAAAAAAAACAAGTTACGTGCCTCAATATCAACGCTTTTTATTAAAAATAAAAAATCCTAATCTAATGGCCTCAAGCCTTATTTGAAAAATATCATAAACTTGAACAGAATCATAAAACGGCCAAATCCGACTCCTATTATAGTGCCGGGGTAGGAATTGACCATCTATTCATTTTAGCTAGCATACACCAGTAGATCAGATATTAGGAATTATGAATAGTCTATCCGAGTGAATATGGAGCTTCCTAGGGTGGTGCATGAACTTAGAGTCATAGAGTAGAGCTTTCATACCTGGGGTGAAGATTTTGTTCTTTAGATGGTGATCATGCCATGATTTATGTTTTCATTTCTCAACATTTTTATTCCAATGAGCGAGGAACATGGCCTCATCTAGTTTTGTAAGTTCATCGAGCCAAGCTTTCAAAGATGCATCATCATCAAGGTTTCTTATACGTGTTATCCAGATAGATGGAACTAGGATCTCAACTATCATGATTGCTTCCTTTCCATATACCAAGTTAAATGGTGTATTTTTGTTGAGGCATTTGTATGTGGTCCGATAAGCCCAAAGTACTGTAGATACCCTATCATCTCAATCAATTTTACCAATATTACAATTTTTTGTTAAAGTGGTATTGAGGATCTTGTCAAAGGATCTTGTTGTTCCATTAACATTTGGGTGATATGGTGTTGTCTTGTGATGCACAATCATGAATTCAACCAACAAGATTCAAATTATCTCATTTAGGAAGTGGGTTCCTTAGTCACTGGTGAAACTTAGAGGACATATAAAGCATGTTATATTGTTTTCCCAGATGAACCACATGATAGTTGCTATTGTACAGTCCTTGGTTGGCACTACTTTAGCCTAGCATGTTAAATAGTTGGTTGCCATAATTATGTACCGCAAACCTATTTTTTGTCTTGCAAGAGTGATGGGCCCCACAAAGTCTATAGCCCACTTTTCAAATGGTTCTTGAGATGAAATTGGGTATAATGACATGGCATCTCTTTATTAAGTTTTCCCACATGTTGGTAGATATCACATTGCTTTGCATTTTTAAATAATGTTGGCCACCAGAGTCTGACGAGCAACACTTTACACGTTGTAGCTTCCCTAGCATAATGTCCTCTGGAAATACCTTCATGAACTACTCGTAATACCTCAAGGTGTTCATGTTGCATTACACAATGACGTATTACCTCATCACAATCCATCTTTTATAAATCTCTTGTTATGAGTTGATACGGTGTGACAGGAACTGCAAGTTGTTTTTTTCTTGTAAAGTGAGAGAACTAGGTGGATAACTAGTATTGAGGAATGCCATAATATCCTCCAATTCTTCAGGTACCCTAGCAACTTGGAAAATTTATATGTCAATAATTTCATCCTCTATAGCATGTGAAGGTTCTCTATTTTCAATTTGGGATAGATGATCAGGTCCATAATTGGTTTTCCCAAGTTTTAATACTACGAAAAATTAGAATTCTTGGAAGAGAACTATCCATCGGTAAATTCTCTCATGGAGAATAGGCTTGTTGATGAGATACTCTAAAGACTTATGGTCAGTGTAAAATACAAATGGTGTGGCTGAAGGTGTTATCTAAATTTTTATAGTACATAAACCATAGGTAAGGCTTCACATTCAATGGCGGTATAGTTCCTTTCAGCTGATGTGAGTTTTCTACTGGTGAAATAGATGGGATGGTCTAAATTTCCCTCTCTTGGTTGTGCAAGTATTGCACCGACTGTTGTGCTAGATGTATTAACATGGACATGAAATGGTTCTGTCTAGTCTAGAAATTGCAAGATAGGAGCAATAACTAGTCTTTCCTTCAGAGTTTCAAAAGCTACTTTGCAAGAATTAGTCCCTATAAATTGTTCATTATGCTTTAATAGTTCTTCCAGGGACATTGTAATCTTGGCATAAACTCTAATTAACTTCCTATAGTAGCTCATATATCTTAATAATATGCACACCTCACACTAATTTTTTGGTGATGGTAGTTAAAGAATGATAGATACCTTTGGCCGAATCCATGAGGAGTCCCTCTTTACAAATGATATGCCCAAGGAGTACCCCAAATGGTGTCACAAATAATCATTTCTTCATATTCAGGGAAATTTGTAATACTTGATAGTGCTCAAGCATGAGCCTCAAATTGGCATAGTGGTCCTTGATCAATCTGTATATTGTCCAATCATCTAAGTAGTCTTGGAGAAATCTATGGATAAAATCTTTAAAAACCTCCACTGTTACCTATGAGAATACTACCAAGGAATTTTTCAACCTGAAAGGCATGATGTTGTAGGCAAAAGAGCCCCATTCCATAGTAAATGTGGTCTTGGAGCTATCTTCCTTAGTTATTTGGAATTGGTGGTACCCCAAGAACCCATCGATAAAGGAGTATATCTCACAAATGATAACACCTTCTATGACTTCCTCTGTGAATGGTATTGGGAAAGGATCAGTGACACAAGATGCATTCAAAACATGATAATCCATGTAGATACAAATACGCCCATCCTTCTTGATACTGATTACCATAGGACTCACCTAGTCAGATTTATCAATAGTAAAAATTACTTTGATGTGGAGCATGTTATTGATCTCTTTTTTCATGTGTGCTTGGAGGTTAGGGTTCATCTGGTATGGGCATTTCTTCATAAGATGAGAAACATCAATCAATTTTATATGCATCTTCTCATTAGAAGGGTGAACCCCTTTCATTTCACTATAGTTCCTTGGAAACACACCTTGATACTCTTTTAGTAGCTCAAAGATTTGCAAAATTTTTATCTCAATCCAATAATTACCAATGGTCACTTCCTTAGGTTCTTTCTCTATGCTAATGTTTGGTTTAATTATTTGAATGGGCTAGTGATAAGGATTGTCCATGGGGGAATTGGTGTCTCGAACAGTTTGTGAGCCAGTAATTGTAGGAACATGCAAGTTGTTACTCAATGGATCGAATGGAGTAGATCCTTCTCTTTCATCTACTTGAAAGATGAGCTTCTACTTTCCCAAGTGGATTTATTCATGGCATTTTTCACTATAAAATGTTGGTGTAAGAGTTGATTATTTAATAGGCTTGGTGAATAAATTCAAGGGTTCCTCTAGTTCTTGATGAATATGATATAGGTGATCTTCCACCAAACTCAGATCTCCAATGATTGCTTTACATATAGATTGAAGAGTGAGGCACAAGTCCATCCTTGATGAAGAGTAAGAAAGTGTTGATGTCATGTTCTCCTTTAATAACTACTATAACCTTGTTCCCATGTGCCTTTCCTCATTTATGTATCAAGCTCGTGTCTAAGTTCATGAAGTTCTATAGAATACATAGACCCATAAATATTCTAGTAAAAATGTTCTCTCAACTCGCTATATTATTTCATAGGCCATGAGGTGAAGTTTAGGTGCTTCTATGCCATTATAACTGAGCATGCCTTTGATTTTATTATCATGGTGGAATATATGATATAGGGTAGTTCGCACTTGATCCCAATATAGAAGGCACTCTTTATACGTACACCACCACCTATCGGCAATGCCATAAAAAATGTGGTCTAATGACCTCATCCATTAATTTTCAATACCATAGAACTCTTAGAGGTTTTGGATAAAATGATGTATTCCCATTTGTCTTTAAAACCATGGAGATTCATTAATTCTCTCCAAAGGTGGTCCCTCCAATGGTCCTTACATTGCTAAACCCATGAGGCTCACAAATTTGTGATGCTGAAGAAGATGGTGTGGGATGTTTTCATCTTCATTGATGGTGTTGCACAATCCTTTAGAGAGATCATAATCACCATGGACCCAATAGTTACAAGCATTTCTTGTGGTATCTAAGATAGACTAGTTATCCATCCAGTGAAGAATACCATCTAGTGTTAGATTATGATATTCATCATGTCGAGCAGTCACATTATACAAATTATTTATTTCTTCATCAATGCTTATGGGTTCAATAAAGGGTGGTCCATGTGCTTGGTCTAAGGTTATTATCATGCGTTGACCAATATTTTCAAAGCTAATGTATCAATTTTTAAAGCTTAAATCTACATGATTTTCATAGCAGTAGGGCCTTCCCAATAAGGCTAGGTAATCATCAGCCTCTACCAACTCCAAAACCTCAAAATCTACTTTGAAGGGAACCCTAAGTATTTCAATAGTGGCATTTTTAAGGACTCTGATAGGGTACACACAAGTCTTATTTGCCATGAATAAGACATGAGGTAAAGGTTTTAAAGTTGGGCTAGACATTTTCCACTAGGAATATTTAGTGAGAACATTTACTTCATTGCTAGTATTTACTATAATATCCTAGATTACCCATCTATTGATATCAACATGAACTAATATTTCTCTATCTTTCAGGGAAGTAAAACTAGGACTTTCCTAACATCGAGCATGATTTAAATATCAATATTCACTTTTTCAACTTAGCTGAGTGTGGGTTTTATTTGGTAGGTGAGCTTGACCTTTAAACCAAGTACTAAGCTAGGGAATGATGTCTTCATCAAGCATGTATTTACATAGTTCCTGGAAACTATTCTGCATTACTAGAGGTTCGCTTTCCCTTTGCACTGCAATTTTCTATGTGACATCCCTATCCTTAAGGTATTAAATTTTGCCTTGGAGATGACACACAAGTGCCATTGTATCTTGAAGAACATCCTTTTGTTGAAGTGCATTAGGGTATTTTCTAGCATGTGGTTCTATTTGATGTACTATTTCAATTGGGTTGGGTGTAAATTGCATCTGGTCCCCACTATGAGTAGTAATATTGACTTTCTATACAATAGGGATGATTGGTCGAACATGCCATTTTGGTTTGTATATACATATCATACCTACACCTTTTTCATTTCAATCCTTTGTAATAGCTACATATATATCTAGGCACTCTTCTAGTTGGTGGTCCTTTTTGTAGTAAGTGCAAGTTGGGTATTCTGGGCAATCCCTCTAATAGTGGTTTGGAAAACCACACTTATATCAAGTACTTGGTGGAAACCTACCACCTCATCCTCATCCTCTTCCATGCCCATGATATCCATCATTGTCTTGGGAACTAGTGACTGAGGCTTCACACGCGCCACACACTCGGGCTTCATGAATATCAGTAACTAGACAACAATCATTGGTGTCATAAGTATAAGCATCACAAATTTTACAATACACTAATAATTTAGTGCTTGTGGTCAATTATAAAAGTAGACAAGAATGAACATCATGGTCATCATGACAAATCTCACAAGTTTTCTTTAATATTGAGTGGATGTTCTTGCATGGGCAGTTGTTTCTTGTGTGTCCTTTAGTTTCACAATCGGTATACCAAACACCACTACGTGTCTTATGTGCATTGCTTGCCATCAATTTTTCAAGATTAGAAGATATGGATGCTATTTGTGCCTCCATAAAGGGACTAATCCTATTATCCATACTTCCAACCACTTCATCACATAGGGTAGCCTCTAGAACCTCACATGCATTGGTAAAAGTTCTCTATGACAAGATTCATCGAAAAGGTAACAATAATCCTCCTACAAACCATTGTGCATGTTGAGTAGGATTTATTTCAAAGGATAGATTAGAAATCAAGGTCTTGAAATGAGCATCATATTCCCATACACTCTATAAATCCCTATTTTATGTCTTTCATCACTACTATATTCTACTATTCAAACTCAGGAATATCAAATTCTTGTAGAAACACTACTTTAAACTGGTCATATTTGACCATTGCTTGTTGAAGGTCAAATTTTCAATACCATTTGTGTTCATGTTCTAAGAGGGTGGTTTCAAATTGCATTGCCTTTCTCTCAAAGGATGTGATGCCACACACCCTCCAAATCAATTCACACTTATAAACATGCTCAACTACATTTTTCACCCCTTGGTACTCAGGTAGGTGTTATGTCATTTCATAATAAACCATAGGTGGTTGAATAAATGATTGTTGAGAAGATCCAACTCCTGTTCCTAGAGGGGGTCTGCTTCCTTGATTACCTCCTCCTAATCCTCCTCCAACACCTATAATAGTAGTACCCATGGGGAAAAACATGGTGTAGGGTTGATTTCCTAGATCAGGTCTTGTATTTTTGCCTTGGCTAGATCCTTAAGGCATTCCAAGCTATGCCATGGAATTCTCTTGGAAATAAAAAGATGTATATTCTAAGTTATTGCCTAATGGCCTGGTCTCAATTTCCTTTATCCATCCAAATTCTAAATGTGTACTATCTGTATCCCAATTCCTTATATGTACCCTATATGACTCAAAGGCATGAGCACACACTATGGTGGGAGAGCCTGGTTAACTCGTACTGGGTTCATCTCTAGTGATCTAGGTTGTTTCTGTATAAAATAATAGTGACAAAGGTTGTGGCTCATAAGTGATGGATTCCTTACGCATGTCTGTCTCCCTGTGGCTCTTCATAGTGCTCTTTGAGTGCTCCCAATCTCTTCCCATGTCACTAACTCCCATGATCCTCTACCAAGCTTCATCATACTTCCATTTTCATAGCATTCACTGGCTTACTACCATGTTGAACCCACAATCCTAAACCAACTAGTAGTCTCCCCTCTAAATGTGTAGCTCATTCACATGAGATTTTAGCCTTCCATGGGTAGTGTTTCTAACCCAAGATCAATAATTAGCTTTTTAATCTCATAAGGAAATAACAAAAGATATGATCCCCTTGGTTCTCATATAAAATTGAACTTTGCTTCCTTAGGACATGAATATGTGGTCACAATGTATTCTAGGATGTAATTATTCTGAACACCCTTCCACCAGTAATCAACCACTCGTATCCATGAAAATTTAAGTCATGCTAAACTTCTTCACCACTTTGGTGTCCATGATTGTCTTCATCTGAGATCATTCTTGAGCATATGCTAAGATCTAGGAATGTGAAAGAATAGGAACCTCAGAAAAAAAAAGTCTCATATAATGAGTTGTAGATGTTTTGTTCTACCCACTGTCATGCAGAGACTCCAAGCTCAAGATATGGAACCATAAAATTGTCTTTGACACTGGTAATCCATTCTTCAATATTCTCTAATGTAATGCGTTTAAACATTTCCCATGCTTGTGATCCAACTACTTTGAGTCCTGGTAAGAGAACCAAAATTTTAGGTGCTCTCGTTATGTCAATGTTGAAGCCTCTTCCCAATAGGCTAGCCTGTTAGCCTTATCATGTGAGGGATGAGTCTCGCGTGCTCACCCAAAGTACGCAGTGAAAGATTGGATCCTGAAGACTTTGAAACACATGGTGTATTTACTTATATATCATCAAATAAATATCCTATTATTGTTTCTTAACATATTATGCTACCATCACTAGGTAATTATAAAAGAAAGAACTCATGACTTGTAATTACTTAACACATTTCAATATTCAACATATTTCATAATCCATTGCTCAAAGTACCATATGATAAACATTGAATTCTCATTAAGTACTTTTTTATTACAAGACAATACTTCTTATATCTTCAAAGGTTCCTCCTTTCATTTATTTTTCTTATGAATGCTTATTTTTATACTTATTTTTTGCTATCCAAGTGTCAAATTCCCAACTCAAATTGGACACATGGCACATGCTCTCAATAGACTGAGTTGTGGCTTTTATAATTAATTGTTCCTATAGACTCAGGCCTTTATGCCCCTAGATGCTTGCTTTATGTTATTCATTCATTTTCTAAGTGTTCTATTCATTGTATTTTGTTCAAGGCCTCAGATCTATGGGGTTGAAGTATCCTACTTTGATTTATTCTTTAAACTACTCTCGTGTTCCTCACGCTCCACTCCCCATGTGCTCCCCAAGTCTTCCGCTTCATGTTCTGATTCCTTTATTCTCAGGTTCCTCATGCCATGTTCTCTTGACTAGGATCTCTCATGATGGTCCTTCTACACCATTGTCCTTATGCATCCTTCAACTTTAATGCTACTAGTCTTGTGCCATGGTTCTCCCATGCAATACCAGTACTTGCATGAAAATAGATAATGGTCCCTTTTATGGTAATTGCCAAAACTAGAATAAAAACTTGGTCAAAATTGAGCGGTCAATAGGTTCCTTTTTAGGTTAACCCATCCTATGGATTCAAGAATCTTGAAAATTTTAAAAAGGTCAAAAATGACATCTCTTAGACAAAATCACCATATCATGAAAAATATAGCATATCAGACCCTGAAACTTCTTCCATGTAGAAGATGAGAAAAATTTGAGTAGGGGGGGCTTTCAAGTTACCCCATCTCTAAGTATCCTAGTTACCGTAAATGGTTGCACACAAAAAATCTAATTTTAGGTGATTAGTTTTAATTTTTTTTAAAACATTCAGTTACAAAGCTTTATGGATGACATGGTTTTTTTAATAACAATATTAAAAATAAAAAAATGAATTTGATTTATTAATATACAGTGGTGGTAAAGTTTGGGTGACACTCAAAATATTTTGACCACCTCCTTATTTTAAAACCCGTAGAGGGGGTTCATTTCATGGTTTATAATCCATGCAATTTCTCCTATCCATAGAGATATAAATGACAATGCTCACATGGATCACCAACATATCCATTATCGAACACCTCCATCCTCTAACCCCTTGTTTCATGGCCATATGGATGATTTTTAGCTTAATAATTGGTTTCCCTATAAATAATAGGTCTATGCCCTTCTAATGGGCTTGTCAAACTTCCAACTACCTTATAGGCACCCAAATTTCAAAAATTCACAGTGAATAAACCATAAGCCTTAAATTCATGAAATGAAAAACAACATGTCCTAAAATTTGAAATTTTTTGTATAAAATTGGTTTGTTAAAATTTTTGCCTCATTTGGCATGAACAAAAATTATAAGAAGATTAAGAAAATTACAAAGTAGGGCAATTTCTATAGTTTAACTTCTAAAATCATAACAATTAAATCGTAAATCTAAAATTTAATCATAAAATGTAGCATAATTCTAAATAATACTATTTTTCATTAAAATGAAAATTGAGGGGAAATGGAATTTTAAAATTATATAATAATTATTTAAATGAACTAGGTCTTCTCGGGCTTAACAGAATCCATTCAAACGAGAAACATGAAACAAGATCTTAACTTTATTGTTTTATTACTATGTAAAAAAATGAATGAAAAAAATAGTTCATGATAACTACATCAAAAATTTCCCTCCTATTTCACATTTATTACAATAAAATATTATAATCAAATGTATTGAAATAAGGCAGTAATCATTTTCATAACATTTACATTTATAAAGCCACAATAGTTAAAAATCCTCTAAGCAAGCTCCCAAGTGTAGCCAAGAAATGGCATGCATCTCATCATTTTTCCATCATCATACAACTGGCCTAGGCACCACTGAGATTATAAATACCATCCCCAATATTTAGTGACACAAATTCTGTAAGGTAAGGTAATATAAGTGAGAAAAGGAGGTGGATAATGTCAATCTAACAAGTTAAACTAGATGTACAACTAGAAGTCTCAACTAACAACTTCCTTATATCAAGAGGCTTTCATATTCACCTTAAACTAAAACCCACATAACCTAAATAAAAATAAATTTAATAACAAGTAAAAAACACAAATGGAAGCCACAAAGAAACAAAACTTTTCAAGATTCCACACTCACCCATTGTGGATGATAATTACCACTCTCCACACTATGGGGGTGGGATAAGGTGGACTTTGTAGTTTCTTCTTTACCTGAACCCTTCTCCCTTTCCATAGGAGGACCTTGGAGACATGATGGATTTTGTACCTACAATCCAAAAAAGGCAACGAAATTACACATGGTGGCCATAGGCACAACCATGGAAAATAATGAGATAGTGTAATCCAAATGGCCTTACATCATCTTGAAATAAAAAGACAAGGAGAGAATAAATATATATCTTTTAAAGAAATAAATTGAAAATAAATGGATGGCATGGAATCCTACCTTAACTTCACCTATTGGCTCTACACAAGGGGATATCCTACATGTGATGGAAGCAAGTTAACTCATTACCAAACCAAACTCTCCTCCTTATCTAAGCTTATTCTTTCCTTATTTAAGCTTTTATCAACTCTCTAATTTAAAATTGAGCAAAAATCTCTTCCAAGGAAGGATTTCCTTGCTCTTATAGAAAAAACACTACAAACCAATGACCAATGTGAAGGTGACATTTGTCCCTTTCCATTCGTTGGTTCTTCTCCAAAAATTCTTCTCTAGCATTAATTCACCTTGCACACCCATGTGGACAAGCATTACTTGCCCATGCCCATTAATGTTATCACTTTCCCATGCCATAAATTAGCACATATGTTGTCCTATAACTTGTTTAACACTCCAAAAATGTATTAGCCCATCCTTGGTCAAAGGGGGTCTAAAATTCACTTACAACCACCTCTAAAATAATTTATATCAACTTGCAAACATGGGTCCAAATTCCCATTCGAGTTTTGGTTAAGGGGACCACTTAAGTGGTTTACAGATTTACCTTTATAAATGAATTTAATGTCAATGTGACTTATATGGTCTTTTAAAAATGTAATGAATAGTGAAAAGGGTGTGTTAATAGTACTAACATGGTCAAAGAGGGTCAAAACTCAAAACTATATTAAATGATGACACTAGGATTGGATTTTAATCTAAGAGAGTCATGAATCCACTATGAAATGAACACTAAAGGTGCCCTTATGCTTGGCATGGTCCCAGTTCCCTTTTTTGGACTCCCCTATCACCTACACATCATTTCACATATAAAATTGCACTACCCTAAGTATTTGAAGCTATTGAATGTAAACATCTCAAGTAATATCTAACAATACCAAATGCATACATAAAACATGCAAAACACATAAGAATAAAACACATGAGGTAATATCAATATGCTAACATCCATATGTATGTAATCTCAATCACATGATAAAATAATATTAGCTCAATTAATATGATAATGTAGACTACATCACAATAATCAAAGTGAAATCATCAATAACCAACATTTGAATAGTACTCATCAAATAACTAATATCATCAATAACATAAAATCCATTATCTTAGTAATAATGTAATAATAAACATCTTGTGCCTCAAATAATATAAAGAGTGAGTCACAATAGGACACAAGTACAATAAAAAAAAGTCCTAAAAAAGTAGTACTATGAAAAATTTGTTCCTTGCATGTTCAGTTACTCCCTTATTCAATCTATTGTACTATTGGAGGCCAAAGTACTTTTAGGTTAATAAATATTATTTGTGTATCATCTAGTGTGTACTACCTTAAGGGAACTAAGCATTTAATATATTTTGGTTGTACAATAAACACCATAGGTTTTGATATGTGTTTTATAGCTATGCAAGTATATTTTAATGATATGGAGTTTAAAGAGTTGCTTATCAAAAAATAAGTGATCATTAAAACCTAATAAAACTACTAAAATTTTATGAGTTGTGAATATGAAAACTTTACCATCTAGTGATATTAGTATTACTCAATTAAGTATAAAATTATCACCAATTAGAGATTCATTTGTTGCTAGTTTTCCCTTTGATGTGTCTAGTATGATCATAAACATTGTCAATCTCAATCCATCTATTAATATTCATGACATTGGCCCAAAAATTAATAGCTTTTAAGGACAAACTAGGCTAAGAGGATCTACATCATATGAGTGGAAGAATTTGGGTATAACTTATCATAAAGGTGGATGTTGGACCTCAAAGAAAGTATTTATTACCACAATGTTAGACATAGACCAACCAATAACCCATGCAAATAGATCTTGTCTTTTAGGACATTCAGTAAGTTTTGTAGATGTCTAGAAAGATGAAATCAGATAATTGAATTATCTTAATTATTGGACCCAGTTTGTTGAATTTAATCTAGTAAACTTGATGTTATCTATAGAGAGAGTCAAGATATAAAATGAAATCTTCAATAATCAACCAAGTTACAAGCTAAGCAAAAAATTAAGTTTAAAATAAAGAGGAAAGATGTAGTTAAGAAAAATGTTGAAGTTGAAAAGAATGACTTCATATCTTCCTCCCAATTATCAACCTATAAATTTTGTTGTAGAATTCATAAGGATCAATATGGTTCAAGATCTTAAGAAAATCAAAGTGAAGAAAGATTAAAAAATAATTAGATTCTAAAATCCCAAAAATGATTACAAAATTAAAAAAAGAAGCATTACTAAAGGGTAAAGATAAAGAAGAGAGTTATTCTGAAGGAGAAGCTAAAATGATTCAAGCTAATAAAATGGTATTTTCTACTAAGGATCTAGGAGTTGGTTTCATAAAACAAAACTTATATGCCTCTGGTTCAAATAATTTGATGATTCTTAGTTTAGATGGGAACCCAAATCCTCATGAATTACATCTCTATATAACTCATCACTTCACTTTGCAATAATCAAGTGGTTGGAATAATTTATCAACTATTAATTTATCAATAAGAAATATCTCTAGTATTGTTTATTATTGGTGGAATTATGCTTCTCAATACTAAAAAATGACATAATGAAAAAAATATTACAATATATTCCTCAAGTATTACTCACATAGTTTGTACACACTATTTTTGAATTATATAGCATCTCAATCTTGTACACTTGGAAAATACATATCATGGATGTACCTTCAATTTTTAGACCCTTCATGTTATTGAAAGGTTTGCATACACTATCTCTTTGTTTCAAATTGATTATCTCTTAGTTTGACCAATGTTATTCTGATGACTCAAACCTTCTATCATGCTCAGAATGTTATAAACCTGCTTATCTTCTGTCTATGCAAGTTTTGGACATGTGCCTATTTTATATCTACTCAAACACTTGTATCCTAATTAGATACCTACATTGACACAAGTGTCCTAACCTAATGCAAGTGTTTATTTCTCTAAATTCATTTAATTTTCAAATGTAACATATAATTATAGTTAGCCTAAGTGTTTTAATGCAAGACATTATGTAAAGGGATTGATATATATATAACATCAACCCTCATTCATTCATCACCTAGCATAGACCAAATAGCTCACAAGGCAAAATACCAAAGGCATTCAATCAAGCATTCGAGTGAGAAAAGATTCCATATTTTCTCCTATTTCCATATCAGTCATATAGACATCACATCTATAGGTTTGAAGTACCGAAGGAGCATCCCATGAGCCATATTTACCAAGTAAAAATTTAGATCACTATATTTACTTTCCTATCACACATTACATCCTTGTGCACACATAATCCCACACATAAGGGAGAAATACATATGTATAAGGCCCTCTTTAGAGTAGTGGCTATGTAGGTATCACCCACTGACAGAGGGGTCTTTAAGGTTAGCTTGATATCATGTGCCCAATAACCCATTTTCCCATAGCCACTATGAATATGAAAAACTAGTGTTTTAGTATTTTAAAAGGTGCGATAATTCATGAGTTAGATCTAAGCACAATAGAGTGAAGGTGGCACATAACCTATAATATCTTAGGTTATCACATCCAGATTCAATAAGTATTTGATACTAGACACCTACATCTAAGTTACATAGAAGCATCGACATAACCATACCATATCAATGCAAGTGTGTGAAGCCACAGAGGTATAATTTCCAAAATCCTACAAATAATCTAGGGTATTAATCTAGTCTATTTCTATCTTGTTCCATATCATATGTATATTAGAATTAGAACCAACTAAGTATCTTGTTTTCATTATCATTTCAATATTTAGCATAGTTGAACTTTCTATTTTTAGCATATCTTAGTATATTAATTTAGAATATTGTTTATTTGAGTTTGAAAATTAATTGGCCTATGTTAGAGATAATATACCATGCTTGTGCCCTAGGTTATCTCTACCCCTTTAACCCTAGATTCTTTAATTTAGATTTTACGTTAAACATTTGGTGAACCCGATCTATATGAATGTAAAATATATTTTGATTCATAATTTTTTCAATCAGTTAGGGTTTTAGGTTGTTATACTTTTTCATTTCCCTCTCATATTATTTTGCATGCAACCTAGGAGTAGCCCTAGACTAAGAGTTGTGCCTATTGAACACATTGAACTTCACCTCCTACCACCTAAGATGTCAAACTAATGAAGGTCATAATCCTATGGTATATGCTGATACAAATCTTGAACATTAAAAACATACTAATGAGGTTATCATATAAGAAGATTCTGATAATAAAAATCATGATTCTAATGAAACTAATGAACATAAGTAAATAGATCATGATCAAGTACAATTAATTGCATTATTTCATGAGCACATTAGTCAAAACCCTAAAGATCTTGATGAAATCATAAGAATCATATTAGAAATTAAAAAATCAAAAAACATAGATGAACAATCAGGTCCATGTGTTGATTGTGTTATTATATCTCTAGATCATCCCCATATACCAACAACCCTCCCCTTGAGCACCTTACCACTTCATACATCTAATGGGGGAATGGGATATGTATTCACACCTTTGTTCCTTGAAACTAATATTTCCACATATTACATGGGAAACCTTTGTATTTAAACCTAATTTCCAATTTCAATTCCTATATCTACCCAACCTATGGGTACACCTCCTTTGGTGACTTCTCAAATATCAAACATTAAATACCAAAAGGTACAAGCTCTTGTTCAAACTATAAAACTTTTGAAAAATAAGGTTACCAATATTGAATAAAAGTATATGAAATCACATTATGCTATTTATTCATAAAAGTTGTTGCATAATCCTCATGCACCAGATATATCTTTACACCCTTTTCCAATTGGTTTTGTTGCACCTAAGTTCACATTTTATGATGGAAAGGCTAATTCTGAAAAACATCTTCGATATTTCTATGTGACATGTCTTGATTATGCCTTCAATGATAATTTTTTGACCAAATTGTTTCTAAGGAGCTTAAAATACTATGCTTTAAGGTGGTTCTATGATTTACCAACCCAATTAGTAAATGCACTCAAACCTCTTATAGACCAATTTTTGGCACACTTCTATATCAATATCACCAAAAAGGTTTTCTATGTGCATATTAAAAAAAGTAAATAAGGAACCAATGAACCTATCAATGAATATAACTTAAGATACAAGATAATTTTAGATAAAATGACTAATCTCATGGTGGACAAAGAGTTTCAAGACATAATCAAGCAAAGTTTGATTTCCCCATTATGTGAAACCGTTGTTTTCAAAAAATTCAAATCTTTTGATGACTTATGCCATACTATTCATGATTGTGAAATGATGCTTATCTCAATGAAAAAACTTATGTAATAAACACACCGACTACATCTATATCTAATACCAAGTTTACAATAAAACCAAGTTATAAGGTAAAACCTCCTGAACCTAAAAAAGAAATAATTGTCATGGTTAATGTGGTGTCACAAAAATCTAATTGGCTTGTCTTATCTAATGCACCAAGGAGATAATTTACACTCTTACCTAAGTTTTTTGCTTCATTACACCCATAGATTGTACAGTATCACCTCATATCTCTCCCTCATTCTATATAGGTTTATAGGAGTAGACCTCTACCCAATAGATACGATGCGAATGCTTATTGTGACTATCACCATGGCCCTAAACATTCTACAAATAGAAGTTTTACCTTGAAACTTAAGATCCAAGACCTCATCAATGAATAGAATATTACATTTGATGATCCTCCAAAAGAATTAGGTTCACAACCTAGTGGTCACAAGAAATAGAAAATATTTAACAATCTTTTGCAAGGCCAATCCAAGAAGGATCTGATATATAATGCACATCCTCCTCCATCACATTATGGGCACCCATTGGATGGGAGTATTGGTACTTATACATGGCATACACCTCTTATGGTTCAAAGACCCTCTATTAATTTTGATGATAGTGAGATTAAGGATGATGACTCAGATCTTCATTCCTTATTCATTCGAGCATACCTTGATTACCAACCTATATGCAATGTTATGATTGATAATGGTGTAAGTGATAATGTTTATACCATGGCATTAAATATGCATTTGGGTTATACTAATCCTGATTTACACCCTTCAACCAGATTGGTTATAACATTTGATGAGACCTCACAATAGGTTCTTGGTGATATTGACTTACCTCTACAAGTGGGTCATGCACATGTGGTTACTACCTTCTCATTTATACATTCCAATAGTGTCTTTGATATGCTATTTGGATGAACTTGGATACATACACTTATATTAGTAATTTTTATAGTGCATGGATGTGTTAAATACATTCATGCCAATCAACTAATAACAATTTACAAGATTTCAATAAGAGAATCCACTTGAAGAAGAAAAAATTACACCTAGGTAGTTAGTTATCAAAGCTAATATGGTTAATCCTTTGTAAAAGGGTAAGCAACAAAAAATCCATTTTACTTGGTAGACAGTACTTGAGAGACCATTGCATCAAAGATCCACATTAGGTTCCATGGAATCCTCATCTGTTACACACCATATTCAGATATCTAGTGCAACTAAACATGTTCCTATTACTATCATTCTAAAGAAACCAAAAAGCACTCAATGATGGGTTCTACAAACAACCATCCCTTCCATTGTTTTTTAACAACCAAAAAGTCCTATTATACATATGTATAGCATCACATATACTATAATGACATATATGGCACATATACATGCTCTTTGGTTGTACCACTAGTTTATTGCACCAGGTTCCCAGTGGGGAGATACCTATGATAATCTATTGGATGAGTTCATAGGATGGTCCTTTCATATAAAATATTCTAGAAACAATATATATATATATATATATATAACAAAAAAATCAACAAAAATCCAAAAATCCAAAACTATTTTTAGCATTTACATGTTCTATTAGCTCCTTGACATATATGATGTTGGTTTTGTGCTGGTAGATACCATATCATTTGTTTCTATATACATGTGTTTTGTGCATATTTTAAGTGTGATATAGTCATACACAGATATATGATCTTCATATTTTTGGATGTTAGGCCTTCTCTCTACTCATTTCATATGAAATTTAGGGGCACTTGCTTCTTTGATCATGATACACCCAAGTAATATCATTTTATGATCATTTTCCATTATCATGTTTGAGCATATATACTTACACGTGCCTATATCTATGTTTATATCTACTTATATCTTCCGTAGTGTACTTGATATGCTATGTACTTAACATTTTTTTATAACACATATATCCAAGGACTTGTATGATACATTTATGTTGGTTACTTGTGTTCCATGATTTTCCTTTATTCACTTCCTTGACTATCTTGTCCTTATTTTAGAGCATTTAAATATGATATATTATTTGTGGCCCCCATGCCCTTGATTGCTTTGTTGACATTTGAGTATGTAATTGCTTTTTGTGTTGACATTTGAATATGCCATTCCTTATTTTTGTGGACATTTGAATAAGTCATGTCCCTTCGATTGTGTGGCATTTGAACATGCCCCTTATTTGAAGTCTCTTTAGACCATTATATTTTGATTTGCTTTTGAGTTCTCTTATGGTGTTCTTGATTACTTCATGATCTTGTATTGTTATTATCTAGACATTACCATGATCTATATCATGCATCTTAGGACTTGATGTGATCACATTTTGCACATTTCAATGATATATTTACCTAGACATGTTTCTCATGTATGCTACATGATACATTCAAAGTTTACATGGTTATTTTATCCTTTGGAGGTAAGGTAACTATCAGTTGTTACTTACCCTCACCTCAAAATGGGGGCATATTAGTGATTTTTAAACTATAAATACTGAATTTCTCAAACTTAACAAATTCTCAAAATACTTTAAAAAAACTTGTATTGTGTTTGGAAATAAGTATTCTCGGTTATTAAATTGGATTGGAACTGTCAAATGAATTTTAACTTCCATTCACCAATTAAACTGGCTTATTTTTAAAATGTCATAAATTTTTGATTTTTTAAAGCTTTACATATATTAAAAAAATTTAAAAAAAATTAATTAAAACATGCAAACAAAAGACAAATTACCATCTGACATTGATAATGGAGTTTGACATCTCTTGCCTACGTCTCTGGGTCCGCCCAATAGTGAGGATTGTTTCTATTAAATTTGTGCAACAAATGGCTTACAAATTTCTTAAAATGTTTCACAACTTCCCTCAGGCTTGATCTTTGTCCAAGAATTCCACCTTCACTATTATACTCAAGCTCAACAACATGAATCCTTCCTCAGTCTTCAACCCCTTTTGAATGTGCTTAAGTCCCTTCACTTAAACTATTGGTCTATCCAAATAATTATTTTAAATTATCTTTTTGATTACAAAACATAATTAAAAAGGCTTACTTATTGTGTAATAGGTCAGATAATGGATCAAAATGCATTTGCTAGCTATCTCCAAGCTCTCAGCCTCTTAAAAATTAAAAAACACAGTCCTGTGAAGCTTACCTTCAAATAAAAGTTCACAGCTTTTATATTATTTTCTAGCCCATAGCTCAAGAGGTCAAGGCCTATCCCTTTTCCATGATAGGTAAAGGTATCAAATCTTCAGCCACCTTGTTGGGCACTTGGCTTATCACTTTAGTCCTACATTGGTAAATGGGAACAACTTCAAGTTGTCAGCCTAGGCTTTTGTTTCATGGGTTTATCTTTAGTCCCACATTGAGTATATCTCAACCAATTCAAACTTTTAATATCTTGAATCTCCACCATGATGGTTGCCAATTCCTTTTGGCTAAGGCATATGCCACGACCAATGGTTATATTAGCTAATTTGAGCGGTGTGCTCGATCCTTAAACTTGGCAATGGTGTTATGTGGCTCCTCCATGTGGGTGCATAATAATGGATTGATCCTCATGGCATTTGATTCACCCTCAAACTTCAATTATGCCATATTTAGCATGGAATATGGTTCAATTTTGTATCCAATATTTGGGCATATGGAATATTGACTCGACCTTCAATCTCGAGCTTGACTCAGAAATATGAGTTGTAAAGACCTGCATGGTATAGAAACATGGCAACTATTATCTCTCCCATGTGGCTTAATGGGGATCATCCATTCCCTCTCAACCCTTGGTTAGTTATGTTGGAATTTGACTCCATGATTGATGCTTGGTTGCAATGCAATGTAAAGTTTACAATGCTTAAACATTAGTCCCACATGCGGGAAATACAAGGAATAATAAGGATTTAAATATAATTTCATATGCATATAGATTCAAATATGGAGGTCAAGGCACCCCTTATTAATCAAGTGCATCAACCCTCGCTGAGGGCCCACAGTTTTCCATATGACCGCCTGTCAAAGACCGGAGGCTGAAACCAAACCAAAACACCAAATCAATTTTTTGCATGAATGTAAAAAATTTACTACCACATGTCAATATCTGATTGGTCCTCTTGTCGCATGTAAATTGTGCCACGCATTAAGACACCTTCTTATTTTCCCTATCGCAAAATAACTTTAGCAACCTATAATTTGGGCATACGGTGTCCATTTTACAAACTACAAAAAGCAATAGAAAGCTATCAACGAGTTATTCCACTTGAAAATGGTTTCATCATGACTTGGCACATTTTTATGAACTAAAATTCAAATCACACCTCCATATAAAAGAGGCTTTTGGTCTCTAAAAGCCTACTATCTCCTAAAAATTGATAACTAGTCTACTACATCACATCAAATAGAACCCAATCTTAACAAGAGATAAACATTGGAAAAATAAATGATTCATAACTCAAGTGAAAATGCCTACAACATGGCATGAATAAAGGAATCTGCAACTACCAATAAACTGATCACAACATAACAAAAACTGTCTGCACATCTTGTAAAGCAATGAACTATCAATAATTGAAATAATTCCCAATGTAACTGCAAAAAAAGTTTGTTAATGCTGACACCATAAAATAAATGTTGTAGACATGTTTTAATACAATGCTCTGGTATGCGACTTACAATGCTAAGCAAATACAAACAAAATATAGTGTATATTGCCTAACATCCAAACAAGCCCATAGGGTTTGAAAATGTATTTATACATCCATGTGCAAAAAATAGATACATTCCCACAATAATAGTCAAATATGAGACAAATTTTGTAAGGGAATTAACTCAACCCACAACAAGAATTTGACTATTATCTCCAACTGATCAAATGAGTTAAATTCCTACTGACAACTCACTTAGCATAAATAGGAGGTTCCAAAACATAGAGCTATTCATCATAAGGTGAGAATTGAAATACTTTGAATGATAAACATGTCTCGAAGTGTTCTCAAAAACTCTACTAATGCATCGTCAAAGATTGTTATTTCTCTTAATAGAATTCTTAACAATGCTTTGAAAAATAAATGCATTATAAATCCACTTAATCAAATTTTCTGCCTAGTTAACTTGATTTCCTCAGTGGATTCTTTAACATCATTATGGATTGATTTAACTTCATTAACCTTATTAACAGGTTGATAAATCATCTTATTTTTACCATGTCTAGAATGAGAAGAGGATTGAATTTTAAAACAATGATAAATCCGATGTCCACTCATATGGCAATGAGTGCATAAAACCTTCTTAGGTGAGGTCTCCCTTTTACCTCTTCTCACTTTGTCATGATGACAATGGTCTTTAACACTTGCAATCTGCTTAATCAAAGCATGTCTCTTTCAAAAAAATGCAACACTGTGGTTATGCATCCCACAAAAAGTGCAAGGAAATGATTCCATCATCTTCTGAATGTTAAATCCAAATTTCTTAAACATAAAAAGTGGATAAGAAGATTTAGTGCTAACTCTAGTGTAGGAACTAGGAGGTGGAATCTAAATACCTCTTCTATGTGTTGTCTTACACTACTCATGCTCTACTAGTGGACTCAAACCTTTGCTATCAAAATCTTGTCTTCCTTTAGCTGTGGAGGAAGTTTTTCTAATATCCACCTGCTCACTAGTGTAACCCAAACCTGCATGAAGAAATCTATGCTTTACCTGTATTGGGTTAGTAATTCCTTGGCCATTTTGACCAATACCTCTTCCATTAAATCCCATTTTATTCAACAATTTGGATCTTATACCCTTAGTGTGTTGTTCAAAACTACCAAAAGCATCATTACTTGAATTAGAATCTGAATGGAAAGAAGAAGATGAATTACTTGGTGAATAACTTACAGTGCACTCAATCATAGTATCTACATATGAAGTAGAAGGTATTGCCTTCTTTGGTTCACCACACTGTAATTTGATCAAGAGCTCATCCTTAGATTCAAGCTCTAATTTCAAACTTGCAACTTGCTCTTCAAGAGTTAAGAACTTGCATCTCAAGAATGCATTCTCATCTTGAATCTAGGTATTGATGGCTTCAAGATCTTCCATCTTAGCTTTATGTGACAACTTGCCCATGGTTTCTTAAAAACACACTAATTCCACAACCACACACTGCAATTTAATCAAGTGATATTGATAACCAATAAACTGAAAGCAACTATCAAATCACATGATCAGAAGCTAACCCTAATTTCTAACTACTCTGATACTAATTTGATCTATAAACTACACTAATAAAATCAAAGTGAAGTTCAAACTATAAATACTAAATTTCTCAAACTTAATAAATTCTCAAAATACTCAAAAGAACTTGTATTGTGTTTAGCAATAAGTGTTCTCAGTTATCAAATTGGATTGGAATTGTCGAATAACTTTTAACTTCCATTCACCAATTAAATTGATTTTATTTTTAAAATGTCATAAATTGTTGATTTTTTTAAGCTTTGTATATATTAAAAATTAGAAAAAACCAAATTAAAACATGCAAATAAAAGACAAATTACCATCTGACATTGTTAATAGAGTTTGGCATCTCTTGCCTACGTCTCTGAGTCTACCCAATAGTGAGGACCATTTCTATTAAATTTGTGCAATAAATGGCTTAAAATTTTCTTAAAATGCTATACAACTTCCCTCAATCCTGATCTCTATCCAAGAATTCCACCTTTGTTGATATGCTCAAGCTCGGCAACATGAATCCTTCCTCAGTCTTCAATCCCTTCTGAATGTGCTTAAGTCCCTTAAACTATTGGTCTATCTAAATAATAATTTTTAATTACAAAACATAATTAAAAAGGCTTACTTACTATGTACCAGGTTGGATAATAGATCAAAATCCATTTGTTATCTATCTCCAAGCTCTCGGCCTCTTAAAAATAAAAAAACACAGTCTTACGAAGCTTACCTTCAAATAAGTTTGCAGCTTTTATATTGTTTGCTAGCCTATAGCTCAAGTGGTCAAGGCCTATCCCTTTACATGATAGGTGCAGCGTTTAAATCTTTGGCCTCCTTGTTGGGCACTTGGCTTATCACTTTAGTACCACATTGGTAAATGGGAATGGCTTCAATTTGTCAGCCTAGGCTTTTGTTTCATGGGTTTATCTTTAGTCCCACATTGAGTATATCTCAACCAATTCAAATGTTTAATATCTCAAATCTCCACCATAATGTTCATTGATGCCTTTTGGCTAAGGCATATGCCACGACAGATGGTTATGTTGGCTAATTTAGGCAGTGTGCTTGGTCCTTGAACTTGGAAATAGTGTTACGTGGCTCCTCCACATGGGTTCATGATAATGGATTGATCCTCATGGCATTTGATTCACCCTCAGACTTTCATTACACCATCTTTAGCATGGAATATGGCTCGATCTTGTATCCAATATTTGGTCATATGGAATATTGACTTAGCCTTCAATCTCGAGCTTGACTCGACAATATGAGTTGGCAGGACCTTCGTGGCTTAGCAACATGGCAACTATTATTTCTCACATGTGGTTTAATGGGACTCATCCATTCCCTCTTGACCCTTGGTCAGTTATGTTGTAATTTGACTCTATGCTTGATGTTTGGTTACAATGCAATGTAAAGTTTACAATGCTTAAACATTACTCCCACATGCAGGAAATACAAGGCATAATAAGGATTTAAATATAATTGCATATGCATATAGATTTAAAGATGGAGGCCAAGGCACCCCTCCTTAATCAAGTGTGTTGAACCTCGTTGAGGGCCCCTAACAAGCCAATAGTGGGGCCCATGGTTCTCCATATGACCGCCTGTCAAAGACCGGAGGTTGAAACCAAACCAAAATACCAAACCAATTTTTTGTGTGAATGTACAAAATTGACTGTCATGTGTCATGGTTGATTGGTCCACTTTTCACATGTAAATTGTTCCATACATTGTAACACCTTATTTTCCCTGTCACAAAATAACTTCAGCAACCTATAACTTGGGTATATGGTGTTTGTTTTCCAAACCATGAAAAGTGCCAAAAAGCTCTCAACGAGCTCTTCCACTTGAAAATGGTTTCATCATGACTTGGGACCTTTTTCTAAACTAAACTCTGGATCAATTAGTGGAGGCATGTCATAGAGGCATGGCTTCCACATTCTTCACAAATTCAAATTATAGTGGGGGCATGTTTTGCAAACATGTTCTCCACACTTAGACCAATTTTTAGTTTTATAGATATAGTGGGGGCATGTTATGGAAATATGTTCTCCACACTTATACACTTTACAAATTGGCCAAAAACTCATAGTTATATGATTCATATACATAGTTGTGGAAGAATTATATACATTGATACCATTGTTATACCTAAGTTTCAACATAAGACATACATAATGTGCATATGATATGCAAAAGGAACATAAATTGTAAAATCAAATCAACTTTCAGATTTTAAAACACTTTTACAAACTCTAGCTCACCAGGTTGGACTATTACATATTGTATTGAGCCAATCTGCTATAGTACTTGGTTCACTTTTTGGTATGGTTGAGGTGATTAAATCACTCAATATTTTTAATTTTATAGGTTGGAATTGATTAAATAATCTAACCTCATCAAATTTATAGCATGATTTGAATTGGTTTACTCATGCTCATGAGGTTATAAGTATGATTGGGTTGCATGGTTGAGCTAATCTCAACTGTTGGGTGGAAACTCACCTTTTCTCCAAGGTTGGGGGCATGTGTCCTCAAATATTTTTATATGTTTTCACTTTCTATATTTATATTTTTACTAATCTCAATTCTAATGGTTTATAATGACACATATTTTCAAATCAAATTGTTAAAAGGTAAGGTGGTTGCATCAATACACATGTATAATCTTGAACCTTGCTCTCTTTGTATTTCAATAATTTCAATGCTTTCAATTTTAGATTATATTTACTAATTATTTATTCTAACATGTTTTTGGTTATGGGTTAGCCACCAATAAAGCACTCAAGTTTGACTCACATAAAGGCAAGGTGTTTTATATACACCCAAGTACGCATTTCTTTTCCTTTAAACTAGTAATTTCATTACTAGATTAAAAGCAGGTGAAAATATAGATACTATTAATGAATTATATAACACCTTAGTATTGTACACTTGGAAAATACATATTATGGGCGTACCTTTAGTTTCTATACCCTTTCCACTATCAAAAGGCTTGCATACACTATCTCTTTGTGCCAAAGTACTTATCTCTTATCTTGAATAATGATATTTTGATGACTCAGACCTTTTATCATGCTTAAAATGTTATAAACTTGAGTATCTTCTATCTTTACTAGATCTACATTTGTGCCTATTTTTTAGCTACTCAAACACCTATGTCGATGTAATTTCCTACCCTAATGCAAGTGTCTAATGCCCTAGAGTCATTTAATTTTCAAATGTATTATATACATATGGTTGGCTTAAGTGATTTAATGTGAGATATTATCCAAAGGGATTGATATATATATATATATATATATATATATATATATATATATATATATATATATATATATCAACCCTCATTCATTCCTTACCTAGCATAGACCAAACAACTCACAAGGTAAAATACAAAAGGTATTCAATAAAGTATTCAAGTGAGCAAAGCTTCCCTATTTTATCTAATTTCCATAGCACTCATAGGGAAAACACATATACAAGTCTGAAGTATAATAGGGAAGCTTTGCTCACTTGAATACTTTATTGAATACCTTTTGTATTTTACCTTGTGAGTTGTTTGGTCTATGTTAGCTCAAAATTATGTGCCCACTAACCCATTTTTCCCACATCCACTATGAAGATGAATAATTAAGGTTTTGTTATTTAACAAGGAGTGGTAATCCATGAGCCATATCTAAGCACAACAGAGTGAATGTGACATAAAACCCATAATATCCCAAGTGGTCACATATTTATTGAGTAAGTATTTCATACTAGAAACCTATGTCCAAGTTAGACATAAGTGTCGATGCAATCATCCCAAGTTGATGCAAGTGTCTAAGTCTACATAGGTATAATTTCTAAAATCAGATGACTGATCAAGGGAATTGAACTGGTCTATTTATATCATGTTCCATATCATTTATATTAGCATCAAAACCAACTAAGTATATTTTTTCATTAGCATTGCAATATCTAACATAATTTTACTTTCTATTTTTAGCGTATTTCAGTATATAAATTCAAAATATTATTTATTTGAGTTTTCAAATTAATTTTCCTCCTTTATAAATAGTCTACCATCCTTGTGCCCTAGGCTATCTCTACCCCTATTCCATAATCTAGATTTTAGGGTTAAATAAGTATGTGCCTGATATTTTTCTAAATAAAAAAGATCAACCTTTATTGGCAAAAATTAAGATTTATGACCTTTCAATGTTTGGAAAAAATTATATAGAATATTAAAGAAATGTCTATTCTCTAAATCTTAAGATGAATGATCTCGTAAAAGTTTAGTTCTTTTCATCTCTTCCAAAAAACATAGGTCAACTAGCCTTGGATAGACTAACAATATTAGGAAGGGATATTTCAAATATTTATTTTTTTGATGTCATAAAAGCAATTTGAGTAGAAATTCAAAGATTTTGTCTACATGATTTAATTTAAAATGTTTTACCTAAAATATGGTCAAAAAAATTATCTAATATTGATGGTATTGATTAATATGGGTGTTAAAAACAATGAAAGCCTAGGCCATATAGAAAACATTGTAGTTTTAGAAAGGCTAAACCTAAAAGATTCAAACCTTACAAGTTTTTTAGGCAAAGATCTGATCATAGGCCTAAAGTAAATATAAAGGATGTTTTTTGTTATGTTTTTAAAAATAAAGGTCATATACAAATTCATGTCCAAGTAAAGCACCACATCAAGATAAAGTATTGTATGATGACTTTTTAATCTCTGATTAGTGGGATTTGATAGAAACCAAGCAACAATTTAATGAATATTTGTATACTGTTGTTGAGTTATTTTTAGTTGTTCAAGAATGTAATGAAAAAGAAATTTATTTTGATACTAATTCAAAAAAAATTGATTCCTTAAAATTTACAACAAAAGTCAATATGGTTAAAAGAGAATCATACATTGATTCTAAAATATAAAAAACTACATATGATGATTGGTGTTTCAATAATTGTAAAATATATCAATAAATTCCAAAATTAGAATACATAACATTAGGATAATTTGAGATAGAAAATAAATCAGAAACAATTGATTCTAATTCTACGTAGATAGATAATTCATAAATCTTCTAAAACTGATGAAAAGGAGTGGCGACTTGTAAATATTATAGTCTATAATCCACTCTTGGATCCTAAGTCCTTAACTCCTTATAAAAATTATGTTCAAAATGCACCTTTGTTTTAGTATCAATTCTCAAATCTTGGTAATATGTCCACTAAGTCCAACCATCATCAAATAAAATCCATCATGAAAGATCATGCTCTGTGTATATTCTTGTAAAAATTACTATAGATAAAAACATTGAGTTGAGTAAATTTGATGCTTTTGTTGACACAAGGTCAAGTTTAAGTTTTGCACATCCAAAGTGTTTAAAGATTGGATTTGTTACCCAACTCCCCAAAATGTCAGCACTATGAATGGGAGGTGTAGTATACAAATTTTTATTACAAGTATCCATGTATCAAATGGTAATATTAGTGTACATATTTTTTTGCCTAAATTGAAGATAACCATTATGATATAGGTTTAAAAGGTCCATTCACAGATTCCCTTGGTCCCTATATAGTCTTTGATTGTCTTATATTAAATATTTATGATAGAAAAATCATTGTTCCAAAGATTCAAAAATCAATTATACAGTAAAAAATGAAAGCACAATAGAATGAGCTAAGTTTAAGAGACATTATATTCCAAGAAAATAAGCTTCAAAAAATAAGATATTCAGGCATACTTATGTGCCTTATAGTATAATATGCCATCAGAATTGGAGAATATGGTTGTTAAAATTCATAAAAGAATTGAAGCTTGTTGTATATATAATTCCCTTAAATTCTAGGATAAGGATAGTCTGAAAGTATACATTCCAATAATCCATAGTAGGTCAATTCAGGTTAATAAAATAGTGCTTAACAAGGTAGATGATGAAGAAGTTAGGTATCAAATACAAGATATTTTATATAAAGGTTGTATTCAACCATCATCATCTCAATATTCCTCTTCCTGATTTATTTTCATAAACTATTTAAAAATAAAGAGAGGAAAAACATGAATGGTTATAAACTATTTCCCCTAAATATAATCACATTTGGTATTAAATAGAATTTACCAACTTAAGAGCAATTATTGTAGAGAGTTTCACAAGGTAAAATATTAAGTAAATTTGATTTTAAGTTTGGCTCTCATCAGATTAAAAATTGTAGTGATGGTATTCCAAAACCAACTTTTTCAACATCAACAGAACTAGTTGAATGGTTGGTAATGTCATTCAGACTTAAAAATTCTCTAGCACAGTTTTAAATGAGAATGGGTAAAATATTTTCTCTACATTAACAATTTATTGCCAATCATATAGATGAATTTCTTGTTTTCTCTAAAAATCATCAATAACATTATTGTCATATTGAAATTTTTGCAGACTTAACGGAAAACATGGGATAAGATTATCCAATGATCTAAGGAAAATGCAATTATTCAAGTCAACAGTTAAATTTCTAGGTATTCTTCTTATAAATGGGAAAATAGAAATGCACCTGCATGTTCTATAAAAAATAAAAGGATCTCCTAATAAATTGACTAATCTAGAGCAATGTCAAAGATTTACTAGATGTTTTAACTAAGTCAGTAAGTTCATCAATCAATTTTCTAAAAAAAATAAAAGAAATAAGAGTTTGTATGAAGTGCCAACCTTTTTAATAGTCAAATTAAGTAACTAAATTTGTTCAGTGACCAAAAGAACATTGTGAAAACCTCCCTACCTTAAAACCAACCCTTAAATGTCATTTCATTGTTTAAAATTTAAATTGGTGTTTCAAAAGAAACGTGGGCATATATTTTACTTGTAGATTGAAATGGTCAAGAAAAATTATCCATGTATAGCTTTGGCTAATTCAAAGATAATGAATTAAATTATTGGCTTGTAAAAAAATAAATCCCAGCAATAGTCAAGGCCACAAAAAAATGGAGAAGTATTTTGCTACCTAAGGAATTTGTGATCATAATAGATAATAGTAGCTTTAAATGGTTTATGAGTAAGCCTATCACTTTCAAGATCTTTCAAGGAAGGTATTCTTGGTGGAAACACATTCTTGCTCAATTAAAATTTTATATAAAGTTTATTCCAAGAAAAAATATAGCCTACCAATTGCATTGAAAAGTGAAATAGCTACCTTATGCATGATAAAAGGTTGGTTAAGTAGTGGTCCAAAAATAAAGGGAGAAACAAGAAAAAAAGTCATATGAATTCAAAGTCAAGATGATAAATGTAAAAGAGATAATATAATACACTTACTTCATGAAATTATTAAATTATCTATATAATTCATAAGTGTTTTAAAAGAGCCAAGTGAATATTTAAAATGGTGAAAAATCTCCATCTTACTTCATAATAGGGAGAGTATATGAAAATAAAATGGTCCTTGGTCTTAGATTCCAAAGAGAATTTTGAAAAATATAGTATTCCTAAGGGATATAATGGTATGTGTATGCAATGAGTTGGCATTGATTTGAAACTATCCTATCTAAATATTTGGACTCATAAAAGGTAAATCAAAGAGAGTCCATTAATACTTAGCAAATCAGATATGACCAAATGGATCCACAAACCTAGCAAGAGAAGAACCTACAACATAATATCAAGAGAAAGGGTTCCAAAGCCTCTAGGTAATCAACACAATAAAATAGCTCTAATCATGTCTCTATTTTGTAATTAATCTAATTTTTCAATAAATAAATGTAAATAAAAGGGGAAGGGTTAGATACACATCAAAATAATCAAGGAATCATGGTAGGCAACTAGGGGCCTAGGCTACCTAAGGTGGATAAATGACAAGTTCAACTAATCCTATAGCCATACTAAGTATAAGGGTAGATCAAGTTTAAACAAGGATGTATACATTCATTATCCAAGTAATTATGTAACTTATATCTATCAAATGAAATATCTAGGTTTATACTATACTTACCTTGAACAAGATTTACCAAGCATCAATCTCCCCCTGGCTAATGGTGCTTTTCAAGAGTTTGTTGTGGTTGTAAGGATATCACATATTGAATCGTGTTTTAGGCTAAAATAAATCCTCCTATTTCATCTAATACTCCAAAGACAATTTTTTATTTAAGACAATATCTAAGAAATAACTCCTCATAATATATACTTAAGGCATAAAAGTGAGCAATAACAATGTGAAAGTGAATGTTCTTCTCTACTGGAATGAAATGTTAACTTGTATTTATAGTGGTGAATGATACTAATCCCTCCAAAATATTAAGCTAGTGATATTAACCATCTTGATTAGTTATAAACAAGCTTACTAACCTCTAACGAGGTTGTTTATGTCAATCTAATTGTGAAGACTATGTCGAAACATTTAAAATTGCATTGATCTGATTGGTGTAGTTGGGAAGGGGTGGATGATGGATAAAACTACATTGAACATGTTGATATATTAGGAAATAGTAGGTCATGATATAGCTAGAGGATGCAAGATGAAAGAAAATAATTTAGGGGATCAAATATGAGGAAGATAGAATGGATGTAGGATCGATAAATAGAGAACAATATCTCTCGTAAGGCACTAACAACCAACCCACCCCTTTCTCGATACACTCTTTAAGGCATGCACTCAAGGATATTAAAACTCAAAATGTTATTACAAGAGAGAAAACATCAGTAAATGATAAAGTTTTAAAATATTATGCATATACATAAGCCCCACCTAAAGCTCATCACATGTCACTAGAATGTAACATGGGATGGTGTTTTGGGAAAGAGCATAACAACATAGTAATTTCTCTATAAATGTAGTAAAAATTAAAAAATAAGTGAAAGTAAATAAATTATCAATATATATCATCACTTACCTTGTTTCAATTGAAAATAAACTACATGTGGAGTAGAAGATGAGAGGCACCCAGTGTGCGAAGTAAGAGGCAAATCTATAAAACAAGAAAAATTTTGAAATTTTTGCAAAAATCTTCTGCTAGCACTAAAAAAATATCTATCTCTCTAGAATTATAAAGCTTATTTTGGTTCATGTAAAGGACTTATGGAAACAATTATATGATCAAAATATATAATTTCTTGGTAAATAATTGAACGCTGGAAAATTAAAAAATGTTACTATAAAAGCATAAATAACTATTCATTTGTGCATTTGTTATTTTTAGAAACCAAAGTGTTTTGTGTCCAAATATAGAAAATTGAGAGATGATGGCCCGTATGTAAAGAGGTGGACATATTGGTGGATGTATTGTTGTTGCAATACACATGGTATATGTATGGGGTGCATTAATTAACATTCTGGATTAAAATGAATTAGATTAGGAAAATTAGGTGTCAGGGTAAATCTATAGAGAAAAATTTGCTTTAACAAGTACAATATTATATTTAAAAATTATATTGATAATGGGTAATTGAAAAAAAGTCAAAAATTAAGTCAAGGTCATTTATTATGGCCTAGTGAATAATCATCATGTAGTTTGAACATTATCATCTGGGTAGATATAGTATAAAAATAATGATGATTTATTATGGTTAATACCATCTGAAGTGGCTGATGAAGTTGAACCATTTATGGCTAATGCTATTGAGCATGGTTGATGTAGTAGGTAACTAGTAAGGCGGTTGATGGTGTATGTCATGGCCAATGGTGTTAGAATATACCTCGGTTGATGTAGTTGAATAAATGGTCGATGGTGTATAAAAGTATATATAGATGGCCAATGGCATATAGGTAAGTCAATACAATAGGGGTAAAAGTTTAATCCCATAGATCAGAGTTGATAAGTGATAGATGGTCAATGTAGAAATGTATATGGTCAATGTAGTCAAGAAAATGAGATGGCTAAGGTAGTAATGTACATGGTCGATGACATAGTTAATTTGAAATAAATGTTAATATTATTATTTTTAAGTCTAGTTTATTTCAGTTTTTGGATAGACCCTGATTTGTGCTCTATTATTTGGAATTTTGTGAAGACATTAGAGACTATGGAGATTGTTAAATTTTATACAGTTATTATATCTACTATTGAAGTTATCTACATTAGATTGACATCAACTAACTATCCTCAGATTCAATGGGATCATGGAAATGCATCTTATTCCACTTAGTGTAGAGTTAGTCCCCATGTTATTAGGATCATGGGAGAGACTAACTAATACATTTTGGTGGGTGGTAGATGGGGATACTATTAAGGTGGATATCACCTTAGAGGATATGCATGTTATCTTTAGATTATCAATTACGGGCACACCAGTGATGTGCAATACCTCAGATTTAGTAGATGAGAGGAGGACCTTATCTTTGTGGGCTACAAGATCAAAGAGATATAATGAGTGAGGGCTGATCATACATTTATTTGATGTGTATATTTCAATAATTTTATACATCTGAAAGGATATTATTGGACTTGTGACAACTTGAGTGATTTGTCACAAGTCAAATGGGAGAGTTACCCTATATATTAGTGACAATGTCATTCTATGTTACATCCTAGCACATTGTATGATTTAGGTTATCTGATCTAGGTGTAGTTAGTGCATGATTTTATGGGATTTTTTCTAGAGGCTAGTAGTCTCTGGGCCATGTTATTATTTTGTGTAACTGAATTTATGAGTGGTTCTCAATGTACATGCCAACAGGGTTGCCCCATATCATGGAAAATTCCCTCCCACAAGTGTGGAAGTGGACACATGACCATATGGTGTAGTCTATCACACACATGTTAGTTTTATATATAATGTGGCATGATCATATTATTTGATAACCATATTGAGGAATTGTGGATGCCTATCTATCATGGCCATCCACTATGCAAGCACAGGTACATGTGAGGATTACAAGGAACTAAATGTGGTGGGTAGAGACTCATCCATGCTATCATGTACTAGGTAACCTTGGGTTACCACACCTAGCATCTCCATTAGTATTCCAAACATTTTGGTCTCACCATGTGAGGGAGTAGTGCAGTGTGGGAGGTGGAGGGGTACCTACTAAGGTACATGTTATATAGCCTCATTATCCTAGGATAATGGGATGGTAGCAAAGGTGATAGGGGGGATATCATGTTTTAAGAGGAGGGGGATCAGTAGTAGTTATTCATCAATAACATTAACCACATGCATGGTTATGGTCATGGAGATAATGATAAGTATAGCCATAGGCACAGTCATATCCATAGCCATAGTTATAGTTATAATAGAGGGATTATATGACTTGATGAGTACCAGTTAGATGATAGTGTGATGGGTACATTATGAGGCATGACATTCTTGTCATCTAGTTAGAATAGTATAGAGGCTCTGTGCCTCTTTAAAGCCATGATACCCAGGAGGTGATAGGCACCTAATTTGATATCTAAAGGTATATGATAGATAAATTTAAGGTATTTGGATATATATATATATATGAGATTTGATGTCATTTTCGTTTTGTGTTTTATAATTTATTTGGAAAAAGAGGCCCAATGGATGATCATTATGGATAATTCACACCATGATATCCTAGATGATGTGTTACCATAGCAAAATACTACATAGTTTATTGATCCTTTGGTACCTTAAGCCTAGGATTATATTAGTTGGTTTAGGTTGGTAAGGGAAGTTACCCAATAACTACAAAGACTATAAAATGGATCCTAAGATGCAATACCACCAAGAGTTAGCTAGGGAGAGTTGCACACATGGTAGGAGTTGGATCATGGGAGATCTATTCACTTAGCTATAGTTAGTCAGGTGCCGATATTATAGGCCTAGTTGGCCAATTTCTAAGGGTAGGTCTAGGGGATATAGTCATGGTGATCCCTAAAGTGAATTAAATAAAGAGGATAGTCTGGACATGCCTATATGGGTAGTATAGCAAGTCCTCTACTAGATGGGTAGGGCTAACCTCAACCATAGAGCTGATTTTGTACTATATTATATCATTTTATGTAGTGATATATAAAATTTTGAGCCATGTGTGTGTGTGTGTGTGTGTGTGTGTGTGTGTGTGTGTGTGTGTTATAGTATGGCTCATGGATGTTATCTATGGATGTGTTTTCTTTCTAGCACATGTGATTATGATGCCTTATGCTATAGGAAAATATATAATGCATGTTTTAGTCTTTTATACTAAATTTAACTAAATGCATGGTAAAAAAGAATGATAATAGAAATATAAAATGACAAAATGAAAAAGTCATAATTAGATAGAAAATTGAAAATATAAGATAAAAGAAATGGTAAAATGAATGTAATCACACCAAAAAAGAAGAGATATGTAAACCATTGTAAGTAAATGAATGAAATGTTCAAACAAAGATATACATAATTTAAATATCAATGAATGATAAAAAATGCAAATAAAGATATGCAAAATGAGAAATACATGAAATATGGATGAATGAAAGCAAGAAAAAACTCTAAATGAGTGATAAATCAAACTTAATGTTTGTGCTAGCATGTAATATGAGAAAATATGGCCACCTACTGACATATTAAGGATGGTAATAGGAGGATGTGATAAGATATGAAGTAAAGGGAACATGGGTATTTTGTAAGGAAAGCTTGGTCCTATCCAAAGTTTTACACTACAACTAAAAAAATGAAAACCAGAAGGTGTAAGTAAGAAATGTGATCAAGGATGTGATCAGCTAAAACCAATTCTTGTTGTCACTTGGATATTGCACCTGTTCATTTAATAAGCTGATCCAATTGCAATAATGAGATGAACCTCCAGAGAAGGTTATATTCCTTTCTAAAGTAGATGTACCTAATTTAAGATCAACTACGGGCCTAAAACTATGCTAAAAAAACCTATTTATAAGACTATGTGTCTTGGTCATAGAAAAGGGGAGAAATTGAACTAAAACTAAAAAAGAGGTGATGCACCAAGTCTAGAGATCTCCTCCACCTACTTGGAATAGAAAAATAAATCCTAAAAATTGATAGTAACTCACACAACTCATATAAAACTTACAATTATTTCAACCTTTGCATTAGTAATTTGTATGAAAGTAGTGATCTATACAACATACAACCTGCAAATAAGGGTATAAAAGTGATAGGATAGCAGAACAAGGGAAGGAAAAAAAAATGAAGATTAACAATCAAATTTACATAGTACTCAATAAAATTTTCAAATTAGGAGAGGCAATATCAATTTTATTATATTCAAGGCATCAAGATAGTATTACAAGTCTCAAAAAGAGTAGCGTTTCATCATACTCAAGAGAAGGGATCATGAACAAATGATTTTTAGTCCTATATATAAGAAATGGAGATGAGAGAGAGGAAGAGAGCACTAGAATACCTCATGAATCTTGTTGTTACTCCATTAATCCAGCCTATGCAAGAGAAGAGAGAAGGGAAAATGTGGTCATTAAGTTCTCTCCAATGCATAGGCCTCTCCCATGAAGATATTCAATTAAAGTTGGCATAGTAGTGGGAGAGGAGACCTCATTATTTGATATTTTTTTCCTTAGGAAGGATTATGGATGATTTATGTGATCCTTCAATGCTACCATATTCTTGGAAAAATATTGCCTTAACTACCTTAACTCATCCATCTCTTCATGCATGCATGTTATAAAGGATCTAGCTCAAGTTAACTCACCATGATTATCATGCTTATTGAATGTTTGACTTGAAAATGGATTTCAAATGCATATTTATAGCCTTTGCATTGACTTAATATTCCACTCCATGGAGGGAGTTACACATCTCTAGGGGAAATTTTCAATGCCTTCATACCTCTGTCATGCTCTTTATTGTCACATATTTCATCCACAGTCATGCTAGAAACATTGTAGAAGTATGGATTGCTTGAAATCAGCTTTGAATTTTATGTGAAGGCCTCTTGGAGAGGCTAAAAATCTAGTGTATCACCATATATGCCTAAAAGAGCTCTTGGAGAAGCCAAGAAACCTACATTTTGATGCTTGAGTGCTCCATATTGCCTTATCTTATACCCTGCAAACCTGCAATAATCTATTTACAGACTCTTAAAAACATGTATTATATCTATAAACTAGGCGTTGATGTCATAAAACCTCCATCTCTTTAATTTACAAGCCTCACATATTGTTTTTAGGATTTAACATCGTTGTTCTCCACACTTCTTTTTCATATAGTCTTTCAAAACATGCCAAGAAATTTTGAAACTCATTCAACTCTATCAGCTAGGCCTAAAACTTTGAAATCATGTTGTTGATAGTCATAGGGATCTTGAAATATTCATGAAAGCCTCAATGTTTCTTCATTCACCTATTAACATAGTTATGGAACCTTGACTTAAGTTTTCAAGCTTGTAAGTGAGGTTTTTAGGATAAAACCTTCTTATCTTATCATTATGTCTATGAAGAACAAGATTTTTCAAATTTATAGGAGTTTTCCTAAGCTTGAGACTCTTCTTAATAGTTTGAACATTGCTCTAAAGCCTACCTGCAACCTTCATTATTTCACTTTGTAACCTATAGGTGGTCTTGGAGGGTGATTGAAAGTGTGTTTAAACTTATAATAAGATTTGTAGACTTATATTATCATGTTAAAACCCTTAACCATGCATTGGTAGACCTATAAGTATCTTCATCATGTTTATAACTTGCCTTGGAGGTATGAAATCTTACAAGAAGCTTGCTACAGGCCTGTTGGCAATATTACCAACCTATGAAGACTTGATTTGGGGTTTGAAAGCTACAAAATTACATGTGGAGGCCTTGAAACATTGCATTAAGGTTTAGGTATACTTCCTTAATAGTTGCATGGCTACAAACTTCATTACTCCACTTTTCAAACATGTAATCATGTTCTTCTTGCCTAAAACTTACTTGAAAATCCCTATTTCTAACCTATAGGCCATTTTGAGATCTTTGAGATTCATGCTTCCATCTTGGTTAAATAATAAGTCCCTATTAGAGATTCCAGGTCTACCTATAAACCTATAGGTGTATGTCTCTTGCTTTTAAACTTCACTTCACAAGATTACAACATTGTAACTTAGCAATTATTGACCAATTTTGACCCCAAGTCAAAATTGGTCAACCCCTTTTATATTGAAACTTTAATAGGGTTGTCATGTGGTCTTGCCATACTTTATATGGTCCCTAAAAGTCTTCATAAAACCTTATTAGTATGGTTAAATTTAATTTTGGATAAATTGAGGTAATCTCTTATTTGGGTCATATTGTGGTATATCCATGTCATGAAGTATTGAAACTTGTTCAAGGGGTGTCATAGGTTTTTAGGAGTTTATCAAAGCCATTCTAGGTCTTAATCAACTCATACAAGAATTTCATGATGTTTTGGAGTGTTTAACGTACATTTGTAAACTTAAAGGTGGTGTTTAATGAAGGTAAAAGGAGGTTTTTTACTAACTCCAATGTAAACTAAAGCTCCCCAATTGAAAAATACATACAACACACATTCCAATGACCTTTGAGTAGTTACATATCTACCACACCTGTCATCAGGTCAGATAAAAGTTAGATCTTGAGATTCAATACTTAAAAGAGGAGTTAAGAGACCTGTATAAATTTATTGAGATCACTTGCAAGTAAAAATGGTTTAGAAGTGTCCTTTCATCTTCTTCAGGTCAACAACAAGCATGGAAAGAAGTTTCAAGTCTCAAACTTGTAGAAATCTCTCTCTCCTCCCTCACTCCCTTCACAAGCTTATGAAGGCCATTTTCAATTACATGGTATAGGCCATATAGGTGGAGTTGGGGGATACTATTTTACCCAAATTTTGGGACCCCTATGGGATTCTAATTTGTGGAATTATTCATGGGATTAAGTTCTTTAGCTTTATAAACAATCGCTAAGGAGATAAACTACTTTTTGGAGAATCAAATCACCACTAGCTCTATTTTGGGAAAATTCTCTTGAAAAAATTAACTCATTAGGGTATAAAGAGGCTTGCATAGGGTCTACATATGTATTCACAATTTTTCTATGTTGGTAATCTATAAACTCACATGTGTGGCATTGAAATTTGAGCATAAGACCTTCATAGGATAGTTTACAGGGGTCAAACTTCAAGTCTTGGAGTTTACTTTAGATTTCAAGTATATTGGTGTTTGATATATGTCCTCCACAACACCTATCTATCTCTACTTGAATCTTGCATTATCTCACATGAGCATCTTGATCTCTTAATGGCTCCAAATCTTTCATAAGTTATTTAACTTTCATGGTTATAGGTTTCAAGAAGCAGAGTTTTAGTTTCATGAGATCGGGATATTTGATGCAAGTTTCATAAAATAAGCAAGCTTTCTCTAAATCTCTTTGACATTTCTATGACCAAAGAAAGGATTCAAGGATGAATATTACAACATAAAAGCCTCATGGAGGACTTAAACCAAGAAAATGTAAGTCTACAGGTTTATAGACTTGGAGGCCTCATTTACATGAGGAATGGGATCAATACCAAATTTTAAGTAAGTCCTGTAGGTCATGAGACACATCAATGAAATGGAGATGATATTAGAATCTTAAAATATGGTAAAGATGACCTACTCAAAACACCCTTTTTAAAATCTCACCATATAAAGGGTTTTAAATTTCACCTATAGTCATGAATAAGTGAATGACATTTGAATTCATGGAGCATAAAGAGTGAAGATAAAAACTAAATACCATTTCAACATGAAGCATCATCCTTATATGATAGTCAAAGTAAATGACTATAGGTCTCAAAGGTAGACAATTTGAACTTACTAAGCATAAAATTACGCACACATGCCTATGTGTAAACCAATGAATAAGTTACTTCTTGTGAGAAAATTTAAGTATATAGGCTCTAGAAAAGATCTGAGGTCACTACAATGTCTTTAAGAGTACCAAATGAGGGCAGTCAAGACACTTATTGGAAATTAGTTACCTATAAGTTTGCTTAAGTGTCTCAAGTGGTCTCTAAACTTGAGAAGATTACTATATATATCCAATGGTCATATGGGAGAGTTGATGTGGAAACATGAATTCAATAGAAGAATAAAATAAGACATAAACTCATGAATACATCTTAGTTAGTTGAAATCTCTTGAGGTATTTGAGAGTCAATAGGTTCATTATGACTAAATTCATAAGTCTAAACACTAATAAGTCACCTATAGGCAAGCTTATAGAGGTGTAAGAAAGAGATTATATGTCTATGGAAGTAGGATATTTTTATAAGCGTCAAATAATATTTATAAACCCTCATACTAGTACGAATACTTAAATTCACTCAGTGGTTTCCATTGAAGTCTTAAAACGCAAAAGATACATCCAAACCTCTCTAATAGACACCTAAAGTTTGCAAGATGAATAGGCTATTATTAACCCTCAGAAAGAGAATAATGTGCATAATAAGCCTTAAGGTATATATCAAGTGAAAAAATAACTTGAGTAAAATGAGATCTAAGGAGAAAACTTAGAGGAAGATGTCTGAACAGAGCTTTGCCCCTACCTATATAGTCAAAGAGGTGTCGTTAGGCATGCCTACCTTGTTAGGAGGAGAAGTTGCTTATCTAAAGTGAAAGAAAGATGTTTGAAGAGATAAAAACATTTAGGTATGTTTTTATTATACTATAATATCACTTAGTCCATGAGTCCCATCTTGACAAGAAATGAAACAAATTTTCAAATCTTCCCTGCTTAGTCAAGACAAGTTACAAGCCTGCCTCATGAGAAGTTTTTGTTGTTTGAAATGTTTAGATATTTTCAAAAGGAATGAGGGAGATTAAGTGTTTGAATATGATTTCATGGTGATTAATAAATCCATTATCCTTCAGACTCATGCAACAAATAATGAAATCCATGACAAACCCTGTTCAGTCTCAAATAGGCCTAATTACATGCACAAGTTTGTATGCAGTCCTAAGGAGATGGCTAGTTGAAGTGAGTTGAGAGCTTTAAGGACCCTGAGGGGATGGTGAGGGGTATAGATAGGCATCCTATGAGGTCCTATATCCCTGACTGAAGATAAAATATATCAAACACAACCATGAGGGTTCCTAGATTTGATTTACTCACAAACCTTAGGTTTGAGTAAATGAGTTAGTTAGAGACCTAATGGAAGAAATTGGTGAAAATAAACATTGGAAGAAATTTATAAGGATGTAATTTACCTATTGATGTCATTGAAAACTCAAATTCAAACTTATAATATACACTTACAAGCCTCAATCCTTCCTAGACCTCATAGAATGCCTACAAACAACTCGAGAGGTCACCTTTCCTTGTTTGGTAAAATATGCAGGAGTTAAATGGGACCTTGGTATCCGAGGGGGAATTTTATGAATCATCCTTAAGACCTTGAGGCACTTTTAGGTTGCCTGGGAGAGCCAAAATGACTTGATGAGAGAGAAGTGGATTTATATGCCTCATAATGGATTGGGTAAACTTCAAAATGACCTAAATTTTTTCCAAAACTCTCTTGTTCATCACCCTATACCACTAGTTTGTACTTGTAGGTACATAACTATACAAAATAGGCCAAAAAGAGTTATTTTATGTTACTTGGGAGGTCTATACAAGGTGTCATAACTTAAAAATTGACATGGATGATCTTAAGTATGTCATATAACTAAATCACACATTTATTTGAGGTTTTGCATGTGTGGCAATCCTATAGAGTCAATTTTTAGTCTCTAGGCATGGAGGCCTAATTGAGACCTAGCTCTGAGAGAGAAGCAGGTACATAACTATACAAAATAGGCCAAAAAGAGTTATTTTATGTTACTTGGGAGGTCTATACAAGGTGTCATAACTTAAAAATTGACATGGATGATCTTAAGTATGTCATATAACTAAATCACACATTTATTTGAGGTTTTGCATGTGTGGCAATCCTGTAGAGTCAATTTTTAGTCTCTAGGCATGGAGGCCTAATTGAGACCTAGCTATGAGAGAGAAGCAGTGGAGAAGTACACTTCCACTCACTCTCAAGACATGAAATTAAACATGAATATATAAGGCCATATTGGGTCCTATAATATGTCTTCATATTCTTAGTACCATCCATACTTTTCTCCACACAAGGAGGTTTGCATGATTTTATGGTTACAAGAAATGAAGCCAATTTAGAGTTTTTGGTGTAGAATGAGTTCTTGGGGATGATTTGAGACTTAAAAATGGATTATTTTATTCTAATATGAGTTTAATATTCCATCCATGAAGATAGGATGAGGTGAATAAGAGGAATTCAAGTTTTGATAATTGTATGCAAGATTGACCTAAAGAGATCTAGACACCTAGAAGAGAATGAAGTGATGTCTCAAAGAGAACCTAAATAAATAAATCGAGAGGTTTCAAGATAAGATAAAAGGTGTAACTCAACATTATATGACCCTTAATAAGGCCACTTTTCATTCAATAAGCCAAAGTAAAGGGCAGTTTTAAAGAACTAGTTAAGGTGTCAAGCAAACATTCTAACTCCTACGCCACTTGGAGCAAGGAAACATATTAAAAGGAGATACACTTGGAAACATATTGAGGTAGTTTCATAACTCCTCTATTATTTTTAACTCATTATACACTTGTCAACTCTCTCTCTCCTATGCCCTTCTCTTCTTCTCTCTTACTTTTGCTATATATTTAGCTTGAGTTGGCTAAGCTTGTATCCTCCACCTAGGTATAGTGAATCCCTACCTATTTTTATGCCTTTGATTAATGAAATTCAATTTTTTTTACCTCCTCTTATGATTATAATTAGTGTGTGTTGATTAATAGTTTATCTTTTCAAGTGAATTGACTTGTCTTCCATGGCACATTGTCCTTTCTAACACTTATATGCAGCTTGAAAGCTTCTTTGTAGGTCATGTAAAGTGTATAAGTTTGGTGCAATGGTTTAGTAAGATTTTCTATCTTCTAGTGTCATTAAATAATTCTTGGTTATTCCTCTTATCCTAATCAACCATCACAACCTTCACATTGAAACACTTATGTGAGAGATTTAGATTAGGGGCAGTGTAAGGTTATTTTCTTGACCTATAAGTGCACATGCATCTGGTTGGCAGAGATCAAATAGTTGGTGTATCACCCCCATTTTATCATGTCATCCTTTTCCATTTTATTTGAAAACTAATAATTAGAGCCTAACTAATACATCAAGGGGAACTAGCCCTATAACCTAGAGGTTTAACCCATCTAAAGGTCACCCACAACCTAGGGTAAATCCCATTGCATAGCTCAAATTGAGAGGGTCATAATCACCCTCTTATAGGGTGAAATTTTGAGATATAATATAAATTATAACTGAAAATTTCATTATATGACCTTTCATTCATTATTGGACTATCAATGAAGCTTATGGGATAAACCTTCAGGCTTGATTTGGCTCAATAGGGGTTTGCCTTGAGGTTTTAAACCTACAAGATTACCTTGGAAACATGTTGAGAACCTCAAGACTTTTTTTACCCTTGAATTTTTAATACCTCATAAATATTTGTCTTTCAAACTTTCAATAGATTTTTGAGACCATAGGACATGTTGCAAGCTTGTGGATGAGTGCCTCAAGCTTGGTATTCATTATTATTCTTATATATCATGAAGATCTTACTCAAGACTTGAAACATGTTTATAAGAGTCTTGAAATCTAATGGAGATCCTTTGTAATGTTTATAGACCTAAAAGTGAATGTTACAATCTTACAAGTCTTCATGAAACTCCCTAGCCCTAAAATCTATTGACAATTCTTCAAAACCTACATGCAACTTTAGATATTCCATCCCTATATGTCCATAAGAATTTCATGAGGCTTGAGACCACTATTAAAGGTTTCATTACATTTTTAATTCTTGGTGAGACCGAAGACACCTCCCACTTTAAAAACCTAGCTATATGATCATATAGGAGATCAATTCTAATCTTGAAGACCATGACTTTAGTTATAGGCCTAAGGGATCTTGGAGAGGTCATGTAACTTCATCATAGTTATAAGATAGTTTTGAGGGATCTTGATAGCTATGAAGGTTCTTTATCACCATATAGGCTTGTTCCACCCTTGAACATGATTGAAACCTCACCATGATCCTTGACAAACCTATAATTTACAAGGCCAAGAATCTTTGAGAAAGCTTTGAGAAGCTCATTGTTATTCATGAAGTCTCTAGTCCAACTATAGGCCTAATTCTAATCTTATCAATCACTTTAAGAAGATACAAATCACTTTAATAAGTATGACACCCCTCTAACCTTTGTGCATGTTTTTATAAGTGACAATCACTAAAATATATTATACTTTATCTATCCTAGACCTGTAGATGTTTAAGGGATCAAGAGACTCTTTCTAAGCATCAAAAAACCTTTCATTCTTGCTACAAGATTGTAACATTCATGAAAATTTTGATCTTGGACCTCACAAGCATTGTATATACTTTCAAACCTATTAAGATGAACTAGATCATTATGGAGACATATATCAATATTAAAACCTTCCTACTCTATTGGCAGACCCTATACATGCTAGAGACAACCATACATGCCTGCACATATCTTCTTTGAGGATAAAACCCATAGAATGTTCCATTATCTTCTTGAAAACCCTTCCCTAGATGTCATAGACATTGTATATGCATGTGATCCACTTCAAATGATATAGGTCACCATGACACCCTCTATCATGTTAGGAACTTCCTTACTTCACTAGTAGGCTTGTTTATGAGTTCTTGGTAACTCTAGAGTCTTGAAACTACATACAACCATTGATTCATCTTAAAAACATGACCTGATGTTTTGTAATTTATCAGCCCCCTCGTTAAATACTTAGCAAGGATCTATGAGCTCATTTAAATTTTACTTAGGCTTGAAAACCATCCAAAAAGTGAAAACATGACCTTAGGTTTCTAGAGAGGTTTTAGGTTATCTACCATCTCCTTTTTGAATCTATATACACATAATATTTTCAAACTTTATCAATTAATGATTCTTTATCTCTTACAAGAACCTGTTGAGTCTTAATATCTCTGAGTTGACACCTTAAATGGTACACCAAGAAAGGGGTGGGTAAATCACTCATGCTTTTCAAGATGTTGTCCCCTATACCACCACCTACAATCAACACAACCATCTCCTATACACTTCCCTAAGCTTTGACACCTCCCTTACACACTCCTTCAAGTAATTCACCACCTCACTTAGCCCCTACCTAAGCCAAAAACCATTTTTTATATTTATTGAATAATGTCACCCTAGGTATACCCTATATTCAAATTAATATTAGTACATTATAGGTCTAGGTCAGTATTAGTTGACCCAGACTAGGACCTAACTTGATTTTATAAATTTATGATACAAGGTCAAATTTGGCTGACCCTATCATCTAAACTTTAAGAAAGGTTTAGGATTAGATTAATCTATATATACACATTCATTTTTCCATTTATTAAGGAGAGATAGGAGTTAATCATTCATTTGCACTTCTTTACAATCTGTTCTTCCACCATTCTACATGAGGAGATATTTACTTAGGGTTTTACACTTGGAGGGAAGAAATTTGTCTTGTGAAAGCTTGAGATTCATTAGATTACCCTTGGGTATAGTCTATTATCCATCCTTATCTTCCTCAAAAATACATAACAACCTCTTGTAAAGCACCTTTGGCCAAAGGAGAGATTGAGTCTCGATCGGTTCATCTTCAAGGTAAGTATCTCTAACTCTATTCCTCTAATTTAGTATATACAAGTAGCATAAGTAAAGGCTTTTGAATGTATTTCTCTCTCCATGTATTAGTGTTATACATATACATATCTTAATTAGAATTATTCTACATATTTTTACTTTTTGTGTTTATTACCCTACTTTATGCCACAAGCTTTGGGTAGCACTAGATTAGATTTTATTTTACTTTGCATAGACTTAGTGAATAATAGAAAACATAGGACCTAGCTAGGGTTATCACATGGTGTTGTTTAACTAGAGGATTTGGAACCTTATCTAGTGATGATATTGTGATAAGGAACCCCTTGGTTAGGTATAATAGATCCATCTTGGGCATGACCTTGAATGTCTAAATGTATCAACAAGTAAAAATCTAAGTGTGATTTATCTTCTCTGAGCTAGCATTAATTTGTATGTCAGTTGTATTTTCCCTTGTATAAATTATGTTGAACCCAACGTGAATCTAAAATTTGTAAGTTTTATTTCACATATTCATTTTATTATCATATTATATATTTTTATCTTTGTGGTATTGTATCAAACCTGTCAATACAAACTAACATTCTATGAACAGGTTTAACACATAGTTACTCCAAATCAACACTATTTTCTCTATGTAGGTCTTCTCCAAATACAAATGACTAGATCAATTATCTCAACATATAATTATTCTTCAGCCATAGTATTGTAGACTTTGTTGACCCAATCAACTCTATTCACAATTCTCTTTTTTATCATATATTATTGGGAGAAGAATTCAGATTATAAAGTTACGCTAGATATTTGTCTAATATCCATGTGTTATGTACTCATTTTGTCATGTATAAGTATATTTTATCCTATCTCCATGACTATAATATGTTAGAATATGAACAGACTCCACTTTTGGTGCCAAGTATGAGAATAATATGAACATTCATAGACTGGAAATGCATATATATATATATATATATATATTTGTGTTTGTAAGAAGAATAGAGTTCCAATTTTGAAGAGATCAATAGAGACTTATCTAGTTATGGTTACTATGTGGTTTTCTAATTTGTTCCTTGTGCGTGTTCTCATGTAGAATGTCTGCTTAATTTCAAATTTAATTTTAATACTCTACTTATGTTAATGAATCATTGGTTTTTCTTAATTTTTACTTAATGCACAATAATTCATACCTTCTATGTTTTATTTTCCAACCTTTTATATGAATATGATGCACTATCCATGCACTGATGTATATCCTTGTTATCCTCATCCTTATCATGTTCTAATGCTTTAATAACCTCTACTAATAATGGTGTAGTGAGCATGGAAACACTCCTTCTAGAGGAAATTATGCTAAGATGGTTACCAGGGTAGAGAGATATTGAGACATGGTTAGACCAAAGAGTATGTAATTTTTCAAAAGAAGAATCAAAATAGATTGGTCTTACCATATAGGAAATCATTCAAGAGCATATTTATGGAGAGATTTATGAAATTTTCTAGTGTGATCTTCCTAAATTAATAGCTAACTAGTTAGCATGGTTAGAATATTATTGTTTTAACCCAAGAATGGAAGAAGCAATAATATGGACTAAAGAAATTATAGACCGGTTGCAGAAATTGGAAACTAACTAGATAAGAGCAATAGATTATTGGGTTACTACTACTATAGATGGATATATAACTGAGTTTGTAATAAAAAGATACATATATTTCAAAGCTACATAGTACTTATTTATTAGAGGAATTTGAGGGAAATTTTTGTAGCGATTACTTTTCCTTGTGAAGATGTTGGTTATGGACAAGGCCATGGTGCCTACTCCACCCAATATGGAGTAGTTGATTTAGGTATATGGAGGTATGTGCAATATGATATTGAATGATGATGATTAGATAAGTGGATAGGGATTGAACCTAAATCTAGAAAGGAGACACGAGGGAAAAAGAGTTAGAAGAAAGTCTAGATTCAGAATGTGAGTTGCAACAACAGAATAGATGGAGTAAATAGAAGAATACCCAGGTAGTTGTGAGTAGAGTTAAGAGTAGCAGTAAACTAGATGATGAACAAGTAAGAAGTTATTATGAGTGATATGAAAGAGATAAAGAATGAAGGATGAAGAAATAATATGATGAATGCTGGCAAAAATAAATAAGTGATGAAGAATGATACGAAGAAGAGATGTTCAAAGAAGAAAGTAATAATAGTGTAGAAATAAAGTAGTTAGATGATAGATATAGTGTGTAGCTACAAAAATAGGTATTATAAAAATAAGGATATGAAGAATTAGGCAAAGGAAAAGAACAAAGTCACATAGTAAGTGAAAGTTCAAGTATAGAAGAATAAGAAGTTGTAGGAAAGAATAATTCACTAGAAGAGCACATGTCCCTATAGCCCAATTTCTTATATTCCAATAGAAGTTTTCAACCAGGCGGACATGAAGATAGTAGTTGAGAAGGTCCATTTTTAAAATAAGTACATCATTGGGGTAATAAAATTGAAACAACACCAATTCAAAAGTCTTTTTAGGCCATAGGATTTGTTGAAACCAAGTAGAGAAAAGAAGGAAACATAGAAAAATAAAGTGCGTAAGTTGACTCTCCTAGTGTGCAGATAAATATTTGTAGTACACAAGCAAGATCACATAGAATGTAACCTCTTATTATAATAAATTCATAGTAGATCCCCTTGATACCAATTTATACAATGGGTGATGTAGGAGAATTTATAGGTTTGGTAATGTATGATGGGTCTATGAACCTTGAGCAATACTTACTAACTTAAGAAATGAGATGGTAACCTAAGGGCATTACTAATGAAGTTGTCAAAAAGTGTGAGTCAGTAGATGAACTAGATAGAAGATCACTTGAGTTTATGTACCAAAGATAAATTTAGTAGGCAATTCTATAACAGGTTAAGGAATGGCTTATCATAGAGTTCAAGATAAAGAAATGTACTAGTCAAAATATTCAAGACTTCAAGGAGATAAGGTATAAATCGAGAGAATCAGTCTATGACTATGATCACAAATTATTTAATGTTATGAATAAGGTGGAATTTGACTTAATAGATAAAGATAAATTTGTATGGTTTGTCTAAGGACTATGTTCCAAAATCAGATTTTCTATTGTGCATATTCAATATGCCACTAAAGTAGATGGTATAGCTACTACCCTATGAGTGAAGCAAATTGAAGATATGGGGAAGCTCCCATCATAAATTCTAAGATTGAAAATACATTTCAATATTTTATGAAGAGGATGGAGTAATATCATGAGGTAGATAAACCTAAGTTGAATATATGGTGTATGGAGCGTGTCAAAGGACACCATATGAATGATTGTCCTAAGATCAAGAAAGAGTTCTATGAAATTTGTCGAGTAGTAGGGCACACAACAATGTAGTGCCATATCCTACCATAGTATGTTATAACCCATATAATTTATATTGTAATTTATATAAGTCATATAATCATGATGAAAATAACTATAGGGCTTTGTAGGAGCTCAAAGAAGACATCATAAAAAATGTACTCACTATCGTTGCACAAAAAGTGTCTTCGATGTAATAAATGATTCCAAGCCTAGAGGTTGATAAAGGTTGTGTAACCCAAATAGGTCCATAATGATTTATAGTTTTCCATAATACCAACCTCAAGGTCTAGCCATTTGGACCCCTCCATTGCCAAGTTGGACACTGCCATCATCACAATACCAGTATGCACCACCTTGGAGTCCAACATTGACATAACAATAATAAACTAGTTAGATCCCACAAATTACACAAAATTTTGGAATTGGAGACAATACCCATTACCACCAACATTGGAATACAACACAGCAATAAGGAGGGTATAGATAAGGTTTTCAGTTGAATAAAGGAATATATAGGGGTGGATACAAAGGAGGTTACCAAGGTGGTAGAGGAAAAACTATCAACACCCTCCTTTGTAATGTTATTTATGTGGAAATTATAATCATGTGAAACACAATTTCCATTTGAATCCTTAAAGATAGTCTTACTACATATATTGTAGAGTATATGACCAATAGGAGACATAAGACTATCTTATCTTATAAAATCAAAGAAAGGATAAGGCCATTAGGAATGTTAATCTAGTAAATGCATAGCCTAAGGATGATGCATTCCTAAACACTATTACATGACATCCACATGCAGAAAGAGGTTTTCCTCCTCTTGAAATGTTGAATCAATATACGCCCAAATGTATGGCCAGATCATGCATGTTATACATCAAGATGGAGTTGTTACTGCATTAGTAGATTTGCTAAAACTTTTAAGCACACTACACAATGAAGACATCTTCTAGAACATCATAAAATACTACATAATCTATTGAAGTGTGTGTAGTGAGGACAATATAAGACAAAAAATGTTGTTTGGTACATCAAAACTAAGAATCCATGGGATGTAGATGCATGAATTGACATTGAAGTTGTGGGATATGAAATTCCAAATGTTGTCTTTGATTTTAGTAGCACAGTCAACATGATTCCTAGATCTACATGGGAGGCTATTAGATGATCAATTCTAAGTTATAGTCAAATAACTCTAATCTTAGCTAACTATGGATGACTTAAGCTCATCGGTACATTAGAATATGTTGAGATCAAAGTTACATAACTGACCTTGTGTGATGACTTTAAATTCATTGATATGAAGATAGTAGTAACACATTACCCTACACTGATTAGCAAGAAATGGGCATTGGTAAGATGACTATCAATACTATGAAAAATCAACTATAGGAGCATCAGGGAGATAAGGTTTTCATCATTCATATAAATATGGTGCACAAACCCTACATCATTTTTACTAAACTATATTCTCCATACATCATACATGAAACCAATTAGATGAAGGTAAACTCTAAAGAGAACCCAAAAGCTCTACGTGCAACCAAGTGCAAATTCTTGTATGAGCATACTAAACCTTAAGTAAAAGCTTTACTCACTCAAAAATTTAAGTCATCTAAACAATAGAATCTTTAAAATGTAGTTACTCAACCATTGGCAATCTAGTTTGTCATAGAAGATTGTGCATTTATGTTTGTTAAATCCCCTACTCATTTGGAAGTTGACTTTCTCTATCAAATAGATGATCATATGTAGGATTATATAGAGACAACCAAAGAAGTCACTTTACCTTGAGAAATAGCTTCATATGTTAGTGGAGACTTAGACATGCACCTACTTAACTTAGATCATGGTGATCATGAACTTTGACCTATGAGAATGGTATTTACACATGAAAGACAACTCCCTATGTACTCTAGGATTGAGGATATCAATCAATTCATTCTACACCTATAAGTTCATGTACCTACCATTATCCAGTGAGTTAGTGATTTGAATTATGCTTTGAGTGGAGTTACAATGACATGGTGGGTAATTCATAGAAATGATCAGCTCAAGTGGAATGATGCATGCAAATTCATGATTAGCAAATTCCAGCTATCGTAGGTCATCATAAACAATTAGCCTTTATTCCAAGAAGGTGAATGTCCTAAAATCCATATTCACAAATGTGTTGAAGTCTAGATTTAATAACATGTGGCCCCAAGATATTGGGTTCATATCTTTCATTATACATTGTCTACTTTACCATCAACATGGTTTATGCATCAAGAATGTAGGATGGAGACAAAGCATTGCTTGTACGTGCAAAGCAACTTCATATAGATAATTATTTTTGAAGATGAAAACCCTATGGTTTACAATGTGTTGATGAACATCAAACATTTATTATGTCATGGGTGTGCAAAAGATTGAATCACCATAATGGAATCCACTATGCAGAATAACATAGTATGTGATCTAAATATGACATTGCAAAGATATAAAGCTATTAAAAAAGAATAAGAATCTCTCATGCATCCATGCCACCAAATAAAAGATGAAGAAGAGGATATTGAAGATTCAAATATTGATGGTGATATTGATTTAACTAATTTATTTAAACCTGAACAACTAGTAGAACCAATAAAGGACTCTATTACAAAACCTATTGAAGAAGACAAGTTGTGTAGCATACAAATTCTAGAGTAGGAAGGGAAATGAATGATACAATTATATATTGATGAGGAAAAGCATAAGATTTATCATCAACCCATTAAAAATCATGTAATAAACATTGAAACTGAGGAGATTCCTAAATTGGCACAAATAGTTGATTATTAGATAGAAGCTAAAGTTTTTGAAGCTATGCAATTCCTATGTAATTATCAAGATGTGTTTCCTACTAAATTTTTAGAGATTATAAGAGTCGATCCATCTCTCAAGGAAATGCATATAAAACTCAAGGAGTGCACATGACCTATAAATAAATGTCCATGCAAGTTAAATCCAAACATGAAGTTGAAAGTGAAGGCTAAAATTTATAGAATGCAAGATGCAAGTATAATATATCCTAGAGAAAAGGAAGATTGGGTTAGTCCATGGTAGTGCAACCTAAAAAAATTGAGGATATTAGAGTACATGGTGACTATTAAATTATGAATGATGCATGCATGAATGATCCATTTCTAATTCCCTTCATATATGAAGTTTTGGAATCTATTTTAGGACATGAAGTTTACTCTTTCACAAATATATTTAGTGGCTATCATCAAATACCCATCATAAAAGAAGATAGATATAAAACAACTTTTGCCATGGAATGGGGAACCTTTGCATATAAGGTAATGCCTTTTGGCCTCAAGAATGCACATATAGTTTTCTTTTTTGTAGTGTTGACTACATTTAAGGATTCATTTAAGGACTTCATTTATGACTTTCTATAAGTCTATCTCGATGATTGGGCAGTCTTTTTTTGTTTAAAGAACATTTGTCTAAATGATGCCTCAAGTTAGAACATTATTGAGATCTATGCATTACTTTGAATTATATATATATATATATATATATCACCTTTTATTGTCATGCTAGGTCATGTAATGTGCGATGATGGTATTTTGGTAGACCAAGCCAAATTGCAGTCATCCTGAGTATGCCTCCACCAGTCAACTCCATCGAAGTGTGATATTTTCTTGGCCATACAGGGTATTATTGCAAGTTTATCAAAGCATATGTAGTCATTTCATCTCCATTGGAATATTTACTACGTAAAGGTGCAAAATTTGTCTAGACTTTTGATTTCCAAGTAGCCTTTATCGAATTGAAGAAGAGATTGGTCACTATGCCTATCCTCATCTTTCTAGATTAGATCATGCCCTTTTGTGTGCACGTTGATGCTTTAGGTATCATAGTTATTGATGTTCTTGCATAGCCTAGAGATGGTGGACTTGACCATCCCATACATTTTTCAAGCTAAAATTTTTTTGACACAGAAAATAATTACACAACTGAAAGAGAAGCAATAGCTATAATGTTTGCACTATAAAAATTTTGACACTAACTTCTTGCAACACAATTTGAAGTTTTCAAGCATCATTAAGATCTATGTTACCTATTCAATAATTCAATTCTTAGAGGATGCATCTCTTAATGGTTGATGTTATTTTAGTAATTCTAAATTTACATTAATGTCAAGCTAGGTAGAGAAAATATGGGGCCAGATCATCTCAATCACATTCTCAATGGAAAAGAACAAGAATAATTATAGGAAGATCCTCTTGATGCCCATATATTTCATTTTTCTATGATCCCTAAAAAATTTGAAGTAATTTCTAACTTCCTCAAACAAGGAGTATTCCTTGTGCACTACTAAGAAAGAGACAAGAAACAGTTTGCCACTTGAGCTTTTCCATATACCATCATCAATGGGATTTTGTATCATTTGGGGAAGGATTAAGTACTGCATAGGGAAGTTCTAGAACATGAATGGCCATAGCTCTTGCAGGAGGCACACCAAGGAATAGCAAGAGGACATTTTGATGGTGAAGCGACTACCAAGAAATTGTTATAGAGTGCATTATGGCAGCTAAATATTTTTTAGGATGCAAATCGATTAGTGCATCATTGTGATGTATGTCAATGCATGGGTAAATCACTAAAAAGAGATGAAATTCCCTTATAGCCTTTGTTAGCCAAATAATCTTTAAAATAATGGGGTATTGATTTTTTTGGACCTATCAATCCACCAAGTAAATGCAATAAAGCAAGGTATATTATCACTATGATAGATTATTTTACCAAATGGGTTAAAGCTACTATGAATCCTAATTGTGGTGTGAAGGATGAAACAAAGTTTATCTATGAGAGCATTACTACAAGATTTGAATGCCCCGTCAATCTCATTAGCGATCAAGGGACATACTTCCTAAACAACACCATCAAGGCTCTTGCTGAGGAATTCATGATTTGTCATCATAAAAGTACTATGTAGCTTCTAAAAACTAATGGCCAAGGTGAGACTTATAACAAAGTATTGGGAAAAATGTTGACAAAGATATATGATGTCAATAGGAATGATTGGGAAGATCACATTCCTATAATTATATGGCCATATTGTATGCACTACAAGAGGGTTATAGGTTTTACTCCCTTCTAGTTAGTCTATGGGCTTGAAGCATTTATGCCAATGGAATATTTGGTACCTAGTCTACATATTGTAATGTTCATGAGGTTAGGGGATCATGAGTCTCTCACCAATAAACTTATTGAATTGAATAATATGGATGAATATCGATGTAGAGCATCTTGGACATAGGAAGTCCATAAGCAAAGTCAAAAATCATGGCATGATAGAATCTGCACCATAAGGAATTTTATAAAGATCAACCAGTTTTGTTATATGATAGTCATTTTAGAGTATTCCTAAGAAAATTATAGATTTGATGGAAAGGGCCTTATGTTATACATGAAATATCATAGCAAAGAACCATTATTTTGAAAGATATATAGGGAACCATTTTGCCAAGGTGGGTGAATGGTTGTAGGCTTAAGCCCTACTGCTAATAGTCTTAATTGTTCTTATTATGCTAAGTGAGTGGATGCTGAGTAGCATCAAGTAGATTAGGATTTCTCATTTTTTCATGTTTTGTGTGTTTGTATTTGATCTCTTCACTACCATAAGGGAACTAAGATACCAAGTATAGTGTGCACCAATCATGCACAGGATAATTCACATGTGTTATTATGAATGTCAGTAGGAGTGAAAGACAATAGTTAAGTCTAAGAAAGGTACGATCAAGTCACATCAACAAGATATTCATCGTATAATGGTCATACCCAAGAAGTTAATGCCATATCCAAGGTTTGATTAACTTAATATTCAACAAATTAGTGGCCCATCAACATCATCCACTTGTACTATCGTATGGACATCAAAGAGCATAATGGCATATCTTCACACGTGTTAATGACTAACTATCTTAATTTTTATATCAGATAAGATTTTCCACATCAACCATTACATTCATGTCGAATGGATAGTTAAGTGTGTCATTTACACAGAATCCAATAGGCATGAAATCTATAAAGGCCTAAGCTTGTGAATCAAGTATGCATTTCATCCTTGAAAATATTTTCATGACCCATAATTTTAAAGAGTCAAGTTAAATATACTATGAAGAACACCAATAGAGTTTAATTTTATCACTCAAAAATCATAGATACTTCATATCTCATTAAGGGTTTGATAGATGCATAAAAAGAAGCAATGAGAATTGATATTATACTAAGGTAGATAAAATTCAATGATCTAGAGCCATTTAATTTCCTTTAAGTAGCAAAGTAGAAGCTATTTTTCCCAGAACCCATCGATGTTGCACAACCACTAGCTCTCATAGCTCCCCACCACTTCCATAATATAGATATTATGCACCTGCTTTAAATGCCCACTTTTGACAACTTGGGGGAGATTTTACAAGTCCTTTTCAATTAATACAATGATGACAACATATACCTTGGCTTGAATACCACCATTTTCATCAACACAGAATCCATAGCTCAAGCTTTGGGCATGTCTGTACGAGGGGACTCCCTTACTCCATACAAGATAAGAATTCCCCCTATTCTTCAAGAGGTCAGATATTTATATGTTTGAAGATCCAGAGGGATCCCTATTAATTAAATTCATGATGAACAAGTGCACATCCTCATTGAATGCATCACATAGAGGTTTTGGTAGATGACCAAGTTTTCAAAACAAATTCTAAAAGGGATCATGGATATTTCCCACCACATGATCCACTGTAATGAGTAGTTCAATTGGCTTAAATACGTCATTGAGGAGCTACTCATGAACATTAACAAGTGTCAGACATCTTTGAAGCAAACATTCTAATACTAGTTCCTTATTTTTTTGCTATGTTTCACATAATGTAAGTCCCTAGAGGGAGAGGTTCACCCCAACACCAAATATTGGCCAGCATATTAAATCCCCAACTTGATCTAAACACCTAAATGTAGAGCCCTAGTTCATGAGGGCAAATTCAAAGTATGCTAAGAAGAATGTTTAGAGTTGATTGCTACACATCCTCAGGTGTTGTTGGATGTAATGTAGTACTTGGGCCAACATGATATTGGCACCTTTCTTCCAAAAGGTGTATTCATACACATCTACAAGCTACCAAGGTCACCCTTTAGACCATTACCATTCTTTGTTACTATTGTCAATCTCAAGAGCACCTTGTTTGAAGGAATGCAAGCAAACCTTATTTTTAGTTTAAATAATGGGATCTTCTCAAAGTGTGGGTTACTCTAAAATGAGAACCTTCAGAGAGGGTTGGTTCCCTTGGATCTACCACCTAAACTAATCACTTGCTTGGAAAAGGGAAAGAAAGTGACAATAATTCTTAAAAACATGTAAAAGAAGGTGATGCACCAAATGTTTTGAACACTTATAATTGTACATGACACACACTATCAGACACTTTCAAAACCTAGCATGTATCACTTCACTCACTCTTTGATCAGATTTCACATAAGTATTTCACAAGACATAAACTAGCTATCAATCTAACATGGGAGGGAAAATTTTAGGTTTTTTCCACTTCCAAACCAAACAAACTATCTGCCACTTAAAATGACCTATGAAAGCTAAAAAACACTTCATGAAGATGAGAAAACTCATATAGAGGTAAAGGAAAGCATACATTCACTTAACCACATCAATGAATTCATAGGATACACTTCAATTCAACTTACAAATGAAATAATTCAATATTTTATTACATCAAATAGGTGTTGAGTAACAAAATTGGCATAGCCTGGGCATGTCAATAACATAAGAGTCTCCTATTTTTTAATAGATCAAGCTAGGATTTATAACACATAGAAGCATTTTTGTGCTAGGGTGGAGAGTGCATTTTGGATCCTTGGTTGATTATTCTGCCAGCTCTATCACCTTAGGCCATTTAAATTATGGTCACCATGTGCAACCACTTAAGAAGATACCCTAAAAAACCAAGTGATAGTAACTCACCTATAAGCTGGTGCATAATAGGCACTATAGGTCCATTTTGAGCATGATATCATGAAGTGTCATTTCCTATCTTAAAGCTATGATGACACTCTCTACAAACATAATAATTGTATTGAAATGGTCATAATCCTCCATTGAGGCCTCTGTAGTGATCTTCAAGTGTTTCAAAAGCCATAATATGCTTTGTCCATCTTATTGACAATTGTATCCAACTCAATCCTTGCTTGATGGACATGAATTCCATCATGCTCTATCTACGTGACCCTGTCTATTGCACTAAAACATAGGGTTCATAACCCCTTTTTCCAATCTAGCACTCTTAACACCTCTTAAGGTTCTCCTTAACTCCACTATCTTTATATATAATTTTCACAAAGGGTTCAACTCCCAAACCTTCATATCCATGGACTTGATTGTTCTTCAACAATATAAGTGGTGATGAAGTCTCTCAGGGTAACTTGACTAAGCTTTAATGGTGGTCTACAAAATTTAAAGTGTTTGCTTTGGTAACCCATGGGTCCACACAATCTTTTTATCTAATGTGTCTACCCATGTGGCATCTCCCTACCATACTATTTATTTATAATTAAAATATGATTGTTGCTTTAGAAACACATCTTCATCTTATGCTCCTTGGAACTTGATCAAATTTACTCCATCGATCCCCTCGAGAGTCTCCTGGCTTTGACTTCAACATCAACTATTGATCTTTAATTTGCACTCAATATTATAACACTTAGCAGCCCTACATGCCTTTTATGGGCCCTATTGTTAGTTCATCTAGTTAATGCACTTATGTCATGTGGTACCCTTATGTGCAGCTTGGGCTCATTGACTTCTTGACTTCATTTTCATTATTAATCTTGATTGCACAGTTGAATGTGTACCATAGATCTTTGATCTTGTCAGATCAAATATGTGCCATTGATCTTTATCTAAATGATGTGATTAAATGTGGTCCATCAATTTGCTCAAGAGTTCATTTTAATCAAGACACTTGGAATCATCACATTGGTTTCCAGTATCCACTGACCTTTTGACCTCATACTCACCATTTATCTCCATTGACTTATTGACCCTAGCTATCACCCATGTGCCATTGATCTTGATCTGATCAAGCAATATTTTGATACTTGGTATCCCTATGAATCACTTATATTTTTTGAATCCAAATGGATATTTACAATAGCTTTAATTTGACATCCCTGGGCATGTCCTGCACTGTTAGATCATTTTTTGAAGTCTTATATGAGATGGGAGACACACCAAGACACCAAATTTATAGGGGATACTCATGGCACAAAATACATTATTTTCATGTAATTTTGTGAATTTGGTTGACCTCCCAAGCACACTTATTAAATGTATAAAAAAAATTGACCTATTCACTATGGCTTCTATTGATCATTTTAAGGACCTTTCAAGACCAACTCACCGACTCATAAGACAAACTAATGTGATGTGAAATTTTTTGAATGGTAGAGGTAGCATTTTGACCTATGAAGTCAAAATTGTCAACATTTTAGTGACTCGATTGGGAAGCATACCTACTATGCTTGATAACCATACCATTTACATGAATTTTGGACTCATAAATGATGAAAATTTTGATCCATGACTGTAAGTAACCTTTTGACTTGAAAACAAGAAAACCTATTCCTCCAAAACAAGGAAGGAAACACACAAAATAGGGAAACTAACCTAAACAAAACAAGTGTGCAAATAAATCGCTTAGTTGGGACAAAACACAAACAAAATAATTATGTATAAGGAACATATCTATTCAATAACAATGTTTCAAATGTATCTCATTAACTGGGATAGGAAGCTCCTCACCATCCATCTTTGTAAGTTAGAAGGCATTGTGGGATTTTGCAGTTGGAGATTGTGTATGGACCACTCCAATGAGAGTAAAAATTCATATGCCTTCCTAGTTTATCTCTATCCTAATCCCACTTGAGGACCAAATCTCCTTCTTTGAATCTCCATGAAGAAGCTATCTTGTCAAAGGCTCTCTTCATTTGTGCTTGGTGGATTTCCATGGCTAACATGGACTGATTTTGAAGCTCTTCTAGTTCCATAATCTTAGCATATCTGATCTCCATTGGTTCATTCTCTAACAACTCAAGTTGATGCATTAGTTATAAAGTAAGAAACTCAAGAGAAATAGGTAACCTTGCTTCTTTACCATATACCAATTTGTATGGAGAGCTGGCTATTGATTTTTTGTAAGTGATTCTATCAACCCATAGAATTGATTTCAACTTGAGATTTTATGACCTCTAACTATCTTCAATAGTCTTTCTTATGATTTTTAACATATTCTTATTTGTGGACTTAGTAAGGCCATTACCTTATGGATAGTGATTTGATGAAGTGTTGAGATAGACACCATGTTGAACAGCCCATTGGTTTATCCTAGTCCCCTTAAAGGCTATAACATTGTCAGAAATAATGGTTAAAGGAACTCAAAATCTAGTAATAAAACCTTCATAAAGATCTAGAACATTGGATTTATTTGCTTATTTTAACGCTACTACTTCTATCCATCTGGTAAAGTAATCTATAGAAGTTAGTATCCATTTATGTCCTGAGCTTGAAGGAGGATTTATGAGACTAATAAATTCCAATCCCCATTGGACAAAGGGTTGATCCACTATAATTGGATGAAGAGGTAAGGTTGTAAGTTTCACTTTTCCTAAAAACATAACACACTATTTGTACTTCCGAACCCATGCATGATAATCACTAAATATGCTTGGCCAATAATATCCACATCTCATGGTCTTTAGGGCTGTAGTACTTGCAAAAAAATATCCTCCACCATATCCATCATGGAATGCTTCAAGCAATCTATGTTTTTGGCTTGGCTTTATGCATCTTATCAACATGCCATTGATATCTTTCTTGAATAAAACACCATCACTAAAAATAAATAAAATTGATTACAACCTGAAATATATTATTTTTGAAGCACTGAGATGAGAATGATAAATACCATCTTGGATATATCTTACCAAGTCATGAAACCATCTAAGTGGTGAGGTATAATCAGCTATAACCTCTTCATCATTTGACACCAAAACCACTTCATTTGTCTCTTGCAAGTCTTGGGATAGATGATCACAAAGTCATTTATCTCTAATCAAATTTGTGATCTTAATTTCCACATCATACTCTATTACCTTCGTTATCCATCCAGATCTCTTCTCATTTATATCTTTGTTCAAAAGGAATTCCTTAATGCTTGTATGGGCAACCATTAGGTGTATCTTATTATTAGATAACAAGTATCTAAACTTATTGAGAGACCTTATAACTAAAATTACATGCTTTTCAATAAAAGAGTACCTTATTTAATACTCCTCTAAGCCTTGATTGAATAATTCTATTGGATGTTCCAATTCTTCATGATTCTATTGCATAAGAATGCCTAAAATGGTGTCCATGTTAGCATAGGTGTACAATATGAAAAATTTTATGAAATTTGTATTTATGAGTGTAGGATCACTAACTATGGCCATTTTGATCTCTTCAAAACTCTTTACTCCTTGTACCAGGTGAAACTTTGATTCATATTTGGCATTGTTGTGTCTTAGCTAAAGTGGTAAAATCTAAAATGTATCTTCTTATAAAATTGATTTCCCTTAAGAAGCTTTGCAAAGCCTTTTTGTGCTTGGGCAAGTAAAGTGTAAGAATTAAACCTATCCTTTTAGAATCTATACTTAAACCATATTTTAAAACCACATTCCCAAAGAGCATACCTTCATGAACTGAGAAGACACACTTTTTGGGATTTAGATATACTCCAAATTGTCTACACCTTTCAGACACTTGCTTGAGGTCAACCATGTGCTCACTTACACTCTTTGAGAACATTATTATGTCATCTAAATAAATAAGTACAAACCTATTAACAAGGCATTGGAATACCATATCCATGGCTCTCTAAAATGTTTCTCTAGCATTGGATAAATAGAAGGGTATCTTTCTATATGCAAATGTCCCCCACTTTGTAGTGAAGGCTATTTTGAATTGGTCCTCTTCCTTGACCAAAATCTGATTATAACCACTATATCCATCTAACAAAGAAAACCAATATAAACCTAAAACCAGCTATAAAATTTGTTCTATAGATGGAAATGGATAGTGATCTTTAAGGGGAGCCTTGTTTAAATCATGGAAGTCAACACATAGTCTAATCTCACCATTTTTATTTCATACTAGAACAAGGTTTGCCACCCAAGTTGAGTGGTTGATTAGAAATATAATAGTTGACTCTATGAGCTTAAGAAGCTCAGATCTCATCAAAGGCTCAAATTTTGGATTGATAGGCCTTTGTTTTTGTCTCACTGATTTAGTTTCAGCCTCTAACTCAATGGTGTGTTGAGATAGATTTGGATCAAATCCCTTGAGATCACTATATTTCCATGCAAACACATCAATAAAACTTGCACATAATTTAATGAACTCCTTTTTTTGTGAAGGATTACATACTTTACCCAACTTCAAGTTCTTACCAATTTCAATCTCCACATTGGTATATTGCCCCTCTTTTATTAATAAAGATGACTTTTCCTTTCTCAACTCATCATCACCAATGAATATGTTCTCAAATGTTACCAATCCCTTTAGAAATTTACTTTTTTTCAATTTCACAATATAATCACCATACTATTGCAAGAAATTTGATTGGTTTCTTAAAGGAAAACTTAGCCTCTTTTTGTAAAAATTTGACAATTTGATTATCATCTTCAAACATTTGCCAATTTTCACTTTTTATATCATCTAGGATACTAAATTTTGCCCCAATGGTAGTTAATCTATCTGCATGTTTATTCTCATCTCTTGGTATTTCTTGAATGTTGAAAGCCTAAAAATCCTTAAGTCCCACACCCTCTGCTTATAATATCTAAGCAATAAATTATTGCATGCATTGAGACCTCTTACTTGGTGAACTATAAGTTCACTATCACCAAAAACTTTCAAAATGTTGTCTTTCATCTTCCTAGCCCACTGCAAACCATGAACTAGTACCTCATACTCTGAAATATTGTTTGAGTAAATAAACTATAACTTAATATAAGAGAAATACCTTTGCTTTTCTAGAGAAATAAACATCACTCCATCCCTAGTACCATGATTATTCCTTGGTCCATCAAAGTATAATTTCCATAGACCATCATTAAACTCATCACCCTTCATCATGCTTAGAATTGGTGCATCATTCTCATGGAGGTAATAAAAACCAAGTCCCTATTATTCAATTATATTTTAAGGGTCATGATCATGAAAATTATAGGCCCACTCATCAAGGATTAGATCTGGAATTCCATCTAAAGGTGATTTAGTTTCCACTCCACTAGTTTCTAGCACCTCATCTGAGATGATGCAGTTGGTGTTCATAACACTTGACATATATGGCTCCAAATGGAAACATGAAATAGGTTAAAAATGTATTTTTACCTTGGTAGTAAACTTGGTTATGAACATAAAATATGTCCAATCAGTTGATAAGTATAATCCAATATTTAAGGTGAAGTCCCTTGATAAACACATGGTAAAGTAGGGAGGTAAGTCCACCACAACTACATCTTGTTGAATGGTAACATTGGGACAAGCACGTATTGTCAACTTTAGATATGTATTTTTTGGTGACCTATATATTTGTAATAATCCTTTGGTATTTAGTTCATAAATAAGACCAATCTTTTCTACAATTTGCTTTAGGTATAACAATGCTACTATCTCCACTATCCACCATATAGTTATGAACCAAAGTTTCACCAACTATCAAAGATAGGTAGAAAGAAGGAAATTTTAATTGATTTTACCTTAGTTTTGTTCATGTTTACCATCTTATGTAATTATTGTACTTGTTTCTTAGTTGGTTGGTTTGAATTAGTTAGGACAACACCTTCTTTCTCAATCGAGTTTGGAGATAATCTAAGGGTTAAAATTTCTTGAATGAGCATATATTTTTGTCCTAGAATAGAAAGAGAATACCACATGCTAATTTTGATGTTATACTTCATCATTTGATCCACTATACTAAATTGATCTCTACTAACCTATGGCTACACCTTCTGAACCACTGGTTGCTCACGAACTAGAGGTACTTGATGAACCTTCATGTTTCACCAAAATTTTACTTATTTCTCAAGAAGAAAGAGTAAAACTTGAAATAAGGATGAGGTGAGTATAACATGGATATGTATTTCACTTTGTGATCTAGACAGTTGTAGATATTCCTTTTTTTCTTAGGAGGAATGACCTGCAGATAAGAAAGTACTCAAATAAATAGTTAATTAGTTGGGTAGGTGGGTGGATTGCCTAGCAAGCTAGATATAAGAAGTACATGACTTCTTTAGAGGCTGTCAATCCACATTTTAAGACAAGTTAATATTGATAAATTTTTTGATAAAAAAGGTTGCATAACATAAATTAAATTACTTAAGCAAAATAAATAAATTATTTTCAAAATAAATGCTTATTTTTAAAAAATAACATTAAAAGAAATGCTAAACTATCAAAAGTAGGTTTAGGTGTCGTCAAGGTATTGTTTTTAGTCTATGTAGTGATAGAGGTTAAGAAAATAAGGTTTTTATTAAGGTTTATATATGGTATAAGCTTGTTGTTTTGGGTAGAAGTGACCCACACAATGACCATTGGGGGTTGGATGTGACCGTCGATGGTCAGGGTGAAGGTTAAGTTTGGTCAAGGGTGGGTTAGTTAGTCAGTTTATTTAGTTAGCTAACTTGACTAAAGTTTGTGGTTAAAAGGTTGTGGGATAGTTTTGATGGGGTCTAAGGGGTTATTTTGACAAATAGAACTGTTGTGTGTGATTTTCTAGTGTCTACATTTTGCCCCTTTGTGTTATGCAATTTGTTCATCAAGATACAAAATAAAAATGGATTATAGGTCAAATTTTTGGTTTCCCTAAGCATTATATCAGCAAGATATAAACAAAAATTGGATTGTGAGTTGACGGTTTGGTTTCCCTAAGCATGGGAGGAGATGTTCCCCCTTAAATCGAGAATCATTGAGGTGAAATAGAATCAGGTGCAAGTTTGATAATTGGGTAAGTTAGTGATGAAGTGAGTGATAGGTTGGGAACTTAAGTGTAAACAATTCACAAAGTATAATGAAGTGTGATAGCCAATATCATGCATTGACTAGGTTTTCATGGTTAGTTAAAATAAGGTTAGGTAGGAAGTTCATGCGTATACAAGGTAAGAAGTTCTCCCATGAAGAAACAAATTGGTTAGGTGTGCCCAAGGTAGTTCAAGTTTAAAATTTTCAACTTGGCAATTCAGTTAGTGTGATGAAAATGGCCAAAACAAGGTCATCACAAAACATGCACTAGTTGGCCTAAAAGGACCCATGATGAGGTAATGTGGTTGGTTATGATTTTTAGTAGATAAGGGTAATCTCCAATGCTTTGGGGCTTGGGTCAAATTAGTAAAAAAAGGTTGGTACTAGGAGGACAAGTGACAGGGTAACCAAGCCACAACATTAGGCATAGTTGATATGTGTTACTCCTATAAACTCAAGTCTCCTAGGTAAGGTTAATGTATTCACATGTATCTAATATAGCATGTGATCCTGAGAAGATAAAAATGGTTTTAGGTGGTGAGATCATAAAGGGTAATGCAAGTTTATCAAAATGGCAAGGTAAATGGTGGGGTCAAAATGACCAAGGCAAAGTTGGGTCATAAAAAGTACAAAAGGTGGGTCACAATGACCAAGTTGAGGTTAATTAGTTTGGTTGGGTGGTGGATAATAAGGTACTCTTCAATGGGTTCATGGTTGGTTGGTTGGTGGAGATTAAGGTTCTCTATAATGAGTGCATGGTTGGTTGATTTGACATGTTTGAGTTGATGGGTTAGGTATGCTTGATTATGTTGATGGGTTGAAAAAAAATTGGTTGATAGTTATTGGTTTTATTTGGTGAGGTTGTTTGGGTTAATAATAAGGTGTTATCTAATGGGTGTATGGTTATGGTTATTCATTTTTATTTGAAGAAGTTTGGTTGGGGTTTCAATGACTCTAAGAGGGGAAGACATACAACTTCACAAGTGGTCATGAAATTAGAAGGAGGTTGAAATGCTCCAATTGGCAAAGACTAAAATGGAAATATGGGTGGGCTTAAGAGCATAAACCCATTTCATTTTTTGCATTGGTGTTAGTTCATTGGTTAAAATAAGTAGCTTGATCATGTAGTTCCAAGTAAGCTCAAAATTTATTTATTTGTAGAGTGTAAAAGGAGAGATGTATGAAGTAAGTGAATGGATGGTAGTGTAATCTTCTCATGGGGATGGCTTGCCCCTTATGTAGGTAACCTAAAAACCATTATATATGAGTCCATATTATATTTTTGGTGTAGAATAATCGATGTGGGAAGTTTATGAATGTTGTGTGAAAGTTGATGGAAGATTTCTTTGGGATTGCTTTGGTATTTACTTTTAACTTGAGATCTATTGATTGCTTTAAGTTGATGGTTTTGGGAAGTTGATCGATACAAGAATATTATAGGTGATTGATTGCTTGACAAATGTTTAGTTTATCCATCCTTCAAGGGAGTGGTATAAGCTTTGGATTTGTTTATGTGTGATATCCATCATTCAAGGGAGAAGTCTACCTTTTTAAGCATTTTTTGATAATTTTGGGCAGTTGTCCTTTAGGGGAGCAGTCTGCATGCTAAAGAATTTTGACCTAAGTGATATTTGGTATCCCAAATTGAATTTTATGTTGGTTTAGACATGAACAAGTTTATATAGGATTAAAGGCTTTCCTTTATGAAGGCAAAATATAACACAAGGAGTTTAATGATGGGCAAAAGAAGTTAAAGTGACAATGACCATGGGAATCTATCATATAAAGGTTGGAAAGTACCATGAAAATCATGCCATGGGTAGAGCCATGGTACCCATGCTTATTATTAGGCTAATTTTGTGATGGATAATCACATGATCCTATTTTAATTGGTTATCATTAAAATAAGGAAAAGAAGGTGATTGAAAATAAGAGATGAGCTAAGTTAGATGCAAGATGACTAAAAACTTGGTTTAAAAAAAGAACATGGCACAAATACAAATAATTTAAGGGCTTAGGTTCTGATATACCCTAGATCCATACTTACATGTAAACTATCTAAGCCAATTAAGAGTGAAGATGTCCCCCAGTTAATTTTTGACACTAGATTAGACATGGAAATGAGAATGTTGGATTGAGAATGGTCAAAGGTAAGGTTAGTTAGGTGATAGATTTTAGACATTAGTTGGATTGTAATGTTGATTGATTTTTGGTTTGGTTAGGTAGGTTTAGGTTTCTAGGTTGATTGGGTAATTGGGTGAAAAAGTAGGGTTACGAGGTTTAAAGACCAAAATAGGCCTAAGCAGAATGGTTAAAGTTGAAGGTCTACTTAGGTTAGAGGTAAAAGGTTGCGTTAAGGTCAAGGTTAGGTGTAGGTTGAGGTAAAAAAATACCAAGGTTTAGTTTGGTCATTTTCTTAAGGCAAGGGTTTGAGATGATAAATGGACAAAGCCTCCTAAAGGGAGAAGTCCCCTAGTTTTCTCCTTCAATGGATAGTTGACAAAGTAAGAGGCAAGGTTGGTTAGGTGATGATAGTTAGGCTTTGAGTTGGATTTTAGGCTTAATGGTGGTTGTTTATGGTTTATGTTTTGGTCTAAGTTGGTTTGGGTTATTGATGAAAGGTTGGTCACGGTCAAGGATTGGTTAAGTTTAAGGTTGGTTTGGTGTTAGACTAGGTGTAGGTTGAGGCATAAGTGTTAAGGGTTGGTTTGGTCATTGTTTAAAGTTGGTAGGCAAAATTTTAAGGTTCAGTTTGGTTATTGGTTAATGTTTAGGTTATTCCTTGGTTAAAGATTTTGGAGGGAGAATTCCCCCAGATGCTCTTTCCATGAATGTTGAGGTGGGAAAAATATTCCCAGGTAAAGACATTGGTTAGTAAAGAGGGTTAATGAAGGATGAAGATGGCCTCATTTTCCTCCCAAGGGTTGTTAATTGTTAGTTGTTATTTGTTAGTTATTATTATGGAGTTTAAGTTGTAGGCGGTGGTTCAGGTGGGATCTCCTTTATGGTGTTATGGAAAGGGAAACATTATTGGGTCAGGTTTGGGTATGGTTGGGGTCTAGAAATGATATTGGGAACATCATCTTGGAATAAAGGTGGATTAGACAAGAGTGTCGAATTGTCCTAATAAGGGATCTTAGGTGAGGGGTGGGTAGCTTGGATAAAAGGGTATCTGAGATTCAATAAAATCTTAAATGAATGGATGATGTTGGTTTGGGTTGATAAATAATTTGGTTATGGTTGGATAAAAATTTGGGTTGCTAGTGGTTGATTGAGTTGATTTGATTGGTTGAGGGAGGTAGAATGGGTGGTTGATTCAGTTTGTTGGTTGGGTTTGCTTATTTGTTTAGTTTTTTCAGCAAGGTAAGGTGATAAATATTTGACCCTTAAAGGAATGGAATCAAAGATAATGGCATTAGATAGATGAAAATGATCATATTATAGAGGAATTAAATGGGTTTGGTTTTAGTTGAGGTTGGGGTTGGGTTGGTTTGAGGCAAGGTTGTATTAGTTATATGTAAGTTGTTTGGAGTTTGGGTTGGCTCCACTAAAAGGGTAGGTGGAATAGGTAGGTTGGGTTGGATTGAGGTTTGCTTCACTAAAATAGGATGTGGAAAGGATAAGGTAGCTTTTATTGGTTCCATCGAAAGGTTAGGTGGAATAGGTATGGTTGTTGGGGGTGATTCCACATTTTGAGGGAATAGAAGAGGTAATTTGATTTGAGGTTGATCCAATAAAAGGGGAAGTGGAAGAGGTGGGTTGATTTCCTTAATTATGGTTTTAAAGGAAAGTTGAGAAGGTTTTTCTTGGTCAACAAGTGGCTTAGTTAGGGTTGATTCTTCCTTAGTGATGATTTGAAAAGAAAGTTTAAAAGGTTACACTTAGTCAACAAGTGGATTGGTTGAGGTTTTGATTATGGTTTCTTTAGTTATGGGTTCACTAAAGACCAAATATAATGAAGGGGTCTCATTATGTTGAGGGATTTATTCATGGGTTTGAACAATAATGAGTGAAGAACGAGGTTCAATGATGGATTGTTTGATGATATTCAAGGATAGGTTGGGGGGAACATAGAGAATATCCTTTGAAACCTCATTTTGATAAATAAGATTTTAGACAAACATCTTAAAATACCCACATCTTTCTATCACATGTTCATTTATGCGATGATAAGCACAAAACTCATTCTCTATAAACCAAATGGGATTTGAAAGAGAACGATTGATGGGTTTGATTGGAGGAAATCTAATGACATAAACCACCAAGATTTTATCAAGAATTGAGGCATATGATTCCCCCATTAGGGTATACTACCTAGGAAGAGGGTGCATCGATGGCTCTTAGGGTTGTAATCTAATTGGTTAGTTTAATGAAGTTGGTTGGTTTGACATGGTTGATGAATTTGATAGGTTATGCAGGTTTGATAAAATTGGTAGTTTTGAAAGGTTTGGTTGGTAGTTGTTGGTTTTATTTGGGGAGGTTGATAAGGTAGGTCATTTTGAGAGGTTGGGTAAAGTTGATAATGTAGGTAAGTTTGATAAGGTAGGTCGGTTTGAGAGGCTGGGTAAGGTTGATAAGGTGGGTTAATAGTTGTTGATTAGATTTGATAAGGTAGGTAAGGTAGGTTGGTTTAAAAAGTTTAGTTGATGGTTGAAGGGATAAACCAAGTCTTGGTTTTAGGATAAATAGGGTTTCCACAAAAGGGGTTTTTATAATTGATATGATCGTTGGGATAGATAACCAAAAGTTTTATACGGTTGAGGTGGATGATATGATGGTTGAGATAGGTAGCCCAAAGATTGGTGAGGTTGAGATAGTTGAGGTTGAGGTGGGTTATGACAATGGTCAAATAGGTGTTAAAAGGATATTGGTTAGTTACGATGATGATCAAATAGTTTTTGAGAACTTATTAGTTGGTTTTAGATGAGGTTGGATTGATTGTAGGAAAGGTTGGGTTGGTTATAGGTGAGGTTGGATTGATTATAGGTGAGGTTGGGTTGGTTATGGGTTCATTATAGGTGAGGTTGGGTTGATTTTAGGTGAGGTTGGTTTGGTTATAGGTGAGGTTGAGAGAAAAATTGGATCTTGATGCAAATCAATGCTCAAAGGCAAGAGGGTTATCCTCTAGGAGTTTTAAAAATTTAGGATCTCTAGGAGAAAATATGGGAGTCATCCCCATTGAAAAAGGCAATAGAGATGAGGTGGGTGAAGGCAAGATGGTAGAAGGTTTTTCCAAGGTGGTTAGATTTCTCATAACTCAAACAAAGAAAATAAAATAAAAAAGTCAAAGAAGATAAAACACACACTATCACACATTAAATCCTAAGGTTATTTTTATCTCATTTCTAGCTTATGCCTTAAGTTAAGTTAGAAAGAGTATGTGACCCCACTTGGTTTGTAGAGTGGGTATTAGAAAAGGATTATATGGTTGGTTTGAGTTTATGAGGTTCTCAAAGGGGTCTGTATTGGAAATCATTATGTGGCTTGATGTTGGGGCCTACCCCCTCACTTCACACACCACAGCGATAAGGGTGTCAAGTGTTTAGACAAGATATACTAATTACCAGAGATTATACTCAACTAGAAAGTTGAGTTTTGGTTTCTCCCCTTGGTAATGATGTCTAAGTGGGATAGCCAATGGGTTAAGGTTGCCTCTAGGAGATGAAACCCTAGTCAGGCCTTATGTCAAATGTTATGATGTTTTTATTTGGTTTAAGTGGTTTGGTCTGTGTGTGTAAAGAAGTGAGGCTACGGTTGATTCACTTGATTGATTAAGCTGTGTGAGCTAATTATGCAAGGAAATAATGATGAAAGGTTAATTTTAAGCTCAAAAGAAATTTTGATTTCATTTAAATGAGTATAAAACAAAAGAAAAATCACCTAGATGCAACTAGGTCCATTCGAGCTGCTAGAAATGTTTCACCAAAAATTTTCTTAGTTCTCAAGAAGAAAGAGTAAAACTTGAAAGAAGGGTGAGGTTAGCAGAACCTAGATTTGGTTTACGCTCTGTGATGTAGATGGTTGTAGATACTCCTCTTTGTCTTGGAAGGAATGACCTATAGATAAGAAAGCACTCAAAGAAATGGTTGATGAGTTGGGTAAGTGGGTGTATTGCCTAACAAGCTAGATCCAAGAAGTACATGACTTATTTGGAGGATGTCAATCCACCTTTTAAGAAAATTTAATGCTGATAAATTTGCTAATAAAAGAGGTTGCATAACATAAATTAAAGTACTTAAGTAAAGGAAATAAATTATTTTCAAAATAAATGCTTATTTTAACAAAATAACATTAAAAGAAATGCTAAACTCTCAAAAGTATGTTCAATTGTGGTCAAGGTATTATTTTTGGTCTGTGTAGTGATAAAGGTCAAGAAAATAGGGTTTTGACAAAGGTTGATAGGTGGTATGAGCTTGTTATTTTGGGTATAAGTGATCTACATAGTGATTATCGATAGTTAGATATGACCATTAGTGGTTAGGGTGACCGTCAATGGTCAGGGTGAAGGTTAAGTTTGGTCAAAGCTAGGTTAGTTAGTCAGCTTAGATAGTCAGATAACTTGACTAAAGTTTATGGTCAAAAGGTTGTGGGATAGTCTTGAGGGGGTCCAAAGAGTTAGTTCGACAACTAGAACCATAATGTGTGGTTTTCTAGTGTCTACACTTCCCAACCTTTGTGTTATGATTTTTTTATGTTATAGGGGTAGCAAGTTGATCTTTTATACTCTTGAAAACAATATTAAGATTACTTAAAGTAGTTGTCACATCTTGAGCCTCATCAGTGGATCTTTTTTTACCTCTAATTACAGCTACAACTTGATCACTTAAAGTGTTGGTGTCACCACCTTGATTAAATGCAACATGATCCCCCATTTACCAATTCACATTAATGGCATCAGGATACCCTTGAACTTTAGTATCTCCTTGTGATACCAAACTTGTCTCTTGATATTGACTTCTTTGAAGAGAAAACTCTTCTTGTGTCATTTATGGCATAGTAATATTTTGTGACACCAAGGATTTATTTTAAAAATCATTGAGATTAGGGGGCTGCCAACTTGAGCCTTGCATCAAATTATTTTGTGGTGGTGTGGGAACAATATCCTTTGAAGTGGAAGGTGCATTAGGATTAATAGATGCATGTGGTTTAGATTGATTTATGGATCCTTGTGCTTAGTAGGGTGGTCTATTCTCTCTAAACCCTTGATAAGGAGGCCTTTGATCTTTGAAATACTGATAGGTGGTGTGATTTTTTTGTTGATTAGGCCTATTATCTTGATATTATTGTCTCTTAAGTTACACTATTTCATTTCCAAAAAATAGTAGTAAACCTTTCATCTCACCATTCTCACTAGCTTGACTAGAAGGGACTGCAACTTAGGCATGAGGATATGGAATAGGAGATAATGATGTAATTTTTGAAACTTAAGGGATTGGTATAGACTTCAACTCTATGAATATAGGCACTATAGACCTCTGAGAAAGCTTACCATCTTATATCAAACTGTTCTTTACCCTTATTGCAACCTGAGAAGCATCTAGCAAAGTAATACCACCCATTGACTATATCATCACACTAATATTAGAGTTGAGGGCTTTAAGATATTACAAAAAGGCATACTCTAGGGATGGTCTAATCAATACAAGTAACCTAGTCCATGTCCTTGGCAATCTAGGGTTAAAATCAAACATGAATTCATGAGGAGCTCTCTTTATGGTAGTGAGTTGTTTAATTAAGGATAGGTGATCAGATTTGTCCTCAAATTGTCTAACTAAGGCTGCACCTAATTCATCTCAAGTAGTAATGGAATTCAGTGGGAAGTTTCTATACCACTGCAATGTTTTTCCTTTTAAGGAAGCAACAAGTAGTCTAATAGCTGCATTTTCTTGGATAACATTGTGCACTAAACAAAGGTTGGAAATATCCTAGATGTGCTCAATATGAGTTTTCTAATATTCTCCTAATAATAATGGGATACTCTTAAGAGCAGACACAGGAATGTCATCAAACTAGGAGAAATTTAGTGGACTACCTCTATTGAATGGAACAAACACTTGGTTTTTGATGGCCATCTAGATAGTGAGAATTGCACTACTTAGGACAATAGGATGACCAAGAGATGAATATTTACTTTGAGGATAAGGTTTTGTCCTACTAAACCTTATTCTTTTATATGAATTATAAGGCAACTCAATGAATTCAAGAGAAATACCTTTATAATATGACCTTATGGTAACCTTTGGCATGAAATTATTGCCTGGATGATATTATGAACTCTAAAACCTGAAGAATTATTAGCTTCTAATGATTATGGATGTTTTCCTCTAATAAAAATACTTCTCCTCATCCCCAAACTTCAGCTATGCCAAGGTGAATGGGTCCCACTGAGCATGCCAAAAACTATTGTCAATCTGAAGAGCACCATGTTCAAAGGAATATAAGTAAACCTTCTCTTTAATTGAAATTATGGTATCTTCTTAGAGTGAGGGTGACTCTAAAGTGAGAATAACATCCAAAGAGGGTTGGTTCCCTTGTATCTACTACCTAAACTAATCACTTGCTTGGAAAAGGTAAATAAAGTGATAATAATTCATGAAAAAGTGTAAAATAAGGTGATGCACCAATTGTTTTGAACACTTATAATTGCACATGATACACACTATGAAACACTTTCAAAACCTGACACATATCACTTTACTCACTCTTTGATTATCTTTCACATAAGTATTTCACAAAAAATCATGAACTAGCTATGAATCTAGCTTGGGAGGATATATCTCAGGTATTTTCCACTTCCAAACCAATCAAAAAACTATCTATGACACGTAAAATGACCTGCAAAAGCTACAAAACATTTCATAAAGGTGAGAAAACTCAAACAAAGGTAAAGGAAAGCATACATTCACTTAACCACATCAATAAATTCATAGGACACACTTCAATTCAACTTGTGAATGGAGGAATTTAGTCTTTTATTGCATCAAATAGGTGTTGAGTACAAAAATTGGCATAGCCTATCATGCCAATAGCATAAGGTCTCCTCTTTTTTACTAGATCAAGCTAAGATTTATAACACACATTAGCATTTTTGTGCTAGGGTGGAGAGTGCACACTTGAACCTTGGTTGAATATTTTAATGGCTCCATCACCTTGGGCCATTTGTGTTGTGGTCACTAAGTGCATCCATTGAAAAATATCCCTTAAAAAATTAGGTGTTGGTAACTTGCCTGCCAGCTGGTGTATAATAGGCACTTTAGGTCCATTTTGAGCATGGTATCATGAAGTGTCATTTCCCATATTAAATATATGATGACACTCTCTACAAACATAATCACTCTATTGTAATGGTCATAATCTTCCATTGAGGCCTTCGTAGTGATCTTCAAGTGTTCTAAAAGCAACAATAGGGTTTGTCCATCCTGGTAACAACTATATCCAACTCAATCCTTGTTTGATCAAACTCTCATTACACCATGGACATGAATTTCATCATGCTCTATCTACATGACACTATCCATTGCACTAAAACATAAGGTTCAGAACCCCTTTTTCTAATATCGCACTCTTGACACCTTCTCTTAAGGTTCTCCTCAACTCCACTCTCTTTATATACCATTTTCACAAAGTGTAGAACTCTCAAACCTTCATATCCATATACTTGACCTTAATTTAATAATATGAGTGGCGATGAAGTCTCTCCAGGTCAGTTGACTAAGCTTTAATGGTGGCCTACTAAATTTGAAGTGCTTGCTTGGTAACCCATGGGTCCACACAATCTTTTTACTTGACATGTCTGCCCATTTGGCATCTCCCTGCCATACTATTTATTTCTAATTAAAATATGATTGTTGTTTTGGACATGCATTTTCATCTCGTGCCCCTTGGAACTTGATCAAATTTGCTCTGTTGATCCCCTCAATATTTTCTTGGCCTTGACTTCAATGTTGGTCATTGATCTTTGATCTGCACTTGAGATTATGACACTTGGAAACTTTACATGCCTTCTATGGGCCCTGTTGTCAATTCATCTAGTTAACATACTTATACCAAGTGGCACCCTTATGTGCAACCTGTGCTCATTAACTTCTTGACTTCATTTTCACTATCAATCTTGATTACACAAATGAATGCATGTCATAAATATTTGTTATTGCCAGATCGAATACATGCCATTGATATTTATCTAAACAATACAATCAAATGTGGTCCATCAATTTGCTTAGGAGTTCACCATGATCGAGACACTTGGCATCATCACATTTCTTCTTAGGATCCTCTGACCATTTAACCTCATTCTCATTGTTAATCTCCCTTAACTTATTGACCCCAGCTATCACATGTGTGCTATTTATATTGACCCAATCGAGTAAGATTTTAATACTTTTCAGCCCTACAAATCACTTCTATTTTTTAATCCAAATGGCTATTTCTAGTAGATTTAATTTGACATCCCCAAGTGTGTCCTACATTGTTAGATCATTTTTTGAAGGCTTATATCTTGAGACAAGAGACACACCAAGACACCTAATTTATAGGGGATAATCATGGCACAAAATACATTATTTTTTTGTAATTTTTTAAACTTTGGTTGACCTTCAAAGCACACTTATTAAATGCATAACAAAACTAACCTATTCACTATGGATTCTATTGATCATTTTAAGGACCTTACAAGACCAACTCATTGACTCATAAGACAAACTGATGTGATGTGTAAATTTTTGAATGGTAGAGGTGACATTTTAACCTATGAGGTTAAAAATATCAACTGAAGTTACCAAATAGAAAGCTTTCACAGGTAGGCATGTGACTCTAGTTTAAGCTATACCACCTAACACACTCATCCCTATAGCTTAGAAACTAAAGGAAGCCACTAGTTCATAGCCATAAAAAGGAAAGTGTAAGCTTTCCATTGAGCATCAATCTATGTCTCCTCCATTGAAGTGTAAGACATGGAGTATGACAACTTGGTTAGATGATCCCAAGGTGCCCTAGATCATAATCTCATTTAACCTACCACATATGGGGATGGATGAACAATAAGTCTATTGGGTAATGATTGCCAATATGGTTGGATAATTTTATGACAAAGAGAAGGAGAAAGACTTCTTATTCTAAAAGGTTATATGCATGGTCCAAGTGCGTAAGAAGGTTCTTCAAAATATATGGGTGTACCTACCATTATACCCTATATCTATCATCATTGATACTATTTGAGAAGAATCAGAGTAATTATGGAAAAGAGTTGACTTATTTTAGCAGTAACCTTCAACCACCTTCATAGTTGAAGATGTCTTTTCACCATTCCCTGAAAGCCAACCAGAGTCACTCATGCATAGACCTTGAACTAGGTGAAAGGATAGGGTCTCACCTACACTAGAATAATGCACATTTGATCAACCAACCACCACATAAGAAGTACATCCTATTCCATTCTTCACTTCACCACCACCCAAATATAGGTTGGTCACCTTGAGACAAAATAAATCATAGTTTTCTAGCTTTGTGATCCAACCCAATAATTTAATGCCTTCATCTCAAGCTCAGGAGGTCGAAGAGCTCATGCCCAAGCAACCCATGGTAAAAGAATAAAAATATTCAAGGTAATAAGTAGCTTGCATAGCAAAAAGGTGAGTAAGAAAGGAGAAGAATAAATATCACAAGGAGTAGGCTCAACAATAATAATAAGTCACCAAGTCAAAGAAGCCAAGGTTGCACAAAAGGCCAAGGATGCAGATGCTTTTTGAAATAAATCCATTGAAGTAGCTAAGAAGGAACAATAAGTTATCAACACATCAAATCAAGCATAGGAGGCGCAAGCACAAAAGGACAAGGAAACTAAACTTTCTACCAAGGCTAAGGTGGAAGAATAAAAATAGAAATAGGATGCAGTGATGTAGGAAAAGCAAGCCACCAATGATGCCATGCATGCATAGTGACAAGCCGAAGAAATGGAAAAGAATAAGGAAGAACAAGATGAAGCCCTATGATAATAGTAGGCACAATCACAAGCATAATTATAGGCACAAGCATGTTTGAACAAGCCAAGGCTAGTATCCTGGAGGGCAAAAGAAAGAAAAAAAAAGAATATGTACAAAATCTTTAGGCAAAGGAAAAACAAGCCAAATAGTAAGTTGCTTAAGAAGAGCTGAATAAGAAAATGGAGGAAGAGGTCAAATGAAATTAGGTTGAAGACATTATATAGTAACTCAATCTTGTAGTAGAGGTCATGACACAACATTAACAGGGACCTAAGTAATAAGAAGAAGAAGTAGAGCATCTAAAACAAGAAGAAGCACTAGTTATAGCTCAAGCAAGTTCATACCTCCCAAATTTTCATTTAGGAAGATGTAACTATGGGACATCCCAATTGTCAGTGCTCAGTGCACCACCTTATCTCTTCCACTTATGATTATTTCATGATCTGACCCTTTAGCAACTGCAAACACATTCGTAACACTCCCATTCAAGCAGGAATCATCATTAAATGTCTCTAGACTCCTATTGAAGAAAAAAATTGAGGGTATAATAGTATTCCAAGAATCTATTACATAGAAGGCCAATTATTTGGAGAAGGAAATAGATCAATCTAAGGTGGAGAATGTCAAGATGAAGGTTCACTTATATGAAGATGCCAAACTCATCCAAGACACCTGTCAAAATTTGGTCACTTGTGCAATTAGGGACCAAGTCATGTTTGACCAATGCAGACTCAAGACTTTGGTATCTAAGCTGACCAAAGACTAGTGCACAGCCTAGAAATTCCATGCAATTGACACATTAGGACAAGATATGAAGACTTAGTCTATAACCCTCATCACTTTACTAGAGGAGTACCAAGGCATTTTGGACCCTGATACATTGCAAGCATAATAGGTTATGCATAGCTTGTTGGACTGGAAGCATCAACTGGATAATTCATTAGTCAATTCTAGTTTAGACTTCACCATGGCCACCACTACCAAAGAAACCATGGGTAGCCACACTACCTCTATAGAATAGAAGGATGGATCACTCTAGGAGTTTATCAATACTAGGGACAATGTGCATGATGACCTTCTTAATTAGTAGTGTCAGCCTCTATGCAACTCCTTTACTGATCTCCAAGCTCAACGTCATGCAAACAAGATGGAGTAGTTAAGTGGTGAGATTTAGATGAGGGTCAACAACACCAAGGCATCCATGAGCATAACTAACAACACAAATCCCAATTATCTTATTAGTTATCATACTCCATTATGTACCCTATAATAGATGATTCAAAAATTCATGCTAGACTAGATTACTTACAATATCAATCTGACTCCTTTTTCTAGTGAGGTTCCCTAAATTGTCAACACACTTATGTATTGACCACCCTCAGAGCTTCAGTAGATCATCACTCTATGCAAGGCTATATAGTCTAAGTCCAAGGACTCTTTTGGTTAGTCATCGTCTGCGTCCATGCCACCTCCATCAAGTTAAGTACTATGTAGAGTACAAATTTTATAAAAAAAATTATAGAATTTTGTATTGGGGATGACTTAGTAAGACAAGGAAGGATAGGATGGTTGAAAATTCATAAATGTGGCCACTTGGTTATGTTATCTTATTGAAACCTGAAAGTGTGGTAGGTTGGTATACTAATTAATTGAAAATCTAAGAGGGTGGCTAAGTAGTGCACAAGAGTTGAAAATTGGAAATAGTACATTGAGTGATTACTATGAATATCAATGGTCTAACCAATTCTTCATCCTATACTCACTTGTGCAACTTTAGAATATCCTATGATGTTGTCTCAGGATGAGACAACATTTTAAGTCCAATACAATGTTGGGAGAAGAATTTACATTATAAAGCTACATAGGATATTTGTCTAATATTCATGCATTATGTACTCATTTTATTATGTATAAGTTTATTTTATCCTATCTCCATGACTTGTAATAAGTTATAATATGAATAGACTCCACTTTTGGTGCCAAGTATGAGAAGAATATGAATAGTCATATACTGAAAATGTCTATATATATTTATGTTTGTAAAAATAATAGAGTTCCACTTTTGAAGAGATCAATAGACTTATCTGGTTATGGTTACCTATCTGGTTTCTTTATTACTTGCATGTGTTCTTATGTATAATGTTTGCTTACTTTTTAATTTAATTAGGATACTTTAGTTATGTTAATGAATAACTAGTTTTTCTTACTTTATACTCAATGCATGATAGTTCATAATTGTTATGTTTTAATTTTCCAGCCTTTTGTATGAATACAATGCATTATACATGTACTGAAGTATATCCTAGATAACCTCATCCTTGTCATGTTATGATGTTTTAGGTACCTCTGCTAAAATATAGGTTTGCAAGCACAGTCAATCTAGTTGACTCTGTTTGCAAATTATTTTCAACACACATGTATTACAGACTTCACCGACTTAGTCGACTCTATTTCTAGAATATTAAAATCAACATTCAAATAAAACAGCATAAAATTTACAAACTAAGCATCTTGAAAATTACTAAGGTTCACTCTTACCTTATTTGTCATTTTTATTTTACATTTATATTATTTTTTTTCATAATTTTATAGTCTATAAAACTATAACCCTACAATAAACTTGGTCGACTAGCTCAACATAGTTTTGTAGCTTGTTTTCTCTCTAGGATACATAGTTGACCTATTCGACTGTGTTCTTATAGATCTTTCTTATAGAGAATAGTAGCCATCATGTTGTCCTTGTTCTATATTATTTCCATACAATGTCACTTGAACCAACTCTATACTCTTCATAATCAAAGGAATTGACCTATTTTTCTAGTAATTAATTCACTTTATATTTCAATTCCTTACATGCTTAAATTAAATAACATAGACTAATTAGGTGGTTGTTTAATTTACCAATTTAGTCACACTATTTTTCTCTTTTTCACACACTTTTAAATCACTTAACACTAAAAGGCATTAAACATTTTCTTCCCAAGGTCTACCTACTTAGATTACATCACGAAGGGGGAAGCCAACTTAGTTTTTTGGTCAAGTATAAATATCTGGTCAATGTTATATTGGCAAAGCACACAACACCTTTATCATTGCATGATTATGAATTGAAGGGGTAGGCCCCAATACCAATCTAGTACCATCACCAATACTTATCCTTGTAAACCTAAACTACCTGAAACTATCCATAGATTGATTTCTAGTTCTTTCTTATTTCTAAGTCCCCATCACAATAAATTCAAAATATATTATAACTTAATAATATTCAAGAATGACCAATTAGTTAGCATTTACATTCATGTTTTGTTTTTGTTTTTTTTATCATTGTATTTTGTATTTTAAAACTTGTACTATAGAGAGTTAGTGCAAGGTTTATGTTGTGTGTTACAATTAGATTAAACACATTGATCTAATTACTTGTTTTCTTCATTATATTTACTTAACTATTATCTTGTAAAAAAATCTCTATTTTTAGAACACTGTCATCCCTGTCGACACAATCTCTTACAAACTATTAGTCTTGCTCACCTTTAGTACAGAGTCACCTTATACAACTATGTATCTTTTTAGCATGTTTAATTTATCCATTTGTAGTAAACAATCAACCCATATGATTATGTATATTTCTATCATGTTTCATTTTTACCATCTGTAGAAAATAGTCAAGTAGTTTGATAATGTCTTTTGCATCATATTCTATTGGTCTTTCCTATAGACTCTATCAACCTAATTGAATTTGTACCTATTGGTTGATATTTTTGTGTTTTGTTGACTCTATCCCTATTTTTCCTCATTGCTTACTAATTTTAGATTTTGTCTTCAAGCATCATCAAATCCCCTATCAAAATATTTTTGGACAACCTAAATCTATTTATATGTTATATGTGATGTTCTTTTCTTCTTACCTTTGCTACCTAAGAGGATATTCACTCTTGGAGCATTGTTTCTCATCCTTCATCCTTTAATTGTAATATGGTTCATATCACTCCAAAATATGAGATTGGTGGGTTAGATACATTCTACACTTATCAAGATAATTCTCACTTGCATACACCTTTCCATACTATGGGGGCAATTGACATAAGCCTCACAAATAACCCCATAATAAATCTTATCAACACCAACAACCTGCCTCCTACCAATCTGCCACCTACCAACCCTCCCCCTAATACCAATTTGAGGAATCCTCCTCCCAACACCAACCCACAAATTAATACAATCCAAATTCTTGTAAAAATAGTGTAACAAATGAACATCATGAAAACATCTAACAGCTCTCAAATTATTCAACTACAACATCATTTGATAAGCATGGCTAATCAACCCCCTGTCTTTCTTTCCCAAAATAATTCAAATTTCATCCCTCCACCACTTAAAGATGTCATGGGAAATGTCATTCCTCAACCCATTACACATAATAAGATGCTTGAACACATTCAAAATGAACCTTTATCTCCCTTTATTATATCTATTGATATTGGTGATATATCTCCAACCATTAAATATGATGGGACTAAAGACCCCACATCTTTTCTCAACACATTCGATAATATTTATAAAGAGTGGATCCAAACTAATACCTTCGCCACTACCAAAATTTTAGTTAAAACCTTCACAGGTGATGTATTAGAATGGTATAAACAACTTATCTGACATTCTATATGGAAATTGAGGATTTAGTCAATCCTTTAGTTAAGTAATTTCAACATAATGATCTTCCCAAAAATTATCTTAATCATTTCATCAATGCTAAAAAATCCTCTACTGAATTAGCGCATGATTTTATCAAATGATGGAAGTCCTTGGCTCACAAAGCTAATCACCACATGATTGATGAGAATTTTATCAAAATTTTCATCACTACCTTAACACCTTCCCTCTAATACAAGGTTCAAACTTTTGCTCCCCAAACTTTAAACAATTTAAATCAACCTAAGCGCCAAGAATTTATAATGAAATAGTTTTAATCCAACACTAAAACCATCAAGGTATCTTTCCAACATTTAACTAATTCAATCATTGGTAATCATCCTCAACTAAAACTAGGAGTAGCTAAAATGGGAAATCCTCAACCTTCCCATATGCCACTAACTATGCAACAAATGAAACAACTTTTAGCACCTTCTAAACCATTCACATATCTTAATAACCCCCCTCAATGGTATGATCCTAAAAAGTTTTGTTGGTTCCATGTCAATATAGGTAATTCCCAAAAAATATGTCATGGGTTTAAAAATTTTGTCATTTCTTTTATGTTAGGATATTTATTAAATCAGATGCCATGATCAAAATTTGTCATCATGGCTATGTTAATGTTTCTAAAAATAAACAAGATTTCAAATATTCTTCCTCTAACCATCCAAAAACTTTCTCTGCATCTAACCCTCAATAATCAAACAAGGATATTTGTATGATTGACACCAATTATGATCAATACTATACCAATTCCCAATACTTGAATGTGACTAAGGTCAATTATCGATGCAAACCCACCCACAAAGATCCCATCACAAAACCAAAGAAACCATATATATAATAAAAACTTCTCAAAGATACTACTACCACTAACCTACCCTCAAAAACCAATTAGGAACAACTTCCTCAATCTAAACCTCCAACTATTTCTATTCCTACTAAAAATAGTTTACCTTCTAAGCCTCATGTTGGTTCTTCCTCTTCTAAAACTCATTGGAATTTCTTATATGAATTTAACTTTATGCCTTGAGAAATACCTCTCATGGTGTTAGTGTTCACTTATCCTTATCATCGTAAATTCCTAATGTAACAACTACAAAAAACTAAAGAACCATCTTCCTTAGAAGAGGAACAACCTTTTCACGAACCTCAATCAATAGAAGTTCACACCATTGAAACTATTTATCCTTCTTCAAAACCTTCCATAGAGTTCCTTGAAGAAGACATGATCAATGATGAAATTCTCTTTTACACTGATAATCCACCTCTCTTTATCAAAATAGCCATTAATACTACCCTTATTCATAAAGTATTAGTAAACAAAGTGTTAGGAATTAATGTGACATCTCTTTGGCTCATTCAACAACTTGGGTATAAGAAATATCATCTCAAACAAACTCATTTAAAATGTCATGGATTCAACAAGACCAATCAAAATCCACTTGGCTGTGTTTGGCTCCATCTTACTATTGGACCTAAAACTATACATACCAAAATTATGGTTTTTTACTTACTATTATCCTATAATATCCTCCTAAGATGCCCATGGACTCATTGCATGAGGGCTATTGGTTATTTTGAAAGCTAATGTATCAAGTTTATTCATAATAGAAAATGGTATAAACATGAGGTCAATCCTAATCTATGGAATATTTAGCTTCCCAAACCCAAATCTCAATATCAAATCTCAACTATTTCAAAAACTAATAATGTACCTTTACCTTAATTCATCAATATGAATCCATATTTACAAGTCACTCTTGTCGATTTTGATGATGATGAGCCAAATAATTTACAAAACACATGCACTACTACAAAGCTAACTCCTTACATTTTAGAGTGGCTCCCTCCTTCCTTTTTACCTTGTGATCATACCATCCCTCTTATCGATGATATCATCAACTTCCCTCCTCTATGTAATGCATGTGAAGCATCTTATATAGAAGATGATTTCACTTGTAATGATTATAGAGTAACCTTGTAAATTTATCAATCTAGGCATACACCTTTTGAAGTTCTTGTAGAGACTCAATCATGTACTATCTCTCCCACCTATGATGATAACTAAATAATGGCCTAAGATCAATCATGATAAATGGATGTTCAACACTATGAATAAACCTTAGCTAAAATACATGCTTTTAACTGAGATGTTCATACTATTTCCATAGATAATGAGTTAGACCCTAAAGGACACATACCTCCAATTAATTCTCCACTTATCAAAACTCCTTAGTTTGTTGTTAAAATATTACCTCTCATAAATTTACACCTATCATCCATCCAATTGAATCCAATCAACCTTCACCATCTTAGCTACTCTTGAGATCACCCTTGATGCTAAGGCAATAGATATACATCAAATACATTATAAATATAATCACCATGGTAATAAAATCATTGATCTTAAAGTAAACATGTAATATTATGGTCCTTTACCTACATTACCTAGAGATGAATCCATACTTGAGTTGTTTTATGCCTGAGAACCTCAACTTCCTTGGCAATATCACAAACTTGGGAATTTCAAATGAAAGGCTCCTCATTTTAACATCTTCATTGATAGCATCGATCCCAAAACCAATCCCATTTCTTCCCTTCCCAATGCACCATAAAATTTTCAAGCTATAAATTTTATTCTTATTGAAGAAACCATGAGAATAGAATATGGCACACCCTCATGTCCTCAACCTATAATAGTTTCTAGAGAACTCACATCAATAAAGCATGATAAATTTAGTATATTTTTTAATAAATATTATGAGACTTTTGCTTGGTAATATGAGTACATGCTTGGTATGTATCCTAGTATTGTTGTGCATAATATAATTACATACCCTGATGCCAAAGGCATTTGGAAAAAATAATAGAAATTTCCCCTCAAATTTTCCACCCTATGCCTTAAAGAAATTATCAAACTATTAGATTCCAAGTTTGTTAAACCTATGGACTATTCCTAATGGGTGTCAAAAATGGTTCTCATTCACAAAAAAGTCACCAAGGTTATTCACATTTTCATCAAATTCTACAATCTTAACCTCGCTTATCCCAAGGAATATTTTTCATTACCTTCAATAGATTCCATCTTAGATTCCGCTATTGGATACGAAATTTCATCCCTCATGGATGGTTTTTTGGGCTAAAATCAAATTCATATCACCCCTGAATACCAACATAAGACAATATTCACCATGGAATGGATCACCTATTACTATGTTAAGATGCCCTTCAGCCTTAAAAATGTTGGAGCTACTTATCAACATCATGGGAACCACAATTTCTAAATTTATCCTTAACAAAATAATTTAGCATTTTGGAGTTCCTCATACTATCATTTATGATAATGTTGTAAATTTCAATAATAAGGACATGAAGAAGTTATGTGCTAAATTTAAAATATCCCACAAATTTTCCACATATCATCCTCAATATAATGCCAAGCTGAGGCCACTAATAAAGTCCTCAAAAAGACCATCCATGAAACCTACATTTATTATCATCTTTATTTACATCTCGTACTTTGGGCCTATCATACTAGCATACATAATGCCATTGGGGCAACACCATTCTCACTAGTTTATGGTTATGAATTTGTATTACCATTAGAAGTTGATCTTTTCTCATTATGTATATCTATTCACATATCATTCCCAATGAAGAAATACCTAAATCTCACCTTCATAATCTCAATCTTCTCAATGAGCATCATCTATCCACTCTGCAACATAACTTCCAATACAAGGCTTATATCACCAATCAACATAACAAAAAGGTTAAAGTTCACACTTTCAATGTTGGTGATTTAGTCCTTTAGTTAGACTATACCCATGATAAAGAAGGAAAATATGCCCAAAAATGGTGGGGGCCTTATTTAGAGAAAGATATTCCTAGCACCTATCATCTCCAAAATAATGAAAGGTTATGTTTTCAAAGAGCCCACTAATGCACAATTATTGAAGAAATACTTTGCTTAGATATTTCCCTTCTTATAATATTTCTATATGCTATCCTACTAACAATTTTTGTAGGATTTCTTCATGGGTCTCACCCTCTATAGCAATTTATCTTACCACAAACCTTAGGTCCTTCCTTTGGTCCTTTGGTTTCTTTTTTCTCATGAGTTGCATTGTAATATAGTGGATAGGACCCAGTTTTCCTCATGAATTCCTTTCACTTTCATATATTGATTTTTCATATCAATTTTGTTATTTTCCAATACTTTCCACACCCTCTAAGGTTTCTCTTTTATGAGTTACAGTGTAAGACCATGGATAGGACCAGCCCCTCCTCACAAATACCATTTTTTCCATTTTATTTTCATGTGCTTTATTCACCCTCTTGAATTTATCTTTTGTGATTTGTAGTGTAAGGTCATGAATAGGATTAGGCCCTCCTCACAAATACCATTTTTGTCTTTATTACACCCATTTGGGTTTCTCTTTTATGAGTTTTAATATAAGACCATGGATACGACTAGGCTCTCCTCATAAAATCACCATTTTATTCCAACAACACCTTTGCTCAACCAAGTGTTCCTTTTCTATAATGTTAAGAAATGGTTACAAGTTTTTGATCCCATATTATAAGCTTCAATTTTTGTTTTATTTTGTAGATATAACTTGCATACCAAACTATGTTAGCATGTTTCCTCAAATTTTCCATACATTCCTATGATAAGTAATCATACTTACTTGTCATTGTATCCCTTTCTACATTATCACATTTTTTACAATTTGAAATAATTTAAATTGTTTCATGTTCATTCCCATTGATTTCCTTTCCTTTCATTCCACTTTAGATAAAACAAGGTCAAAGTCAAGATAGTATTTTCATTTCACATTAATTAACAAGACTCTTAGACATCATTCTATCTAATTTATCTTTCTTAGCAACCAAGTCATAAGTTTTCAAATGATAGTCATTTTTAGCACCCATGTTTAGTTCTCCAAATCCATATGGAGGAGGAATATAAAAATCCATCAAAATTTAAAAGCCAAATCATTTAAATCAAAAGGTAATGATCAAAATACAACATATAGAGTCAAAAATTCAACATCACACCAAAATACATTATTTATAGCACATCTCCTATCTCTAATCGAATCTAAAACTCCACATTTGGCCTCATGATAGATTTGAGGTCCATTGGGGTAAAATAGGCCATTATATTGGGATAGGAGAAGTCAAAAAAAATCTATAGTGCTACTGACTTTCTCATGCAAGTACCTAATCTTCACAATAAACCAACGACTTTGTAAGGGGTCTTGAGGAATAGTGAACATGTTATGGGAAAGTAGGTGCATTTTATTTTTTTCATGTATATAGCCTTTATGGGATGATATTCATAATTAATTTGGTGAACCAAGCTTTGTGTGGTTAATAAAAGTTCTTCAGATTCCTTAATGTCAAAAGTCCTCTTATTTTCACAAACCTAATCTAAATGTCTTGACTTCGATAAAGAGTATATCTACCTTGATCTTTATTTCATTCCCCCACCACCCATTTCATTTCCCCTCTTAATAGGCAAGTTTAATTTTAAATCTATTTCCACACTTTTTTATTCCCTCTTCTTCACATCATAAAAACATGCTAGCACTACTTTGTTTCGGTTTTATCTATCTATAGAACAAAACATTATGTTTGAGTGACTATGGATTAATTCATTTACACTATTACTTTACATTTATAGCATTGCCTTGGTTTATTTTCAAATTTTCCATTATTATACCTCTTTTTTCCAAATAATTGCATTCATTTCTACATTCTTGTTGTACTTGCTTTTTTTAGGCAACTGCATCCATTTCGATTTTTTAGTACTTTTTCCGTTATTGAGTGAGGTTGGCTTTTTACTTCTCACTCACCAATGTTTTTTTCCCTTTTATGCACTTTTTCCATTGATGATTGAGTAAGGATTGTTACTACTCGCTCATCAATGTTATTTTACCATTTCTTGCCCATATTTGTTTAATTTGGGATTATTACTAATTTTACATTGATGTTTAATTGCTATATTTACTTTTATCCTTAGTTTGAATTAGTTTGTTTACCTCTCTTACTTAAGGTTTTCTTGTTTGATTTTTTTACCATCCTATGTTGTACCTGAGTGACACATGATGTGTATACATGATATTTGTATACACATAATATTTTTAAACTTTATTAATTATTAATGCTTTCTCTCTTGAAAGAACTATTGAGTCTTAATCTCTCTGAGTGCATGCCTTAAAGGGTACAGTGAGAAAGGGATGGGTAGACCCCTATACACTTCCATAAGCTTTTTGTCCCATATACCACCATTTGTAATCAACACAACCATCTCCTATACACTTCCATAAGCTTTGACACCTCCCTTACACACTCTAATTAATTCACTGCCTTACTTAGCCCCTACCTAAGCTAAAAACCCTTTTTGATATTTATCAAATAATGTCAGCCTGGGCTGACCCTGTATTTAAATTAATATTAGCATGTTATAGGTCTAGGTCAGCCTTGGATAACCTAGACTAGGACCTAACTTGCTTTTATCAATTTATCTTCTTTGAGCTAGGATTGATTTGTAGGTCAGTTGCACTTTCCCTTGTACATAGAAGTGGCATGATTCTTACCTCCTCCATTGATATGATCATCATTATAAGAAGCCTTAAAACCCTCTTAACACCCTCCAAAACTTGTTTTGACCCATGTACTAATAGAACGAATCTAAGACATGATTATTCTTATTTGAAACTGTATGAAATATTTTTTTGGATATGTTCTTACTTCTTCAACTTGATCTTCTCCATTTGAGGGTCATCACTTGACCATGGGTGATCTTTTGCTCTTTCCAAAACTTGTTATATTTAATATCTTTTAAAATCCTTGAAAATGCATTAAAATCCTAAAAATCTCTTCATCCTCTACCAATGGCTTGCATAAAGGGGATATGTAGCATGAATTCAATGTACAATTCCAATAAAACAATGAAAATATTTTAGAACCAATTTTAAAGCTTATGGACTTGATATTTGGATATTTTAACCTTGAAAACAATGGAAATACTTATCAAAAAATGAAACTCAGTCTTTTGGGCTTGTAAAACAATAACTCATCATTGGAAACCTAAATAATATCTATAATATGCATTATATAATCAATAAAACCTTATTATCTCTACCTTTTACTCTTGAAATTCTTGTATACCCTTGAATACTGACAATCTTTTATGTTCTTAGCTTGTTTCCATATACACAGTATAAATTTCACATTCTTTTCACCTTACAAGCCTGTAAATGCTCTTGTAAGAGCTTTAGGACCTTCTTGTGCATATTTGGAACTTTGTAACTTGCTTCAAATCCCAACTTCCTTCATCACAATCTCATGAAACCTTCAAATATGACTACAAACTCTTCAAATAATGAAGACTAACCTAGATAAGAGCTTGAATATAATCAACAATTTATTCATGGTCTAATTCACTCTTCCCATGTTGAGATAATTGAAGTACACTATGAGGTAGGAATGGAGGAAAAACCACTAAGTTAAATTTACTCCTAGTCAATGTGTATGGATTGGAGAGCTTGTGAGGAGTCTTAAAATATTAACGTGACTTTATGAGACCTTATATAATGTTTCACCACCTCTAAAATTACTTTAGTGAGTGACATAAGACACTTTGACCCTTCATGACCTCATGAGTTCCTTTTACGACCCTTTTTTGTCTTTATTTCACATTGAAAAGTAATTGGAGAGACCTTTACAATGCTAACATGAAACTAATGAATGGCTTTAAAACTATTTTGATGCATTTTACCTTTAAAATCATTTCATGTCTCTAATTATCAAATAGAATTTCATTAGGCTAATGTGACCCTAGGATTTAAGAATGCTTATTAGGTCTTTTGGTAAGATTTTACACTGAGGTGTAGTTTGAGTGCTTTTAGTCATAAAATAGGATATAACAAGGTTAATAGACCTCATACAAGACTTTTAACACACATTCATATTAAAAATCACTCCAATAAGAACCCTTCAAGACTAATGCCAACCCATAACCTCAACAAATGATTATTAAGCCTCATCCAATAAAGCAAAAAACTTGAGGAACTTCAATGGCTTCAACATACCTTTCTTTAGGCCAGCATAGTGATCATTTAGGTGTTTCAAAGGCTATATTGAATTGATATTGATATAAAAAAAAATTATATCATGTAAATCATGTGCCAAAAGATCAAGGTGACTATAATATTCAACATTCTACTAACTTTTGTGGGCTACTTACCTGATAAATAAGAATCTAGTAGCCTTAAGTATCCATTAGGCATAAGATTCACATAAGGTTCAATACAACTCATTCTATAAATGTATCCATGGATGCAACATGTTGGACCCAATTTTAATGAGCTAAAAAATGCCTCAAAATACACAATAAAGAAGCAAATAACAACAATAATTATGTAACAACACTTAGATGAATGGAAACTAATACACTACTCCAAAAACATGTGCAAATAGCATTTAAAAGGATGAAGATATCTAAACTAATATGTACAAAGGTCTAAAAATGACTTCACTAACAATTCTTGAGATGTATCCCATTGATTGGGATAGGCAACTCCTCTCCATTCAACTTTGAGAGCTTAAAAGTATTGGCTTGCTTACAACTAGCTATGATGTAGGGAGCATCTATATGGCATTAAAATTTGTATGTTTCCCAAAATTTTATCTATCCTCATCCCATTTTAACACTATATATCTTTATTTGAAACACCTATCAATAGCTTTCCTATCAAATGTCCTCTTCACTTAAGATTGATAAAACTTCATGTTATGCATTGCATGGTTCCTAGTTTCTTCCAACTCCATTAACTCTTTTAGTCTCACTATCATGTAATCATTTTTCAAAAATTATAGCTATTTAATAACCTCAAGATATGGTAATTCAAGTGACAAAGGAAACCTTACTTCTCTCCCATAGTCTATCATGAAATGGGAATTACCAACAACCCTCTTAGTTGTTAACTTATCAGTCCACAAAATTGTCTTTAACTTGGTATGCCAAGTTATTTAGTTCTCCTCTATGGTACTCTTGATAATAATGATTAGGTTATTGTTTTTAGATTCTCTTCAAAAATTGATTTATGGGTATTAGTTGGAATAATTTCTCAAATAAATGCCATACTTGATTTTCTAACAAAATCCATAACATTATCAGTTATAATTGTAACTAGAGCACCAAATCTATTAACAATACCTTCATAGATGTACAACATTGAGGTCTCATTTTCATATATAAGTTCCATTATTTTTATCCACCTTGTGAAGTAATTTGTGGAAGTTAATACCCACTTGTGACCAGCATTTTAAGGTGGGTCAATCATCCCAATGAAGTCTAAATCCCATTACATGAAGGGATGTTCTACCTGGATGGGATGAAGAGGAAAGGTTTCTAATTTTTGCTTACCTATAAATAAGACACATTTCTTACAATTCTTAACCCATACATGTGTTTCTCTAAATATATTTTTCCAATAGTAACCATCCCTCATGATTTTAATAGTAATGGTTTTAAGAGATAAATTCTCCACTAATGGGCCATCATGAAATTATTTTAACAACTTAGCAACTTGGTTAGACGTTATGCATCTCAAGAGTACTCCATTGATATCATTTATAACCAATATACCATTAATAATGTCATATATAACTAATTAAAGTCAAAAATACCTTATTTCAGCTTTATTGAGGCCATGTGGATAGTCACTAGTTTCTAAGAAGGTAACCATGTCTCTAGTCCAGTTTTTGGGAACCTCATGATCATCTTGTTGGACTTATTCTAGCACAATAACTAAATTATTATCAGATTCTAGGTCTATTTCTAGATACTCACATATCCCTTTTCCACTCAAAATCTTGGTAACATTGATGTCAATGTGATACTCCATGACTTTAGTTATCCAACTAGCTTTCTTTTCACCTATATCCCTCTTCAACAGGAACTCTTTCACGCTTGAGTGTGAAACCATCGGCTCTATTTTATTATTATAGAACATGTGTTTGAATTTTTTAAGGGATATTATGATATAAAGGAGTTATTTTTCCATAAAATCATACCTCAACTCATAATATTTAAGTGCTTGACTTAAAATTTTAATGGGATACTCCTTTAGATCACTATTATCCTACATTACTATGGCTTATATACTTTCATTCCCCGCAAAAGCATAAAGAATAAAATATTTATCATAACATTATTTCATGAGTGTAGGGGCTTGATAAATTGCTCTTGTAATTGACTCAAAGTTGTCTTTACCTTATATTGACCAATTAAAGGTAGCATTCTTCTTGAGCATAGTAGTGAGAGGTTTGACCAAAGTAGAAAAGTTTGGGATGAACCTTCTTAAAAATTTAATCTTACCCAAGAAAATTTGGATACCCTTTTTGTGACTTGGAAGTGAAAGAGCCAAGATCGATTCCACACTTTTTGGATCAATTTTAAGGCCATCTTTGAAAATAATTTCCCAATAACTTGCCTTCATGCATAACAAACACACATTTGTTTGGGTTCAAGGACACCCCAAACTCTACACATGTCAAAGACTTGCCACAAGAGATCTAAGTGATCATCTGCATGCTTAGATAAAATAATTATATCATCTAAATACACCAAGATCATATCATTTATGAGGCCCTTAAATTCCATATCCATGGCCCTTTGTAAGGTTGCACTAGCATTGGTCAACCCAAAAGGCATCTTATTGTAAGAAAAGGTACCCCATTTGGTGGTAAAATATTTCTTTAATTGATCACATTCTTCCACAAGTATTTGGTTATAAACTAAATGTAGAAGGGGGTAATGATCTTTAAGGGGTGCTCTATTTAAGTCCCTAAAGACCACACAAAGCCAAATGTCCCCATTTTTATTTTTAAGTGGGTCTAGGTTGGTCACTCATGAGGAATGCTTAATGGGGAATATAATATTATCTTCTATGACTTTATTTATCTCTTTTCTCTTTAAAGGTTTAAGATTGGGATTTATTGGTCTTTGATTTTGCCTAACTAGTTTTTCATTAGGGTCTAGTTCAATGGTATGTTGGGACAAGTTTGGATCAAAGCCTCTGAGGTCTTGGTAACTCCAATTAAATATGGTATCATATCTCCTACAAAGACCAATAAAATCCTCCTTTTTATATTGTGTACATACCTTTCCAGCCTTCAAAAGCTTATTTGATTCAAAAACATCACAATATGAACTATCTCAAAAATATAAGTATGATAATCTATACTTGGTCATGATATATAAATTATTAGTCATCCTTTAGGAATCAATAATAAGGTGTTATTTAGTCTTCAAGTGTGCTTTATAAGTCATTTGGTGGGGTTTTAGAGTTTCCCTCCAAAATGAGGAATTTGAAAATTTGAACTACTTATGAAGGTTTGTAAGGATTGAGAAAGTTGTAAATGATAATTTTCTTGTATATGGTCAATATCATGATGTAAAATCCTTTTTATCCTCGTATAAATGTAAAAAACACCTCATCATCTAGAAAGAGGATAATCCTATGTTGAGAAGGCAAAACAAGCATATTGTATGTTGGGAAGATTGTTGAGAAGACTTAGGCTTTATCAACAAGCCTATGTTTGTGAATTAGTTGAGGAAATATAGGATTCATATATATCAATAATAATCTTATAATAACTATTTATACGTACAAGGAGAGGAATAAGGTGTCGTTAAGGTAGAGTAAGGAGTGAAGAATGCCTCTAGGCCTGTGTTTTGACTCTGTACAGTGATAAATAAAGGAATTTTGTTGAATTTTAAGGTATGTTATATGTATTAAATGTATTTTTTCAAAATTTTTATTCTTTATTTCATATGTTCCTAATGATCCTAATATTAGGTTTTGTTGCTAAGACATGAAAAGGGGTTTTGATGGTAGTCTGCCAATGTAAACAGAGGATTGTGTACATGAAAACTTAAGATTTCTTGTCAAATATAGAGATATATATGTTTTAAATATTTTATTTAATTGATTATATCATGTATTAATATGACCCAATACAAAATTAAGTGAATTTTCCTTTAATATGATGTCTATTTGGAATAAATCCTTAAAAACTCTATCTTTACACATCTACAATTCATTATAGTCACTTGAAACATGTATAACACATTGCATGAGTTAATTTTAAGGAGGTTTTTAAGATATTATTACAAGTATTATATCAATAAAAATGGTCACAAACTTTATGAACAATCAATAAATACCTTTGGGGTCTATATAAGTCTATTGGACCCTAGAATAGGGTTCTTGAACACAAAAGGATAAATAACTCAAGATTTAACCTTTGAAATCATTATAAATTTTATGTGAATTTTATAAATTATTTTTTTAATCTAATCTAGGAATTTTCTATATTAATGGATATCTACAAATTCAACTATAGTTGACTGTGTTTTGGGTGACCTATAGGTAGTCACTAAAAAGGTTCCAAAAGGGTAGAATTTGATAGTTTTATCTTATTCCTTAGATCCAAAATTTGCATAAGTGTTTATTAAATTTTTATGATCATTAAAAAATATTTTAATAAATATCATAATTAATTTATCAATGGAAAAAATTCAAGTTCCTTCAAGTAGGCAAAATTAGGCCTACACAGGCATAAAGAGCAGAGTTGTATTTTGAATTTCTTATTTGATAAACCAATAGAACCAACATTAGTTTATCATCATATTATACAATATATAATATTTTATAATGTCATTAAATGGTATATTGAATGGAAACTAGATCAATAACATTTTTGCGAGGACCAAAATAGGCCATATATAGTACTATAGCAGACTAAGACAAGTTTCTTGTTCATTTGGAGACCTAGTTGGTGATTGGACTTATGAAAAATAACCTATAAAAATTAAATAACATGGAATTAATTATTTAATGGTTTTGGGAGTATATTGATTCAATAAAACAAGATTCAAGATTGAAAGTTGTCTTACCAAGGTTTAAAGGTGACTGTCTTGTTGAAAATTATAGACTTTTAATAAATCCACTAGAGGATTCAGTGAGGCAGGATATTCTTGTCATGAAATTTTTATATATCGAGGATACATGGTATAGTATAATAAATATGAATGATATTCAAGTGAGATCATGTAATTAGTCTTTTGTACATTCAAATTTAGAGGACTAATATTGTTCTGCCTATAGTTGTCATTAAGAAGACCATAAAGAGAAGGTTTTAAAGTGAATTTTTATGTTGTTTGGAATCAGAAAACCATATAAAGGTTGAGATAATTTTATCCTAGTAAATATCATCTAAAAATTAAATGGTCCTTTTGAAAACAAGATATTTATTTCAAGTGTGTACACCTAGTAAGCCTAATAGAGGATAGATTGCTTAAAGAAGTCCAATTAAAATTTGATTAATCAGAATATAGAGTGTAATCATATAAAAATAGAGATATAAATAAATTCATTGGTCTTTCAATACCAATATAATATATATTCTTTTTTTACAATCATTAAGAGACCCAGAAGTGGCCTATATTCCTTTGAGTTGGTCTTATACAAAACAAAGGCAAATTTTACATGATATAAGTTAGATCAGAATAAATAAAGTGTGTAAAGTGGATAGTGGATAGGTTTAATGGAGCTAAAAGTGTTCATGAATGGAAAATTAATAAATTAAGCAAGTATGTTTTTAAAAGTATCTTGGGATATAACCTAAAAAGTGTAAGTTTGTCATCATTATCATTGGAGATAAAAATTGGTCCAGAGTTCTCATCCTTGATTGTCATGTTCATTTTCTCACATTTGAGTTAATCATCAAAATTGAACATGATTTATATATTAACCAACCCCTTAGGAAACTTTTTACCTTTCAAATGAATAATTTGATCCTCATAATACTCTTGAAGCTTATGCAAGTTTTTTACTAAGAATATTGCCTCTTCTTACAAATTTTTTAATGATTTGCTTATTATTCTCAAAAACTTGCCAACTAACATTTTTATCAAGAACTGCAAGTCTAACCACTAGCTTGACAAGTTATTATGAATATTTCATAACATAATGGAGAAGGTTGTATTGATATCCCATAGTAATAAGCCTATCAGCATCAACATTTTATGCCCTGAGTATAACCTGAATGTTGAAGGCATCAAAACCTTCAATGAGATCCCACACTCTATGTTTATAGACCTTCAACAAGCTATTCTTGAATATATTTTGTCCTCTAATCTGATTTACAACTATTTCACTATCACCAAACACTTGAATCACCTTTATTCCTCTTTTTTATGCTAACTAGAGACCTTGGATCAGTATTTAGATATATTGTTAGTAAAACTAAACTGTAGCCTATATGAAAATGAGTAATTTTCATTTTGATGGGAAATCAACATAATACCTACACTAACACAATCCATGCTCCTTTAACCATAAAAAAATAACTTCCACATACCTCCAAGATCCTCTTGTGACCTAAATTTTTTTGTTAGATTATGTCTTCCTCGAGGATGCAATAGGTACCCAATCTTGTATCCCCCACATGATCACATGGATCAAAACCATAGTGTTCATTTTCCCACTCATCAAATAAAAAATTTGGAACCTCCTCTAAATGTGTGGTAGTATAATGAATTATATAACTCTCCTCTTGATCATACATGGTGTAATTCATGGGAATATGACTATGAGAATATGGCTCAATTGGTTTCTATAAATGGGCTCAACTTTTATAGTTACTTTAGTACCATACCTAGCCCTAAGTAACATGTGTGACAAATCCTAGGATAGATACCCACCCATATTTTTAGTGAAATACTTGGATAGGTATATATATAAAAATAGGGAGGGAGGTTTATGACTGAAACAAAATGGGAAATGGAGAGACTTGGGCAAGCATGTAAGGTAACATTCAAGTTCACAATGATACCAACGGCTTTGATAGTTGTACCATTTAATTGGATAATTATTTTTGTGATTGGAATGTAATATAAAATTATTGGGTTAACAATATTTTTAGGCATAACTAAGTTACTTACACTAGAATCAATCATATAATTATGTATAAGGCACTTATCAATAATCAAGGAGATGTATCATAGAGGTGGTTTATTGATCTTGCCACCATCTCCTTCTTTTGGTTAGCATAAGTGGGTAGGAACAACTATTGTTGTTTAATTTTTTCATGACCAAGGTGGATTAAATCCTCTTTCAATAAGTCTCTTTGATCAGGAATGGAGAGAGATTACCACATACTAACATTTAGTTTTGTTCTCTTCATCTTATCAACTATATTGAAGGGAATTTATCGACCTTTTGACTGGAAATTTGGAATAGCAACATCTTATCTTTGATGTTGGTTGGTTGGAAGATAATGATAAAGTTAAGAAGACTCTTCAACCAAGACCTCTCCAATAATACATTACCACATCCATGAAGCTAATACAATGGACAAAGAATAAACTATCTATTAATAAAAATATATCATACAATGTTGAAATTATTCTCCTCTTCTCCTTTATAAAATATGCACTACTAGAATGCTTATAAATAGGAGAGAGATATGGGTTGGCCTTTCCTAAAATAATAATTAAAACTTTATGGTAAAAATTTCCAACCATGTATAAACATTAAATAAGGAGTAAATCCCAAATAGACCTAAACATATATTAACCTAAGCTAGTGATTGACTCCAACACCCTCCCTTAATCTATGATTAGAAAGAGAAACAAAAAAATTGGTCTCAACTACTAGGCTTGATGAGGTACCTATGTAAAAATGATCTCTCATAAAGTGGATAAAAAGAGAGAAAACTCATCAAAAAATATACCTCCCAAAAGAGAGAAAAAAGAAGAGAGAGTTAGAAGGCCCTCTAAATATGATGTTTAAGTAGTCCATACTCCAAGTACTCACAAGTCACAAAGGAACTCAATCTATACAAGTGGTCTGAATTCACTACTCTATCATAAAAATAACTAATAATGAGCTTCACCAAAATAACTTCAATCAAGAAGATTATAATTGGTGTCAAAATTACAAAAGATTACTACTTGGTGAAAGGAATACTCAACATCTAAGAAGCAGGATCTAAACCACACACACCCCCATACTATTGACTAGGTGGAATGACATCAAAAAATCTATATGCAAACCCCCCCACATAATTATAAATTGGTGGAGTGACTGAAAGAGGTCTATATGAGTGGGTTGAATCCACTACTTGAACACCAAACAAGTTGATATTGTATGCACCAAAATAACTCCATATCAAGCTAAAAAAAACTATTGAACTATCAAAGAAGACAAGATAACATTGGGATTCACCAAAATATCTATAATTAAAGTTGTGGTAGACTATCAACTATAAAAAAAGTGGTGTTAAAAATACATATAAAACCTCTCAAAAAGATGGCACCTATGGTGATGGGAGAGACTGGCAACTAAAATAGTAAAGGGTGCATAAACTAATATACACATGCATGAAGGTAGATTAGGTTGTAAAATCAAACCCCCCATGGCACTTTACAATTTAGTGTGAATAAAATATATCCTTCACATAAAAATACCAAATGAAAACAAGAAAGACACTAGGCTTCACCAGAATAGCTCCAAACAAAGAGACTATCGACTTGCTAAAGAAGCCATCAACTATCATGAAAGATGCTCAAAAAACAAGGGCCAAAAAAGTGTCTCCATAGAAGAAGGCAAGGTGCTAAAAAAGGGACCTTGATGGAGACATGAAATAAAATACTAGTGTGTCAAAGTGATAATGCAGAATCTAGAATAGAGAATATCATTGGCTAACAGAAGAGTATGATATATGGCAAAAAAAATCATGTATGAAAAAACACACCTAAAAAGATCAGTTGCCAAAAAATGATAACCTACAAAACACATGCAAAGGGATGTTAGATTTTGTAAAAAATGCATCAGAGATAGTATAAAGTGTAATAGTGGCATAATCAGTACAATCTGGCCTAATAAGGAGCAATATGGACCAAATATCATGCAAATAGGATGTCAGTCATAGCCAAAAAATGCATCTAAAAATTATAATGAGAGATCAAATATCCACATACGCATAAAGGTAGACAAGGCTGAAATAGAAAAAACCCTATGGCTAGTGTATTATCCACCCCCCTCAAATTTGGCACTTTATTATTTTAGTGAAATTATAATGAAAATAGGACCAATGGAATGCGCATGGAAAAAATGCACTTTTGTAAAAATGATACTCAAAATTGAGATATCGATCAAAAGTTATTGCAATTCTCATTTTTCATCATTAATGGCCTAAATTAAATAAGATTACACAAAATTTAAATGCACCAAGGACCAAAATATGATTTACCATTTTATTAAAATGTGGGTAGTGGGATTTTATCCCATGACCTCCCATATGACAATGGTCTACCTAAAAATGATTAACCACTTCACATATTACTTAGTTTGAAAAATACTTCCAAAGTTTGCTTTTAAACAAATTTTCAAGTTATAAAAATAAAAAAACAACCTATAAATACTCACACATGTGAGGAAGTGTACATGAATCTGGTCAAAAAATTCAAAAAAAAATTGAGTAATTTCTTAGGCAAAAACCAGATGCAGGTTGTCAAAAAGGGATGAAATCCAGCTTCAAGAATACTCCTCCAAGGGAAAACATAGTGAATAAGACTAATTCAAAAAAATTATAGATATAACCAAGGATTAAAATACCATTTAAGGCCTATAAAAACCTATAATGTCATTTGTCTTTGTGGTTAGCTGAATAAATCTCTTTGTACAGTCCCAAAAGATGAAAACCGTGCTCTAGTTTGATTCTTTGTAAGAGTTATAAAACTGCTTGATTAGTCCCTATTCTAACATCTTAAAAGGATATACAAACTAATCCACAATGGTACAAGATATTCTAATATTAAATTAAACTAAAAATTATATCTTATCTAAGAATCAGATCTCATTTTTCATATTGTATGACCTTAAACCAATAAAAATTTGTACGGGTGTCCATATGATGAAGACAGACTTCAACATTGATGTTCAAGATACCAAAAGAGTTTTACATCCTACTCCAAAATTCTTTCAACTAGTATGATATGAAATTCATGACTATTATTTAACCATACCAAGTTTCATATTTGAAAAATTAGATCCATATGGCACATGGTGATAGAAAATTGTATAGGTGGTAGGTATATGCTAGCACACAATGAGTCAGTTTTTTAGTCAAAAGATTATATATCCTTATTAAGTGATTATACCAAATTATATAGGACATAAAACTCATATTTATATGCCCCTATTCTTTCATATTTGGATTTTGATACATGTATAGCCTAAAACTTTCAAATAAATGCATAAATTGCCTTAAAAGCTTTCAAAATAGACTTTAAACATGGGTCTATCAAAATAATTGCAAAATGATACATACCCTAGTAAATGTCCAAAAAAATATAGATTAAATATCATTACAAAAAACCTCCTAAAAAATAATGGTATGGCATGTACAACAATAGATCCAAATTATTCAAATATAAATCTTCAAAATAAAAACATATATTTTGAAGACTACAAACTATAACAAAGGGAGAACTTAGACAAGTTGAGTGATGGCTATTTGAGAACACTCTAATAACATGAAATAGTTAATAATAATATTCAACCAATATATCTCCAATAATCCATTACCATAGCCATGAATATAGTGTATTACACAAATAATAAACTATTTGTTATCACCCAAATTCACACCATAGAGAAGGTTGTTCAAGCCTTCTCAATTTGGGATAACATGGAATCACCTCTAGGTGTGGGTAACCTATTTGAAGAGTTGATTTTCTATATCATGGTAAATTTCCCATTTACAACACCTAAATCTGATCACTAACCTATTTGCTTGAAATGGAAAGGGGTAGAGAAGAACTGAAATAAAAGGGAAAAATATGGAGGTGATGCACCAAAAATAATTATGCTGCTTATTCACACTTACACTATGTAAATAACTACAAATTTGATTTCAATACTAAAAACCAACCCCTATAACAATAGTACTTCAATATTAAGGTAAGATAAAATATAGTCTTCAAGGTGAAAACTTAAAAGGCCTACTAATAGGCACTAATAACCTTTCTCATACTTAAAACCATACAAGGTTGATAAATGCACATCATATGACCTGCTAGAACATAAATTGCTCACACAAAGGCATGAACAAAATGGATGAATTTAAAGAATCAAAATTTCACTTATCATTCAACAAAAAAACCATATCAAACATTGAATGAAAGATTTGAAGAGACTAAAGTCAGTTTGAATTCTTATTTCAGAAGTAAAACAAGTATCAAATTCAACAGAGCTTCACCATACCAATTTTTTGGATGCTTACAATGCCTCTCAAAGCCACATATATAAAATAATAGTGGAGAACAGAGAGATAAAAGATAATAAGAGAGTTCATGAACTAATTTCATGATCATATCAATTACAAAATAAAGGAAGACTGACACCAAACCTTGAAAGAATGTGTTGTTATCTTCCTCCTCATTTAGAAAAAGTGTTAACGAACCTCTTCACAAGGATGGCATAGAAAGACTCCTTGGAAGTTTTATATGATTTATTTTTAATAGATCCTCTTAAAAAAATTACACATATACCTTTTGGGGAAAATTACAAACCTCCTAATTGACACTTGGTATGTTGAGGATGTTCTATGCCCATTTCTATCTCTTGCACATTTTCTTCTTCATTGGGAGACTAGTGTAGATCTTCATAATTCATTCTCACTTGATGGTAGAGGTATAACCACAAAATTTATTTTGGTTATGAACCATATTAAACCTAAATTATACCTTATTATTTCAATGGAGATTCCATTTCATGTTAGGAGGCTTTAACAATTCGATTAAATCCATATAGTTGCAGCTAGTCTACGAAGTGGAGAGAGAGATTCCTTGCCTTGAGGATTCCAAGTAATTTTGAGGGATGAACTATAATATTTTTTCATGAATTAATTAATCTGATAATTTTTTTTACTAATTTTTATATGCCTTTCAATGTGCTTTGATGTATTTCTAGTTCTCTGGACTTCAAGATGGCCTATACACAACTTTCTTGAAGCCATATGAGCCATACCATTCCACCTAGGCCTATCTGGTCACCTATGTTCCATATCAAGATTTTTAAACCTCATTATATTATTTTAATATGGTTAAATCACCCTTATATTCCTATTTATCCTTTAAAACTATTTAAGAGAGTTTTTCTAGTTAAAAACTTTGAAAATTAGCTCAAAAAAGAGTTTTTTAGGTTCATTTCCATACATAATCAGCTCACACATGCCAAATTTTCACCCAATTATATGTTGGGTAGATTCATAGACACCATTAAATTCATTTAAATTCCTATCCAATCCATTTTGAGTGTTTTAAAGTACTAGCTCTCTCATCAGGCAATTATCAAGGTTTAAGTAGGGTTTAAAAAGTATAGTTTATTAGTGATTGTTCATAGCCCTAAAGTATTGGATTGATAAGATAATGATAAGTATTTTATTTATATAACCTCCTTAACCTATCCCAAATATTTATTATCCCCATGCAATTTATTTTTGAAATTCACATGTGAAGAAAACAGAGCTGCAACTAGCAGAGCTGCAACTAGATTGTCGAGAAGGGGAAATTTGGGAGTAGAGGAGTAATAGTGCTTGTTTTTTGCCCAAAATAAATAAATAGGTACTGATACACATTATACCACATGCTCAAGTGGTCCTTTTTAAATAATTATCTCTCAATTTTATGGAAACTACCCTAAGCCCAGTGTGAGGGTCTACTCATATTCTTGCTCTCTTAACCCTAACAAGTCTTTATTTGTATTTTCTTCTTTCTCCAATGGCCCAAATCTCTTGGATATATCTAACACATTTATAATAACCATATTTAAGCCTTAAAACTTCAAAATATTTTCAAAGTATATAATTTATCTACACTTTCATGTACAGATATGTGTATGTTTATTTAGGCCTACTAAGCCTAATTAGTCTTTTAGGCTTGTTATGACCTTCAAGTACTTAATCACTAAATGAGAATAATATGAAACTTAATATTTAATTTAATAGGTGTCTTTTTATCTCTTCATCTCACCTCTCATTCATAGGCTAACACATTCCTTCATTCTTCTCAAGGATCCTGCCTGTAGGAGTGTAATAGGTTTATGTTAAGCCTCTTGAATAAGTTTGCTTGTACAACTTCTTCAATTGTGTTTAAGAATTTATGTGATACTAATAAATTCTAGGAAGTTTTATCATACTTCTCATGGCCTCTCAATATAAATCCTAACCTTATTCCACTTCTCATTATGGCATTTTGGTCATATTGTCTATTATAGGCCTGTAGACAACAATTAGGCCTAAAACCTTCATTTTCCTTATTTGGCTCATCTCAAGCCTATAAAATCCATTAGTGGTATTTCAGGAAATGTGTTCAATTTTTATATATTTATTATTCCTCTAATGCACTTAAATCACCCTAAAACCTCCTTGGCACCCTCAAAGCCTTCTTGACTTACCTAGTCCACTTCTTAGGTTCACACAGTTCATTTTTGGGGCTCTACCAAATACACGGTCCTTCTTAAAAGGAAAACCAATGATTATGTGAGCCAAATTTTCATAAGAGTCACATTTTGAGTCACTATTATGGATGTGAAACCAATTTCATATTGATTTATATAGGATAACTCTTAGGATCCTTGAGGCTTTCTATACTACTTCAAAGGATTTAAGTTCTTAATAGGCTTAGGTCATTCTTTAATCCAAGAAACTGATAGATTACTATCTCCTAACAAGTATGGATATTTAATAACTCTTATCACCTATTTTATACCCTATGTATGTTTTTTATATTTTCACAACCAAAGTTACAATCTTAAACTTAAGCTTCTAGCTCACTCTCTCAATGATAGCCTGTAAGTGTTTGTATAGGTCTACTAACTACTAAGTGTTCCATGTGATCTTAAAGATGTTAAAATTATCCCAACTCCTCTTATGAGGTTTATAAAACATATGAGACCCTTTATATTCATCCTCTCCTTAAAAATTTAAGGTTAGATCTCATCCACATACAGGCAGACCTGTAGATTTGTGTGCTAGGATTGACACTTTATTTGTTCTACCTCATGACTGATCTCTTCCCTTGAATGATAAAGGTAACTTGAAGGAGGATAGAGATAGTAGTGATAAAATAGAGAAAATCATGTTATATCCTCATTATAAACCCTTTATTTTATCTCTCCATGACCTCAAGAAGGTTTGCCCTAGAGTATCACCTGTAACCATTCTTAGAGATGCATAATATTATTTATCCCCTCAAGTTCATGGCTCATATAATTCTTGTATTTGGTTTAGTAAGTTTTTTATTAGGAGGGTTGATATACATTATTTAAATCTGAATGAAGGCAATAAAACACTTAAACTAGTCCAACTTGCTTGCAGTCCTAACTGTAACATGCAAACTAAGGAAGAACTAGTTTCTTATCAAATGTTATTTTTTTAGATAATTTACCTGATTTTATTTACATCATAAATGCCTTTTTGAACCATGAAATCACCCAAACATGACCATTTTATTCTATTGAGCTTTGAGGTGTATAAATAGAGGTAAACCTAGGCATTACCTAGATGAATAAGGCATTGTGAGCCCTTTACACTCTTAGCGATTATTCATAGATTTAAGGGGCTTAATCAAGAAAATAATTCCACAAAGTGGAAGGTCATAGGGACCCTTTACTATTCTTAAGATATAATCTTCCAATCTTTTCTCTCCTACCTATACCATCTAAAAATCTAAGTGCCTTATGAAGCTACCAAGGAGAGCGATAGGAAGAATGAGTAGGTTTTTTATTTGTTTGAGTGTGAAACTTCCTAAAATGTATGGATTTAAACTTGTACAGAATAGAAGAATCCATAATATTTTTTATAATTTATCTTTACTCTGCAAACCTATACGAACTTCTTGAAATCCCCTCTTTTTTACTTGACAACTATTATATTCTACTTAGAAACTGAATGAACTGAAATGACAAATGTTTCTAGATCTCTCTCATGCCTGTATGGACATATGGTGACGTGTCAACCACCTCCTTTTGTTGAAACCTATCATTTATTACTATATTCCCTCTTAAAACATTATAAATAGTTAAGAGAGATTTTCAAAATGAGATACAATGTTAGAAAAGATATTTGACTTCATTTGGGACACTTGTACGAATCATGGGACATATACAATGACATGACATAATTTATATTACATGATAAAAACCTCACAAACCTTGACACTCCTAGACCTACTTTGACTAGGATATATCTTGACCAAACAAGCATGATGTTAGGAGTACATTTACCTGAAACTTGTCAAACATACCTTAATCTATGCTAAACATGCTTTATGAAGAATTTTCAAGCTTGAAAACCAAAGTGAAGGATTGAAAAGATAATTTTTTTGTTGAACAAGTCTATGGTAGCCAAAATTTGGCTAACACTATCTATTAACAAAATTAGATCATACAATGTTGAAATTGTTCTCCTCTTCTCCTTCATACAATATGCACTACTAGAGTGCATATAAATAAGAGAGAGAGATGGGTTAGCCTTTCCAAAAATAAAAATAACAAATTTATGGGAAAAATGTCCAACCATATACAAACATTAAATAAGGAGTAAATATCAAATAAACCTAATCATAGATTAACCAAAGCTAGTGATTAACTCAAACATTTGAGTTTCCTTTTGAAGAGCCTAATTTTCTTATGCTTAAGGTGTCCCAATGACTGATTTGTCCTTGGTATCTTCATTAGGAGCTTGAGAAGTAAGAACTTGGCCAAATAAAGGATATGGATCTACCTCCATTGACCTCTTCTTGAACCTTGTGTTGTAGGCCATTGGAGTGATTATTTTGATTTGGATCTCATTATCATTTATGGCACACAAGTCACTCTTTTACCAATTCAAAAGAGTAGACTCACATTGCACTTTTATTTTCTCATGGACTTATTCTCCTTGTGAATATAGTTCACTTGATTTCCCTTGAGAAAGTGACACACTTTGGACCACCAAATCTTGGTTGATCACTCCATTCAGACACGTGGCTTTATTGTGAGGCTAATTGCATAGATAACACCACTCATAATGTTGAACTAGATTATTTTGTATAGATCCAATGGATTTTGAAGTGTTGGCAGCATAGGATTTGACTATTAAAAGGCTTAACATGTGTAATATGGCCCTGAGCTTATGCATTGCCTTGATAAGGCTACTTGTTAGGTTGGTATGTCTAATTATAATGTTGATATGGTCTGATATGCTAATATTTCTACTATATTTTTTAGGCCACTAATTCATTTCCAAAGCTCTATAGTAATGTCTTCACTTCATGTAACTCATTGGGAGTGGTAGCAAATGGAATTCATTGGATGGTTGTTATAGGAATGGGTGCCAAAGTAGGTTACATAAGTGGAAGTTTAGGAAATAAGGGCATTTGAGGCATAAAGGAAATCTTTCCCACTTAAATTAGGCTATTTTTATCCCTTATAAAAATATCATGTGCAAATGATAACATAGTACCTTCCATGGACTATATCATGATAGCTATGTCACTATTCAAATACCTCAAGTAGTATAAGAATGAAGTATTCAGAGTAGGCTTCACCAAGGGTGGAATCTTATCCCAAGTTTTTTGGAACCTAAAATTGAAGCTCACCATATATTTATGAGGAGCTCTCTTGATGGTATTGATCTACTTTATAAGATAAATATGATCACTCCTATCTTCAAATTGTTGGAAAAATCTTTATCCTAGCTCATCCTAGCTAAGAATTATTCTAGGTTGTAACCCCCTATACCATTGTAGAGATTTTCCTTTCAAGGAGGTATTAAGAAGTCTCATAGCCACATTGTCTTGAGTGATATTACGGATTGAACATATGTTAGTTGTATACATCTAAAGCTACTTACCTTAATTATTCAACTAAACTCACCAATTATCTTGACTAATTTTGTTTAAAATAAGTAACCCTTCTCCCAACTAATAATTTAATCCCCCTTCCCTTTATATATTTCTCACACCATAATAACCTTCCTACACAACCCACATTATATTAATCCATTATCTATCCCATTAATATTCCCATTAACCTATTAATCCTACTAACTACTTACCCACTTGCTAATTTTAAATTCAAAATATACTATCCACCCCCTACCTACCTATTCATAGCTTTTATTACAAACCTTGTTCCTTAAACCCACCTAAGAACCCCTAATATAATTTCCATTAATCTCTAATGATATCTAGAGTTATCTAACTCTAAAACCTTCCTCTAATCTCTCTAGTCTTCTAGAATCCTCTAAATCTAGAGGATTTTTATAGATTTTAAATTATTTTTTAATCTATCCACCACCCCTATTAATAACCATACAAACCCCTTGGTTGGACTAATTGTATAATACATAAGCTCGCATAGCCATCATACTCTCTCATATAGCATAAATAATCCTTGTTTGCATCTAAAGCTATCAATCCCTTTGCATCCATCTTGAATTCTTGAATCCACCTTGTCTTGGAATCCAATATCATATAATCATATTATACTTAGAGAAACATTTGAAGATCTTGGAGGGAAGATTCAAAGAAGCAAGGTGATGGTAAGAGTATTTTGATTAAAATTTTAATCGCTTCTTCCTTTTCTCTCATTGATTTTTTTTAGAATTTTGAATTGATTTAGTTTATTTGGTGTGTTTAAATATATTTTTCAAATTTTAAAATCTAACATTGGCAACCACAGTGGGATGCCCTCCTTTAGACTAATATTATATGTGTGAGGTGTGAAAAACTTAGATTATAGGATTGGTTAGGAATAAATTGGGCTTAAAATTTTCAAAATTTTCATGTTCCACAAGATTCATGACTCTATTCTACAACTAGAAATTTTGCATATGTGGTTTTACATCTAATAGTCATGGCTTTGACTTGACCATGAAAACTTAACCATTAACTATTAGCCTACCTAGTGTTTTAGTAACCCTTTTCAAAATCATTTATATGTGGTCACATTTTTTATTTTCATATACGATTTTGATTTATTTAGTATCAATTTTTACTTAAGATATACATTAATATATTATTTAGTTAATTAAAATTAAAAACTTTGGTATTTTTTTGGTTTATTTACCCCCTAACTAATCTTTTGATCTTGCATGAATAAGACAAAATTCTGCCATTTCCAAAACAATCAGATCTTTTATAGTAAGCAAAATTAATTATTATCATCTACGATATTTATTTGTATTAGTGATTTTTATTTTGATAGTTACAATTTTGATTTATATATAATCTCACTTATAAACATTGTAATTTGTTTTTTAAATAACCTTATTACTCTCTGCTTGACCTTGTTTTGGTTACAAGAAAGGGAAAACTCTGTCTAAATAAGGTCATTACCTCCTCAATCAATATTTTGGGCATATTATTCAATATAACTTATAGAAAGTAGTGATTTTGATTTTGAATCATGATTTTAACATACTAAAAGTGATTTTGACAATAGCTAATTAATAAGTGTTGTTTTCATTCTATATAGTCTGGTTTTTGTTTGTACTTGCTAATAGTCTAATTTTTGTCTTGTAAATAGTTTAGTTTTTATTCACTATCATCTTATAAGTAGTTTTAGTACTTTTATACATTTTTTATATATTTTAATTTTTCTAAATGCAAAATCACCTCTGGTAAATAGGGATTTTGATTATAAGAAATAATTTTGAGATATTATCAATGATTTTGACTCATAGAATTTTGATAATACCCTTATCTGATATTATTTAGTATAAACTTATTTTTAAAAACTTATTGACCTTTTTTTCATTCTGTTACAAAATCATTATTTTGTTTGGGTAAGAGTTACAATATCGCTTGTTGTGATTTGCAATTTTGATTAATAATTGAGATTTTGAATAACCCATAAGCAATTTTGAATAACTAACTGCATAGTAACCATTTATTATCTGTTTAAACAATTATATTTTGCATATCTATGATTTTGACCTGTAAGCTATGATTTTGTCTTTCTGTAATTTATTTTTAATATTCTAACTGTGTATAGCTATCTAGAAGGGATTTTAAAGAATCAAAAGTCAATTTTGACTTATAAGTGTTTTTATCAAGACTACAAACAACTTTCAGTACAAGATAGATAAGTGAAAGACCACAAATCAAATTTCTAATTTGTTTACTTGCAGGACCAAGACATGGTTTAAGATTTAGGCTTTTTAAATGTTTTAAATATCTTTATTTTTTTTGGTGTGTCTTGCATAATAAAATAATCAATTAAATAAAAAAATTATGTGCCTATGTATCACCCAGTATATTTTATTTTATAGGGTGCAACATCATATGGAATTCATCCCCATGCACTTGCCAATTTTTTATGGGTTGGTAACATGAATTTCATCACCATGCATTCAATCACCCTCTTGTTTTGGTGGTGTATAAAAATCAGGGACAACTATCATTAGGCCAAGCGGTTGACCCCATACAGGTCTTTCATGAAGGGAAAGAGTTAACTCTCTAACCCAAGCATTAGACAACACCCTATATAGAATTGGGCCGCATGTACCTATGGTATATTTGGGATGCCCCCAGTAAGCCTTGTTTAACCTAACATAGGACATTTTGTCCATAATAGGTGACTTATTGTCAACGCTTGTAATATCCCCCATAGTGACCATCAAGTATAGATAGGGATGAGAGGGTTTGGTAGATTTAGTAATGGGTCAATAACCTATAACCTCAATTATAAAGTTGTTAGATGGTGCAGTCATGGAGTTACACTCCTTAATTAGTTTACTAAATACTAAGGCTTATGATTTGCTTGTTTTTATGTGTGTTGTACTAAACCAGTACTCTTTGTGAGTTAAGTTAGCCTTTTACCCTTTTTCCAAACACATAGATAATCCTTAGGATACACTCATCCCATATAGGTCTTAGCCTAAATATTCTTTTCATCATCATATCTTCATCCATTTCATTCTTCAAAATCTTGAGCATTATATCTATGTTATGATTAGGCTATAGTGGTCATTTATCCTCTCTTAAAAATATTAAAATCATCCTACCCATTACTTCATCCATTCCAAAACATATTAATTTGATTAAATATTTCTAAAGTCTATAACTCTTCTAGATTTTATATAGCACATTATCATATTGTCATCTCACATGTTCATAACTAGCTTTATCTAGTCATTGTCTCACTAGTGTGAATATAGGCACCTAGCCATCTCATCATCTAGCCTTGTTGCTAGATTGAATCTCCATAGAGTTGACACATTGGTAATACTTGGTCATTATAGTCTAAGTCCTTGATCTCAAAAATAAAAATTTCATCCCATCCATTATAAACATTTTTACCATTCTAGCCTAAAACTAAGACAAGTTTATTGCTCAAAAATCACATTTCTTTCTACCTTATATCAAATTAGCACCTTGAACATCTATATCACCCAGTTTCATATACCATGTTGATCAAAAATATGCACAAGTCATAATATTGGGACAAGGATCAAAGAGAGAAGATGACATCCTAAGGACATTAGGTGAACAAAGTAGGGATAATGAAGAAAACCAAAGTGACATGCATACTTTTGGAGGAGATGAAATAATTAACAATGATTTATTAAATAATTATAAGATTAGAGCCTAATTTTACAAATATATGTATGAGAATCAAGACCAAATGTTAGTGAAATTCATTAGAATGGGAGGAAAATTACCCCCCACATTTAATGTTGATCTTCTACAACATCTAATCTGATCACCATCTAGACATAATACTCCATCATGCTAAAATGTCATAAAATAATATGGGGAGAATCCTAAATTAGCAGATCATGAACAATAACTATTTGAAGAAGAAGAATCCCTTTAAAATAACAACATTAAGGCTGATAAAATAATATCCACCTTGGAGTATCATCTAGACCAACTCACCCAATAAATCAACTCACTAGCATCTCAAATTCATGAATCCCATAAACCCATGTCACCTAGGAGAATAATTAAAAGCCCTATAAATATCAGCATTGATCCATTAAATATTAAACTAAGCCAAACCAATAATTCCAATTTTTTGATGGACCCTTCATTCACCCAAGAGTGTAAAATTATGGAGACTCTTCAATAGATATATCCTCATACTCAGGCAATGAAATATAGATATGAGGACATTTTTACATCCCCACTAGATATCAGTATTTTATAGATACCCTTTTTGGCACATTTTAAAATTCTAAAATTTGATAAATATAAAGGGAAAGGATATCCTCATGACCATGTCTAATAATTTTATGTATCATACTATGAGGTTATTTACAATGATGTTTACTTGCTCCATCTCTTTCCTAAAATGCTCATAGGACGTACTGTGAACTGGTTTATGCATTTACCTAAAGGATCCATTACCACATTTGAATAATTAATAGAAAATTCTATGAGACACTTTTCCTTCAACATTGAGAATTATATTTCTATAATTGATCTTTATAATACCAAATAAAATAATGTAGAGAGTCATGCATCATTCTTATAGTGATGGACAAGCCTAGTTAGTTTCTTCTGATGTATCATCCTTGAAAAGGAGTTGGCTAAAATATTCATCAATGAACTTGATAAAAATTAATATATCAATTAAAATTTCAATGTGATAATTCATTAAATTAAATTATATTAAAGGGTATCCAAATTTAAAAATCATTTATCTAAAGGGGGACTATCAAGTTGTATACCCAAAATGAACAAAATCAAAATCAGGATAATGATTTTTCAGGTAAGCCCAAGATCTTTAATAAAAACAAGAATATGGTCAGGGATGATGTTACTAATTCCAAACATGTACAAATGGTACAAACATCTTCCCCTACTAAAAAAAATCAAAATATCTCTAGTATTATTGTACCAAAAGGAAAGTTAAAGACTAGAATGGGGAAATGTCATCTTACAAGTCTTGGTGTGCTAGTTGAGATGATCCTGAAGAAATTAATTTTTGCTAACATTATAACTCTCCCAAAAATCATACCTTTGGATTACAATAATCCACTCCTTTATTGGTATCATGAAGATGAATTTTGTCATTATCATCATCTAAAAGAATATGATACTGAAAAGTGTATGTAGTTATCACATTTCATCCAAGATTTGATAGAAAAAGGAGAGATATAAATTGAATGTGGAAGCCATTCAATCTAATCTAAAAAGTAGCAATTAGGAATATACCAAGATCCCCTATTGAAGAATGATCAAAAATATAATAAAATTATAAGGGATCAAGGTCATACCTCTATCTCTAATAAAATTGATTAACACTATGTCCCATATCACCACATCAACACCATCAAGATAAAAAAACCCAAGAGCCCTCAAATATACCTTGTCTTATCCTTAAGATTAACAAGGCCACTTCATATTATGTAGTTACCATAATACATGGTAAAATAATAGTTCCTAGAGTACCTATAAAATACTCATCCTCCTCCTCATCTCAAAAATAATTATCCTTAAGAAAACTCCAAATATTCTCGATAAAACATATGAGATTACTCAATAGTTAGAGAATACTCTTGCTCAAATTTATATCATGAATATTCTCAAGACTTCTTTTATTTATCAATAAATATTAGATAATATCTTTCATGAATCAAAATTTATTAGGGATATTGATACAAATCAATTTCAAGCTTTGGTGGGTCATTTTTCCCAATCACAATAAATCACATTTAGTGCCCAGGACATACCACTGATATGCCTTCATCATAATTATCCCCTATTCGTATAAATATCCCTTACAACCATAAGATCCCATTTGTTCTTATAGATGTAGGATTTTCTCTAAATTTGTGCAATGTAAAATTTCTCAAGAAGCTAATATATTTATAATCATCTTTGGGGCCTATTTTGATAGTGATAAAGGCTTATTATGACTTGAATGATTATCAATAAGAATGATATATCTTCCCATAGTATTAGGCCATGTATTTAATCAAACATTGACCCTTGTAGTGGATGTCGATCTTCCTTATAACATGCTTTTGGGATGCCTACAGATCCATGAGATGAGAGTAGTACCTTCTAATCTACATCAATGCTTTAAATTCCCACATTCAGTTTTAGAGGTCACCATCCTAGGGGAAATTGAACATTTTTTTAGCTATTAAATGGAAGGATCAAACTATGATTTTTATTTTCTAAGCACTCAAATCTTGTATTACAGTCCAAGAGCTATGAAATGTGTACATCCTAATAGCCTATCACCCTCTTCCTCTGAGTCATCAAAAACCACCCATCTAAAAATTATCTCCAAGGGATGTGGATATTATGGATTAAAAACCTATACATAGGAGATCTTACACTATCCCTACAAAGCTATGGGTCCTTGACTATGTGGAAAGATAAACCTATAGTTTATCATTTTGGGTTGATTACTTTCACTAGCTCAAGAATGCTATCAAAAAAACATTTTGAGGAGCCTAATGATTCTTGGATAATTCATGAAGATCTATCCCTTTGTTTTCAAAATAAATAATATCTTAAGGTACATAAAATGCTTCAAAATATGAATTATAGGGGTTAAGTATTAGGTTAAGAGGAATAAGGGATTTTGGAACCTATCATTGTTTGGGAACATCTAAGATGACTTGGCTTAGGGTACAAATCACTAGGCATTTATCTTGACTCTATCATCACAGACTCATCTTTGATTCTTTAAGAGTCAACTTGTAACAAAGAAGTCAAGATAGGTTCTGTCTATAGCCTCTATGAAGATATTCCCTAATGTATCCATTTCCACCATCAATATTTCCTTTCACTACACTGATTTGATAAACTAGGGTCACCAAAAAGAACCAACCTTTGATATATTTCAAAGTGATGAAGCCATTATTGAGTATGTGGGAGCCCAAATTTTTATGCCATCAAGGGATCATAAAAATGGATTCACTATTACTTTAAGTGATTCAACCTATTTTTGAGAGTAACATAAATCATTAAATCAAGTATAAGAAGAGGAATATGGTGAAATTGATCCCTCTTTAATCATAAAAGAAATTTAGTTAAACCCTAAAAATCAAAAGTTGTATCAAGAACTATGTACATAATTTATTGCTAAATGTGCTTCAGGTAAAGAGCTTCCACCACCTCCATCATATATACAATTCCAATCACCTTCCTTGATTGATTAATTCATATAAGTAAATATTAGAACTGAATAAAATGCTAGAATAATCAAATCAAGGGAATTCATACTTCCGAAGAACAACAAATTCTCAATGAGCTTCTCAAAGAGTGTATAGATATATTCGCATGGAGCTACACAAGCATGCCTAGATTTGACCCCAATTTGGTGGTACATCACCTAGTAGTGCATCCAAATTTTAAACCTATCAAATATAACCTTCAAAATATGCACCCTAAAGTGGCATTATTGGTCAAATAAGAATTGCAAAAGTTCTTGGAAGTAGGGTTAATTCGACCAATTGATTATTTTGAATGCATTTCTAATATTATTCTCATTACAAATCCATGAAGAGGAATATGCATTTGCACTGACTTCTAAGACATTAATAAAGAATGTCTAAAAGATGACTTTCCTTTACCTAATATTGATATTATCATGGATTCCACAATAGGTTGGGAAATTCTCTCCCTCATGGATGGTTTTTCAAGATATAATCAATTCAAAATTACTGTAAAATACCAACACAAAATTGTCTTCATCACTCCATGGGGTAACTTTTGTTATCAATTAATGCTCTTTGGACTAAAAAATGTAGGAACAACCTACCAAAGGGCCATGACAGTTATTTTCCATGATATGATGTATGATATTGTATAATACTATGTGGATGATATTCTAATTACTCTAAATTAGAATAGAGCATCCAGTGGTCTTAAGGTGAATCTTTGATAGGCTTAGAGAATATAAAGTTTGATTAAATCCTAGTAAATGTGTGTTTGGGGTTACTTTAGGAAAAAATTTGGGTTTTATAGTATCTCGATGAGGCATTAAATTAGATCATGATAAATTTAAAGATATTATTAAAATGCTTCCACCCAAATACCTGAAGCAGTTATGTAGCCTTCAAGGAAAGTTATAAGCCATTTGCAAATTTATTTCTCAATTAATAGATAAATTCCATCTATTCACTCATTTACTAAAGAAATGAGCTCACTTTGACTAAAATTCATAATGTAAAATGGCATTTGACAACTTAAAGAAATATTTATTAAAATCCCCAGTTCTTTCACTGCTAATATCAGGAAGGCCATTACTCTTGTATATATCTGCTACACCATGTGGCATAAGGGCCCTTTTAGCACAACATAATGATGGAGGAAAAGAATGAGATATATACTACTTAAGCAGAGTATTCATCTCATCTAATTTTAATTTTATTCCTATTAAGAAAGCATTCTTGGCCATTGTCTTTGCTTCCTATAAGCTCAGACATTGAATTTTAAACAACCAAGTAAAGCTAATTGCCAAAGTTGATCCACTTAAATATATGTTATCCAAATGTGCCTTAACAAGGAGGATGGCTAAATAGATTATGCTTTTAAGTGAATTTTACATTGAATATTTGAATCAAAAATACACCAAGGGGAAATTTATCATGGATCAACTAGTTATAACACCTGTAGTAGATATAAAACCATTGATAATAGCCTTTCTATATGAATCTATCTTAACAACTAAAGAATCACCAAGATGGAAAATTTATTTTGATGGATCTTTTATCATGCATAGGTCAAGAGATAGTATTTTTTTGGTGACACCATAAGGATACTTAATCTATAAGGCTTTTCAAATATCTTTCCCATGCACTAATAATATCATTGAATATGAAGCGTTAATTTCAAGACTACAAATTTCCATCTAATGGAATGTTCAACATCTTCAAGTTCTAAGTGATTCTCAATTGATTATTAAATAGGTCAATGAGGAGTTCCAAACTACATATGAGAAGTTACTTTCGTAAAAATAAATGGTTAATCAATTAAAGAAGAACTTTTAGTCCATAACTTTTGAATAAGTATCAAGAGGAAGTAATAAATTAGAAGATGTAATGGCCACTATTGGGTCTCTAATAGATCTCCTAGAAGATGTCCTTGAAGGAAATATTTTGGTCAAATAATTATTATTACCTACACATCAGGCTTTAGCTCATTATTATATATGCACAATCCCTAATCCCAATCAACCATGGCACCCTGATATTTATGCTTACCTCTATGACAACATCCTTCCACCAGACCTTAATCACTATCAATGCAAATCCTTCATCCAACATGTCTCCCATTACACTATGCTCAATATCACCCTCTATTAATGGGGCTATGACAGGACCCTATTGAGATGCTTGAACTTAGAAGATGTTCTTTTAAATAAGGAAATTCATGACAGTATTTGTGGAGGTCATGTCAGTAGAATGACCCTCGCCAAAAAGTTACTCTAGATTGGATACTATTGGCCTACCATAGATCATGATGCCTATCAATACGTGTGAAAGTGTGTATCCTATATAAAACATGGGAATTTTATACATGCCCCAGCTTAAAAACTGTAGCCTATCATGAGCCCCTGGCCTTTCTCAATATGGGGATTAGATATCATTGGAAAAATTAATACCATTTCATTAAATGGTCATTAATTCATTACTATAACTATATATTATTTTTAAATATGGGTGTAATCCATGCCGCTCATATATACTACAAATTTATTTTAAACAAGATCATTTTTTGTTTCAAAATTTTGTATAAAATAATATCCAATAATGGCAAGTCTTTCAAAAATTAGGAAGTCAAATACTGTGTAATAAATATCACATTAAGCATCATTTTTAAACACCCTATTACCCCTAAGGTAATGGACAAGTGGAATCTACAAATAAAACACTTATAAAAATGCTTAAAAAGATTATCAATGATGTTGGAAAAAATTGGCATAGGTAGTTGTATCTTATACTATGGTCATATAGAACCAGGGTTCAAACTCCTAATAGGACCACTCCATACTCTTTAGTATATGAAACTGAATCCATCTTACTATTTGAATTTGAAATCCCCTCATTATTCATATTTTTATGGGGCATGATCATGAACAATGCATATAGAATTGAGCGGCTGCAAGAATTAGAATTATTAGATGAAAAACATTAGAATGCTCTTGACCAGTTTAGTGCATATCAAAATAAGTTAGAAGGACAATATCAAATAAATATAATCTCAATAATTTGAAATTGGTGACCTAGTCATCAAATAAAATCAAAATAACACCAATGCTAATTAGGAAAATAAAGGAAATTTTGAGCCCAATTGGCTTGGGCCTTCATCATTATTGCCAAATTTAGATCTGAGGCATATAAGTTGGCCACAGTGAGTTGATGAATATTATGCATATAAAATGGTTTTACACTTATAAGGCATGAAATATTCTATCCTCTAGAAGGAGAAGAACTCAGTGAGCTGATGAATATTATGCATCCAAAATGGTTTTACACTTATAAGGCATGAAATATTCTATCCTCTATCTATAAGAACCATGTTCCCAATACTCACCTATACTTGTGGGTGTTCCCATCCATAATTACTCATCTCCCATCATTTTTCACATTTCATATCATCTGCTCATCTTCCACATGACCTTGAACCCAATGATGTATAGAAGTCATATGATTCAAAAATAATGAGGTATGATCATTAGAAATGGGGAATATTAATGTTTAAAGTGTAGAGGAAACTATTGAGGAGTCATCTAGAATATTTAATCCACTCATTTCCTATAGAACTAATAATTACTCCTCATATCCAAATTCAAACAAGATCAATTATCCTAGATGGCTCTTCTTCCTACCAACCTCAATAGTAACTCTCTTTCTTCATCCCCATTTATTACCCAAAGTATATACCACCCATCCCTACTAATATTATCATTAGAGAAAGGTCATTAATGATCCCTCCTCTAGGATGTATAACATATTTTATAAAAAAATTAAATTGAATCTTGAAATATTTTACCTAGTTCTTGGGATCATCATATACCCAGTTTGATCCAATCTCAATCATTAAAAATCATTATAATAAACTTCTTTGTAAATATTTTCAGGTCATTTTGTAAATATTTATTATCTATCTTGTAAATATCCTTTTATCCACATATTAGGTCATTTTGTAAATATTCATTTTATACTATCTTTCTTGTAAAAATACTTTTATTCACATATTAAGCCACTTTGTAAATATTCATTATATATTATCCCTCTTGTAAAAATCCTTTTATATTCACATATTAGGTTATTTTGAAAATATTCATTCTATATTATCTCTCTTGTAAATATCATTTTATTCACATACTAGGTCGAATTGCAAATATTTATCCCTCTTGTAAAAATCCTTTTTTTCACATATTAGGTAATTTTGTAAATATTTATTCTATATTATCTTTCCTTTATAAACCCTTCAAATATTAGGTCATTATATAAATATCTATTATAATCATTTGTCTTTATTGTAAAAAACTTGTATTATGTGGTTGTGTAAATACTTGTGTGTAATTTTCATCTTTTTGAATGTAATCTTTTGTAAGCATTTGATGTGTGTAATTTTATCTTCTTTTTAAATATTCTTGATTTTATATATAGGTAACAAGGATGGTATGAATGACTACCCATTATGAACTGGGAATGTCAATCATGGAGTTCCCTCTTAGCCTTCATGCACTATAGTAGCAACATCACCCCAACTACTCAAATGTCATGGTGTATTTTCTAGTACAACAATAAAATGGATAGCCAACATTTCTATGGCTTCAAGACATCTTACCCTAAATCCACACCCCTTAATCATTAAACTATCTCATTTTCCCATCCTATCCAATCTAGACATACCAACTTGTTAGTCTACTAATTTATCCATTTCACTTTAGTGCAAGAGGATTATCTATTATCCCTTTTCAAAATTCATGAGATATATAATTACATTTTTAAGTACAACCTATTCGAATCTTGGCACATGTCAAAAAAAAATAGTAATCATACATATTTCATCCTAATACCATGTTAATTTATTTCATTTTTATGTCATCACAACACATTTTTCTACAATATTCATTGGCTATATTAATACGCCATGATATTAACATCCATGTCAATCATAATCATAATTTTTCATCCCATCACTATATACATAAAATTAAAACATATCCATAAGAAATGTAATCACAAACCATTTTGACACATGTAAATAATCATAACCATTACGCATCCAAAATACATCAAATATGAATATTTATCATCTCACACCAATATAGTAAATAATCTAATTTTATTATCTAACCTAGCATCACATCATAATCACACGTGCAAATCCATAAAAATATAATATAACACAATGAATCACATCAACATATAATCATATCAAATGTCCATGAGTCATGTCAAAAATCACATACAACCATAACTATCATGAACATCCATGTGCCAAGAATGAAAAATACAAGTCTAAAATAAGATAAATGTCTCACATCAAGATCCTGGTGACCCTAATGGCCTCTTAGGATGCTGGTGAATAGAATGTGAATAAGTATTGGCCTTATACAATGGTGTTCATTGGTTGATCAACACAACACCCTCATATAAGCTCCTATAGTACTACACCTCCCTAGTCAACTAAGATATATATCTAGTCACGTCTCCCAAACCCTACCTCTAAAGTAATGTGGCATCCTCATCTCTATCCATCTCATCCACCTATAACTCTACTTCTCATTGACTAAGCATAGCCTAAATATATGTGACCTATCCCTACAGAGCCACTATCTACCTATCTCTATCACCAATCTGACCTAATAATGCAGTCAAGTAGGATAATACAAGACCCATTTACATATCTCTTTGGGTTATTTATCACTATAAATCAATAATATGTCCCTAATCCCTATCCCTCTCCTTTGTAATACCTAATATCTATACTACTCTATCCCTCACCTCCTATTCCAAGCTCTCTATCTGAGCCTAGTCCTCATCTCTCATTGATGCTTTAGATGGCCCAGTAACATCACTAGGTCATGGTCTTATACCTATCCCTGCATTTGTCTATATAATTACCTAACCAACCACTATATATCCATTAATAACCATCAATCCATGACCATATCCACCATCCCCCTACCTATGGCTACCCTCTCTAAGCCCTCCATCTCCATAAGCATGCATGTGCCTAAAGGACCCTCTAAACAAAACCTCTCCTACTAGGCCTCCAAATAGGTCTCAATAGTATCCTCAATTTCCTCTACCTCCACCATGTTATATATGCCATCATGACACCAAGATCTACCATCATCATCTAAAAATCCTAGATGATGGGAGCTATGCCACCATAATCTACATGAGCTAGAACCTTATCCACTGTGCACCCCCACAGTGGCCTCTCCTTATCACTATAATTAAATGGATGCTCCTCCCTAGGAACATCCTACTGAAAAGAAAATTAGCATTGTATCCTATTTGGATTATATCTCTCCACTATGTAGTCATGATGTCAAGTCAAGTAGCACTCAGTCAACATGTAGCTAGTATACTCAACATCCTCAGGCCAACCCCACTGAACTTGTTTATAATGTATCTAGTTGATTTGCACATATATCAAACTATAAAATGTTTGCTTATAAAATATCATATCCCAATCAAGGTCCATTTTTACCCCAAGAATGATAAACTATATAAAACTAAGGGCTAATATAGTGTTTGGTCAACTTGTGTATCTAATGGTCTCTCAATGGCCAAGTGCTCCCATGACCATATCTCTAATAATAGGGATGGCCCAAAACTAGTCACCCCCTATAAGCACCCATATTAATATAATTGTATAGATGTCCTAATATAATCATCTCTATAATCATAAACCATGTCTACTACCACATCTCCTAATCCCAACTAGAACCACTACCCGCTCTTGTCTGAAAATAGTATACTAGTCACAAGAGACATAAAAACTAGAGTCAGCTGATCCATGGTACCATCCTTAAAATCCCTATCAATATCAATCTATGAATATCAAACACCAACATGTAAATGAACACACAACCTCTATACATTAGCTCTCAGTGATCAAGATCTCCAATAAATAACATCTCCTCTCATCGGTAATCTGAAAACCCATTAGACATCCTCAAGGGTCACAGTCATCTCCCTAGTAACAAAATGGAAGGTACTCATAGTCAAGTACAACCTCTCTACTAATGTAGTAACTAGAGCATAATCTATCCTAATAGATGGCATATTCACAATATAGTATAATCCCATCATTTCCAATACTTTAAAATCAGCTAGTTTTAGTCGGTACATCTCATGCAACACCATTAGCCACCACAATCTAGATGCTAAAACCCCTAGATCCTCCTACACAAGCCACCTTATTATCCTTTACTAACCAAAAAACTATATCCTAACCTTGATTTTCCTATTCCATCCCTACCTTATCTACCTAGTTTACATATTTATTTACCTATTCTTTATCTAACTAACCCTTACAACTATCCTAATTAATATCATAACTTGTTATTTGCCCTTAATGATTCTACAACATTGATAATCCCTTGCAATGATCTTGAAAAACCACTACTTCCTTATTTCAGTCTTGTAAAACCATAGCTCCACTATTATAGTTTTATAATACCACAAGTATTCACTATATTTTTGGAAAATCACCTATTGCCAGTTGTAATTTTACAAAACCACAGATGTTGAGTGCGACATCACAGATTGTGATTGCACAACTCAAGGTAATGCCCCCAATTGAGATTTTTCACTCTTACATTTTTACTTATAATAAATTAATTAAATAAAAAAATTAACAAGATAGGGTGGAATATTTATTATTGGTCCAGCATTTGTAGGTCTCTAATACTCACAAACCCTCTCTTCATGATGTGATGCACAAAGAATGTGATCCATAGCTAAGGGATCCAAATACTAATTTTGATATATCCTAGAATAAAAATTAATCCCTTTTTACCCCCACCCCCTTTTTCTATTTTACCCCCTTACCCCTATCTCTTTCCCCTAACTAATGTCATTTAACCTTCACTAACATTTTTTTATCACTATTTTTCTTTTCAATCCTTCCACCTAAACATTTAATCATGTTCATCATAACTATTATCAATTCCTTAATCATTTTCAATGGCATGGTATTTCATATCCCCACTCCCTATCTAACATCGAGAGTCATAACTACATTGGATTGAGGTCTATTTAGACTATATAGGCAGCATTTGGCCACTTTTTAGTACCCAAGGGTAGTTCAACCACCCACTAGCTTCCTTTCTCGTCCCCTTGTGATCACTTGAATTTATCTGTATTAATCATGTTGAACTATCATCTCATAAAATCCATTATATTTATCTTTTATTGGCTTGTATCATTCCCTTGCATAAATCTTTAATTGGGATATGATGACAGATCATGACCTTTATCTTCTCGACATGCATCCTTGCCTAAAACTTGTCTTAGTCTTTACATTCCCAAAAGATATGTATTTATCTTAAGATAATTTATCTTACCTATTGAATTCAATTTCCTCTTCCCTTGGCATTCATCTTTGCCTAAGGTTCATCTTAAGAGGCTAATCAATGTTGTTATGGGGCATTCCCCTTTGGGACTAATCTTACACCTACAACCTCACTTATATTTATTCCCTTGTATCCTTTCTTGGGGAATCGTATCACTTGTAGCTTATTTATCATATGTTCATCCTAACCCCTACTCATCTTGACTATATACCTACCCTATATCTCTTTTTTAGTGGCCATCTAGTTCATTCCTCCCTGCATGCCCTCTCAAGGGGGAATCATGCAACCTCATTTTTATTATTCATCGCACATTGGTTCTTATTTGAAATACAATTTATCCTATTTAATCACTCATAATTCCCTTTAAAATAGGGGGAAAATGTATACATCTAAATCTAGTCACCTTAATTATTCAACTAAACCTGCCAATTATCTCTACTAATTTCATTTAAAATAAATAATCATTTTCCTAATTAATAATCTAATCCCCCTTCTTCTTATATATTTCTCACACCATAATAACCTTCCTACACACCCCATTTTATATTAATACATTATTTAACCAATTAATATTTCCATTAACCTATTAATCCTACTAACTACTTGCCCACTTACCAATTTTAAATTCAAAATATACTACCTACCCCCTACCCTACATATCCATAGCTTTTCCTAAAAACCTAGTTATTTAAACCCACCAAACCCCTAATATAATCCCCATTATTCCCTAATGAAATATAGAGTTATCTAACTCTATAAACTTCCTACAATCTCTTTTCTCCTCTAGAACCCTCTAAATCTAGAGGATTCTTATCAATTTTGAATTCTATCCACCACCCCCATAAATAATCATGCAAGCCCCTTGGTTGGACTAATTGTAAAATAAATAAGCTCATATAGCCTTCATACTCTCTCATATTACATTCATAATCCTTATTTTCATCTAAAGCCATCAATCCCTTTGCATCCATCTTGAAGTCTTGAAACCACCTTGTCTTGCAATCCAATATCATATAATCAAATTATCCTTAGAGAAACATTTGAAGATCTTAGAGGGAAGATTCAAATAAGCAAGGTGATGGTAAGGGTATTTTGATTAGATTTTGATTGCTTCTTCAATCTCTCTCTTTGATGTTTTTGTGAATTTTGAGTTGATTTAGTTTATTTGGTGTGTTTAAATCTATTGCTCAAATTTTACAATCATACATTAGCAATGTCTTATATGTGTTCTATTAAAGTTATAGCATTCTCACTAGTGAAGGAAGGTATGCTCTTAAGATTTACAACTGGGATATCATAATATTATTTAATGGACAATTGGTTGCCTCTATTGAAGGCAACAAATAATTTATTTATTTGGACCACCATATGATGAATAGGATTTAGCCTCCCTCTTGGTCTAGGAAATCTATCCAAAAGAGGTGTAGACTGAGTCCTTGGAGAAGGCTATCTGGAACCTATATCTCTTGAGACCTTGATAGTGTAGTTATTTTTATTCTAGTAAATAAAGACAATTCAACAAACTAAAGAACCAGTACCTCTTATAGAAACCCTTGTTTCCTTTAGCATGAAAGTGTAGGACTAATTTGAGACCCAAAATTTTTGGAGTCTTTAGGTTACTCTAAAATGTCTTTAATTATATAGCATATTAAGGATCAACACCAAGTCCTCAACTAAATTATTTAATCCTATGAACATTGGTCCCTATTGGATAATTTAGCCACCCTTGATCATGGTATTTTCAAACAATGTTTTTGAGTTGTCCAACTTTGCACATGGTCATCTACAAAGACTTTAACATGTTTAAGGTACTTTAGCATAGTTTAAGGTATTTGTAAAAGTTAAGGTTTAATGTTTGTGCTTTTATAAATCATTTTAGTGTCTTGAAAAAATGATTAAATATTATTAAAGATAGTCTAAATGTCAAGTAGATGTCATGTATATTGGCACACACATGTCAAGGCATCTTGAGTTAGTTTCCAATGTGGAGATGGTAGTTTAAAGTTAGAAAACATCAATTACAAACATCTTATTTAAGTTAAAAAATCAAATGAGCATTCAAGTCTAGATTTTAATACTTACAATGGAGGTTTTCAATGGTATTTCATCAAGAAGGAGGTTTCAAACTCCTTAGACATCTGGACTCAAACTGAGAAGGTCTCAAAATGTTACAACATTTAGTATTCTACATATTTTGAGGAAGATTATAGGTTTCTACATTGGATTAAAGGTGAATTAATCTAATTAAAGCTTGATCTCAGGTGATAAATCCCTACCAAAAACTCCTCCAAACTTATCAGGCCTAAAACCATGCTCAGGTAAAGGTACAGGTCCAAAAAAGGTAAAAAATCACTCAAGTCTCCATCGGGTCACCCACAAGTAAAGAAGGTCAATAGGTTTAGCATTGTTTCATGGAGGAGAGAGAGTGTGAGGAGCATTCCTATTATGATTTTAAGTTAACCCCTATTCCCTATAAATTTTTGGTATAATTTAAAGGTTTAGGGGCATGTGTTATATGAACCATTGCTAAGAAGATAAGTGCCTCTAAAACGCTAGCAAACCCCATGAACATGGTTTTCTCCCTTTGACAGTAGTTTTATGTTTGATGAATACATGATGATAGTTTTATATCACTCTAAATGGTTCTAAAATTCCTTACAACACCAAATCCAAAAGGATCATCCCTGATCAGACCTCTATTGGCAAGAAAATCTCATTGTTTTATTGATTCTTGACTAAACATGTAGGTTTAGAGGTTGTGAAGTGTTTTTAGAGGATATGGGGATTAAATGTGTATTTTACTGGTATATTCACATCCAAAATGATATTATAATATCCTTAAAACATAATATAATCACCCAAACAACTCAAACCAAGAAGTCATTAACCCATTCAAGAGGATTTCTCCATTGTCCTTAATTTGTAGGTTGCAAAAAGCCTAAAAATGGTGTTTTATGAGATTTTATTGATTGATTGAAATTATAAAATGATTTTATGATATATATGGTTCTATTTATGTCCTATAAAAATTATGTCTTTAGACCCCACAAAAATCAATATATTCCCATTTCTCTCTCTAGGTCCATTGTTCTTGATTTTTTAGTTGTTACAGACCTGAAAAGGAGTGGTCATGATGTTTTTCATGATTAATAATGAAAAAATAGAAACTTTAATGGTTATATGGGTTCATATGGGTTAAAATAAAAAATTAATAATCTCTTTATAAACTTTAGAACTCAAAATATTAAAAAAATATCAAACTAGCATGTTTGTTACCCTACAAGCCTAGATTTTACAAACAAATGCATATTTTGAGTTATACTCAATTAAACCTCATGAAAATTGACATGTAATTATATTTTGATGTCCTTGAAGTTATATAATTAGTTTAATTTTTTTATAATTCATGAAGAGGGATAAAAATCTAAAACACAGGTTTGTACCATGAAGGAAATCAAGGTTCTTGACTGGTTTACATGGTGTTTCAATGTGTGGGAGTTTCTTGACCAATTGAAGAAGTTTTTTCAAGATTTGGTAGATTTATAATGATATTACACCACCCATATAAAAATTCATCATGGTCATATTACATTTATCTCAAGCAACAGACTAAACCAAACGAAGTTGCCCTCTCACTTGCATTAAAGAAATGAAGTTGCAAACCTTCTTAAGGCCATAAAAAGAATGAGAACCTCTAAAATACCATATAGACACCTGATGTTACTCTTGGAGAAATATTTATTTCATAAAAAAGCTCATTCTAGTAACTGATGGTAGATTTCAAGACCAATTACATAAGTAGTTTGTTAGTGTTAGGGTGGTCAGAGCTCTCAAGGGTGAACATAATCATCTATCAGCCTTTCTAATCTTGTTTTAGGGTAAATTCACTCTATAATATGTTTTTTTAGGTATTAATTAATGATAACAACTTGTTAAACCTGTGTTTTTCCTCTAATAAGCCTAGAAATGTCTTATAACTAGTTTTCCACCAAATGTTTTTCATAAAGACCTTGTAGTAACCTTTTCAATATTATCTAAAGTTAAACATGTTAATGAGGACCACTAATAGACCTAATACACCTAAAAAATCAGATTTAAAAGTGTCTAAGTGTGAATAAGAGGTGTCAAGAATCCCAAAGGTATCTAGAGGTAACTGTTAACTTGTAACTCCTATATCAATAAGGGAGGTCAGTTTCAATAAGATAGGATGAGTCATAGAAGGCCAAGAGACTCCTACACCACCTTTCATGAAGACATAATCAATAAATTAAAACTCATGTAGGATAGGAATATATGACTATTTTCCTTCATTTCATTAATGTTGTAATTGATCTCATGATTGGATGAGATCCATCATGATCCTCCTACACATCCATGTTCTCTCTCTCCTCTCTATTCTCTTATACATACTCTTGTAAGTGAAGTTGAAATCATCCCCCATATGATTATGGAGAATACCTAATCCATTTTTAAACCCTTTAAATCAATATATGACTAATTTTTACCTCTTCTTATGAATACATCTAATGTGTATTCATAAATATTGATCTTATCAAGTCATGATTTGGTTCTCCTTGTTTGATATCCCATTTTTTCACCTCTACACATTTTGAAGTCACTCTTGTAGGTTATAGTTAATGTCATATCTGATTCATGCATTGATTATTAGTGGATATCTTTCCTCCCTCTTAGTTATGCATTGCATCTCTAGTTTCTCTACAAAATACTGATGCAATACGATTAAATTAGGAGTTGTGTAGTGTTAAGTCAGTTCTATTATTCATTTTTGAACCTAAAAATTAGTGGTAGTGATCAAGACATCTCTTTTGATTTCATGTTAATTTTCTCTCTCTCCCTTTTCCTTGCATTTTAGTAGGTGTAGTGTTAGTTTTATGTGTAGCATCAATAAATCTAGCCCTCTCTAGAGATTCACTCCACCATTTAGGTCACCCATAGACTAGGAGTGTTTTTATTGTGTCAATTAGGTGAGGATACTTGAAACGCCTCCTCAAAAGGTGTAACTTAAAGTGATAATAGTCCCATTGGGCATGCTAAAAACTATTTTCACTTGGATCTTGCACTTTTTCATTTAATAAATTGATCCAATTACAATGATGGGATCATCCACAAGATATGGGACCTTGGCTCCTTGGGATGAACCTCTGAATAAAGTCAACTTCCTTATTAAATTAGATTCACCTAATTTAATATCAATTTTAGTCCTAAAACTATGATAAAGAGACCTATTTATAGCTAAGGCTATGAGTCTTAGTCATGGAAAACGGGAGAAATTGAACTAAAACTAAAAAAGAGGTGATGCACCATGTCTAGATATCTCCTCCACCTACTTGGAAAAACACAATAAATCCTCAAAATTTATAGAAACTCACATAACTCTTAAAAAACCTACAACTCTCTCAATGTTTGCATTAGTAATATGTATTAAGGTAGTGATCTACACAACATACAACTTACAAAGAAGGCTAAAAAAGTGATAGGACAATAGCACAAGGGAAGGAAACTTCCACAAAATGAAGATCAATAGTCAAATTTATACAATACTCAATAAAATTGATAAAGTAGGAGAGGCAATATCAATTTTATTAGATTCAAGGCATCAAGCTAGTATTACAAGTCTCAAAAGAACAAATTTTTGTCATACCCAAGAGGAGGGATCATGAACAAGTCATTTTTAGTCCTATATATAATAAATGGAGATGAGAGAGAGGAAGAGATCGCTATAAGACCTCATGAATGTTATTGTTACTGCATTAATCGAGCCTATACAAGATAAGAGACAAGGGAAAATGGGGTTATTAAGCTCTCTCAAACCCATTAGGCTTCTCCCATGAAGATATTCAATGAAATTTAGCATAGTAGTGAGAGAGGAGACCTCATTATTTGTTATCTTTGTCCTTATGAAGGCTTGTGGATGATTGACGTGCTCCTTAAATGTTTCCATATTCTTATAAAACTCTTGCCTTAACTACCTTAACTCACCCATCTCCTCATGCATGCATGCTAGAGAGGATATATCTCAAGTTAACTTGCCATTATTATCATGTTTATTAAATGTTTGACTTGAAAATGGATTTCAAATTCCCATTTAGACCTTTAGAATTGACTTACCATGACTACCACTCCATGGATGGAGTAAGATAATTTTCAATGCCTTAAAATCTCTTTCATGTTTTTTATTGTCACTTATTTCATCCATGGTCATCCTATAAATCCTGTAGAATCATGGACTACTTGAAATTAGCTTTGAATTTTATGTGAAGGCCTCTTGTAGAGGCTAAGAAGCTGGTATAGCACCTTATTTAACCATGAAAGCTCTTGAAAAAGTTAATAAACCTACATTTCATGCTTGAGGGCTCCATTGTGCCTTATCTTATACCCTGCAAACCTAAAATTAGCTCTTTATAGCCCCAAAAGACTCTTAGAACATGTATTAGATCTATAAGCTAGGTTTTGATGTCATAAAACCTCCATCTATTTAATTTACAAGCCTCATAAATTTTTTCTAGGATTTAACATCTTTGTTATCCACACTTATTTTTCATATAGTCTTTCAAAACTTATTAAGAAACCTTGAAACTCATTCAACTCTATCAGCTAGTCCTACAACTTTGAAATCATACTATTGATAGCCTTAGGGATATTGAAATCCTCATGCAAGCCTCAATGATTCTTCATTCACCTATTGATATAGTTACGGATGACTAAAAGTTGCAAGCATGAAAGTGAGGTTTTTGGGCTAAACCCTTCCTATCTTAGCATTATGTCTTTGAAAAACAAGATTTTACAAACCTGTAGGAGTTTTCCTAAGTTTGGACTCCTCTTAATAGTTTAAAAATTGCTCCAACTTCTACCTACAACCTTCGTTATTTCACTTTGTAACCTACAAATGGTCTTGGAAGGTGATTGAAAGTGTGTCAAAACTTGTAGGAAGGTCTGCAGACTTATATTATCATGTTAAAACCCTTAAACTCTACACTAGTAGACCTACATGCATCTTCATCATGTTTATAACTTGACTTGGACGTATGGAATCTTGAAAGAATACCATTTCTAGCCTATTGGCAAGCTTGTGAACCTATCAAGACTTATTTGAGGTTTGAAACTTTCAAAATTACATGTGGAGGCATTTAAACCTTGCATGAAGGGTCAGGTAGCCTTCCTCAATACTTGTATACCTACAAATTTCATTACTCCACTTTGAAAACCTACAATCATGTTATTCTTGCCTAAAAATTTCTTGAAACTACCTAATTCTAACCTGCATGCCATTTTGAGAGCTTTGAGAATCATGTTTCTATCTTGGTTAAACAATAAATCCCTCTTAAATATTGTAGGACTACTTAAAGACCTATAAGTGTATATCTCTTGCTTGAAAACTTCACTTCATAAGCTTGAAACATTTTAACTTAGAAATCCTACCTATAACTTTCATTATTTAACCTTGTATTCATTCTTGGTCTATAATAAAGCTTATGGGATAGACCTATAGGCTTGATTTGGCTCAATAGGGGTTTTCCTTGAGGTTTTAAACCTACAATAGTACCTTGGAAACATGTTGATAACCACAATACTTGATTTACCATTTAAGGCTTAAGACCTCATAAATATTTATCTTGCAACTTTCAAGAGATTTTTGAGACCATAAGACATGTTGTAGGTAAGTGGATGAGTGCCTAGAGCTTGGTATTCATTCTTCTTCTTCTATCTCATGAGGATCCTACTCAAGAATTGCAACTAGTTTATAAGATTCTTGAAATCTAATAGAGATCCTCCTTGATGTCCATAGACCTCTAAGTGAGTGTTATAAACCTATAAGTCTTCATGAATCTCCCTAGCCTTAAAATTTATTGGAAATTCTTCAAAACTTATCTATAATTTTAGATATTTCATTCCTATATGTCTATAAGAAATTTATGAGGATTGGAACCCCTATTAAAGGTTGTATTACATTTTTAATTCTTAGTGAGACCTATGACACCTCACACTTTGAAAACCCAACTATAGGAGCCTATAGGAGATCAATTCTAATCTTGAAGACCATGACTTTAGTTGTAGGCCTGAGGGCTATTAGAGAGTTCATGCAACTTCATCATAGTGATAAGATATTATTGAGGGCTCTTGATAGCTATGAAGGCTCTCTATTACCCTATAGGCTTTTTTCACCCTTTATCATGCTTGAAACCTCACCATGATCCTTGGTAGACCTATAAATTACAAGGCCAAGAATCCTTGAGAAAGCTTTAAGAAGCTCAATATCATTCTTGAAGTCTCTAGTCCAACTATATGCCTAATTTTGCTCTTATCAATCACTTTAAGAAGATTATAATCACTTCAAGAAGGATTCCACCCATATAATCTTTGTACATGTTTATTATAAGTGCCAATCTCTAAAAGAGATTGCACTTTGTCTGTCTCAAACCTATAGATGTTTTAGGGATCAAGACACTCTTTCCTAGCATCAAAAAGCCTAATATTTTTGTTACAAGCCTAAAATATTCATGGAAACTTTGCTTTTGGACCTCACAGGTGTTGTATATACTACTAAACCTCTTGAGATGAACTAGATCATTATGGAGACATTATATCAAGTTTAAAACCTTCCTACTCCATTGACAGATCTCGTAGATGCTAAAGAGAACCATACAGCCCTACACATATCTTATTTAAGGATAAAACCCCTAGAATGTGCCATTATATTCTTGAAAACCTTTCCCTATATCTCAATACATTGTATAAGCATGTGATCCTCTTTAAATGATATAAATCACCATGAAGACCCTCTATCATACTAGGAGCTTTTCTACTTCACTAGTAGGCATGTTGATGAGTTCTTGGAAACTCTAGAGCCATTAAACTACCTACATCCATTGATTCCTATTAGAAACATGACATGAGGTCTTATAACTCATCACCCTCCTTGTGAAAGACTTTTCAAAGATATATGAGCTCATTTAGATGTTCTTTAGGCTTGAAAACCATCCAAAAAGTGAAAACACAACCTAAGGGTTTTAAAGATGTTATAACATGTCTATCATCTCCTTCTTAAAGTCACTGATTATTACCTCCTAAATATATTGTATCATCATTATGATAATCCTTGTAACCCTCTTAACACCCTCTAAAACTTATTTTGATTAATGTACTAGTAAAATGAATCTAGGAAGTGATTGTTCTTGTTTGAAACCCTACAAAATGGTTCTTTGGATATGTTCATGCTTCTTGATCTTCTCCATTTGAGGATAATCACTTGATCATGGGTTATATTTTACTCTTTCCAAACCTTTTTATGCTTAAGATATATTAAAAAACCCTATGAATTCATTAAAAACTTGCAACATCCATCAACAAGCATAAAATTCTCTTTATCCTCTATCAATGGCTTTCATAAAGGGGATTTGGAGCATGAATGCAATGTACAATGCTAGTACAACCATGAAAATGTTTTGGAACAAGTTTTTAGGCTTGTGGACTTGGTATTTGTATCTTACAACAATGAAAATAATGGAAATACTTATTCAAACTTGCAACTCAGTCTTTTGGGCTTTAAAAATAATAACTTCTCATTGGAAACCTGAAGAATATCTATAATATACATTAGATCATCAATAAAACCTTATTATCTCTATATTTTTCTCTTGAAAGTCTTGAAAACCCTTGAATACCTGCAATATTATGTGTTCTTATCTTGTTTCCAAAGCTTGCTTCCATATACATAGTAAAAATTTCACATTCTTTTCACCTTAGAAGCCTACAAATAATATTTTAAGATCTTGAAGACCTTATTTTGCATATTTATAACTCTAGAATTAGCTTCAAATCCCAAATTCATCGCCATCTCATGAAACCTTCAAATATGACTGTAACCTCTTTAAACAATGAATATTTCCTTGCATAAGAGCTTTAAGATAAGCAATAGCTTAGTCATGCTCTAATGCATTCTTCCCATGTTGAGAGAATTGAAGTCCACTATGAACTAGGAATGGAGGGAAAACCACTAAGTCAAATGCACTCATAGTCAATGTGTATGGATTGGAGATCTTGTGAGGAGTCTTCAAATATCAAGGTGACTTTATGATACCTTATAAAACATTTCACCCCCTATAAAATGATTTTAATGAGTGACCAAAGACACTTTGACGCATTCATGACCTCAAGAGTGCCTTTTAAGACCCTTATTTGGATTTATTTCACATTGAAAAGTAATTAAAGATACCTTTACAAGGGTAACATAGCACTAATGAATGACTTTAGGACTCTTTTGATGCATTTTACCCTTTAAAATTATTTCATGTCTCCAATTTTCAAATGGGCTTTCATTAGGCTAATGTGACCCTAGGAGTTAAGAATGCTATTAGGCATTTTGGTAATATTTTACACTGAGGGGTAGTTTGAGTGATTTTAGTCATGAAATAGGTCTCACAAGGCTAATAGACCTCATACAAGACTTTTGACACACATTCATATTGAAAATCACTCCAATAGGAACCCTATAAGACTAATGCCAACCCATGACCTCAACAAATGATTATCAATCCCCATCCAATGAAGCAAAAATCCCAAGGAACCTCAATGGATTAAATATACCTTTATTTGGGTTAACATAGTGATCATTCAGGTGTTTAAAATACTATACTCAGCTGATCTTGGTATAAAAATGCTCTATCCCATGTACATCATATGATAAGAGATTAAAGTGACTAGAATAGTCAAAAATAACCATCAAGGTGAATATCGGGGATAATATGATGTAAAGAAAGAGTGTGATGTGCCACATGGGTGACATGTAGATGTTTAGAAAGAATGAGACACACTAAACAAGTATGCAAGTGTTATAAATTTTTCACATCAAGGACCTACGACACTTCAACTAGTAAACACAAAGCTTGGGATAACAAGTGATGTACATAGATCTTTCCATGAAAGATATATGCATTAAAATTAAAATGGTCATACATTCCCATAACAGGTTTTCCATTCCTTGGGACCCCTTACAGACTCATCGGTCTACTGTGAATATTGGGTTCTCATGTGAGAAAGTAGGTGGCACTAGATAGTATATGATATAATGAGACCCCTTATCCCAATCTATTGTCCTACCACATCCCAATGTACCTCGGCTATATCATGAGGCAAACTATGGAGTTTGAGATTCAAATAGGATAGGAGATGTGCCAAATTAATATTATGTCTTTAGGTGTGATTTGATTTTTAAGATTATATTTACCTTTTGATCCTTTTCTTTTGTTTCTTTTATGATATGATTTTTAATTTTTTTATGGATCTTTTTATTCATCCTTCATATAGATTTATAAAACCAATCATGAGTGAAATAAGTGAGGAACACAAGAGATATTATACTTGATCACTAGATATAAGTACTAAAGGACCATGGTGTCGAATAAATTCCTAGATTTACCCACACATAAGTGTGCAATCTCAAAATTGACCTATGTTGACTTAAACAAAGGGAAATAAAGGTAATATGGGGAGATCATATAATATCCATCCATGTGATAAGTAATATATTTATGGGTATTCATGTAGTTGATCACAAGTATGTAAAGTAGTATCATGAAAGTTTCATGGGCTATGCTATGATATCCAAGTCATTAGGAAGTTGTTTTATTCTATAAAAAAATCTAAGATGAGTATTAATGAAATTAATGATCATCCCAAAAGAGGTGGAATATAAATTATCATCCCAAAAATAGGGAAATATAAATGGTTATTGAAATTATCACAAATAGACATAAAAAAAAACATAATAAAGAATACTCGAATGATGACCAAAATTAAGCATCAAAGGTTTTAATCAAAGAAATAATGGTGTACACAAGATGTCATGAATTTAGAATTATTGTAGAGAAATAAAGTATTGCAATGAAAGATAATAACAATATAAGCAATATATAATCACAAGGCATCATAAATGCTTAGAATGGAATGTAAATATCAAATCCAATCATATGAAAATGTGAAGAATAATATGATATTAAACATTTATGTGATCATAAATGTTGATATATATCTCAACATACATCATTAATAACATTATATAAGTCATGATGTAACTAAAATATAGCTTTGATCATAGTCTCATCTACCTTTTTAGAGAATTATGTGAGGACCTCTTAACAAATGATCTCTATGGAGAAAGTACAAGCACAACAAGAATAAAGAGGAAGGTATGGTTTCTCCTATGAGGGATAATAAATGTGAGGACCTACCCTACTATGTTGTTGATATCCTCTTAGCTATGAGAAGGCATAGGTTGCAGAGAATATTGAACCTTCATCTAAGAATGACCTTGATAATTCTATTGAGAAGTTGAAGGTGTAGGCCTCACAAAAACATAAAAATGTTGTTGGAATGATCTACATCTATCTATATGATGTGTAGTACACTCTTGTGAAAGGGAATAAACTTCCCTATGCTTTGGGATATACTTTACATATATATTAGGAGGTGGTATGTTCTTTTCACTATAAGGTTGTATTATTTTAGGATGAATCACATCAATGTGTTAACAAAAAATTTTGGTAGTGTGTTGAAGTATACATAGTCATGCCATGAAAATAACAAGTGCACCTAGAAGTAATTAACTATGGAAGTCAAATATATGTGGCTAGAATAGAGTTTTGTAATTATTTTTTTGCTAAGAATCTTTGGTATACTCAACAATTATTGGACCAATGACCATCTATTTTGTGAAACTCATAATATGGCTCATATGCACATTGTCTAGGTGGGGAGTGATGCTTAGACAGGGGTATGACCTCATAAAATAGATCATCATTATCCATGCATCTAAGAGTAGGATCTAAAATCTTAAGATATGGCCTTAATGTGAGTAATTTTACTCAAATGATCAAAAAATATATCAAAATAGTATGGTCCTATCATGATATGATTAAGGAGCATACTCTAAAGAGGCTTATAAGTGACTAGAGTAGAATGGGAAGAAGTTGGTACCTATTCCCTCTCATATTTATGAATATAAATGGAATAATAAATAATTTTAGTTGTAGTATAAGGACAAGGAAATACATCCACTGAATGAATACTATGTAAATGTAAAATAAACTCATAAGAATGTTGTAAGGAATATCAATAGCGAAGGATTTATGTGTCTTTGGCTTGGGCATAACCAGTTAAGAATAGGTCATCTATAGAATATCCATCATTATAATTAGGTGTATAAATTTTATATGTAAGGCACCAATTACTCTATTATTCAAATAATAATGAGGAATTTATTGTTTAGACATGACTATTGAAGCAGGAATTTTATTAGTTTAATTTCGATGAGAACAAGGTCATAAAGCAGGGGGTAACTAAGTGATAATGCTAGAAGGGAGATCTAAGGTTTTGATATTGAGATTGATCTTATTAATATTTTCATTTTTATAATCTAAGAGGTTAGATGTAATTTTTCCCAAAATTCTAAGTTGTATATTATAATCTCAATTAGAATTGATGGGATAGTTGAATCATTGATATTCACAAAAGGGAATTATAGGCAAAGGTTCAAGGGTAGGTATTTTAAAGACACCACATTCTTAAAATTGTCAAAAAAATTAAGGGTTTTTATCTCCTTTAATCTTGAATATATCACCATTTTTGGGAAATTTTACACATTGGCATGCAGAAGAGATGATGGATCTCATGCAATGTGTCCAGGATCATCTAATTAAAATGTTTTAGGACAATGAATAGTTAAAAATATTGACCTTAAATCAAACCATGATGGGAGGGATTGTAATCAAGATCTAAACACAACCAATAGGAGGTATTTATCTTTGATCATAGCATTGGTACGTGCTTTGGGTATATTTAAGGTTGTATTTGAAGTATCCAAGAGTTTTAATGAAGTCAAGGGAAGTGATGTAAGTGTCTGAACCTTCATCAATCAAGGTAAACTTGAATTAAATATTACTAATTTGGACACTAATGAATAGAGGAGGATCATCTACAAAAAGTAATATTTCACTGGGAATCATAGAAGAAATAGGAAACTTAAGTGAAAGAGAGGCATCTAAAAAAAATTCAACTTGTATGGACATTTTTTCACACTGTTAAAGGATATTATCCTTAGACCTAGACAAGGTGGCTTATTTCCCTACAAGTGGAGGTTAAGGGATATTCATTTCAAATAAAAGTTACATCAAGTGATTATGATTATGAGGGGAATTCTACATGATCTCAATAAAATGAATTTGAGAGGGGAGTTGAGAGAGTTATGCGATGGGGTCCCACTCATCATACCCTGAGGGGACTAAAACAAACTCAGATAAAGGTGCGTAATATTGAAGCAACTCAATTGATGGTGGGGATGAACTACACTTAAACTGAGTATAAAATAAAATGCATTTTTTGGATCAACCAATATAGTTTATCCAAGAGGAACAAACTGCATCAAGTTGGTTGATGTAGTTTGGTCACTAAAAATAGATTACATCAAGTTGGTTTATGCATTTGGTTGCATAGAAGAGCTAAAAACTACCAACATAAAGCTAGTAGATTTAGGAGTATGGGATAAAGTAGTGATACATGACTACATCAAGTTGATTGATGTAGTTCATTGTGGTATGGTAATAACTAATTGTGTCAGTCTAGTTAATGCAACAACAAAAAATGAGGGAGAACTAAGGGAATGTATTAGGCTAGTTGATATAGTGGATAGAGGATTATTAGAATATGTTAAAGTGTTTGATATGGTTTTACCTATTTTAATAAAGGGTGAAATGTATCTATATGGTCTATGTAGTCATCAGAGCTAAGTGGGTTATGATTTCCATGAACTCAACATCTGATAAATGAGATGGATATGTGTCTTGAATAGTTCTATAAGTGGGAAAATTATTATAAGTAGAATATGGATAAGGATCAATGTAAGATACTAAATACCTCATGTTGTTCATGTTGACCACATTTTCATCATTATTTAGAGAGTGAGGATCAATCCATGCTTTAATAATATTGGAGGTAGGTGGTTGGTTAGTATTATATTAATGATTTGGAAGTTGATCTTTATAGATGTCAAGGTGAGCATTAGACTAATTGAGAGCATCATGCTTAAATTTGGAATCATGGGATTTAGCTACCTTGTCAAAAGCTTATTGACATTAATGTATCATGGTTTCATGATCAAAACTGAGACCAAGTGAAAAATCAAGAGCATATTGCTTAAGTTGCCTACATGTTTCATGAGAATGTCCCCAACTTGTGTGATACCAGTAAAAATTTTATGGATCATACCAATATTTGTTAGGGTGAGTAAGGTCAAGTTATCTTTCTTAGAGTTTAGCAATATGTTACTGTATTTCCACTAGGGAAAGAGGTTTATGAATGTCAACATTATTCACGTATAATGATGAAAAGGGAGGAGGCTACAAGGGACTTCTTGTGAAAGGTTTAGAATGAGTCACTTCGTTGGAGCCACCAAGAATAATAGCATGGATGGTCTGTGTAGAATCATAAGTGTTTGTAACACCATAATTGGGAGCATGTTTTGTTTTATATTTCATAACCATACGAGTTCTCAATGTAGGTTGGGAAGGCTCAAATTGTATTATGAAGAAATATTGGTGTTTAGATTGATCAATGGATTCTTACAAAGGTTTTAGAGAGAGAGTCTTGACTCTATATTGTATTTTATGATGGAGAGTGTTAGTGAAAAAATGGAATTAGTTGTCTTCTGACACGTTGTGTCTAACTTTGTTAGGTAAGGTTTTTGTATGATTAATGAAAGTTTTAGCAGTTTTGAATTTTGCTTGTTTACAAATTAATGAAATGGGCTAATTATTTTTAGGAAGATCATTGGTTAAAAATTCTTGACCAATGCATTAACCAAGTATTATAAGTTAGATATAGTATTAGACTTAAGTTGATTGTAGCAATCTAGGACATTACCTGAAAAAAATTAGCTAGAAGTTTGGTAGTAGCGAAGGTATTTAGCTTAATCCAATCTTTCAAATGCAAAGTGAGATCCATATATAAATTATAGGTGATAATAGGATTGATACCACCTATATCACCTATGTATATTTTTAATTTGAGGAATTAATGGTTCATTTTGAAGATGCTTGATGATTTTATTAAGAGGTGGGGGTTGAGGAATAAGAGTACCTTGTACATCTCTAAAAAGGGTGGGGGCAGTTGGATTTTTCACTTCCCATTGAGGTTTTTGAGGATGAATTTATAAGTTAAAGAGTTAATTTTATGCAAGAGTTGATTTTTTAATTCCATCATTTGATTGGCATTGTTAGTTTTGAAAGTATCCATTTGATTCACGGCTTGCAACAAGAATTGATTATTATTGAGAACATGTTGAATAGTAGAGGTAGATTGAAATGCATTAGTGATAACATTAATGTGAGCATTAATATGGTCACTTTAGGTAGGCCCACTAATGTAAAGACCCACCATGTTAGTGACAAACCATATATGGTGGAAGAAGAAGGAATGGAAGAAGTCATATATTGACTTGACTTGCCCCAAGTCCTATATAAAAATTATGTGTAGATGAATGGGAACATCCTATGTGGGGTTTCATCATGAGGTTATAGACTACCATAGGATCCTTACCCCTATGTTGAGGGTTTTTATTAATGAAAAGGATCATTTCGATAATATACTCAAAGTCACTGTCATATTTAATAATATGCATGTATGGAGGATAGTTAAAAGGATCAAGAGATTTGGAAGTAAGGAGTAATCGGTGGTCCTATTAGTCATGTTAATATTGATTTTATCTTGGTTGTTGATAAATTTAAAATGAGATTTAGGATATTTGTTGGATTTAGTAAAGTTCATCATGTTGTGTTTTATTCTCTATTCAAAATCATCAAAGATATATTTTATGATGGAAGATTTAGGTATAAACTAAATTGGGATAGCCAATGGGGATAAAATACAGAAAAGTAATTATATCATCCAACTCAATGAAGTTTAGGAAATAAAGCAGGAGATTAAAAATTTATTTGAGTAGTCTGATGTAGTTTAGTGAACATGATGTTGAGAAATAAATTGTATCAAATTGTGTGCTATATTTTGGTAGAAAAGATAAAAAAAAAATAGACTAGAATTGAATTGTATCAAGTTGTTTGATATATTCACATAGATAGGTGATGAGATGTAGACTATACTGAGGTATTCAATGTAGTTTGATTTTGGAGAATTAAAATTAATAAGAAAAATACTACCTTGATCTATTCTATGTAGTCTATAAAATAATTACCTAAAGAAAATAAACTAAAAATGAATTATATCAAGTTATTCGATGCAATCACATAGGTAGAGGGATGCAAATATAGATTATTTCAAGTTGTTCAGTGTAGTAAGTGATGTAAACACACGTGACTAGATCAAGTTGGTCAATTGAGTCTGCACAACCATGCAACTATATCGATGTTGGTTGATGTAGTTATAGCACACAACATATAATTGTATTGATATTAACTAATACAATCTGCAATATAAAATATAATATTAAGTAAAAAATTTAAATATAATTATTTTTGCTAACTATTTTTATGAAAATAAAATTAGTTAGATGCACTAAAGGATTTGATTGATCTATAGGATTTCATATATATTTCCTCATCCATTAGATAATGTTAGCCCAATGTTTTAGTGCATTAACTATGGAAGAAGTACTATGCCTATAGCCCACTAAACTTAGTTTTGAGGGTAAGTTGAGAGTAACTTATCAGTGCTAATTATTAAATGGTGCAATACAAAATTATATGAATGGATGGCTTCCTAAAATTTAATAAAAATATAATCCTAAGAATTTCTAATATACCATGAGGCACGTGGAAACTAAATTTTGTGTTTAGCTCTATATTATGGCTATGAGTATTAGGGCAATCCCCTAATGCCATGATTTATAAATAATAGACTATGCTTATAAATAGAACACCACATATCCCTTCATGATAATAGATAAGTATGTTGAAAGCTACTAAAATTTAGCTTTTATGGAAACTGTAAACACCAAAATTATATCACATACATGTGCGTAACTCCCTATGTCAAAATCCCCCTAAGCCCATTTTAATATAAAAATTAATCTCCCTAACTCATACTTTTACCCCTCACACATTTAATAAATTTATAATACTTAATTAAGTTAACTAAAAACCCCTATTTCCACCTTACCTAGCCACCTCGCCCTATGACTATTTCTCCCCTGATGAGTCACCTCAAGACCTGGTCCCCTCATCCTAACTACCCAAGACTTATTCCCACTCCCAAACTAAATTCCTAAACAACTACTTCCTTCCTAACCTCTTATTTTTATCATTTTATAATGGGTGTCACACTTAGCACACACAACAATAGAAAAAAGGCCAATAATAGAAAGGTTTACCTATTATAGGGCCATCGACATTGGTCAACCCATGGCTGACATCAACCAGATGCCTACTAACATTGGTAGGATCACCGTCATCAGAAATATAAGCCAAAATCCAACCTATAGTTCAGGTCAGTATAAATTAAGAAAATTAATTCTTACTCTCATTTAGGCTCTCAGCATTCTATTTTTCAACATCTAGGCTAACAATCACTCTGCATAAGTCAATCACGACTCTCAAGGACCAATAGCATCTACTTGTTTTATCTATTCATGCATTTAGGTTTAGACTCCCAAATAGAAACCATCAATCTAGAACTTATCATTCAATGACCACCACAACTAAGTATACCATTGATATTGTAGGTTTTTTAAATATTTATTATTCTATTTCTTTATATCTATCTTGCACTACTTTTCATAATTCTGACCATACCCCCATGAGGGAGTTACAAAGCTTCCTTACCTATTTCCCCTTACATGCATACCAAACCTCTAAAAAGACTTAACCAAGCCATAAACTCTCTCTCTTAACTCTCTCAACCTCTCTGACCTGATCCAAACCATTTCCTAGACCCAAAAAAGCCTTCTACAACCTCCTAGACAATTATTGCCCCTACTAACCTCGATAGCCTAACTGACATCAATCACTTCCTTACCGACCTCGATAGCCTAACTAAAATTAGTCACCTCACTACCGACCTCAATAGCCTAACTGATATCGGTCACACTCCTACCAATGTTGGTGATTGTCAATTCCCTAGCCTCTTCAAAACTTACTCAGACAACTTCTAAAACACCAACAAAGCACCTCACCTGCACCCTATCATTCTCTACAGCGTATAGGTTGTTAAAAATGGTAATTTTATCTCGATTAGTACTCTCTATTTACTCTCTTCTAGTTATTTGTTATTATTTTATCTCTCAAAAGTGGATTGTCATCTCTAAGGAAGTTTTACACTTCTTAGAACAAGCGTGTAGCTTAGCAACACATTCATTTATCTGCTAACAAATGTCTTGTGGTAGTATTTTCTTATTTGTAGGTAGTCCTCCCCAGCCAAAGAGGAGTGCTCACAATGTCTGGATATGACACGCAAACCAAATATGGGTTCATTCTAATCACTTATCCCCATCCTTCTTTCTGTTTTCCTTTAGACTTAAAATAGACAAAATTTAGTGAAACATTTCTAGCACACTTGGTGGGACCCTGGAGTTTTCCTTGGGTTAATTTCTTGTTTTAAACATTCATATAGGTGCATTATAGTGAAATTTCATTTTTTTTCACTTCTTCTTTCCCTTTTCTTCTAAAAACAAAAAATCCAATATCTTATTTCTCTGTTTAAAAGGCATTAAAACTGAGATTTTCTTTCTTTTCTCCTTGCCTCTAAAAACAATTTGTTATTTTCTTTTACAAAAAAAAGAGAATCCCTTCTTTACTTCCTTTTGCATGCACATTAGGATAGTGAAGTTAATACTCTATTGCTATTTCCTCTTTATTTTCATTTGAATCTTAACATTTCAGATTTGGGTTTAAAACCTACTGTATTTCATAGTTTTCTTGTTACATATTAACTCACCTAGTTAATTACAAATGTTTTAAATAAATTGTAGTACACCTATGTTACACAACCAAATCAAATTCACATAAACAACCATCTAAACTCACCTGAGAAAAGGCCCATTAGGATTTCATCACCTGATGGATCACCTTACCCTACCTAGCTATCCTGCTTGGATTTCACCACCAAGGGGAGAACCCACTAGTAGAGTATATCTCTAGACAAAAGGTATATTTTGGATAAGCAGCCTAACTCAGCTCTAGGTTCATGAAGTATAGAAAGCAAGCTCTTATAACAAGTCATGCACCTGGTCTAACATATATTCCCTCTTAAGCACCAAAACAAATTTGAAACTAGCTCTAGATTACTTTCTAGTAACTTCGATAACCAAATTCTCTTCTCACTATCTGATTAAGGCACAAGCCAACACAAGATTAAAAATTAATCTTTAGGACTTAATAGTTGCTAGCTACATGTTCTTTTCCTCCTTTTTGATTGCCTTCTATATTTTTGAGTTGGTAAGGATGTTTCTCTATTGATTCACAAAATCAATTCTATTTCTAAAGCTCAGTTTGTATAACCTATTATCTCAAATTTTTTGAGTGTTATTCCTTCTTACACAAACCTTTTACATCCACTAGTTTACCTATTTTTAGCGTCTAATTTCTTAAAACATTAGATTTTCCATTTCCCAAGATTTTATGGTGACTAACATTGGTTAACACTACTAGTATCGATAGACTTTACTTATCAACATTGGTTGTTCCATTGACATCGGTGAACTTTTCCTACCAATATTAATCATCCCTACCAATGTCAGCAACTGTGTAGTTTCATCTGCTCAAAATAGCAAGCTAAAATAACCCATTTTCCTCTACTCAAACCTAGTTTTTCTTTATTCTATTTCAAATATAGGATAGTAAGACTATTTAAACCACCTCTTTCATGGTATTGGCATAAGCTCAAGCCAAAATTCTTGCCAATTATGCAAGCCAACAACTACTTCCACCTTTCCCTCTTACTTCTAATTCTGTCATGGAGCATACTTCAGATATAGAGCATACTCCCAACCCTAACCAAATTCTCATTGTCCTTGAGGGAGATCAATATTTTGCTAAATTTCTTGATCATAATGTGGTAACCCTTCAACATTACCTTGCTATGAGCTGAACCCGTAATTCTATGGGTGACCAAATTTATGGTATACCAACCTCTTTAATGGACACAACCTCAGTTTTAATTTCATCCACTATTTTTCCCATGGTTACCCAAACCACCACTTTGACAAGTAACCCAACTATAAATAAAGTTCAAAATGTGGCATCTCCAACCACCCAATCCCACCTAAACACTGGTGTAACTTCCCTACTTTCACAACCACAACTAGTTCAGCCAAGTCACACCCCTTTATAGAATTTAGTGGTACCTATTCCATCCATCCTCATTCCTATAATTACCTAAGTTATGACTCACCCTTCATCTAGTCTAACCATGCCAATAATTCAACCTGTAGTAACAACAACCAACCAAAACATAGTCTCCAACCTAATAGGACAAGTCTCTTTTCTTTCCGCACCTCAGCCTATAACTCATTATCCTTATGTTTCCCCAACATAACCTCAGCAATCTATGTCATATGCTCCCTATGCTTCCTATCAACTTCCCTATAACTTAGGAGGAACCCCCCAAACTAATCCCCCTCCAAACGTCATTAAGATGCTAATGGACAAGATGTCTAATTTAGAAACATCCATTTTTGGTTCAAAGAATGTATTATCTTATGATCAGATATGCAATGAGCCAATCCACCCTTCTGTGCCTATTCATCCTTATCCAAGCCAATGGGAAATCCATAAATTTACTTGCTTCCAGAGTAAAGAGGACCCACAACAGCACTTGCGAGCATCTAGACATGCTTGTTATTTAATAGGACATGATGATGTGTTACTACTTTGCACTTTCCCTATGTCTCTTTCAAGTGCTACCTTGCATTGGTATAGCTCTATACCTCAATACTCTCTTTTCTCATTCACCCAACTTGCACAAATATTCATAGACAATTTCTCTATTAACATTTCTAAGAAAGATTCTATAATAGACCTTTATTCTATAAGATAATTTGATGATGAGTCTATTACTGATTTTTTCACTCATTGGAGAAGATTGATCAATCAACTCTCCTTATCCTTACCACAACTTGAGCTTATTGAGATTTTCTCAAGGGAATGTGCTAAGCGTATCTCATCCACACTTTGGGTACAAACTTTGCACACATTTTATGAAGCTTTTGCCATGGCACAGAAACTCAAGGTTCATGATATTGATGAAGGCAAAGTCAAGTTGCGTAGTAAAAATCCCAATACTAAGACAAATGACTCCTCCTCTAAAACCTCTCCCTCTAGACAAAAGGCTAAAGGCTCCGCTAACATGGTGGTCATTAAGTCATCCTCTTCCACAACCATAAACCAATTGAATACTTTAACTTCTCAAAATCTAACCAATTAATTCCAACAACGGTATGAATAAAGACAATATACTCCCATTGGGGAATCATATATATCCATTTTGGAGAAACTATTGCATCAATGTGTCATAACCCTTCCTCATATTAAACCTCCTATACAATTCAACCCTTCCCATCCTATCCCACCTGGTACAAGGAAGATGAGTTTTGTGGTTACCATCGAGTTAAAGGCCACAACTCTAATAATTACAAGACATTCAAGAACATTGTTCAAGATATGCTTGATAGAGGTGATCTTGTCTTGGATAATCCTAACGCACGTCCCAATCAAAGTATAGATGTGTTCAAACACCTTTTTTCTAACCATTCACCAAACCAAAATATTGTCCAGTCCACAACTAACTCAAGTGATCATAATATACATACGGTTAATATGGTTTTTCCTTTATCTTCAGTTCAACCTGCCCATCAACAAGAGACACCTATTTCATCAACTCCTCCTCCACATTCCATGGCATCTATTTTTCCCATTCTTCCTCCTTAGATAGAAGATCCTATTTCACTTGTTACACTCCCTTGAGAGGAAGAGCCTCCTTTGCCACTCCTTTTTCCACCTGAAGAGCCTATAATCCCAATTTTGTTTGCACCAATATTACCTATCCTCTTACCACTTGAAGACCACACCCTCCCTATTCTTCAACCACATGTTGAAGGGAGCATAATTCCTATATTATACCCTCTTAAGGAACCTTCTTCCCCTATCTCTCCTCCACCTATAGAGAGTGGAACCCCAACCACTTCACATTTACACCTAGAAGAGTCCATATCATCTACTTCCATGATAGATGAGAGACCTATTTTTCCTACTCCAATTGCACCACTCTTACCCCTTATTTTACATATGGAGGATCATAATTTACCCATGCCTTACCCACATGTTGAGGGACCCATAATACCTATGCTTTACCCTCTTGAGGAACCTACTTTTCCTACCTCCCCTCCACCCATGGTAGATCAAGTCTCTTCTCCTGTCTCTAGCGAAGAAGACCCCATTGTGGTTCTTTCTCATCTTTGGCTCGAAGTAGTAGAAACCAACAATTTCCCTATTTTCCAAGCACTGCATATTTCTAAATATGCAACCGTAAGGCCTACATCAACTTCATCAAAACCCTTCTCACGTTTGGTGAAAATTCTAGAATTTCTTAACTCCATGAAACTTGACCATGCATCATTTTGGGACTGGCTTAAAACTCCATATCCAACACAATGAATGTCAACTTTTACCACCAATCCCATTACTACCCTTTACCCTAAGGCCTTTGACAAAGTTAGAGCTTCTTCACCAAAATAATCTAAAGTTTAGCCATCTGTATTAGAACCCTCACCCTCACAAGAATCTGTTACATTAAAGCAGATCAAGCCCTTAGGTGTACACCCTGTTTCTAATTTAATTCACCCACAAGTGAAATTAGATTTAACTCCTCAACCACAAGTTAAATTTTCTCACCCTAGAATATATAAGAATGTTAAGCCACTTAGACCTCATTGATCCCTTCTTTAACCCTTAAATTTACCATCCATTTTGTGATCACACCCTTTTACTTTAGTTGGAATATCATCTAACTAAGCCAAACAAAAGGTTAAACTACTTCCACTCCTGCCTTTGCCATCTGGTAGACATCTCACATCCAACACTAAGAAAGTGATAGAAAAACATATAACTCCATCGTTTCTAAACAAGACACCACATAAAATTACCTTTCCAACATCAAAAAAAAAGGTGTCCACTCCTATTAGTACAACAAGCATGAGCCCACTTGCAAGATTCCAAAGCCTTTTCTTACGTCAGTTATTGTAATATTTGGTAATAAATATTCCTCCCATTAAGCCTTATAGTCCTCTTGGATCAAAACCATCTTGGTTTGAAGATACACAAGTTTGTTTATATCATTGTTCACCTAGACATGATACTGAGAATTATAAAGCCCTCATAGCAGTTATTTAGCAACACTTCGATGTTGACACTCTTTTTGATGACACTACCATTGAATTTCATGTTATTCCACCTTTGGCATTTATAGTGCCTCCTACCATTCCACTAAAATTTGAACCCAAAGATGTCATCGTAACCCCTTTACCACCTCCTTCACCAACTTTTCAAACCAATAAAGTTAATGTGGCCACAAGGTCACAAAACCAAAAGGATAAAGCTAACAAAAAGGTCACTACACCTTGGACCCATCCCTTCACCAAAGTCACTCCCCCTAATAATCCTAAGATTTCCATCTTGGGTGTTCCTAAAACAACATCTTCAGACATTATTCAATGCTCAATGGTGAATCAACATCACCAAACTCCTGTGAAGATGTCTTTGTATGAGTTAATCTAAATCTCATCCCAACACCATCAAGATTTGACTAGTACTTTTCAAGTGATTGAGGTACAATCGGATGATCCCCAACCTCTTGCAACTTTGGTTAACTCCCTTAATTCTATCTCCCTGATTTCTTTTATTAATTCAAAAATTCCACTTCAGCACCCTGAATATTAGGGTTTTTCCCTTTTTATTACTGTATATATTGATCAAACTCATAACAAGAAAGTTATGATCGATGGGGGAGCTAGTATTAATATTATTTCCACCCATGCCTACAAACAACTAGCCCTTCTTGATAATTTCATGTCTCAAACTAATGTAGTACTCCATTTCTTTAACGATACTACAGCTACTACAGTGGGCACTATTGTCTTACATATTTGTGAAGGTTCCCACACAATTATCAAGCTCTTATATGTTGTGGAATGAGAGTTTTAATATAACATATTGCTTAGATGACCCTAGATACATGTTATGGTATGTGTACTCTTAAATTTTAACCACTTTGTCAAGTTAGAGCATGATGGATAAGTACATGTTATACCTGCTGACCCACCTCTATTTAAAACATGTAATATGACCTATAGTCCCAATTATGTTCTCATCCCATTGAAAATATCATCCTCCTCACATGATGTTTCTGAAGCTTCCACAAGCTCCACTCCTGTGGTTACACAAATACCGAGAACACAAATTCCTGACAAAGATCCCATGGAGGAGACCTTTCAACGTTTGTCACTTAGTGAATATCATTTGTTGACATTCAACATGTTCTATACTCCACAAGAATATAGAAGGCTTCACATGCACCCAAATTATGATCCTCATATTGGGATGGTCATCATTATGGCCCCCTTAACCTTCAAACCAATTTCACATATGGGGGAATTGATCAAGCTCCCACTGTCAGCAATCCATCTTCTTTGCCACAATCATTTACCTGTGACTTCTCTTTCCTAAGTAACCCTAGATTCACTCACACCTACCTATATAGGTGTGCCTATAAATGATTTATTTTGGGTTTTTACGAATAAGGTTTCCATATGCCTATTGAATATCCTACTAGCAACACCATTGAAAATGCCAAAAAAGTCATGGGGTGGGATATGATGAACCAAATAAACTCACTAAAACCTTCCATGAACCAATTATTGAAGAATTAGTCTCTCCTTCTCCATCTTCTTCTCCACCATCACCTACATAATTGAAGGTATCTATACCTCCTAATTTTTTTCAAGAAATGCCATCCATTTGGGGCCTCTCACCTATCATCAAGGTAAGGAAACAAGGTCCCTTCCTCTCATTCATCCTAAAAAAATTGATGAAGATTCTCCCACTATTAACACTATCCAATTTTAGGATGATGATGCAATTCTCACCTACATGGGTATGGATGATTCTTATATCCAATGATCGATCCCATCTAAAACCTAAGATATGTTAAATTAATCAACCATTGATATCAAATTGCCCTCCCATGATAACCCTCACGTCCTCAATATTGGTCAATCTTTAGATTCCTTTGAGTAAGTTGATTATGACACATTTCTTAATGACCATAGCAAAACCTTTACTTGGTCTTACAATGACATGCCTGGAATTGACCCCTCTATCATCACCCATAACATTGTCACCAATCGAGATGTTAAACCTATTATGCAAAAACTTCATAAAATACATATTTGTATCGCTCTCCTTATCAAAGAAGAGCTCTAACACCTCGTTTCTATTAACTTTATCCAACATATTGAGTACCCATAATGGATTTCTAATATTTTTCCTGTCATAAAAATGACCGAAGGAATTTGTATTTGCATCAATTCTCATGATTTAAACCTTGCTTGTCTAAAAGATGATTCCATATTGCCTAGTATCGACCAACTCATTAATCTAAAAGTTGGCCATGAGATGCTATCAATTATGGATAGATTATCTAGATATAATCAAATCCTGGTTGCTCTTGAGGATCAACACCATACCACTTTTATTACCCCATAGGGGACTTTTTGTTATCAGTTCATGCCTTTTGGCCTGAAAAACATTGGTGCAACTTACCAACACACCGTGACCTACATTTTCCATGATCTCTTACACAAAATTATGGAAGATTACTTGGATGACTTACTCGACAAGTTTAAACTTTGTCAAGAATACTTGACAATTCTCAAAACCATATTCACTCATCTTCTCCAATATAATGTTTGACTAAACCTTAAAAAATGTGTTTTTCATGTTTTTTTCGATAAACTCTTAGGTTTTATCATTTATCTCCATGGTATCGAGGTCGATCCCGCTAAGGTTAGATAAATCCTAGAGATTTCTCTGCCTACTAATATCAAACAACTCTATAGTCTACAAGGCAAACTTCAGTCAATTCAATGCTTCATTTCCTAGTTGTCAGATCACTACTAACCCTTTCACCATCTCCTCAAAAAGGATGTCTCCTTCCAATGGAATACATACTGCCAAGAAACCTTTAATGTAATTAAATAATACCTCCTTTCCCCATCGATTCTTATTCTACTTAAGGAAAATTAACCTTTTTACTTATACATCTCCATAACTGACCATTCTCTAGGTTCTATGATTGCACATCGAGATGACCAACATTGAGAGTAGGTGGTTTATTACATAAGCCACACACTTATTGATTATGAGACTTGATATACCCACACTAAAAAACTTTGCCTTGCATTGGTCTTTTCCACCTCTAAGATTCACCATTATCTCCTAAATCACAAAACCTATGTGGTCACCCATATTTATCCTCTCAAATACATGCATTCCAAACCTTATCATAATCAATGTGTATCTTGGTTTCCCATGATTCTTGTTGAATTTGACTTAGAGTTCATTCAAAAAAAATAAATTAAAGGGCAAATAATCACTGACCAGTTAGCTACTACCCCTTTACCTGATAATCAACCTTCAAACCTTGAATTCCTTGATGAATCTATTGAAACACTCTCCACCGATGACATCTCCTATCAAATGATGATGTTCTTTGATGGATCTAAATGCCAACATGGTGGGGTACGGGGGTTATTCTTATTCCTCTGGATGATGAGCCTATGCCTTTGTCATTTAAACTAATTTTTGAATGCACTAACAATATGGCTAAATGTTAGGCTTTGATTCTATGACTTCAAATATCTCTCTTCTTGGGTATCAAATCCATCACAATTTTGGTGATTCTCAGCTAGTGGTTAACTAAGTTAATGGTTCCTACCTATGCAAAAAAGAAATTCTACAACAATATAAACATCATGTAGAGACATTGTTGGGATCATTTGACTCTTATCTCTTGCAAACTATTCTTTGATCTACAAATAAGTTTAATGACACGATGGATTCACTTGTTTCACACATAACCTCTTCATCCTCCTCTTCAAGAATCTATTTCATCATGCATCGCTTAACATTACCTTTCTATGTCTCAGCTAACATCCTCTTTGTCAAAAATGTAACAACCAACCCAAAAGACTTATGGTAAAAAAAAATCACATATTATCTTTCCTCCTCTATTACCCCTCCTGATCTTTCTAATAATGGGAAACAAACCTTCATAAAACATGCCACTCATTACACTATACTAGGGGGACTTCTCTATAAGCAAAGTTTTGATGGTCTTCTCCTTATATGCCTAACTAGTACTGAGACTCCCTTTGTTATTAAGGAAGTCCATGATGGGATTTGTGGTGGGAATTTCAATGGTCACACAATTGCTAAATGTATTATTTGGCTTGGCTATTATTATCCCACACTTCATCAAGACTGTGTTGATTATGTTCGACATTGCATCAAGTGTCAACAACATGTTAACCTCCTTCACATTCCCAGTCATGCATTGTAAGTTGCCAAAGACTTTTGTCCCTTCTATAAATGGGGCTTAGATCTAATCAGAGAGATTAACCCTCATTCATTACTCTGTCATCATTCTATTATTACTACCACTGAATACTTCACCAAGTGAGTCGAGGCCATCCCTCCTATCTCCATAAAAGCTGACAAAATTGTTGACTTCATTAACCACCACATCATCTATTATTTTAATGTACCTCACAAAATAATAATTGATAATGGCAAGTCTTTTAAAAATAAGACTATTCAAGGTCTTTGTGATGCATTCAGAATCAAATTAAACTTCTCATCACCATACTATCCCCAAGCTAATGGATAGGTATAAGCTTTTAATAAAACTTTGACCAAGATTATCATGAAGGTAGTCAATGATACGGGCAAGGATTGGCACACACACATTCCTTTTACTTTATGGGCTTACCGGACTAGCATTCAAACCTTGATAGGTGCTACACCTTTTTCATTTGTATATGGGATGAAGGTTGTCTTACCTCTTGAGGTCCATATTCCTTCTTTTCACATTTCTCTACATGACATACTTAATAATGATGACTTTCACCAAGAACATTTGACCCAACTTGAATTTCTTGATGAGCACCATCTCATAGCCCTCAACCACCTCCAAATCTATCAAGATCGTATCAAACGTGCTTATAACAAAAACCTCAAAGAGTGAGATTTCAATATAGGATATCTCATCTTAAAATAAAATTAACATGTGATGGACATGGAGAAAATCAAATGGGGTAAACTTGCTCCTAATTGGCTTAGACCTTATATCATAACTCAAAAGTATGGTTCAGGAACTTATCACTTGTCTTCTCTTGAAGGAAGGCCAGAACTTGAGCCTTTAAATGCCTTACACCTATGACCATTCTTTTGTTAAACCAGCATTTCTTTACTTCATGTTTAACTTGAGCTCATCTCTTAAGCATCTCTATTACATTCATTTCTCTTCCTCTTCACCCTTACTCTTATACACTTAGATAAATTACATAGCAGTATGGTTTGATCCTCATAGTGGAAAACTCCTAAGTTTCTATAGTCTTATCCATGACTAAAAGCAAAAAAAATGGGATATTTGAAAAAGTTTTAAAATCTTAGGTCATGTTTTTTAACGTAGACCTGCTCCCTTAAAGGACATCTACGTAACTTCCCTCTACTCTTATTAATAGACTTCTCCCTTGAAGGATAGTTATTTAAAATTAAAACAAACACAGACCACTCCCTTGAATGATGGCGAAGCCAAGATTTGTTTGTAAAGGGAAAAAAAATGTAAAAGGATCCTCACCTCTTTGCATAACCTTAACCTATATAAAATCCCATTGTAGGCTTCCCTCATTTATCAGCTTACACACACAAAAAAAAAAAAGCTTTAAGTTATGGACTTGCCTATATTAGCTCTCGGGTCACCCAGGGACATATCACTTCTACTTGTTAGGTTATGCTATCTAAACATTTTCCCTCATTCTCCCCTTTTTCCTCTCATACTCTTTCAAGGGACTATGAAACTCACTTAACATGAGTTAAACACAATGCTTCTCTAAAAAAAACAATAGTTCAAAGATATAAGGCATGAAAGAGGCTCATTTTCCTAAGCCTATTTATGTTCTAAATTATGGTCTTTGCCAATGCACAAGCATTTTGCCTTTTTATTTTTCCATCCTCATCACATGTCAATATCTCTATTTGAGATGAAAAATAATGTCATACCAACATTAACCTAATCAACCTATTTATTTTATGCATACACCATCACACATTTGGAAAAATGCTGAAATAAATTAACTCGCTTAATTTACTCATTTTAAGCATACACCATCACAAATATGGGGAAATGCTAATATGAAGCTAACCAATCAACTACATATATACCATCACATAAATGGGAAAGGCTAGTCTAACATCAAATAATATGATCAACATTAACATCTAAATTTACATAGCATGAAATGAACATCATCCATATCAACATCATAAACATAAGAAATGCATCTCAAATAAACACATGACAATAAATGAACATCTCATATATAAATATGTGATCAAATACATGTTTATCATCTACATCATCAAAACATCATAAGTCTCTCTCAAAATGTACATCTCACATCTTTGGCTCATAAGCCGGTATACATATAACATATATAAATAAAAATTGGCAAATGTTGATGCTTAGGGTCCTCAAGGCTCTCCCTAAGGTCATGAGGATGCAGTATCATCACCAATCTTTGTCTATCTACGTTGACATGAATTAGAATCTATCACATGTGACATCAACCTCTCCTACTTTCTAAACTATGAATATCATTATATCTGTGAGAACTCTCTAATCACCCTCTCATAATAAGAAATCTCATTTAGGGTAGTCGAATACCTTACCATTGATGCAGTCTATGGATGACTCATGGCACCTGATGATGGCCCAATATATACTAGTCCTTATGGTGGTGGTGGAGGAAGAGGAGTGGCCTGGCTTGTTTCCCTCATAATATATCTCTCTACTATCACTACAGTCACTTGACCCTATAAAATGACCACCTAGACCTATAGTACTACAACTTGACCCTACAGAGCCCCAATCTAACCCTACAACATCACCACCTAAACCTGTAAGGCTAAAACCTCTACCTAGGCCATCTCTTGAGTTTTCACTACTACACCTTGAGCCTATACTACTATATCTCAGGCCTATAATGCTACATCTCTCTCCCTGACTAACCCCTAAAAGTCCACTGGTGGTCTCTTGACCTCCACTACCAGATGTAACCCTACCCACCAAGCTATATAGGCAGCTATACACCTTAAGTCCCCAACACCTGGCCCTATTGGTAGCTCCTCAAAATCTAGCCCATCAGTCTCCTGGGGTAATGGTAAAGGTGTCTCTATGTCATCCCTCCTATATCAAGGGAAGGTAGGCAGAATATCCTATAATAGACCAAATTGTCTCCTGACCCATGCCATGGGTAGCATCTCCATCTCACTAGCTCATCTACTCTTGACCCATAATGATTTTTACAACCCAATAAGCTTCTATACCTACCCTCTAAAAACTAGATATGTCAGATATGATCTCCACATGATATATGTAGGGATTAGGCCCTCGATCATACACCTATAGTAGGTGATGTCTCGTATGACACCATCCACTTAGGTCTGTGTCATCCCATCTATCCACCATCTAAATCTAACCCTAAAGCTAGCCAAGATAGTGTTAGGTAGCCCCAGTGTTCATGTCACCATGATGTGCTCATATGCCCAATAGTGTAAGAGATGGCCGACATATAAATTGTATCATTGACATAGCCTCAAACCCCACAGCTCTCTATATAACTATGCTAAAAATATTGGACCCCAAGAAAAAATGGTCCACTAATTAATCATCTACATAAGCACACCTATTAGAGCAATCAAAAATCTCCCTCTATATGCATTAGGTAATGCATAAACCATGATCTCGATCATCATCAAGATGCTAAAATGATGTTGATCCTCATCAGCCATGTAGAGTGGCTCATATGTAAAACTCATAGAGTGGTAAGTCACCTCACTGACATGCTCCCCATATAAATTGACCATATGTATATCATTATCCTCCCTCAATCACATGAAAATATCCTCACCCTGGAGTGGTAGCCATAGAATCTTATAGACATCCTCCTGTGTGACTGTCAACTCTCAGGTTGTTAGATGGAAGGTGTTGGTGGTATGATCCCACCACTCAATCAATGTTATAATCAGTGACACATCTCATGTAACATGATAGTATCATCACACTCCTCCTAAATTGATGGCCACCATATAATCCCACTCATCTAGACTAACATCTCTCCTCATACATGTCAATAATCTTGATAGATGGTCTCATAATGTAAGTTCCATCCTCACCTACATTCATACACACAAGAATCAGGTCACATACCTTTTAATCTACTCCCTCACCACCTTTTTCCCTTCTCATTGGGAGAACTACATTGGTCTAAGGCCCTAAACTAGGCTATATAAGTAACACTCAGTCGATAAGGGGTCTTATGAGGTTAGCTCAACCATATACCCACCTTACCAACTACCCTAAGCTTCACTGCCTCCCTCTCTCTACCCTAGGCCTACCCAACTATTCTTACTTTAGACCTATATTCTTGACTCTTGACACTATGACCTAAATTTTAAGACCTAGACCTCTCAATTATCTTATTTTACCTTTTTTCCTACAATAAACCTTTTTAGATCTTTTTCCTAGGTTCTGGGAGAAGTACATTGGTCTGAGGCCCTAAACCAAGATATGTAAGTAGAATTCAATCAACATGAGGTCTTCTAAGGTTATCTCAACCATATACCCACCTTACTAACTACCTTAGGCTTCACTGCCTCCCTCTCTCTACCCTAGGCCTACCTACCTATTCCAACTCTAGACCTATATTTTTGACTCTTAACACTATGACCTAACTTTTAAGACCTAGACCTCTCAACTATCTTATTTTACCTTTTTTCCTATAACAAACCTTTTTAGATCTTTTTCCTAGGTTCTAAGAGATCTACATTGGCCTGAGGCCCTAAATTGAGCTATGTAGGTAGCACTAAGATGATAAGGGGTCTTTTGGGGCTAGTTCAGCCATTAGGCTTGCTAATTACTTCTCCTAGAGATCAAAACCTCACCCTTTCTCTTGTTTTCTACTTTTCCATAGTAGTCAACATCAGCATTAATGTTAACATTAATTCTTTATCAGCCTATGTAATGACCAACATTAATAGCACACTATCAATCTCGATGTTGTGTCAGCCAATGTTAGTCAATCTCACCAACATCGGTGATTGGTTTAGCCTCAGGGCTGAACAACCTAAACCCAACCTACCCATTTCCCCTAAAAAAACTACCCCCTAACTTATCCAACACCTACCCTAACCTATTTTCTACCCCCCCAATCCTATTTTTTATAAATCCACCTCTCATTTCACCTAAAACTTGCAAAAAGAAAATCAAAATACTTTGGGCTCTTACCTCACCTTGTTGTCTCCTCCTGGCTAGCACTATTGGCTCTTATGGTCGTGTGCTTCCTATTAGGTCCCCTCCTTACACTACCATCTCAAATCCCTATTTCTTCTCTCCAATCACAAAGTTTCAAATGAGTTTGGTCAGCCACCAAACCCCCTTTTGTTGGGTTTGGTCAGCCATCAATGTCAGTAATATTGACCTAACCTACTAACATCAGTACTTACGCTTACTGACATGGACAATGTTGCCCTAGATATGTTGATGTCAACACTTTATCTTACCGATATCAGCACATATTATCAACTTGGCACCTTTCCAATCATGTTTTCTAACACAAAAATACCCAACTTTGCACAACCTTACCCATACATTGAGGCAACTGGAGATCACATATATCTCCCCCAAACATGAAAAATTGACATTCAATATCACTAAAATATTCACCCTTGATGACTATGCTTAGATATCATGAATATTTCCTCACTCATTAACTCTTTTACACCATGTGTGCATTGCTTGTCCTAATTGCTTAGGCTATTCCCCTATAGTTGGATATTATGCACACACATGTATTTTAGGTGTTGTAGATGGCAACCAAGCCTGTCTTATCACCTTCAACCCTTTTATGTTTCCTAAGGGCACTTCCTACCTCAGATACCTGAGACACCTTGACCATTGGAGCTACAACTTTGATTGATTTGACCTGTCAACTATTACTTACAAGCTATGCTTTGGTTACTTCTATCTGAGTCCTCCTTAACCTTGCCTATTCTTCACATTGTCAACTATAGATAATTATACAAAGCGATGCTCAATTCTCCACTAGTCACCCCATTACCTTTCTATCAAATAGGTGTTTGATTCAGGTTTCTCCTCCATCAATTCCTATTTTGAAGGGGGATACCTCATCCAATACTTAGAGCATAGAACTCTTATTTTTATCTTGCAATATGTCGATACAAATTACAATACAAAAAGGGGAAAATATAGACACCAAAATTATGTCACACACATGTGTGTAACTCCCTATGTTGAAACCCCCTAATCCCATTTTAATAATAATAATTAATCTCCCTAACCCATACTTTTACCCCTCACACATTTAATTAATTTAAAATACTTAATTAAGTTAATTAAAATGCCCTATTGCCACCTTAACTAGCCACCTCACCCTATAATTAATTCTCCCCTAATGAGTCACCTCAAGACCTGGTCCCCTCATCCTAACTACCCAAGACTTATTCCCACTCCCAAACTAAATTCCTAAACAACTACTTCCTTCCTAACCTCTTATTTTTACCGTTTTATAATAGGTGTCACACTTGGCACACACAACAATAGAAAATAAGCCAAGAATAAAAAGGTTCACCTATTTTAGGGCCATCGATGTCAGTCAACCCATGACCGACGTCAGTGGGATGCCTACTGACATTGATGAGATCATCAACATAGATAATATAAGCCAAACTCCAACCTATAGTTTAGGTCAAGAAAAATTAAGAAAATCAATTCTTACTCTCATTCAGGCTCTCAACATTCTATTTTTTGACATCCAAGCTTACAATCACTCTGCATAAGTCAATCACCATCAGTAACTGAGCTCTTAAGGACCAACAACATCTACTTGTTCTCTCTGTTCAGGCATTTAGGTTTAGAATCTCAGATAGAAACCATCAACCTAGCACTTATCTTTTAACGACCACCATAGCTAAGTATATCATTAATATTGTGGGTCATTTAAATATTTATTCTTCTATTTCTTTATATCTACCCTACACTATTTTATGCACTTCTGATTGTACCCCTATGAGGGAGTTACAAAGTTTCCTTGCTTGTTTCCCCTTACATGCATACCAAACCTCTGATCAGACTTAACCAAGCCATAAACTCTCTCTCCTAACTCTCTCAACCTCTCTAACCTGATCCAAACCATTTCCTAGACCTAGAAAATCCCTCTGCAACATCTTGGACAATTATTTCCCCTATTGACTTTGGCAGCCTAACTGACATCGGTCACCTCCCTACCAACCTCAGCAACCTAACTGACATCGGTCACCTCACTACTGACCTCCATAACCTAACCTATATCAGTCACACTCCTACCAATGTTAGTGACTATTAATTCCCTAGCCTCTTCAAAACCTACCTAGACAACTTCTAAAATACCAACAAAGCCCTCACCTACACCCTGTCATTCTTTGTTGCGTACAGGTTGTTAAAAATTGTAATTTTGTCTCGATTGGTACTCTCTATTCACCTCTCTTTCAATTATTTTTTATTCTTTTACCTCTCAAAAGTGGATTGTCATCTCTAGGGAAGTTTCACACTTCCTAGAACAAGCACATAGCTTAGCAACCCACTCATTTATCTGCTAACAAACATCTTGTGGTAGTGTTTTCTTATTTGCAGGTAGTCCTCCCTAGCCAAAGAGGAGTGCTCACAACATTTGGATATGGCGTGCAAACCAAATCTAGGTTCATTCTAATCACTTATCCCCATCCTTCTTTCTGTTTTCCTTTAGACTTAAAATAGACAAAATTTAGTGAAACAAAAAGCCAAATAAATCAAAAATTAATATTGAAAACCAATTTACAACATTCACTGAATTGAAATAAACATGTAGTCATCTTGAAATGAAACATGTGATTAAATTTTGGATTAAAATAGTCTGTCTTATTTATGCTTAAAAATCAAAACAAACATAACTATATTGGCATTAGCTAATGTAATTATACATAGTACAAAACTATATCTAGTAGATGGATATAGTCAATGTAAACAAAGTTACAAATAGAGATAAATTACTAAGTTGAACAGATCTATGTAGCTTACTAAAAATAATAGTTATAAAGAACTAAACTGAATAGATCAATGAAATTGACTTAGAAAAAATGTAAATACAGAACTATATCGATTAGATCAATATAGTTGACTAAAAATAGGGTTGAACAAAACTATATTGACTAGTTCAATATAGTAGATTTGGGGTTAAAATTATATCATGCTTGTCAAATAGTTAGTTTAAAAGATACCTGAATAAAACTATATTGACCTTTTTAATATAGTTTATTAGAGATAAATTTGGTGAAAAGGCTAAGATAGAACTATATCGATCTATTTGATACAGTTGACTAAAAACTTATCTAAAAATGAAATTATATCATGTTATCTCTAATGATTTTGTAAAAAAAATGTAAAAACATAATTGTATCAATATGTTCAATATGGTTTATTGAAGAAGTGAAGGCAATAGTTAGCTTCATGTCTGGTTCACTAAAATGTATGCAATGAGCTAGGATTGATCTACAACTATCCTAACTAAATATATTGACTTGAAGAAGGTAAATCAAAGAGAACCCATTGATACTTAATAAATTGGGATATGACCAAATAGATCAACAAACCTAGTAAGAGGATTACTCACAACACAAAATCAAGAGAAAGGATTCTAAAGCCTCTAGGCAATCAACACAATGAAATATCTCTAACTAGGGCTCTATTTTGTAAGTAATCTAATATTACAGTCAATAAATGTAAGTAAAATGTGAAGGGTTAGAAATATATAAAAATGGACAAGGAGCCATGGTAGGTAAATGGAGGCCTAGGCTACCTGAGGTAGATAAATGACAAGTTCAAACAATCTTATAACCACACTGAGTATAAATGTAGAGAAAGTTTAAATAGGGAGATATACATTCATTAACCAAACAATTATTCAACTTCTATCTATCAAATGAAAGAGCTATATTTGGAATATACTTACCTTGAAAAAGACTTGTTGAGCCTCATTCTCCCCCTTGGCCAATGGTGCTTTGAAATATATTGTTACAATTGTCAGGATCACAAAGGTTGAATCAAGATCTAGGCTAAAAAGACTCTTCCTATTGCATCCAAGACTCTACAAGACAAATTTTCATTCAAGACAAGATCTAAGCAATAATTAATCCAAATTTAGACTTGGGGCAAAAGTGTGAGCTATAACAATGCAAAAATAAATGTTCCTCTCTATTGGAATGAAATGGTAACTTGTATTTATGGTGGTGAATAATCCTAATTCCTTCCAAATATTAACCCAATGATATCAGCCATGTTGGTTCAGTTCTAAATAGATTAACTAACCTCAGATTAAGTTAGCCAAGTCGATCTAGTTATGAAGATTATGTCAAAACATTAAAAACTACATCAATCTGATTAATGTAGTTAGGAAGGGATGGATGACTATAAAACTACATTGAACGGACTGAAATAGTAGGAACTTATAGATCTTGATATAGCTAGAAGATCTAATATGGAAGGATAACTTAGGGGATAAAAACTAAAAAAGCTAAAATGGATGTAGGACTGATAAATAGGCAATAATATCTCTCAAAAAGCACCAACAACCTACCCACCCCTTTCCCAATGCACCCTTTAAGGTATTCACTCAGGGAGCTTAAAACTTGACAAGTTAATATAAGAGAGGAATTGTCATGAAATGATAAACTTTTAAAAACTTATGTGTATATGGTATGTTTAAATATGATGTTAATGGGATAATTATGTGTTGAGCAAGGGGAACCCTCGGGGTATAAGGTAATCAGAGCTTGATGTATCCTAGGGGTTGAATGAACCTAACACTGAATTGAATATGAGTTTGAGTAGTGTTAAATTTTAAGGAGAGTAACTCTCTAGGATTAAACCATGTGGACTAAAGGCAGGCTCTATAATCTCAATATAAATGCTCTTGTTTATTTCTCTTTTAGAGAAATTAGGAACATAAAATAAGAATCTACATGACAAGGACCTATTTATATCAATACCACTGATATAAATTAAAAATAACACTTTTACATACTAACAAGAATTAATCTCATAGATGACCTACTCAATAAAAGATCTAAAAGCAAGGTATGGATATCTAAGATGACCCCTTTAAGAGTTACCCATCTGTGTGAGTCTGTGAATCCATGTCACTACATGAAATATTATTGAAATAATGTGTTCTATAAATATGATGACATGAGTAACTAATATCTTACCTTGAATATATTTTGCTAACATCATGAAAAGTACCACATTTATTCTATTTTGGTCCACTGCTTGAAGGTAAGCTTGCATAATTAAAATTAACTTTAAAAGAGCAAAAAAGAACAAGAATGAAAAAGAAACTATTTTAAGGTTCATCCATCATTATCCACTTGTACTACTACAACAAACTTGATACTACCCTAATCCTCAGGGGTGATTTTTGCCCTACAACCACCATAAATATAAAACATTTTTATTTTATTCAACACCAATGAATATTTAAAATACCAAAGATGTCCATGTATAAAAATATATATCCCGATGTGAAAGAGAATTCAAAACCCTAGACTAAGAAGACAATTGAGCAATGTAAAATACAATCCATAAATATTAAAATAAACTTTAAAAAAAAAAACAATCCATACATGCATGTTAATTTATGTGTAGTTATTAAGAGGTTCATAGATGGTGGCTACGAAGATTTTACCTCAAATATTTAATTTTTTCCTAAAAGAAGCTTCCCATTACATTTACCTACTATGTGCTAGTTTGATTTGGTTATAAGCTTACATCAAGTATAATACACCAAATTGAACAAGTTAATTTATTGTGACCACTAATAAAAAAAAATTATGTCTATAAGGTAACTTATAATGGCAATCGGAGGTGTTGGTTGATTTTAATGTCCATGAGATGTTAAAATTAAATGAATGATATTAAATTTAAAGTCTCTCAGGGTAGTTTTCACTTTAAATTTGATGTCTATTTTATTATCTTATGGAAGTATTTATTCTTGCTTGAAGAATTTGATTGAAAATTTGTAATATCTTTGGAATACATTGGAGTTTGAAACTTATTTTATTTTTTTCATAAATATTATTTCAAGCCCAATAAAATGAAGTAGATATTTTGAGTCCATCTCTTACAAATCAGTAGGAATTTCATAAAGAAGCTAAAGGATTCATTAATCATTTTGGTTTGTTACAAATCCAAGATAGGTACCTCAAGATTGATATCCCTCAACATTTTTTAGATAGATGCATTTAAGGTATTTATTTTAGTATACATATCAGATCCACTTATAATGATAGGTGAACACCCACATATGTTCCATAAATTGAATTAAAGTCTTATTGACAAGATAAAACCCTATTACTGAATTAGCTAAAATATTGGGTGGGTCCATGGTATGTGGGTCTGGTACAATTTCCAAGATCTATGAATAAGCAACCTCAAGACTATCGCCCATGAGTGCATGTTCATCCTTGTGAAACATTAAAGTAATATGGACATGAATATGATCAAGGTATAATAACTATCAATATATTAAGCTCAAATGTGTAAGAGGGCCAATAACCCTCCTCACATGAGGAATACAATACAAAAAATAAGTCTGAAGATCAACCTTCATCCATATCCTACAACTTCTTATATAGATGAGTAAGTTGGTTTAGGATAGAAATGGATATCTATATTTTAGGGAATATCTTCAAATTATACAAACCTTAATTGGATGATAACTGTATACATAGTAAAAGATAGTTAACTTATTAATCAATCATAGCTCAAAAAAGATAAATCGTACTTACACTTTTGTTTGTTAATACATTAGATATTCTGGGTCATGACTAAGATAGACCCGCTAGACCTAACCAATGGATATATTACCACAATAAGATCACTAGAGAGGGTTTCAAAGCCTCTAGTCAAACAACACTATGCAATAACCCTATCTAGGTCTTATGTTTTCATATTTACTAAGTAAATGACAAGTAAAGTAAAATTTAATCTAGTGCTCACCAAAGCTTGTGGAAAAAAGTGGGGGTAATAAATATAAAATGTAAACATGCATGTAATAATTATAATTAAGCTATGTATAGATATAACCCTAATGCATGGAGAGAGAAATATATTTAAAATCCATTACTTATGCTACTTCTATCTACTAAAATAGAGGAGTAAAGTTAAAGATACTTACCTTGAAGATGAACCCATCGAGACTCAATCTCTCCCTTGGCCAAAGGTGTTTCACAAGAGGTTTTTTGGTTTGTAAGGATCACTAAGATAGGCCTAAGTATCCAAGACTTTTCCACAATACAGGATTCTTCTCCAAGTATAAACCCTAATCAATAAATCCTCAAGTAGAATGGTCAAATAACAAATTGTAAAGAAGCACAAATGAATAATTAGTTCTCTCTCTAATAAATTTTAAAATTAACATGTGTGTATAGTTGAATCTAACCCTAAACCTTTTCAAAATTTTAGCCGATAGGGTCTATTGAGTATTGTCATTGATGTCAAACGTGTATCTTGTGAAGTTTGATGTCAAAGGTGAATAAGGATAGTTGGCAGTGTGTGATGTGACAAGGTACATAAAAGAGTGTTGTCATTAGAGAAAGAGAAAGAGATAATTTTAATACAACTAATGTCTTATGTATACATGATTGATGTCATTATTAATGTCAACATGGAAGGTACAAGTCATTGATGTCAAGTGTAATAAGAAGCATAATCATGACATGAAGAGGTATGTGCATGGTGAAATGAATAAAAAAAGATAAGTGAAGGTTGTATGGAATTTTTTAAACATGTCAATAAGGTATATAATCATTCATGAGAGTTTTAGGGTGAGCCTATAGGGGTAGGACCTTCAATCTAAGTATGCACCCAGACCACTCTTAGACCTTGCCTGGCCTAGTAAAGTATGAAGATCAGATTTCAAGGAAAATATGCACATGAGAGCATGGATAGAGGTGATATAAGTTATTGTAGGTATGATCACAAAGGTTGAGGTCAATATTTGAACTAAAAGTGCATGAATCATTATTTTAGGCCTTCTCAAGCTCACAAAATGAGGTACTCAAACTCGAGAAGCACTTTTAGGCATTCATTGGCATGTGTAACCTATGTATGGGATTCTAAGATATTTAGGAGAGATGGGGAATGGTCCTATATAATATATATAGCCATTATTTTTGGATTCAAGTGGCAGTCTTTTATGAATAATCGTTAACACCAAAACATGTGTTAAACCTCCCTAAAACCCTAATAAGGACCTAATGTGAATTTTTTTCTTAAAATAATCTCAAGATGGAATAAAATGAATAAATAAGCTATTGTATCATGTATTAAACTCTCCCAGGTACTTTTAGGTGGTGGTTGTTAGTCAGATGAGAGATAAAATGTATAGGTACAGGCTTATTTATCAAGAAATTTTTATAGCTCTCAAAAATTTTAATTGGTCAGGAAGAGAAAATGGATGGTATAATAAGTTAGAGACTCATTTTACATGTCTATAATGTTTTATAGATAGGTTATATCCTTAAATTTCTCTAAATTAGTCATCCAAGTAAGCCAGTTGCAGACAAACCTAATGGTGTGGATAATGTAAAACTTAGGTAGAGATGAAGAGATAGATTTAAGGGTTTATGCATGATATATTGATGAAATAAAGTGAATAAATAATTAATTTATGACTTGTATGTCATTATCATTCTTTGTAAAATATTTTGAGGTTAGTTTATGTGGTGAAAATGTTGCTCACAAAATGGCTTGTCTAGTTGAGATAGGACTATGAGACATAAGGTCAAGAAATTGGTCTATAAGACCAATATTTTCCCTTAGACCGTATGAATTTTCTATATTATGATGTTATGCGTGTGTGTGTGTGTGTGTGTGTGTGTGTGTGTGTGTGTGTGTGTGTGTGTGTGTGTGTGTGTGTGTGTGTGTGTGTGTGTGTGTGTGTGTGTGTGTGTGTGTGTGTGTGTGTGTGTATAATTATTTATGACAAGTGTTTACACAGGCATTGGAGGTCTACTTCTTCATGACTAGTTTTTTAGGTGATTTAGCAATTCTGAGAAAGCAAGTTGCAGATATGTACTTGAGCTTTTATTTCCTAAGTGAAAGTGTTCTAAGCATTTGGTGATGACACTGAGGTCAAGTAGAATATATATTCATTTTTTATTTGTCTTGGTTGAGTAGCTCAAGTGTGTTTAAGCTTCATTATTGTAAGATAGACTTTTGATGTACATAGGCCTAATAGGGTAGTTTATCCTAAAGGAGCTTTTATGGTATGAATGAAGGATGCAGGTATAATAAATATTTGATGAGGTTAGAATATTTCATTATCTAAGTTGTTGAATGGATTTTTTATTGTTTAATAATTCCATTTGGGCCCAAGAAGATCAAGTTTTGGCGTTAAGAGGGTAGACTTAATGCAATTAAGTCTCCATGAGACCTAGAGGAGGAGTAAGGCCTAATTGAGTTATGGCAGAATAAAAGGGGTTCATATTGTGATTTAACCATGTTCATAATATTTCTTAAGACTTATTATGTGGCTAAACTAATATTTTAAAGGTGTGTGTCTGAAAAACTAGTGTGTGACCATGAGACTAGTATATATACAAGGTAGTTTAGGCCTATTTAGTGTGAAAATTGAGCAAATAAACAATACATGATTGAGTATAATGAGGTATTTAAATGAGTTGTAGACATAAAAAAAGGTAAAAAAATTTAAGATGATCAAAATTATAAGGTATCTAGGTTGGTGTTGAGTCACTTAGGGAGTTAATGCTTCCTTATAAGTAGATTCTTGATAAAGCCTAGTCAAGTGGGTGCTTGAATTTATTAGTGTTGGTGCTCCAAGTTTAGTTGGTGATCAACTAAATTTGGTATTTTTTTCATAATAAAGTATTAAATTTGTAGAGATAATAGTGGGTTTTCAATCCCTTGAGGTTTTCCCACTCATATATGTGTTTTCTTGTTTCATGCTCATGTGAATGGTTCTTTATGCATTGCTAGATCACTATGTTGTTTTTGATTCATGAATGTTAAAGTATAATTTAAAGAAATTGTTTTGTTGATGTAATTTGTATTAGATTTTGGTCCTTTGGAGTAGGCTTAACAGCTTAAAAGATATCCTAGAAGCACAATCATGTATAGCCATCAAGTACAAGAAGGTTTCTCAACCAATAAGGCTCCTCTCTTTAGTGGGACTGATTATGTATTTTGGAGCATCATAATGAAGACCTACCTAATGCCCTTTGGCTATGACATATGGAAATTAGTTGTTGATGGATTCACTCCACCTCCTACACTACCAACTGATGCAATAGGCAAGAAGGTAAGTGACAACAATTATACGAAAATGAATACCATCCTATATGGTCTTTCAGAGGTAGAATTTGTAAAGGTTATGCATGGTGATTTAGCCAAATAAATTTGGGAAAATTTTCAAACCATCTATGAATAAGATACCAAAGTCAAGTTAGCAAAATTGTAGATGCACCAAAAGTAGTTTAAAATTTTGAGAATTAAGGAGGATGAAAACATTGATTCTTATCTATTAAGAGTAGATGAATAGGTAAATGTCATTAGAGGTCTAGAAGAAAAGTTGGAAGAATCAATAGAAGTGAAAAAGGTATTATTATCCCTGACATATAATTTTTATTCAAAAGTCTCTATTGTGGAGGAGATCAAAGATCTCAACAAACTACAGATGGATGAGTTTCATGGTATCTTGACTGTCTATGAAATGAGAACAAGCGATGGAAGACCTTCCAAGAAGGAATATGCATTAAAAGCAAAGAAAAATTCATAAGGTAAAAAGGTCAAGGATGATGTTAATACAGACATTGATGATGACAAGATAGAAGCCTTGTTTGTCAAAAAACTAAGGAAAGGATCAGGTAAGTATCATGGCAATTTGCCATTTAAAAGCTTTAATTGTGGTAAGATTGGTCACTTTGCATCCAAGTGCCTTAACAAGGATAAGAATGAGCATGATAGAGAGCATGTTGAACATTGTGGTGAGGATAAGAAGTTTTATAAGCTTGACAAGAGTAAAAAGAGCTTCAGGAAGTATGAAGGCAAGAAAGGGTCATTCAAGAATAAGAGAAGTTTGTATACCAAAGTAGATAGTAGTTCCTCTGATATAAGTGATATAAGTATATCTGATAGTGATGATAACATTGTTGATCATGATAGTAATTAAACTCTATTCATGTCCATAGAAATATATAATGAAGGTTGTTCAAAATGGAAAAGTCTTATGGAAGATGAAGAATCAGATGAAGAAGAGGCTGAAATGAACCTTGAGGTAGAATTGGTGAGTTCTCTATAAGAGTTGAAGTTCCAAAGAAGGAAGAATCAAAAACTAAGATCATTGGTTAAGATTTATGAGGAACAAATCAATCTCTTCGATGAGAGACTAAGTAACAACACCAATAAACATGATGAGATCATTAAACAGTTTGAAACTCAAATTGAGATTATCACTACAAGTCTTAAGAAAAAAGATGAAGAATTCACCAAGTTTAGAATAAAAATGGAGTCCTTAAAGGTATAATTTGATCAAGAAACAATCAAATTGAAGACACATAAAAAATTTAAAAATAACACTAAAGTACTTGGTGATATTTTGAATAGGAAGATATCTCCACATGACAAGATAGGTCTTGGTCTTAAATAAGAACACAAAGAAAATAAGGAGATTCAGACTTCAAAGGGCAATGGACTATCAAGAAGTGATTATCTTGATAGATTACAGACCTATGCAAAAATCTCAAAATCTGAGACCCAAATTGACCATCAAAAAGTTAAGAAGAATAAAACTCCTTCAAGAGACAAAAAAAGTAGAGGTGTATCATTCAACAATCATCAAAAGATAATTCCTATCAGATAGACAACGTATGTGAATTATTTAAATGGTTACTATTTCTCATGCAATCAATATGGACATAGAGCTTTGGATTGTAGACATCATGCTAATATCAATTCCTCATGAAGGGATAGGATGAATTCTCATTTCAAAAGTAAAAGTAGAATTTTGAGCTAAAATTGTGATCAGAGAGGACACATTGTAAGGTATTACAAGATGAGGCATATGAGGAAGATCAGTCAAGACAAAAAGGTATATAGTCATACCACTGAGAAGTGGATCAAGAATTCAAACCCTATGGATAAGGTGAAGGAGGAATAAAAGACTAAAGGAGAAGAATCTATGCTATCTTTGATTGATTTTAACGTCCAAGATGAAAACATGAATTGGTATATAGATAATGGTTGCTCAAGCCACATGATAGGGGACAAGATCAAGTTCATTTCATTGAAGAAGATGTTGTAGGGACAATGAGATTTTGAGATAAAATAACTTCCAATATTATTAGTAAGGGTATCTTGAGTTTAGACAATGAGAAGACCAAGATAGAGAATGTGTTATATGTGGAAGTCTTGAAACGTAACTTTCTTAGTTTAAGTTAAAAATGTAACCAATGACACACACTGACCTTTCATGATAGAGGGTGTGATATAAGGAGAGCCAAATTAGGAAGGCTAATTACCAATGCTAAGAGGACTGAGAATAATCTATATGTCTTGAATGATATCAAGAAGGAGAGATGTTTTATGATCAAGATGGATTAATTTTGGCTATGGTACAGAATGTTGGTCCACCTAAACCTTGATAATCTGGACAAGATAAGCTCTAAGAAATCTGTGAAGAATATGCCTAAAATCACCAAACCTGCAAATACACTTTTCAAGGCATGTCAACATGGTAAGAAAACTAGAAGGAGTTTCAAGTCTAAGAAGTATTTTATGTTACTTCAAGGGGATAGTTATTTCATGTTACTCATAGATGACTACACAAGAATGACTTGGGTAGCTTTCTTGAAAGAAAATTCAAAAGTTCTTGATAAGTTCAAGGCATTCAAGGCTCTAATTGAGGATGAAAAGAATGTAAATATCAAATGCCTTAGATCTAAAAGAGGAGGAAACTTTTGTTCCAATGAATTTTATGAGGTCCATGGGATAAGGAGAAAGTTCTCAAGAGCTAGGACACCTAAATAGAATGGGGTAGTGGAAAGAAAGAATAGAATAGTTTAAGAAATGGAAAGGACTATGCTAAATGAATCAAGATTATCTGATGGATACTAGAGAGAGGTAGTGAGAAATATAGTCTACATTTTGAATAGAGGAAATATAAGTATTAATGGCAATAAAACTCCCTATGAACTATGGAAAGGTAGACCTACTATTGTGGAACACTTCAGGGTGTTTGGAATAAAATTCTTCATCAAAAGAGATGAGGAAGACTTAGTTGAGTTTGAATCAAGGTCTAATGAAGGAATATTATTGGGATACTCATCATCAAGCTTAGCCTATAGATGCTATAATAAGAGATTATAAAAGATAGTGGAAAACACTAATGTGAAGATTGATGAGACCAGTTCTAAGAAGTCACACTCTCAGTCAAAGGATGCATCAAACAATTTGGACTTAACTAATGAAGAGAAACAATAGAGATATATGAGGAATCAGAAGAAGTTGAGGAAAGACAAGATTCAAAAGGTCCTTCAAGATAGATTTAGATAGACCATCTTGAATCATAAATCATTGGCAATAAGGATGCAGGTATGCAAATAAGGAAAAAGCTGGTAAGTAACCTAAATCAAGATAATGTTGCTCTATTGTCTAAGTTTAAACCTAATAACCTTTTAAAATAAATTAAATAGAAGTTTTGGATAGGTCCTATTAATGAGGACTTATACCAAATAGAAAATAATGAGACTTGGGAACTAGTTCCTAGGCCTAAAGATAAAAATGACATTAGCATAAAATGGGTGTTTACGAACAAATTGAATGAATATGGAGAAGTCACTAGGAACAAGACTAGATTGGTATGCAAGGGGTATGCACAATTATAAGGGGTAGACTTTGAGGATACCTTTGTTTTAGTAGAAAGATTGGAAGCTATCATATTATTTCTAGCATATGCAGGCTTCAAAGAGTTTAACGTGTATCAGATGGATGTCAAATTAGATTTTCTAAATAGGAACTTGGAAGAGGAGGTGTACATATATCAACCTAAGGGATTCTCATTATCAGGTAATAAGGACCGTGTATGTAGATTTAAAAAGGATCTTTATGCTCTAAATCAATCTCCTAGAGCTTGGTACCCCAGATTCGTCAAGTACCTATTAGACCAAGGAATTAAGAGAGGAGTTATAGACATTAATTTGTACATAATGATAGAAAATGATCATCTATTGATAGTGGTGGTCTATGTGGATGACATCATATTTGGTGGAAATAGTGAGAGTATGATTAAAACCTTTCTAGATGTGATGAATAAGGATTTTGAGATGTCCATATTGGGAGAACTATCATGCTTCCTTAGTTTACAAAACATTCAATCAAAAAAAAGTATATTCATTTCACTAACTAAATACATAAGAGAGATGTTGAATAAATTTGAGATGGAGTACATTGTGTACTTGGAGTACAGTGTGTACTCGGTCGTGGAGTATGTGGAGTACTTGTGTACTGGCAGTAGTGATACTGACTGGTGGTACTGGCAGTAGTGATACTAACTGGTTGGAGGTGAACACCAACTCTGTGTTTGAGTTGTGTGTTGGGACCGTAAGAGAGAGAGTGAGCTCTTGAAGAGATTTAATGTTTATGCCCTAGAGGTGTGGGAGCCCTAGAGGTGTGTAAGGAAGAAGACTGTGGCATCTTCTTAGTTGTATTTCCTTCTGGAAGAGTATTAATACAATTGGGTATTGTCTCTCATATTCTATGTTATTTTTGAATTCTAGTTACTTGTTACTTCTGGTTAAATTTCACATATTTAGTTGCTTGGTAATCAATTGTGCTTCCTAGATCCTAACAAGTGGTATCAGAGCATGTTTGTTGTTCTAGATTCCTGACAATTGGTATCAGAGCTAAGGTTGCAGGGAGTATGTTTTGTGTTTGATTATAGGTCACTCTCAGGGGTTTCTGATTGAGTGGGAGTATAGCAATGACAGAAGAAAGTAAACTAAGAATGGAGGAATTAAAAAGCATGAATGGTCAATTACGGTGTTATGGAAAGAAAGAGTAGGTAAAAAAATATTGTTGGTTGGTAGCAGATCAGCATGAAGGAACTGAAGAAGCAGATGTTATAGGTGTTGTTGCACAGGATGCTCTGGGATGTTCCTTGGATAAAGTAAAATCTTGGTTTATAGATTCTGTTGCCTCTTTCCATACAGCCTGAAATAGAGTATTTTTCCATGTTAAGGTCTTTAGAGACTTTGGAAAGATTTATTTAGGGGCTGGTGTGCCTTGTCAAAGGGGAAGTGTGACTGAAATTGTAGGTGGCCAACACATGGGTGTTGAAGGAGGTCATGCAGGTCCTAGTCTTGAAGATGTGGCTAATTTCTTCTGGAAAGTTGGGTGATGAGAGATGCATAAGAACTCTCACAGAGGATGCACTTGAATTAGCATGTGGTATGAAAGTAGGTACTCTTTATCTACCTGCTTGTATTATTGATTCTTCTTTTGTTGCAAAGACGTGGCTTTGTAGGCTTGGTCAGAGAGCAAGAAGGAGATGCATGTTCTTAAGCAGAGTCAGAAGTCTTTGACAAACTCAAGAACTAGAAAGCCTTGGTATTCTTGGAGGAGATGATGGACAGAGATTAGTGGATGGGGCTGGATACTTTTGAGCAGGGCAGTTTGGACATGGGTATGATTCAAAGAAAGCTCACGGGTAAAAAATCATCACTCACAGGCGAACATAGGTACCGACATCGGTCAGAAGGAACTAGCATCGAATAGACAGGTACTGACATCGATCATGTGTAGACCAAAGGAGTCAGTGGTGTCAGGTAGGTGGAGACCAACGTCGATAGGATAACCGGCGTCGGTGACCTGGACAGTCGCATGGAACTGACATCAGTCAGATGCAGACTGTGTGGTGACTAAGGTCGGTCACTGGAACAGATTTTGGGCAGACAGAAAGTTGTCAAAGAGTCTCAAATGCCCATGTGGAGGATTGAAAGGGTAAGTAAGCCTCAAATTCATTATTCCTCTTCTTTATACTAGTTGCTCACTGCAGAGTAGGAAGGATCCAGGAAACAGTGGGAGCATGGTATGATGAGAAATTTGATTCCTAAGATGCAGAACCAAATGGTAGATTTGGTAGAGTTTCCAGCCAGGATAAAAGCACTAAAAGATGAATGGATACCTTGGTTAAAGAATAGAGAGAATGGACACGTGAGATGGAAGGTCAGGTCATATGGTCTTGAGGAAGCTCCAAGACAGTGGTACAGGTTTGACAGGTGGATGACAAAGCATGGCTTTAGTCAATGTCATTGTAACTACTGTGGTTTCTTTACCAGGTGGGTGATGATTGCAACATCATCATGTTATTGTATGTTGTGTGTTTTCTTGATGCATGGTTACACATACAGGGTTTTTCTAAGCTAAAGGTAAAGTTAGTTTAGAGGTGTGTCATGAAGAATTTGGAGGAGTAAAATTCATTGGCATGAGTAATCCTAGAGACAGGGAAGATCACAAGTTGATGTTGTCACAGGATGATTATGTGAAGGTAGTGCAGGATGCGAAACAGGGCAGCACACCTATGGATGGACAGTTCACAGAACAGGGTCCCCAATCACATGATGAGGTTGAGTACATGTGTAGTCCCTGAGTTTGCCCAAGCAGTGGGTGTTGTCAGAAAGCTTGTAGTCAATCCGAGAAGGAAGAACTAGAAAGTGGTTCAGTGGGTTCTCAGGTATCTGAGAGGGATCAGCAACAGGTATACATGCTATGCAGGGTCAATAACTTCAGATTTGGCAGGTTATTTGGATGACAGGTGTTGCACCACAGGATGTGTGGTGGTTGGTCTTCAAGATTGAGCTTGAAGAGGGATACAAGCCAGGAAACAAATTAGATGGTGTATAGGTATAGGTACAGTGCAGCTATTTATCTCCAAGTGGGAGATTGTTAGGTTGTGGAGCTAAAAGCTTCACTGATGCAGACATGGAGGAAGTTGTTGATAGGTTGCTAAGTTGCAGAGAAATTGACGTCAGTCTGATCAACCGACGTTAGTCATATCCGATGAACAGAGCAACCGACATCAGTCAGGGATCGGCTGACATCGGTCATCTCTAGCCAGACAGGGACTGACGTCGGTCGCCTGTGTGGTTTTGAACTACGAGTTTCATGGATAGTTTGTTGATGAACCGGTTGTTTTCATGTTAAAGGCTAATTTTAGTCTTGAGCTGTGGATCTAATTATTGTAATTAGATGTCTAATTATTGTTTGCATGAGATCTATTTAAGAGACTCATGGGCTGTATTGTAAAGTGTGATAGTTGAGTAAGAGCAAGGTTAGCTCCTTCAGAGGGAAGAGAGCAAGGTGTGTTCCTCCTAGTTCCACAGGGGTGCCAAGTGTGTATGATCAGGGAGATCTGTAGGTTGTTGCAAGTTCTGGTAGAGATCCATAGGGGTGCTGGTTTGGAGAATCAAAAGGGTTCTTCATGTATGTATGATCTTGGTCGATAGGTGTGCAAGGCCACGTTTGGAGATCTACATGGTAAGTAAGATCGGTTGATCTGTAGGTGTGTGTGTGTGCGAGATCTAGGTTTACAAGTGTGCATAACTAGGGTGATTTGCAGGTGTGCAAGATCAGGGAGGTTAGCAACACAATAGGTAGCAAGATCAGGGGAGATCTACTTGGAGTATGGTGTGTACTCGATCATGGAGTACGTGGAGTACTTGTGTACTGGCACTAGTGATACTGACTGGTTGGAGGTGAACACTAACTCTATGTTTGAGTTGTGTGTTGGGACCGTAAGAGAGAGAGTGAGCTCTTGAAGAGATTTATGTTTATGCCCTAGAGGTGTGGGAGCCCTAGAGGTGTGTAAGGAAGAAGATTGTGGCATATTCTTTGTTGTATTTCCTTCTGAAAGAGTATTAATACAATTGGGTATTGTCTCTCATATTCTGTGTTATTTTTGAATTCTAGTTACTTGTTACTTCTGGTTAAATTTCGCATATTTAGTTGCTTGGTAATCAATTGTGCTTCCTAGATCCTGACAAGTGGTATCAGACATGTTTATTGTTCTAGATTCTTGACAGATCATCTATTGATAGTGGTGGTCTATGTGGATGACATCATATTTGGTGGAAATAGTGAGAGTATGATTAAAACCTTTCTAGATGTGATGAATAAGGATTTTGAGATGTCCATATTGGGAGAACTATCATTCTCCCTTAGGTTACAAAACATTCAATCAAAAAAAAGTATATTCATTTCACTAACTAAATACATAAGAGAGATGTTGAATAAATTTGAGATGGAGTATGTTGTGTACTTGGAATACGGTGTGTACTCGGTCATGGAGTACTTGTGTACTGGCAGTAGTGATACTGACTGGTGGTACTGGCAGTAGTGATACTAACTGGTTGGAGGTGAACACCAACTCTGTGTTTGAGTTATGTGTTGGGATTGTAAGAGAGAGAGTGAGCTCTTGAAGAGATTTACTGTTTATGCCCTAGAGGTGTGGGAGCCCTAGAGGTGTGTAAGGAAGAAGACTGTGGCTTCTTCTTTGTTGTATTTCCTTCTGGAAAAGTATTAATACAATTGGGTATTGTCTCTCATATTTTGTGTTATTTATGGATTCTAGTTACTTGTTACTTCTAGTTAAATTCCACATATTTAGTTGCTTGGTAATCAATTGTGCTTCCTAGATCCTGACAAGTGGTATCAGAGCATGTTTGTTGTTCTAGATTCCTGACAATTGGTATCAGAGCTAAGGTTGCAGGGAGCAGGTTTTGTGTTTGATTACAGGTCACTCTCATGGGTTTTTGATTGAGTGGGAGTATCGCAATGATAAAAGAAAGTAAACTAAGAATGGAGGAATTGAAAAGCACGAATGGTCAATTATGGTGTTATGCAAAGAAAGAGCAGGTAAAGAAATATTGTTGGTTGGTAGCAGATCAGCATGAAGGAACTGAAGAAGTAGATGTTGCAGGTGTTATTTCATAGGATGCTCTAGGATGTTCCTTGGATAAAGTAAAATCTTAGTTTATAGATTCTGTTGCCTATTTCCATGTAGCCTGAAATAGAGTGTTTTTCCATGTTAAGGTCTTTGAAGACTTTGGAAATATTTATTTAGGCGCTGATGTGCCTTGTCAAAGTTTTGGCAAAGGAGAAGTGCGGCTGAAATTGCAGGTGGCCAACACATGGGTGTTGAAGAAGGTCATGCAGATCCCAGTCTTGAAGATGTAGCTAATTTATTCTAGAAAGTTGGGTGATGAGAGATGCATAAGAACTCTCATAGTGGATGCACTTGAATTAGCATGTGGTATGAAAGTAGGTACTCTTTATCTACCTGCTTGTATTACTGATTCTTCTTCTATTGCAAGGACGTGGCTTTGTAGGCTTGGTCACGAGAGCAAGAAGGAGATGCATGTTCTTAAGCGAAATTTAGATGTCTTTAACAAACTTAAGAACTAGAAAGCCTTGGTGTTCTTGGAGGAGATGATGGACAGAGATCAGCGAATGGCGCTGGATACTTCTGAGCAGGGCAGTTTGGACATGGGTATGATTCAAAGAAAGCTCACAGGTAAAAAGTCATCACTCACAGGCAAACACAGGTACCGGCATCGGTCAAGAGGAATTAGCATCAAATAGATAGGTACTGACATCAGTCATGTGTAGACCAGAGGAGTCAGTGGTGTCAGGCAGGTGGAAACCAATGTCGATAGGATAACTGGCATCAGCGACCTGGACAGTCGCATGGAACTGACGTCGATCAGATGTAGACTGTGTGGTGACCAAGGTCGGTCACTGGAATGAATTTTGGGTGGACAGTAAGCTATCAAGGAGTCTCAAATGCCCGTGTGGATGACTGAAAGGGTAAGTAAGCCTCAAATTCGTTATTCCTCTTCTTTATACTAGTTGCTCCCTGTAAAGCAGGAAGGATCTAGGAAATAGTGGGAGCATGGCATGATGAGGAATTTGATTCCTAGGATGTAGAACCAAATGGGAGATTTGGTAGAGTTTCTAGCCGAGATAAAAGCACTAAAAGATGAATGGATACCTTGGTTAAAGAATAGAGAGAATGGACACGTGAGATGGAAGGTCAGGTCATATGGTCTTGAGGAACCTCCAGGACAGTGGTACAGGTTTGACAGGGGGATGACAAAGCATGGCTTTAGTCAATGTCATTGTAACTATTGTGGTTTCTTTACCAGGTGGGTGACGATTGCGACATCATCATGTTATTGTATGTTGTGTGTTTGCTTGATGCACGATTACACATACAGGGTTTTTCTAAGATAAAGGTAAAGTTAGTTCAGAGGTGTGTCATGAAGAATTTGGAGGAGCGAAATTCTTTGGCATGAGTAATCCTACAGACAGGGAAGATCACAAGTTGATGTTGTCACAGGATGATTGTGTGAAGGTAGTGCAGGATGTAGAACAGGGCAGCACACCTATGGATGGACAATTCACAGAATAGGGTCCCCAATCACATGATGAGGTTGAGTACATGTGTACTCTCTGAGTTTTCCCAAGGAGTGGGTGCTGTCAGAAATTTTGTAGTCAATCCGAGAAGGAAGCACTAAAAAGTGGTTCAGTGGGTTCTCAGGTATCTCAGAGGGATCAGCAGCAGGTATACATGCTATGCAGGGTCAAGTACTTCAGATTTGGCAGGTTACTTGGATGATAGGTGTTGCACCACAGGATGTGTGGTGGTTGGTCTTCAAGATTGAGCTTGAAGAGGGATACAAGCTAGGAAACAAATTAGACAGTGTACAGGTACAGGTATAGTGCAGCTATTTATCTCCAAGTGGGAGATTGTTAGGTTGTGGAGCTAAAAGCTTCACTGATGTAGACATGGAGGAGGTTGTTGAGAGGTTGTTGAGTTGCAGAGCAACCGACATCGGTCTAATCAATCGACATTGATCATATCTAGTGAGCAGAGCAACTGACATCGGTCAGGGATCGGCCGACGTCGGTCATCTCCAGCTAGAAAGGGATTGACGTCGATCGCCTGTGTGGTTCCAAACTGTGAGTTTCATGGACAGTTTGTTAATGAACTAGTTATTTGCATGTTAAAGGCTAATTTTAGTCTTAAGCTATGGATCTAATTATTGTAATTAGATTTCTAATTATTGTTTGCATGAGATCTATTTAAGAGACTCATGGGTTGTATTGTAAAGTGTGCTAGTTGAGTAAGAGCAAGGTTAGCTCCTTCAGAGGGAAGAGAGCAAGGTGTGTTCCTCCTAGTTCCATAGGGGTGCCAAGTGTGTATGATCGGGGAGATCTATAGGTTGTTGCAAGGTCTGGTAGAGATCCATAGGGGTGTTGGTTTGGAGAATCAAAAGGGTTCTTCATGTATGTATGATCTTGGTCAGCAGGTGTGCAAGGCAACGTTTGGAGATCTACATGGTAAGTAAGATCAGTTGATCTGTAGTGCGAGATCTAGGTTTGTAGGTGTGCAGAACTAGGGTGATTTGTAAGTGTGCAAGATAAAGTAGGTCAACAACTCAACAGGTAGCAAGATTAGGGGAGATCTACTTGGAGTGCATTGTGTACTTGGAGTACGGTGTGTACTCAGTCGCGGAGTACATGGAGTACTTGTGTACTGGCAGTAGTGATACTCACTGGTTGGAGGTGAACACCAACTCTATGTTTGAGTTGTGTGTTGGGACCATAAGAGAGAGAGTGAGCTCTTGAAGAGATTTACTGTTTATGCCCTAGAGGTGTGGGAGCCCTAGAGGTGTGTAAGGAAGAAGACTATCGCATCTTCTTTTTTGTATTTCCTTCTAGAAGAGTATTAATACAATTGGGTATTGTCTCTCATATTCTGTGTTATTTTTGAATTCTAGTTACTTGTTACTTTTAGTTAAATTTTGCATATTTAGTTGCTTGGTAATCAATTGTGCTACTAGATCCTGACAAGTGGTATCAGAGCATGTTTGTTGTTCTAGATTCCTGACAGATCATCTATTGATAGTGGTGGTCTATGTGGATGACATCATATTTGGTGGAAATAGTGAGAGTATGATTAAAACCTTTCTAGATGTGATGAATAAGGATTTTGAGATGTCCATATTGGGAGAACTATCATTCTTCCTTAGGTTACAAAACATTCAATCAAAAAAAAGTATATTCATTTCACTAACTAAATACATAAGAGAGATGTTGAATAAATTTGAGATGGAATAGTGCAAGGTAGTTATAACACCTATGATCAGAAGGTGTAAGTTAAGAAAGGAGGATGAATCTCTAAAGGTCAATCAAACATCATACATGTCAATGATTGGAATTTTGTTGTACACTACTACCTCTAGACTTGATATCATGCAAGAATTAGGTCTTGTGGGAAGATTTCAAGAAAATCAAAAGGAAAACCATTTTCAAGCAGTTAAGAGAATACTTAGGTATCTCAAGGGGACTATGGATTTTGGGTTATGGTATCTAAGGAACAAGGAGTTTGATTTACCAGCCTATATAGATGCAGATTGGGCAGGGAGTCTAGATGATAAGAAAAAAACTAGTGGAAGAGCTTTCTTCTTAAGAGAGTGCCTAGTGTCATGGATAAGCAAGAAGCAGTCATTAGTGTCATTATATTCTAATGAGGCTAAGTACATTATGGCAGCTTAATGTTGCACTCAAGTCCTATGGATGAGATAGACATTGAAAGACTACAAGGTGGAGTATGATAGTCCTAGTCTTATCTATTGTGACAAGATAAGTGTCATAATCATCTCAAATAATCATTTCATGTATTCAATAACTATACGCATTCTCATCAAGTATCATTTCCTAAGAGAACAAGTAAGTGCACAAAATTTTAAACTTAAATATATTTTTACAAAGGATCAGATTGTAGACATTATAACCAAGCCACTTCCAAAGGCAACATTTGAGTATTTAAGACAGGAATTGGGAGTAATTCCTACCTCTATTAGCCATTAATCAAGTCAAAGTTAATGGGAGATAATCAAGGTGGTTCATTAACTCCAACAATAGGTGATGTATGCCAAGAATATTTGTGAAGTCAAGATAAACCTATAGCCAAATTGAGAGGTAATTAAAAATCTAATTGTGTTACTAGTTTGATCCAATAACAAGGTTTTTATATACATATTGAAAATGGTCTATGAGTCTTAATAACTCATATGATAAGCAAAAGCTATGAGGACAAAGGGGGAGTCCCTAATTCTTTAGTAAGAAGGTCTATGTTAGTAAGAAGGCCTATATTAGATAAGAACATATGTGGTGGCCTAGTGAGTGATCAAAGTTTTGATCTAAAACTCTATGTCAGTCATGTCAAGGACAAGGTGATTTAGGTATGCATGAAGATATGGGAACATGTTTGTATGATGTTTCATAGACTCATAATCCTGTGTGTTGAGTTTTTTGGTTACAATAGGTGTGATCCAAGAAGTTACAGGTACCTCTTTGTCATTAATGTCAAAGGGGGAGAAAGTTTATAATGGGGGAGAAATAACCTGTTAAGATAATTTTCTAAGAGTGGTTGCCATAAATGATAAAGGGAAAGATTATTGAGTATTATCATTGATGTCAAAGGTGTATCTTATGAAGGTTGATGTCAAAGGTGATTAAGGACAGTTGGCAGTGTGTGATGTGACAAGGTGCATGAAAGTTTTTTGTTATGAGATAAAGAGAAAGAGATAATTTAAATACAACTAATGTCTTATGTCTACATGATTGATATCATTGTTAATGTCAACATAGAAGGTACAGATCATTGATGTCAAGTGAAATAGGAAGCATAGTCATGACATGAAGAGGTATGTGCATGGTGAAATAAATGAAGACAGGCATGTGAAGATTGTATGGAAGTGTTTGAGCATGTGATTAAGGTATACAATCATTCATGAGAGTTTTAAGTTGAGCCTATAGGGGTAGGAACTTTAGTCTAAGTTTGCACCCAAACCACTTTTAGACCCTGCCTAGCCTAGTAAGGTATGAAGATCAGATTTCAAGGTAAGTATGCACATGAGAGCATGGACATAGGTGATATAAGTTTATTTAGGTATGATCACAAATTTTGAGGTTAATATTTTAATTAAAAGTGCATGAATCATTGTTTTAGGCCTTCTCAACCTCACAAAATGAGGTACTCAAACCCGATAAGCACTTTTAAGCATTTTCTAGCATGTGTAACCTCTACATGGGAGTGTGAGATATTTACAAGAGATGGGTAAGGGTCCTAGATAATATCTCCATGCATTGGTTTTGGATTCAAGTGGTAGTCCTTTATGAACAATTGTTACCACTAAAATGTGTGTTAAACCTCCCTAAAACCCTAATAAGGACCTGATGTGAAAAATTTTATTCAAATTAGCTTAGTATGGATTCAAATGCATAAATAAGATTTTAGATCATGTATTAAACTCTCCCAAGTACCTCTAGGTGGTGGTGGTTAGTTAGATGAGAGAGAAAATGTATAGTTACAAGCTTATTTGTCAATAAATTATTATATCTCTCAAAGTTGAATTGGTCAAGAAGAGAAAATAGATGGTAGAAGAAGCTATAAACTCATTTAACATGTCCATGATGTTTTATATATATTTTATATCCTTAAATTTCTATAAATTGGTCGTCCAAGTAAGCTAGTTGTAGAGAGACCTAATGGTGTGGATAATGAAAAACCCAGGCAGAGATGAAAAGATAAATTTGAGGGTTTGTGCATGAAAGATTGATGCAATAAAGTGCATGAAGAATTTATTTATGAACTTTATATCATGATAATTCTTTAGATAATATTTGGAGGTCAGTGTATGTGGTGAAAATGTTTCTCACAAAATGACTTGTCTGGTTCATATAGGACTGTGAGACATAAGGTCAAGAAATTGGTATACAAGACTAATATTTGCCATTAGAATATATGACTTTCCTATTTAAGGATGTTATATAGATATCATAGAACCATTTTTATGAATTAGGAGTCATTGCAAGTGTCTACACAAGTAATTGATAAAATTTGAAAATATTATGTGTATACAATAACCACTAATGATATATTATTATTATTTATAATTAAATTATAAATAAATTATGGATAATGATGTGTGTTATGGCCAACACACTCCATTGCTTCAAAAATATGGGACATCTACCTTAAAAATAAAAATCAAGTTAATCATAATTATCACAGTACATTTTAAACCTATTTAGCATAATGACCCTGTCTAGGCTTCTAATAAATCGGCCCCTCGATTCTCTTTGAATATCTTAAGTATATGTGGACACTTCAAGTGGAAGGAGTTAATCAACATTTATTATTTATGTGTGTCCAAATATTTTCTCTATTGAAATGGATACATGTATCTATAGAAAATTACCAAATAATATTATTGATATTCTAATCACTTCTTGGTACGCAAATAGATGGTTGTAGGAAATTAAAGATAAAATTCCAAATGTTGGTTTTTGACAACTTTGAAATATGTATAATTACCATCTTTAAGATGCCCTTAATTTATAGGAAGAACCTATAACATTAGAGGTCCATGAAATATTTTATGTATATGTTTAAATTCAAGACTCCACTATGTACATATGGATGGAAATAGGTATGAAAAATAATTTAAATTAATCGAGATTAGTGTTAACCAAATTTATCTTCTTAGAACTCCTTTTGAAAATCATATTGACATATTTGGAGTGGTTTTAGTTGATGAAATATAAATTTTATTTAAAAACTTTCATGGAAAATTTGATAGGTGATTCCTAAGATACATGATGATTATCTTCTTAATCTCAATTATTGATAGTTAATGTAAGTATAATTTTATAATTATACGCAAAAAAATGGTAAGCTAAAGTTGTAACTATTAATGCAAAACTAACAATTTAAAATGTTGTCATTTTTGAATGGAATGATTATGATATTGTCAAATATGAAATAATTATATCACACAGTGATATTTAGTCCATCTATTACCAATCTAATAATATTGGATCCTTTGATTTAAATTCAAGTGATGATAACCATGGTGCACCACCAACTATTAGATCTTCAAATGATGATAATATCATTCCATCAACTGAAGAATAATTATTTTTGTAAAAATACTTAGATGCCAACAGATAAAGAATAAATTTTGTCATCACCATGATGTATATATTTTTTTAAAATACTTTTTTAGTGGTGTCTACTATTTTGTGCACTATCTATTAAAGCATGATTAACACTGATAAAATTTGCATCCAATGTGTACTATTAAGACCCATGCTCCTTTTTGTGGTTTCTTATTAGGTTTATGTTTTTTATTTTGGTGTGTTTATACTTTAGTGGGAATATATTTATGTTATGTGATGTGTCCCTCAATAAACTTCACTCCAATACTATTTATACCCCTCTGTGTTTCATTGAAAATCATATGAGAAAATTGAAGTTTATATTTTACAAACATTTGTTTACCAAGTAATAACAAATTTGTAGCAAGACTTGATGCAATTCACTTCCACTCCATGGGGATAAATATAATATTGGACAAAAAAACATGTTGAACTAATTTTCGTGATTGGTCAGTTAGGTTTTCATACTTTATTTTATATGATGAGTGCTATTAACACCAAATGATCCAATTTGCATAATTCAATGCCTTTTAAGCCCCCTGAAGATGCACACCAAGCTTATCATTGAATAATACAAAATATTATCTCCAATCCACATCATATAAACCTTAAAATGCATCTTATATTTACAATATTTCAAAATGAAGACTATTAGAAAAGTATCTAGAACCATATTACTATTAGTACATGTATGCAATAAATTGTTCCATTTTGACTTTCACTTTTTATAAAATAGTTTATTTTATTGAATCTCTTATAATTAAATATTATTTTCAGGTATGAATGGAAACATAAAGGATATGCACATATTCATGAATTTGTCTAGCTAAAAAATGCACTCAATATTGATATATTGGATTGGGAAGATCAAACTCCAATTGAAAAAATACAAAAATTTATTTTGACAAATATATATATCGGTTTGGAACCATGTGATAGCTTTAATATAAATCAAATGGTTCATCATTATATTCTTGATGACCCATGTTTGTTAAATACATCTGACCTACTTTCAAATAATCCATTTCTTTACTATGAAGAGCTTTTGAGTCATGTTCAAAGGCACATTAAGTACACAAAAGAAATATGCTTAAGAAAAAAGAAATGGATCTTCAATGTTGGTCCAAATAGCCTTGAGAATTGCATAAAAAATCTTTCATAGTCACTAAAAATAATGGAGCCATAAAATATAATCCTTCTCATAACAATGATAGATAGACTACTCACAACTCAACCATGCTTTCCATTTAGAGAGTAAATGTTGATTGATACCTTGTTCTTTCACATGAATCTCTATTGAAATACATTGTAAAATATGATTTGAAAGCAAATAGCTGATTTAAAAGATATCTCCATATGCTATAAATAATTTTAAAGAATAGAAACTTGCGTGAACCATCTTCAAATGCCTAATGGAAATTTTTGACTAACAATATTTTTGATCATTATAGCAGTGCATAAAAAGTTTTCCATCTTTTATAAACACTCCTACATGTTTTATGTAGTCGATATTTCTTTCATTAAATTTTGGTAAGAATATTCTACACCATATTTTTCATAGATAATACTTGTTACTTCAGCTTCATTGATGCATACATGGATCAACCTCCTTCATTATATCTAGTAGCACTTATAAAAGCAGCAAGGAATTGGTCATATGATAAAAATCAGTGGTTAAAAGTGGGGGAAAAAGTGTGAGTTATTGTTCATGTCTTCCCCAAGTTATTTACAACATCTTTGAAAAATTCTACAACTTATTCATTATTCTATTGGATCAAACTTGTTTTGTGAAAACCTTTTCAAAACATCATTACAAACATTGGTTGTTCTACTAAAAAAATAGTTGAAATAAATCATGAAAATTTATTATCACCCATGGGATATTCAACGTACAACTTCTAAAAATGAATTTATTTTAGATGGTGAAGTTTCTTAAAATCACATTCTTCGCCATAACTTTGACCAAAATTTTGAATGGAAATTTTTGTCATAACTACACCCCAATAATGATATTCAACTTAAAGAGCTTGATATGCTTGGTCATTGTGACTTTGATATACATCTTAACTTGAATGATAGTAACATTTTAGATTCCTTGAAAGAAACAACCACTTCCTTTATAGAACTAAATCGATAAAATTATAAATTTTTTAATGTCATTATGTCGATCCATCCACTTCAAGAACATTATCTATAAAATAACAAACTTCTATTGATATTATTATGCACCCTTACAATTAGCTTGACATAATGTTTTTTTTTAAATGATAGTTATAGGTATTTCTAGTACAAGGAATCATGTCTTATAAATAAAATAAGATTTGTATTAAATTCATAATCAACTCAAAATAATTATCCATTATTATTGATCACACCAACATGTACTAAAATATTTAATATTAATGCCTCAATAATCGATTCAAGCCTTTGCATACCTATAAATGAAATGAAACCATTGGAAGGGAAATCACTTGAAATTTTACGATAGTCTTTACAATATATCCAAATTTTCACTAGACCAAAGCTATTGACACATATTAATCAATATTTATGAGAGGCCTTCCCACAACACAAAAATGAGTCATTTGGTGCAAGATCTATTATTCTCAATGTTAATTTGGGTAAGCTCCCTAAAATACATGATATACCAATGTATGTTGGAATATCATATGGTTTGACCCTTTGGTGAACCTCAAACATTGTTATCCCATTACGCACAATTTTCTATCAAAAAGGTTCTAATCCAGGCTAAGTAACTTTTTGAAATCTATTGTTGAATACATTAAATATTGAACCAAAAGTTGAAGACTATAATTTATTAATGTCTCAAGCAAATAGATACTTGTTTTTTGAAGAAAAACTCTCATTTAATTTATTAACTCACTTGTATGAAACAAATACTTTGACTTTAACATATAAGAAGGAAATTTTGAAACCATTGAATATGTCGATTGCATGGAGTAGTGTAGAGCGTACTAGTAAAAGGAAATTTAGAGATCCTAATGATGACCAAGTAGAGATGGAAATTATTCTATGAAAAGGATAAAAAATTATGCTTATAAAAAAATTTGGGTCAATTATATCTTGGTAAATGATGCTTTTAGAAAAATTCATGTTATAGTTTATAGAATTGACACCAAACCACTTGAATTGCCAATGTTTGTGATTGTGCATATGAAAACATATACAAGCCCAGCATGAGATGCAAATAATTATTAATATGTATCAATCCCTCCCATAAATTGATGCAACCTTAAAAAACTTCCATTTGAAAATTCATGAGATCTAACAATATATAAATCATAAGGATTAACATTATAAAATACAACAAATAATATTGGTAACTATTGAATGTCAATGCCTAACTTTTACTGCAATAAAAAGAGTGTGATCCTTGCAAGACCTTTGTATTTCACCTCCTTTATCTTTTGGTATATATTCAATAATATAAGATGGAGTGTACAACCACAAGAGGAAATAAGAACAAATGCTACATTCTTTGTTAGAACTCCCTCTTCATTGAAATGGTTTTCATTTATTTTGTTCTACCAAAATTTAAATTGTGCCTCCCTCGTACAATTGCTAGTTAATATAAAGCATATGCATGAGCCATCAAACCATATTTCACATGTAAATTTTTTCCTTTGGTTTATATTTGATTTTGTTTTCCTTTCACATTTAATAAAGGTTACCTTTAATGTATTACTGAATATACGAAATGTTGAACTAAAAGTTGAAAACTAGAACTTATTAATGTCTCAAGCAGATAGATACTTATTTTTTGAATAATAAATATCAAATTTATTAACTCACTTATATGAAAAAAATAGTTTAGCTTCAACATATAACAATGAAATTTTAAAATCATTAAATATGTCAATTGCATGGAGCAGTACAGAGCGTACTAGGAAAAGGAACTTTGGAGATCTTGATGATGACCAATCATAGACTAAAATTATTCTATCAAAAGGATAAAGAATTATGCTTAAAACAAATTTATGGTTTGATTATAGCTTGGTCAATGGTTGTGTTGGAAAAAATCATGTTATAGTTTATAGAACTGACAACATACCACTTGAATTGCTAGTGTTTGTGGTTGTACATATGAAAACATATGCAAGCCCAACATGAGATGAAAATAATCCTCAATATGTATTAATCCCTCCCATAAATAAAGGAAAACTTAAAAAAAATCCATTTAAAATTCACTGGGATATGTTAATATTTAAGTCACAAGGATTAACATTAGAAAAGACAATAAATGATATTGGTGCTATTGAAAGTCAATGCATAAATTTTACTAAAACAATAAGAGTGTGATCCTTAAAAGAACTTTGTATTTCACCTCCTTCAAATTTTGGAAAATATGAAATAATAAAATATGTATTGTACATCCACAAGAGTAAAAAATAAGAATAAAGTCTACATTCTTTATTAGAACTCCCTCTTCATTGAAATGGTTTTCATTTCTTTCGCTCTACCAACATTTAAATTGTGCCTCCCTCATATAATTACTAGTTAATAGAAAACATATGCATGAGCCATCAAACCATATTTCACGTGTAAAATTTTCACCTTTGGTGTAACTTTAATGTGGTTTTCATTTCACATTTAATAAAAGTTACTTTTAATCTATTGTTGAATATATGAAATGTTGAACCAAAAGTTGAAGACTAGAATTTATTAATGTCTCAAGCAGATATCTACTTGTTTTTTGAATAAGAAATCTAGTTTAATTTATTAAGTCACTTATATGAAATAAATAATTTGGGTTCAATATATAATAACGAAATTTTTAAATCATTAAATATGTTGATTGCATGGAGAAATGTAGAGCATACCAGGAAAAGGAACTTTGGAGATCCTGATGATGACCAATTAAAGATGAAAATTATTATATCAAAAGGATAAAAAATTATGCTTACAACAAATTTTTGGGTCAGGTATATTTTGGTCAATGGTGATCTTAGCAAAATTCATGCTATATTTTATTAAACAGACACCAAAACACTCAAATTGCCAATGTTTATGGTTGTGCATATGAAAGTGTATACAAACCCAGTATGAAATGCAAATAATCCTCAATATGTATAGATCCATCCTATGACTCAAAACAACCTTAAAAAAATTCCATTTAAAATTACTTGGTCTTAGACAATATATAAGTCATAAGGATTAACATTATAAAATACAATAATTGGTATTGGTACTATTGAATGTCAATGCCTAACTCTTACTGTAATAGTAGGAGTGTAATCCTTGAAGGACCTTTGTATTTTAACTCCTTTATATTTTGGCTGATATGAAAGAATACAAGATGGAGTGTACATCCACAAGAGAAAAAAATAAAAACAAAAATTACAAAAAATTTTATAACTCCCTCTTCATTGAAATGGTTTTCATTTCTTTCACTCTGCTAAAGTTTACATTATGCTTCTTGTTGACCATTTTGACCACAGGTCAAAATGAGTCAACCCATTATAGTCCAAAATTGATATAGGGGTCTATTATAATGTCATAGGGTGTGTTATATCTCATTTTATTTCATTTAATGTCTTATTAGCCTTGGTCATAATTCAAATTAGTCTTTGTGTCATTTGATGTCACTTAGGGGTCATTTTATGGGTCATAACTGAAGTGGTATGGTTTTATAAGATAATAAAGTGTTATAATTTCCTTTTCAACATCCATAATGTCAATCCTTGTTAAATTCCTTGTTATAAATGTTATTACTAACAAAAACTTGTAGGTGTTAACTGAAAATCAAGAAAACATGTGCAAAAGAGGGAGTTTTAAAGGTTGTATGGTGTATGGGAGAGAATGGAACGTGGGATAATCTTTTGGGATGGATATTAAACTTATTTTGACTCATTTCCATGCTTTTAAAGTGCCAAAACCAGGCTAAAACTGTTATATATCTCCATCGCTCCACTAGGCAACTAAAACTAGTCAGCAAGTTTTTAATTAGTATGGCCAGTAGGAGGACTTCCAAGTCAAATGATCTTGGTGGTGGATATTATACTTGGTTAGATTAATTTTAATGTTTGGATTTTAAGGATTGGCTTCCTATGCTTTATGAACCATCCTTAACAAGTTGATTGTTCATTTCAGCTTGTTGTTTCCCACACCCTATAAGTTTTTCTCCTATTTAAGCATGTTTGTACAATCCAATTGATAATTTTGATTTAAAATGATGTAAAATATATCCTCTCATGTTTCCCATGTTTATTTTAATGAGCTAAATAGTTTAGGTTACATGAAGGTGTTTCTAATGGAGGTTGTAATCAAGTTTTACTACTTGCATAAGGTTTATTTATCTATAATGGTTTCCTATGGATGTGATATGTTTTTATTAATATTTTCCATGTCATGAAAATTACCCTCCTTCCAAGTTTAGTCTCTCAATATCATGCATTGTTCAAGATCATAGTCATATGAAAACACAATCAGCCTTTTGCTTGTTTCCAACTATAGTCATGGTGTATTGAAGTGTGAAAACATCCATAGAAGGTAATGAAGAATTAAAAGAGTTTGTATAACTTATTATAAGCATGAAAAATCAAGTTAGATCCTATAATTGATATAGAATGGACTGTGATAGTCAATTCAATCCTCCATACAGTCATTCACCTTTAATGCATGTCTACAGGTGTCATGGAGAGAGTCAATCATGTTGGAATGAAATAATTATTTAGTTTTGATTATATTATAGTTGAAAGGATTTATTTGAAAGAAGTGATAAGGTCCAAGATAGACCATAAGGTTTGTTTCCATGTACACTGCCTATATCCACATTCACTACATATACAACAAAAATGTCCACCTATAGGTGGCCCCATAGAGATCTAGATTATTATATGGTGGATGATAAAACATGTTTAAGACCATCATTAGGTTTGAATAAAATGAATATGCCTTGAGAACCATGTATAAGATCATGTGACACACACATTACTCAAGTCTTGCCATCACTACCTTATATGTTATTGTGTGTGCATCTACATGCTTATACAAAGATATGAGGGTTGGCATGGAGGAGTTTGACATGTTTATATGCCTTCATAAAGTTTGGATATTTGAATTATAGCATGATAGACATGTTTGAGACATTAGGTAGACAAGCAAGTTGGAATAAGTCATGTTCAATCGAAAGATTGTGTTTCGAGGAAAAAATCCCTAAAATTCCCAAAACAGAGCCCAAGGCCCTTTTGTTGATGTAATATTATGGACAACCATAATTCTTATATGAGTTTAGATGCACACATGTTGTAGCCCTATCCTAGGGGTAATGCCTTGAAAAATGGAGGTGGTGTGTGACTAGTATAAAGTAGTGTTTGGACACCTCAAAATCATGAATTTGTTCACTGAAGTTTGATAGACCTTTCTACAAGTTTTGAAATTCAAAATGATTTTCACAACCCAAAGTTGTAGTATGGAAGTATATCTTCATTTTAGGTGGCCTTGTTGAGTTGGGAGGGTTCACCAGTATTTAAAATATCATCATAAAGTTTTAAGATAAGGGTATTAAACCCCATCAACACCTACAGGTGTGCTTGATTCTAAAACAACTTGCCTACAGTTGACTGTAGACTCCTATAGGTCCATACGGTAAACTTAAACATGGAGATAAAAATGCTTGATAGTGGAAGATACCTCCAAAATACATCAAAGGGACCTCAAACCATATCACACAATTTTCAACATGGATATTCACGTACAAGACTCCCCTTTTGCTCTAAGACAGTCAACTACAATTGATTGTGTATGTAGTGATCTAAGAACATGACTATCTCAGGGTTATCATAACATGTATATAGCTAGAATAAGTCCAAATGGTTTTCAAAAGGTATTATAGACCTTAAGGGTATTTAAGGCAATAGCATAAGGCTTCAACCATGTAATATGCACCTATAGGTGCCTGTTTCAAGTAAGAAACATAGTCAACACGTCTGGTAAGCCAAGCACAAAGTTTGCAAAGAAAGAGTTAGCAAAAAACAAAAAAAAATTGGATGTTTAAAATCTTATTGAAGGTGTTATCCATCCTATGATATTCCCAAAAAAAAATAACAGAACAAGGAGAGACTCCAATAATGCACCTACAGTCATATTTGATATCATGCACATAGTCAATCTTTTAACAGACTACCTTATGGGATTGATGGTGTTTATAGGGTCTAATGGTATAATAAGACCTTGTAAATTTGTACATATCATATCCATCACTTTTATAATCTCATAAAATAATATATTTTCCTAGGATAATAGGGAAAGTGCCCTTTATTTTATCTCAGATAGAGGGCACTTCCTAAGGGTGCAAACCTACAGATTTTGGAGAAGGTGGATGACAAGGTGAAATAGGGGGTAGTGATACCTTTTAATAAGATTTGGAAGGTTTTTTCACATAGGGTTAAACATGTAAAACCATCCACAAATGCTTGAAACACAACATAGTGGTCTAAACCTACAAGGATGTAGATAGACCTATTAGGTCTAGTTTAGGCCAAAAGCCCAATTAGGGGATCAATATCATTTCAAAAATCAGAGAATCATTAAAATAAATTATAATTTCTTTGTATGGAGGTATAAGGTGTTTCCAAGCTATTGGAGTGCAAATGAAATCACATGAAGACCATTTCTTGGCTTAGAGCAATTTAGGGTATGCAGAATGCATGGACAAAGCTCGAGTAGGCAACTTGGAGAGATCACATCTAATTAGGCACTTTGCATGAGAGCCTAAGGAGGGAGGAGATGTTATATAATATCCATATCTTTAAATTTGAATAATTTATTCAAAATTTGAACATCAGACCTTTATGAACAATCATTAAAGGTCAAAACTACTCTAAACCCTATCAAACTCTTATTAAAGACCCAATTGGGAAGATGAAGTAAGAGATGCATATATATGAAATAGAATATCTTAGGAAATGGTTTGAGGTTGTAAAGTAATCTCCAGGGCTCATCCTCATCAACTTGAGTGTTGCCCTAATTGTATGGATAAGGAGGAAAATGGTTTTCTTTGATAGTTTTTGGTGTTTTTCAGGTTCAAGGGAGAGTCAAAGGATGAAAGTCACTTTATGAGATAGGTTGGGACTTGAGATAACCTTTCATGTCCTTTTATTTCAACAAAATACCTCACAAGTGTTTTTATAAGTGCCTTTATCTCAGCTATTCAAAATTGGCATAATGGCCAACCTAGTGAGAGAGTGAAAACTTCAAGTGGGAGACATTTTAAGGACTATCTGAGAAATATAAGGTCATGAGGGGTCCTAAAAGGTTTCATACACTCCCTTGTAGAATTAGATTGGAAAACTAAAGGTAGATTTTGTGCCAAGTGTGAAGGGTGAGTGAAAGAGGATTTATTTAGACTACAAGCAGTGATAACTCATCTCCAAAAGAATCTTGATGATTAGGGACACATACAATGCATATCATCACATATATCCCTAATTATCTATGGGATGTTCCAAGAAGGCCAAATGATGAAGGTAATTTTATAAGCAAGCAAGGAGGAATCCTATGCCACATTTTAGGAGTTTCATATGAGGTACATTTATCCAAGTAGAACTTACATGGTTTATTCCATATTCCTCTATCCTACATATGTAACTCATTTTCTTATCATGACATATGTCCTAGTGACTCTTGGACTTAATTATCTTCTCCTCTCTCTCCAATTCTATAAGTAGTTGCCATTTTGGCTCTTGTAATCTAATACCACACCATGTATGGTGAAGCCTTATTGAAATGACATTGTATTTTACATTTGAACAATTAATGAAAATCTAATTTTGAGTTCATGAACATTTTTATAAGTGTGTAAAGTGATGTATGGTGATGCTAAGTGATAATATCCTATCCTTACTTCCCTTATCCTCTCATGTCTATGCAAGAGTACCTATTTTAATAGGTCACATAGAGTGTAGCTAGTGTGTTAGGCTCATTTCAAGTGTATAATTAATCTTAGAGTGTGCATTATTCCCTATAGTTCACTTAACTTGTGTTCTCTCATACATATCACCTCTATGTTGAAGCACTTAAGTTAGAACCTTCTTAGACTTAGAAGCTAGTTTGTATGCATTATTTCTAAGTGAAATAAGTATGATGGTCATGTGTAAATCATCCTAGTGTATCACCCCATTAGAATAGTTTAATTGCATGCAAATTTCTAGTTCTTTTTCCCATAATCAACTAGTTAATTAGGTGATAAACATTTCAAAGTATATTCAGGGAGTTAGCCCTTAAACCTAGAGGTATACTTCTACCTATAGGTAAACCCACATACCTAGAAGTGTTCTCATGGTCCCCAAATCTGGAAGAGGATTGAACACCCTCTTTTAGGGTGAAATATTTGGTTACAATAGTTCCAACACACCTGGTGGGACCCATTGTCTTCAAGATAACTTATCAAGGTGAATGTTGTTCTTCACAACATCAGTTGAAAATTGGTGTGCTACTCAGCATTTAGTTACTCCATTCAAAGTATAATCTAGTTCAAAGCCATTTTTTTCATAAATTTGCTCTCATGCTTCATGGTTCTTACTAGGTCATCATCTAGTAGATTTCTCAATCCTATCAATCCACCTATTCAGCCTAAACTTCCTATTGAAGTTCGATTCCCTCATCCTAATATACCCTTTGAAGAGAAAGAAGATTTTACTAGCCAAGAGAGTGAAGAGATTGAAGACATTGAAGATCTTTAAGAAGACATAGATAGGAAACATGCCTTTCCTACCTTTAATATTGAAAATCCAATCCACCTTCAAGCCTATGATGACATTCCTCCTAATGCCACAAAGAGTGTGCCCACATTCAATGGTGAGAATCATGTTACACCTAGTGAACACACTAGGGATATCTCTAATTTTTGTAGTTTCTACAATGTCACTGAAGAGAATATTTCCATTAGACTCCTTGCCATGTCCCTTAGAGGGAAATTTCTTGATTGGTATAGGAGTTTTCTTGGTGGATACATCACTTTATGGGATGACTTTGGAGTGTTGATGACCTCAAGGTTTGAAGATGAAAGTGACCATATTTATCTTATACATCATTTCAATGTGATCAAAATAGGACCCAAAAAAACAATGCATGACTTCAATGAGAGGTTTCAAAAAAATTGGTATAGATTGCCTCCTCCCATGAGACCACCTGCTAGCTTTGTGTTCCCTACCTACTTGAGAGCCATTGGTACTGATATTGCTATCATGCTTCAATCTATGGGTGGTTTCACTCTTCTTGATGCATATAAACTTGACATTAGAGCTGAGAATGGCCTCATTCAAGTAGGAAAGTTTCCCCCTAAGGTGTTTATGCCATTATTACCTAATACTCCAAGTGTGCTTCAAGTTCCTAATGCAAATGCTAAGCTTAGGACTACTCCTAATAAGGTAGATGAACCTGATCCATATGCAAGAATTCAAACCTTAGAAGTTGAGCTTAGACAAGAGAGAATGTAAAGAGGTGCCTATCAAAATACTTATCCCTATCAATAGTAATATTTCCAATAATATTGGAGAGGAAGAGGTCAAGGGTAGCTTAACTTCAATAGGCCTGCCAATGTGTACAATCCCAATTCCACCACCAATGCAAGGGAGATGGTACTAGTGCATAGCAACTTGGTGCAGGGAGAATATTGGAAACAAGGCCAATTTATGAATGTTAATCAAGGTGGAGAGAAAGTTCTAATTTCTCAAGGAGGGGTCATTCCTCTCCTATCAGTTGAAGGTGAAGTCATGATGTAACCAAATGAGGATTGGTAGCCTCATGGAGAAAGCTTCACCAACTTCTTGGTGGAAGAAAATTTTGTGCTCAATCAAGGGAAATATATTGCAGACAATATAAGAGTGAAGATGAAGGATTTAGGAGGTGATAATAGCATGCCTAAAATTTCATCTAATCTTCTTCCAAGGTAGTAAATAATGGTTGCAGGCATAGCAGTCCCAAACAAACCTACACCTCCTCCAAATCAAAACATTGGAAGGTCTTCTAAGGGTACTTAAAATCCTCAAATTTCAATAATTTATTTGCCTCCAAGGACTCAAGATAAGGTGATTAGTACTGCCCTAAACATAGTGGATTCTTTGAAAAGTGCCAAAGCCTCTATCGCATTGTGGGATGCCCTCCATATGTCTAGCCAAAAATAACTATTACAAAAGTAGTTGTCCACTATACCTACTAGTCCTTCACCTTCAATTAAAACTCATAGTCATGTTGCTCTTAAAAATTTATCTAAAACAATTATTGAACCATCTACCAAAACTAAGAAACCTCCATAATTCTACCTCACTCTCATAATGGGTTTCAAACTAGTCCACAATTGCATAGTTGATAGTGGAGCTTCTGCATCAGTCATGCCTAAAGTTATAGTTGATAAGTTGGGCCTAAAATATGAACCCAATAAAAAAGGAGGGATTCAACTAGATGGTACACCTTCCAAGACAATAGGTCTGATAAAAAACTTGAAGGTTTTCCTCCATGACTGTCCTAACTTTCCTATCCTCCAAGACTTTGTTGTGGTAGACCTTCCTACTCATTTTGCAATCTGCCTTTCAAGAGACTTTATAGCCAATATAGGTGGCTACATCTCAATTTATTGTTCCTTCTTGTCCTTTAGGACAATGTATAGAACCAAGGTAGACATAAGAACTCAACCACTTTTAATGTTTCATATTGAGCCCTATATTGAAATAAGCTCTAATTTGAATTATGTGATCAATGAGAAAGAATAAGCTAATGTGGATGGTTGTCCTTCTAAAATTGAGGTAATTTCTGACTTGTTCCTTGAAAAATATGGTACTAGTACTCAGGAGCATGACCCTTATGTATATTTTGAGCAAATTGACTTTGGCACTTATATCATGCATGAAGAGCCATTTGAGGGAGCTGAGGTAAGTGTCAAACATTCTCTCTCACAAGCTACTGAATGTAACTACATGATTCATGAGTATGATGATGATAGGTTGATGAATGTAATTAATCACCATAGTGGTAATAATGAGGTCTTTCTTCCTGCTATTGATGAATCTGCCCTTGATGATGAAACTCATGAAGAAGAAGAAGAGGATGACTTATGGTTAAAATTCAATGTTATATGTCAAGAATTTGACCAGTTGAGTAAGACTCCTTCTCCTCCCAAGAAATGTATATCTAATGTGTTTGTTGTTAAGACTAATGATCATGATTTTGAGTGTCTTATCAAGCATGAAAGTAAGGGCCATGTTGTGAAGGAAGATGGACACCTTACTGATGTCCAAAAGCTTATAGTCAAAGAGGAGTTTCATGAGTCCAAGGTAGGTTTTGTTGTGCTTTAAGGATAGTCAAAATATCCCCATAATGTTGAGACACATTCAAAGGTGTTGGATCATAAAGAAGAATAACTTGATACTCCCAAACATCAAGTGTATCATGTACAAGAAGATAGAGAAGTTGAGGTAGTTGTCATCACTCCTATTTTATAATATAAAGAGTGTATATTAGATATGACAATGATCAAGAAGATTACAGCTCCAATAAAGGCTTTTAGAGAGTAAGGAAAAAATTGATGAAGGTTCCAAATAGTCCACTTGTAGACCTAAAAATATCCAAAGGTGATAGGCTTCTTAATCAAATCCATATGCAAGTGGTTGATAATGAGCATGCCCCTCATGCTTGATTCCCTTCATAGAGTGACAAATATGTAAGGGTAACTATCTTTGACCCTAGTTGAAGTATGATAAGATTTTCCACCTCAAAAGTGAGGTTTTGTAAATAGTATATTAGGTGTGTGTGTCTTTCTTTCAGTTGTGTTGTGTTTCATAAGTGTTCTAGTTGAATGCATGTGTGTTTCTTTTAAGTGTGTCTTATTTTGTGTGTCCTTTATTTGTTATTTAGTACAGTCTCAAAATAAAATTATGTGTAAAACCTAGTGTATAGGTGACTCCATGTCCCAATGGATAGGATTAGACAATTGGTCTTGGCATAACAAGCATACCACCCTTGGGAAATTACCAAGTATGTTGACCATTTTGACCAAAAGTCAAAATGAGTCAACCCCCTATAGTCTAAAACTTGATATAGGGGTCTATTATAATGTCATATGGTGTGTTATAGTTCATTTTATGTCATTTAATGTCTTATTATCCTTTGTCATAGTTCAAATTAGTCTTTATGTCATTTGATGTCACTTAGGGGTCATTTTATGGGTCATAAATAAAGTGGTACAATTTTCTAAGCTAGATAAGTTTTATAATCTCATTCTCAACATCCCTCATGTCATTACCTATTATATTCCTTATCCTGAATGTCAGTTCTAATATAAACTTGCAGGTGTTAACTAAAACTCAAGAAAACAAGTACAAATGAGGGAGTTTCAAAGGTTGTACGACCTATGGGAGAGAGTGGAACATGGGAAAATATTATGGGATGGATATTAAATTTTCTTTGATTCATTTCAATGTTTGACATGATTTGTAAGTGCCAAAAATGGGCTAAAACTATACTATCTCTCAATCACTCCACTAGGCAAGTAGAACTAGTCAGCAAGTTTTTCCGTGGTACAGCTAGTAGGAGGACTTCCAGGTCAAATTATCTTGGTGGTGGATATTACACTTGGTCAGATTCATTTTCATGTTTTGATTTTAAGGATTGTATTCCTATACTTTATGAATCATCCTTAATAATTTGATTGTTCATTTCTACTTGTTATTTCCCACACCCTATAGGTTTTGCTCCTCTTTAAGCATGTCTATATAATACAATTGATGATTTTTATCTTAGATAATTTATACTCCCTCATATCATGTTTCCCATGTTTAGTTTCATCATTGGAATTGATTTCATGAGCTAAATAGTTTAAGTTGTAGGAACGTGTTGATAATGGAGGTTACAGTCAAGTTTTACTACTTGCAAAAGGTTTATTTTTTTGGAATGGTTTCCTATGGATGTGATATGTTATGATTCATGTTCTCCATGTCATGAAAATTACCCTACTTCTAATTTTATTCTCTCAAGATCCTACATTGATCAAGAGCACAGTCATATGAAAACATAGTCAGCCTTCTACTTATTTCCAACTCCAATGACAGTTTATTGAAGTGTGAAAACATCCATATAAGGTAATTAAGAGTTCAAGGAGTTTTTATACCTTCTTATAATAATGAAAAAGTAAGTTAGATCCTCTTATTGATAGAGAATGGACTGTGATAGTCAATTTAGTCCTTGATACAGCCATTCACCATTAATGCATGTCTACAGGTTCCATGGAGAGAGTCAATCATGTTGGAATGAAGAAATTGTTTGGTTTTGATTATATTATAGTTGAAAGTATTTGTTTGAAAATGTGATAAGGTCAAAGATATACCTTAAATAGTTTCTATGTACACTACCTATATCCACAGTCACTGCTTATACAATAGAAATGTCCACTTACAAGTGGCCCGATAGAGATCTAAATTATTGTAAGGTGGATGTTCAAACATGTTTAATACCTTAATTAGGTTTGAATAAAATTAATATTCCTTGAGAACCACATATAAGGTCATGTGACACACACATTAATCAAGTCTTGACTTCACTACCTTATATGTTGTTGTGTGTGCATCTTATAGAGATATGAGGGTTGGCATGGAGGAGTTTGACATGTTTATATGCCTTCATAAAGTTTGGATAGTTGAATCACAACATGATAGACATGTTTGAGACATTAGGTAGATAAACAAGTTGGAAGAAGTCATGTTTAAGTGAAATATTATGTTTTAGGCCCTTTTGTTGATGTCATATGATGGAAAAGCATGATGCCTAGATGAGTTTAGATGCACACATGTTGTAACCCTATCCTATGGGTAATGCCTTGAAAAAGGGAGGTGGTGTTAAGTTGTGGAGCCAAAAGCTTCACTGAATATGCAAATGGTGGAGGTTGTTGGGTTACAAAGTAACTAACATCGATTAGAACCAGTTAGGGTTTGACCGACATCGGTTATCTTCAGCTACACAGTAACCATCATCGGTTATGGTCGGCCGGCATCGGTCAGACAGGAACTGACATTGGTCACCTGTGTGTTTCCAGAACTATTATTCTAATTTTAGACGAACAGTTAGTTTGCATGTAAAGACTAATTTTAGTCTTGAGTCTACATTTCTAATTATTGTTTGGTTTAGGATCTATTTAAGAGACCCATGGGGATGTATTGTAATCAGGACTAAGAAGGATTAGATCTTCAAGTGTAAGATCTAGAAGGTCTGTAAGAGTGCAAGATCAGGAAGATCTACAGGTAAGCAAGGTCAGTTGATCTGTGGGGTAGTAAGATCAAGAAGATCTACGGGTGTGTGTGTGTGCAAGATCAGTTAGATCTGTGGGGTAGCAAGATCAAGAAGATCTGCAACACACAGTGTAAGCAAGAACAATTAGATCTACAAGGTGCAAGATCAAGAAGGTCTGTGGACGAGAGTAGGCAACAACAACCATTGGGTTGATTGTCACTGGAGGGAACAACTCAGTGTTGAGTTGATTGTAATTGATTGAGAGAGAGAGAACTCTTGAGGGAGAATTACTGTACACCCAAGAGGTGTGGGAAGAGTGAGATTTCTTCATTGTATTTCCTTCTAGAAGAGTTGTAATACAGATTGTATTGTTTCTCGTATCTCCTATTCTTTATTGTTTTTGATTTCTAGTTACTTATTACTTCTAGTTTAATTTTGTGTTTAGTTAATTATACAATAGAAATCAATTGTACTCTAAAGAGGATCCTGACAGTTGGTATCAGAGCTAGGATCACTAACAAGTGGTAGAGCGGGTTAGTGTTTGTTGATTACAGGTCACTCACAGGGGTTTCTGTTTGAGTGGGAGTAAAGCAATGGCAGAAGAAAGTAAACTAAGAATGGAGAAATTTAATGGCAAAAATTATCAATTATGGAGGATGCAGATAGAAGAGTATCTATATAAGAAAGATCTGTACTTACCATTGGGTGGGGTTTCAAGTAAGCCCACATATGTGCAAGATGAAGAATAGAATGTTCTTGATAGAAAGGCTCTAGGATCTATAAGGTTGAGCCTGGCATCATCTGTGATTTCCAACTTATCACAGGCAAAGACAACGGTAGAGTTAATGGAATCTTTGGCAAATTTATATGAAAAACCCTCAGCTTCGAATAAGGTATTTCTTATGAAGCAATTATTTAATTTGCAAATGCAGGAAGATGGATCGGTATATAGTCATCTTAGTGATTTCCATGGATTAGTAAATCAGTTAGTTTCAGTCAAAATAGTTTTTGATGATGAAATTAAGGCTCTCTTAATCTTATGCTCTTTACCTGAAAGTTGGAATAGTTTGGTAATGGCAGTTAGTAATACTGCGTCTGCTTCAAATATCTTGAAAGTTGATGATGTTGTTAGTGTAATCTTGAATGAAGAAATTCATAGGAAAAACACAGGGGAAACATCAGGTAATGCTTTAAGTGTTAAAAGCAGGGGAAAGCAAAGAGAGAAGATCAAGCAAGGGAAATCAAGGTCAAAGATAGGTAGTAGATCCAAATCCAGAAATGGAGGTATAACCTGCTAGAATTGTGGAAAGAAAGGGCATGTAAAGAAATATTGTTGGTTGGTAGAAGATCAGCATGAAGGAAATAAAGAAGCAAATGATGCAGGTATTGTTGCACAGAATGCTCTTATATGTTCCTTGGATAAAGTAGAATCTTGGGTTGTAGATTTTGGTGCCTCTTTCCATGCAACCCCAAATAGAGAATTTTTTCATGATTATGTCCATGGAGACTTTGGAAAATTTTATTTAGGGGATGGTGAGCCTTGTCAAATTGTTGGAAAAGGGAAAGTGTAGCTGAAATTGCAAACTGGCAACATATGGGTGTTGAAGGATGTCATGCATGTTCCCATCCTGAAGAGGAGTCTAATTTTTGCAGAAAACTTGGGTGATGAGGTTGCACAGTAACTCTCACAATGGAATCTTGGAAAGTTTCAAAGGGTGCACTTGTATTAGCAAGAGGTAAGAAAGTAGGTACGCTTTATCTATCTACTTGTATTACTGAATCTCCTTCTATTTTATCTACTTTAGATGTAGATGCAAAGATGTGGCACTGTAGGCTTGGTCACATGAGTGAGAAGGGAATGGATGTTCTTAAGTCAAAAGGTAATCTTTTAAATTTGAAAAGCATAGATCGAGATTTTTGTGAGCATTGTATTTTTGGGAAGAAAGTGAGGTTTCTCACAACTGGGTCAACAAAGAAGAAGCACAGGTTAGAGCTTGTTCATGCAGATGTGTAGGGACCAGCTCAGGGAGCTTCTATTGGAGGATCATAGTGTTATGCTACAAGAAAGGATTGGGTTTATTTCATAAAGAGGAAATTTGATGTTTTTGACACATTTAAGAACTAGAAAGCCTTGGTTTTCAAGGAGAAGATGATGGACAGAGATCAACTCAAGAGGCTAAATAATTTTGAGTAAGGCAATGTTGATTTGGACAAGGTTATGTTCCAAAATGAGCTCGTGGGTAAAAATCATCACTCAAATGAAAACATAGACACCAACATCGATCAGGCAAAGATCGACATCGATCAGGCAGGAATCGATGTCGATCCAGTGGAGACCAAAGTCAGTAATGTCAGGCAGGTGAAAACTGACGTTGGTTAGGTGAGAATCGACGTCGGTCAGGTCGGTCACATGGAACCAACATCAGTTAGGTGTAGACTGAGAGATGACTGGGATCAGTCACTATTAGAATGATATTTGGGCAGATAGCAAGCTGTCAATGAGTCTCAAACACCCTTGAGGAGATCTGAAAGGGTAAGTAAACCTCAAATTCATTATTCCCCTTCTTTATACTACTTGTTGCTCACTGATGGTGGAAAACTAGGAAGTTTTGAAGAGGCAATGCAGGTAGAATCCAGGAAATAGTGGGAGCATGGCATGAATGAGGAAATTGACTCCTTGAAAGAGAACCAAATGTGGGATTTGGTAGAGTTGCCAACCAGAAAGAAAGCACTGAAAAATGAATGGATTTATAGGTTAAAGGACGGAGAGAATGGACAAGTGAGACATATGGCCAGGTTGGTGTTAGAGAGGTTCAATATGCAGGATGCAAAACCGGTTAGCACACCTAGACTATATATTGCCTAAGCAATGGGAGTTGTCAGCAAGTTTATGGCCAATCTACGAAAGAAGCACTGGAAAGCAGTTTAGTGGATTCTCAGATATCTAAGAGGGACTAGCAGCAGGTATTTATGCTATGCAGGGTTAAACACTTATCTACATGGGTATGTAGATTCGGATATGGCAAGTAACTTGGATGGTAGGAGAAGCACCACAAGATATGTGTTCACTGTTGGTGGAATGGCGGTTAGTTGGATTTTAGAGTTGCAGAAGGTTGTTGCAGTCACGGTGGCTAGCAAGGATAAGAACCCTGTAGATATCTTAACAAAGCTGGGAACAAAGGAGAAGTTGAATCTTCATTCAACTTTTATTGGTCTTCAAGATTGAACTTAAAGATGGAGATACAAGCCAGAAATAAAATTAGAGGATGTTGTTGTACAAGTATAGGTACAGGTACAGGTGCAACTGTTTATCTCCAAGTGGGAGATTGTTAAGTTGTGGAGCTAAAAGCTTCACTGAATATGCAAATGGTGGAGGTTGTTGGGTTACAAAGTAACTGACATCAGTCAGAACTAGTTAGGGGTCGATCGACATCAGTTATCTTCAGCTACACAGTAACTGGCATCGGTCATGGTCGGCTGGCATCGGTTAAATAGGAACCGACATCGGTCACCTGTGTGTTTCCAGAACTATTGTTTTAATTTTAGATGAACAGTTAGTTTGCATGTAAAGACTAATTTTAGTCTTGAGTCTGAATTTCTAATTATTGTTTGGTTTGGGATCTATTTAAGAGACCCATGGGGCTATATTGTAATCAAGACTAAGAAGGATTAGATCCTCAAGTGTAAGATCTAGAAGGTCTACAAGAGTGCAAGATCAGGAAGATCTATAGGTAAGCAAGGTCAGTTAATATGCGGGGTAGCAAGATCAAGAAGATTTGTGGGTGTGTGTGTGCAAGATCAGTTAGATCTATGGGGTAGCAAGATCAAGAAGATCTGCAACACACGGTGTAAGCAAGACCAATTAGATCTACAAGGTGCAAGATCAAGAAGGTTTGTGGATGAGAGTAGGCAACAACAACCATTGGGTTGATTGTCACTAGAGGGAACAACTCAGTGTTGAGTTGATTGTAATTGATTGAGAGAGAGAGAACTCTTGAGGGAGAATTACTGTACACCCAAGAGGTGTGGGAAGAGTGAGATTTATTCATTCTATTTCCTTTTGGAAGAGTTGTAATACAGATTGTATTGTTTCTCGTATCTCCTATTCTTTGTTGTTTTTGATTTCTAGTTACTTCTTACTTCTGGTTTAATTTCGTGTTTAGTTGATTATACAATAGTAATCAATTTTACTATAAGGAGGATCCTAACAGGTGGTGTGTGAATAGTATAAAGTAGTGTCTAAACGCCTCAAAACCATGAATTTGTTCACTGAAGTTTGGCAATGCTTTCTATAAGTTTTGAACTTCAAAATGACTTTCACATCCCAAAGTTGTAGTATGTAAGTATATATTCATGTTAGGTGGCCTTGTTGAGTTAGGAGGGTACACCAATGTTTCAAATATCATCAAAAAGGTTGAATATCATGGTATTGAACCCCATCAACACCTACAGGTGTGTTTGACCCTAAAATAACTTGCCTACAGTTGACTATAGACTCTTATAGGTCCATAAGGTGAACTTAGACATGGAGATACAAATTATTGCTAGTGTAAGTTGCCTCCAAAATACCTCAAAGGTACCTCAAACCATATGACATAGTTTTCAACATGGATATTCACTTACAAGACTCCCCTTTTGCTCTAAGATAGTCAATTATAGTTGACTGTGTATGCAGTGATCTAAGAACATGACTATCTCATGGTTAACATAACATGTATATAGCTTGAACAAGTCCAAATGGTTTTCAAAAGGTATTATGTACCTTAAGGTTATATTAATGCAATATCATAAGCCTTTAACCATGTAATATGCACCTATAGGTGCCTCTTTCAAGCAAGAAACATAGTCAACACCTCTGGTAAGCTAAGCACAAAGTCTACAAAGGAGTTGGCAAAGAATGAAGAAATGTTGGATGTTGTAGATATTATTTAAGGTGTTATCCATCTTGTGATATTCCCAAAACAAAATAATAGATCAAGGAGAGACTCCAATAATTCACCTATAGTCATATTTGATACCCTACACACAGTTAATCTTTTGACAGTTTGTCTTATGGGTTTGATGGTGTTTAGAGAGTCTAATAGTATAATCAGACCTTGGAAAGTTGTATAGATCATCTCCATCACTTGGATAAGACCACAAAATAGTATATTTTCTTGGGACAATAGGGCAAGTGCCCTCTATATTGTCTCAAATAGAGGGCACTTTTCAAGGGTGAAAACCTACATTTTTGGAGAAGAGGATGACAAGGTGAACTAGGGGGTAGTGAGACCTTAAAAGAAGATTTGGAAGGCTATGTCACATAGGGGAAAACATGGAAAACCATCCACAGATGCTTGAAACACAACATAGTGGTATAAACCTACAAGAATGCAGTTAGAGTCTAGTTTAGGCCTAAAGCCCAATTAGGAGGTTAGTATCATTTATAGCATTAGAGAAGAATTACAATCTATTGGAACATGTTTGTAGGGAGGTATAAGGTGCTTCAAATTAGTTTTATTGTAAATGAAATCACATGAAGTCCATTTCTTAGCTCAGACCAATTTAGGGTATGCAGAATGCATGGAAAAAGCTCAAATAGGCAACTTGGAGAGCTCATATGTACTTGGATAATTTGCATGAGAGCCTAAGGAGGTAGGATATGTTATATAAGGTCCCTATATTTCCTTTTTAATAATTTTTTTAGAGTTTGAATGTCATACCTTTATGAAAAATCATTAAAGGTCAAAACTGCTCTAAACCCTCTCAAACCTTTACCAAATACTTGATTGGGAAGATGAAGCAAGAGATGCATCTAGATGGCATAGAATATCTTGGTAAATGGTTGGAGGTTGCACATGACTCTCTAGGGCTCCTCATCAACTTGAGTGTTACCCTACTTGTACAGACAAGGAGGAAAATGGATTTCTTTGATAGTATTTGGTGTATTATAGGTTCAAGGGAGAGTCAAAGGATACAAATAACTTTAAGAGATATTTTGGGACTTGACATAACCCCTCATATCTATTTATTATAGCATAAGACCTCACAAGTGTCTCTGTAAGTGCCTTCATCTCAGCCAGTCAAAACTAGCATAATGGGCAAGCTAATGAAAGAGTGAAAACTTCAAGTGGGATGATTTTTAAGGACTTCATAATAAATATAAATCCATGAGGGGTCCTAAAATGTGTCATACACTCCATTTTATAGATCAAATTTTAAAACTAAAGGTAGAGTATTGGTGCCAAGTATGAAGGGTGAGTGAAAGAGGAGTTATTTGGACTATATGTAGTGATAACTCATCTCCATAAGAATATTGATGATTAGGGACACAAACAATGCATGTTTTATCATGTCTACAACTCCTCCCTCTCAATTCAATCATCACATTTATCCCTAGTCAACTGTGGGACATTCCAAGAAGGCCAAATGATGATGGCAGTTTTTTGAGCAAGCAATGTGGAATCCTACACCACATTCTAGGAGTTTCATGTTTTGAGGGAAATTTTTCACATTATACCTTTAATTTTATATTCCATATTTATATATCATGCATGTTTAACTCCTTTTCTCAACATGACACATGTCCTAGTGACTCTTGGACTTCATTCCCTTCTCCTCTCTCTCTAATTCTATAAGTAGTGGCCATTTTGGCTCTTGTAATCTAATACCACACCATGTATAGTGAATCCCTACTATAATGAAATTATATTTTGAATTTGAACAATTAATGCAAGTCTAGTTTTGATTTTATGAACATTTGTCTAAGTGTGCAAAGTGATGTATGATGATGATAAGTGATAATCTTTTATCCTTACTTCCCTTATCCTCTCATATTTATGTAAGAGTTCCCATTTTAACAAGTCACATAGAGTATATATAGTGTGTTAGGATCCTTTAAAGTGTAAAATTGTTCTTAGTGTGTGCATTATTCCCTCTGGTTCACTTAACTTGTGTTGTCTCATGCATATCACCTTTTTGTTGAAGCACTTATGTTAAAACCTTCTAGGACTTAGAAGCTAGTTTGTATGCCTTGTTTCTTAGTGAAAGAAGTATGATGGTCATGTGGAAATCATCCCAATATATCACCCCCTTAGTATAGTTTCATTTCATGTAAATTTATAACTATTTTCCCCATAAGTAAGTGATAAGCATTTCAAAGTATATTCAGGGAGCTAGCCCTTAAACCTAGAGGTATACTTCTACCTATACGTAAACCCACATACCTAGAAGTATTCTCATGTTTCCCAAATCTAGAATAGGATTGAACACACTCTTCTAGGGTGCAAGATTTGGTGACAAAACCTCCCTCATACAATTGCTGGTACCTGTTGTGTGTAGGTAATATTATAATCAGTTTGATTGAATACTTTATGCATTGGACAATTTGTGAAGCAAATATTTGATAGTTGCTTAGGTTTTTAGATTTTACATTATAACTTGTAAAATTAAAATTTTGAAAACTATGAATTTTCTAGCTTTTTACTATTTGATGTATAGAGACAAGACTATTTTCTTGGGGAAAATAGTTGTATTTTGATTAAAAATTTAGGAAAAAAATACATTGTCCAATCAAATGCCAAAATTAAATATTATATAAATTTTGGATATATATGTCATTGTACAAGGGCAATGGAAATTAAATTCTAAGTATGCATGCAATATTTTTCATATAAATTAAATATTTATAAATATTTACATTTTTGTATAGTGGTGGCAACTTTATAGGAATATTGGCCTAAAAAATTAAATTTTGATTATGTAGCCTATTAGTGAAATTAAATAGCTAGACAAATAACCAAATTATCATTTATTATTCTATTTTAATCTTTTGTTGCATCTCAATCATTGTCACAGTTCAAATTTTCACAGTTCTCTGCAACTCTATGGCAATTCATGAAAGTCCTGTGTAGATGCATTGGACAATAGCTGGAGGAATATGTGTGTGCTCTACAAAGAAATTCAATTTATTATGTGGCTAAAATTAGACATGTTAGTCAAATATTTTTTAAAACAACCCATTTTCTAGTAATTATATGAGTGAAAACCTATCTAAAGTGTGAGCCAACAATATGCATTTTCTAATTTTCCTACTCAGTAACAATACAACTCTAAACCCCATTATCTCTGATTTGGTGACAGAAAAATTAGGTGGAGGTTAAACACACACATCATCTCTGGCTTGTACAAATTGTTATTCTAAATAAATTATTTACATTAAACAAAACCAATAAAAATATTTCTCAGCTTCAAGCATCTCCTTCAATCTATAGAAAAAGAAAACTTATACAAAACAAATCTACTTAAATAATAATTAAATAAAGCATGATTAATAGATCATAATTGTGCTAGGTAGCAAGAAAAAAATTAGAAATAAATGAGTGTAAGTGCAACAATTTAGATTCTAGGTTGTGTTTGTGAGGTTTTTGAGTCAGCCTAACACAAAAATAGTTTTGTTTTTAGTGGTCCGCTACTGCAGAAAACCACATATGAGCTACACATTGAGGCCTAAAAGTGTTACATATGAGCTATGTTTGGCCAATTTTTTTGGGGGGTTTCACATATATTGTTGAATCAATTGCCTCAAATAAAAAATAAAATTATGTTGGTTTGGTTGGTGCAAACCGAAGAGCAGTCTTCTATTGTTATTTGTTTGATTTGAATTCTAGTGTCATAAACTAAACCCACCTTCCCATTTTAAGGCAAATCACCTCTTTTACTAAAAATCCAATACCCATCATATCCACTAGTCACTATCGAGTGAAGAGACAACTCCCCCAATGGTGACTCATCCATACTCCAAACCGCACTGTAGTTACATGTCATGTATTTCCAATTCAAAGACCCCACCTATACTTTTTACATTTAATCCATTCATTAAACATCTTAATTTTAAGACATGATACTATTAAATATATATAGGCATGTCTATCTCTCACTTGAACAATGTCCATGATTATGATATCCATCTGACCTCCTTGGTATAAAAATTGCACAGTAAGATAGTATGGATAAATGCTTAATTTGTCTATTTTCATAATCATGTTTTGCCCAGGATACTCACATAGGATGCTTAACACAAATGTCCAATGCCCCAAAATTGGTTTGTAACATTCTAGAGAGGACAAAATATTCATTATTTACCATAAAATACAAAGTAATGGTCTAGTGTTTTTGGCTCTACTGTAATTTTATTTTTTTGTTATTACTCATTGTTTGTACTCGACATCTTCAATGAATAACATTCCATGAAAGACCTTTTGTCTCAGCCATTATGTTAAACACTTCATGGGCCTTGTGTATGCTACCAGGTTTTGCTTAGTAGTCCAAACAAAGCTCTACATAGTTTAAAAACACCTATTGATCTATTGGTCACATGGTTTTTCAATTTGTCATGTGGATCTGTAAGTTAGTGACTCTTCTATTTTTTTAATTTACATTGATGCAACAAAGCAATGTTTAAATAATAGTCATTAATTGTTTTTAAAAATGAATTATAATAAATATATTTTGCAAATGATATATTACCTATTATATTATCTAATATTTATTTAGATTGTATTATATATTATTAAATAGAATATTTATTTAAAATATAATTATTATAATACATAATTTTTTATACTAATATAATATGTTGAAGTCTTTAAAAATTGTTATGCTAAAAAAAATTGATTGGTGACACTATATGGTTTGGGCTATCAATTTGTAATGTACATGATGAATGTAGTGTCTATAATATTCTTTCTATTTGGCCATTTTAGATTTAATATTTTTCATGTAAATATATTTTATCCACTCTTCTATGATTAAACAACAATTAAAAAGTTTGGGTGCTTAGAAGAATCTCTTGAGCTATTTTAATTACTATTAATTTTTATGAAAATTTCATATGTTTTGGTTATCATTGATTTAATCTTATATTTATAAGAATTGTATATAAGAATAATTTATAAAACACTAGACGCTATTTGATTTTAAAACCTATTGTGAAGAGGAATATGTGACTTTAGTACTATTTACGTACAAGTCTACTGACATTCAAATTAAAGTATTTTTTTATATTTTTAGTTTAAGACATTGACTTTGTAATCTTGTTGTAGTAAAAAATAAAAAGAATAAATACTTTATTAACTTGTTGGATGATTTCACATGCAATTAAAAATTTCTACATGAACTTCATTGATTGACTTTAAGTGTAAGTGTGTGTGTGTGTGTGTGTGTGTGTGTGTGTGTGTGTGTGTGTGTGTGTGTGTGTGTGTGTGTGTGTGTGTGTGTGTGTGTGTGTGTGTACAGTGGAACAACTTGCATTGGAGTGTTCCAAGAGAGTAAAATAAGATCAGGAGCCACGTAATTGGATTGTCATAACAATCAAGTGTTAGTGCATTAACAAGTTTCAAACAAATAGGTAAGCATTATGCAAAAAAAATTACTTATTTTGATCATTAAAAAGATAAATATGGTGGTCACTTCATATAGTTTTTAATTCTAAACATACGTGTGAGTCTCTTTTCATATTCAGACTTTTCATGTGCATGATCTTGCAATAGATTAAAAAAATAAATAACAAATTAATTAATTAAAACATAAACAAAAGCATCACATCAGATCCTTTGGAAATTCTAATTGACGTAGATTCATTTAATGGACAAAAGACACGATCCTTTACAATGATTGGCAATGCTTTGAAGGATGAAAATATGTTTAAGTTTGCATTATTCAATTATACTATTAGTGATTATAATTTTGACATATTTAAAGTCTTTTTGCATTTCCAACACTCATCAAGTATGATACAGACTGGAATCATTTACTATTTTATAAACTATTTGAATAATAATGATCTAGAAGCAAAAAAATCATATGCTCATCAATTACACCCAACTGTGTTATTTGACTTACATCAAATACATGATAGAAGCACATACTTTCATAGAATTAAAGTTTTTACAAAATAAATTATAGATTAGGATAAAACTGGTCTTTGGGGTAACATTTTGTATTCAGTGGCTATGCAAATGGTTAGATATACCATTTTATATCTAATCTCTAACAAACAAATGAAATATCTATATTTTAACAACAAGATTTGTATTCCACCATACTCAATATTATTTCATGATATAGACTCAACTCATGGCCATTTAGAAACATTATTATGCAAAAAAACATGCATTGACAATTCGATCTTCAATACAAAGTTATCAAATACTTGTAATAATCATGTTTATGTTAGAATGCCATTGTTGATGAAATAGAAGTGCATGGCATATATATAATTAGTACATTTGACTCAGACTGTGGAGAAAGCTTATTTAATTCCATTAGTTCGTTAACTAAAGATGAATTTGATGGTTATGCTCTTCACTGATATATGGCCCAGTCTTTTTGTAATGCAATTGTGGGAGCTAAAAGCAATGCATTGACTTGTTTGGATGTTTGTAATAAAAAATTAGAAAAACAAAAGCCCAAAAACATTTATGAATAGTAAATGTATATTACAACTATTAGAATTTCATATGAATAAAGTGGCATTAAAGGTAATGACTTTTGTTGTTCATGGCTTTTGAACATTTTAGAAGGCAAAATTCAAATATGATCAGAGAAAACTCAAAACATTTCAAATAAATATTGCAATAGTGCTCAGACATAGAAAACATATATCATTATTTGATTTGAGATAGATATAATTCATATTCACTATGAGCCATTGCAAACAATTTATAGAACCCATGTAACATTTGAAATGCATCATGTAATTGAAAAAACATTGCCAGAAACTATCACTTCTATTCAAATACATTTGTAACTAAGAATGTTTGATGGCTATCATTGCACACTTTAAAATAAAACATACGTATGTAGAAACCAAAAAAAAACTACACCAAAAGTATGTATTGAAAAAGTTGCAAAAAATATGGCACAAACAAATGCCAAAATTCATTGCATTATATAAAAGCAATGATATGTAGCCAAAGAATTAGATACCTTACATGCAAACAACATCTCCAGTAAACTTTCAAAAGTATAAACACCTATCTAACATCAATCAAAGACACACCCATTTATGCTTGTTTAATTTTTGAATGCTTACATTTAAAAAAATATATTATTATTGTGATTGGCAATGACATTGTACAAATGTTCCATCTATTTTTACAAATACAATGTCAAAAACAACTACATTGTACCAAAAATATGCAAACAATGCAAAGCATCTCTCGACAATGAAAAAGTACCAAAATTTACTACTCCTTTTAATATTAGAAGGAACAAAAAACTAAGTGTTGTGCAAAAAATAACCTTTTTAGAGGAGATATTGATTGCCTTAAGAATGCCCTTCATGAAAATATGAGAACTTGGTTATAAATGATCATAATATGACCTCACTAGAACAATTATAAATGCTCCTATATAATTTGATCAAATCCAAAAGGTGTTACCTAGACAACTAAATGATATGGAAACAATTACAATCAAAATAAAGTGTAAATTGGAATAAAAAGATCCATATTTAATAGGAAATATGAGACCTACGTGTATCATGAACGCATTGTCAAAACTTTGTCAAGTTCCACTATACAAGTAAGAAAAAGTTACAATTAATAAATATTGGAAACATAGCTTTGAGAAAAAATTGAAAAGACATCAATTGACATTGTACATATTAAAGATGATGAATTTGACACGCCTGAAGATGAATCGGAACCAATCACTAAATTTTTGGTGATGCTTATGGTGAAGCACAATTCATACAAGATTGACAAGATGATATCATTAAAAGCGCTCCATCCAAATGACTCAAACCATTAGGTGTCTTTGAAGACAAGTATTCTAAGGAAATGAGCTTTCTAACTCTATATTATGGTTTTAGTCATCCTAATGATGTGACACATAAAATATCATACCAAAAAATATCAAAGTGGGAGCTTATGCATATGAAAATGAAATTTCAAGTCACATCACTAATATCTTCTTCAAAGCTATTAAAATCATTATACATCAGGTTTCGTCTTGTGCTTGGATATGCATTCAAAAAGGTGAATTAAATGGCAAAAAAAATTATGCCAAAGATGTTAGAAACAAAAGTAGCATAGATAAAATGTTTAAATTACCAATAGCCTACAGATCTTTCAAAAACATTCAAACATCCCCTAACTACTTTAAAAATTCATGAAAAAATATTTTTGCAATGATTAGGTAATTGGGCCCACAAAACTTTTTTTGTATGTTAACAACTGCTGAACATTGTTGGGAGCCAATATGTCATGCATTACAAAACTTTCCTGACTAAAACATCAATAAACATAAAAATATAAATTAAGAGGATAGCATTGATACAATGATTATAAAAATCCATGTTCTTTGTAGTCATTATTTTAACCATAGATCTAATGCATTCAAAAAAATGATGTTATAAAATGAACAATTATTTAGAAAAGTGATGGATTAATTTTTTTTTACTAAAATTCGAAACAGAGGGAATGAGCATTTACATTTCATGTTTTGGGTACATGATGCGCCTATAATGGACATTGCTAAAATGCTAAAATGAAAAACTTTGTGGACAAGTACATATCTTATGATTCGTCATTGGCTGATGATACTTTGGCTAGAATACAAACACATCATCATACAAGCACATGAAAAAAGTATAGAAATTCTCATAGTAGATTCAATTTTTCACTTCCTCCAATGCAAAAAAACACAATATTAGAGCCATTAGAACCAAGCAATGACCTCTACAAAGAAAATGTTACAATAATTTTTTCTCAACTTGAGCATAAAAATATACTAGAGTCACAACATTCCATTTTTTTTTGCAAGATATAGATTTGTCTAAAATAGAATGCATACTCTCACTACAATCATGTATTTCATGACCCATCATAATTCTAAAAATACATCCATCGAATATTTCGATAAATGCATATATATATAAAGTGTCTAGATTATGGTATGCTAACATATATGCACAATTTATTCTAGATGCATATGCTATTGCAACATATTTTCACTCTTATATGACAAATTTTGACCATACATTAACAAATGCATTTCAAAAAGTGCATGACAAAAGCACTTGTAATAATGACAATAAAATACGTGCCATTATAAAATTGGGAAATGTTCTTCTATAACATTAACAAATGTCTAGCCGCCAAGATGATCACATTGTGCTTTCATTATCTCTACATTATAATTCAAGAAAAACAATTTTCTTAAACACATCACCACATACAAATAGAAAATACATTTTGAAGAGTCCAAAAGTATTAGCACAAGAACCAGATAGTTTAGAAGACATAAAATGTGCTTCTCTTATATAAAAATATGTTGCAAGACCAATGTATTTAGAACACATATCTTTGGCTAAATATGCAACATATTACTTAGGAAAATTTACAAATAGTAAAAGACAAAAAAACTCATATCATTCGACATATTAGATACAATATGCATATAGATCCTAAAAATTATTATAGAGAAAAAATGATGTTGTTTGTACCATATCATGATAATGAAGAGACATTGAAAAAAGGTTTCGATAAATGGGTTGAGGCATACCTTATTCATAAATCATAGATATACAAAATTGAACCTACATTTTTTTCACAACACATAACAAAATGGGGTATTATTGACACTACTATAGAGAATCTTAACATTGCTTCTGACACACCATTGAAAAAGACAAAGATAAGAATCAAAACTATAGTGACTACGAAGCATATGACATAGCATTTGATCTACATTGAATAAGAGGTATCAAATCACTTAATAATCAACAATCAAAAACATTTCAAATAACCAACCAACAATTTCTAATGAGCAAATAAGAGTACTTAAAATTATGAACACAGTTGAATAAAGAATTACTGCTCATTGTCAAAGACATTGTAATAAGAAAATTACTAGCACCAAATACCCCAATCTATTTGTTTTTAACAGGAGGAGATGGCACAAGGAAAACATTCACTAAAAAATAAACATATCAAAATTTAGCATGGTTTTGAAACAAGCAACTTGAAAATGATCTTTTGAAAATAAAAGGAATAATTGTTGCATACACTGAAAAATCTGCATACAATGCAAATGGTCTAAATGCATACCTTATTTTTCAATTTTAATATACATCTACACAAATGTTGCCATTAAATTCAAATACTTTAAGCATCATTGCCATTAAATTCAAATATTTTAATCATCTTTGCCATTAAATTCAAATACTTTAAACATCCTAATCAAATGTTATGAAAAATTGTGGTTACTACTCATTGATGAAATATCTCTAGTAGGAAGTTGTATGCTTTGTAATATAGACAAAAGACTTCGATAAATCATGCATGCACCGATAAAACCATTTATAAATATTGACATTATCTTTGTTGGTGACTTTTATCAAACAAAACCAATTTGAGACAAATGGGTTTTTGAATAACCAATCTTGTATGGAGAAATAATTCCATACAATTTTTGACTTGACAATGTGAACTACTTTTAACTACAACAAGTTGTTCGACAAAGTGACCTGCAATTTATTTCCATTCTAAAATGGATCAAAACTTATCAATAGACTACATCTGACATTGAATACTTAAATATCATATGTCATAGACCTTGTACTTGTGATCCAACATTTCCATACTTATTTCAAAATAATGACAATGTTAAAAACATAATTCCAAAAATATTTGTCATTTTCAAAGGACAAACATATACATTGAATGCTATTGACAAAAGATTGAATTTTACTAATGAAATTTTTCTCATTAATGACAAGTATCACTTGTTTGACATAATAATCTTGGAACAAAACATATTGGTTGAATTGATTGGTGGAAACTATGACATACAAGATGGATTAGTAAATGGTGCTAATGGGATTGTTAAATATCATATGCACAAATAACTAGACATACTTTAGATACAATTTAATGACACTAAAATTATATCAGTTCAATGTAAAAAAATTCAAATCTTCTACAATGACCATATCTATGAAACTTGGACTCCTATAACAAGAACTTCAAGAAAATTTTACATCAAGAAACCAATAATTGCTTTATGTGAACAATTCCCAATATAAATAGCATGTGTACAAATAATAGATAGATCACAAGGACTGATAATGGGTGTTTTATATTTTGATCCTACCAGTGTCAAGTGTCATGGCCTTGTCTATAATTCAATTTCAAAAGTAAAAACACCAAATCATTGTACCTTAGTAATAAACTAGAGACCGAAAACTTTATCATATTTGATAAAGTCACTATTGAAATGTAAAGACCGTAGACCTCTGCACGATGGCAACTAATTTTTGGAATCACTATCAAAGTGCATAATACTTTTGCAAATTTTTCGTTGAATACATGAAGTTTGCACTTATATTTAGAAAACATAATCCATGTTTATGATCTTATGCATGCAAACATTTTATGCTTCCAAGAAATTAGAACTATGTAAACACCAAATAACTCAATTCTTACATAAAATTTTCATTTTTATTCCTCAATGAAACTCCATGGAATAATGTCATGTTTTAGAAAAAAACATTGTAATAAAAACACAAACATTTGCAACATCAAACATGAAAACTATGACACATGGTATATTTTATTTAGACATGTCAATACAAATAGATAGTGTATACTTAATCATGTATGCTCCAATTATTGATATACTTAAATTCATAGAAACAACAACATTTGTTTTAGCAACCAATACCAAGGTCATATTTATTGGTGATTTTAATATTGATATGTTTGATCAAACAACATCACATAACTAACCTTTAGACACAATGCATAAACATAATTTCTCTTTCATATCAAACCTATGAACAACACATGTAGGGACTTTAATAGACCACTTTTATACAAAAATTGATATCAATAGTGTTCAATTTAGCTTTTTTATGCTTATTGGACTGATCATCATGCAAGTTGCCTTCGATTAACTATCTAGCAATTGAACAACAATTAGTTTGTACAAATATAAAACTAGTTTTATACCTTATACCATGATATTGTCATTAAATAAATAAGTTTAAAAAATGTAATTTGGACATGGAAATAATTAATACCAATTACATAAGAAAAATTAAAAAACAAATCTAGACAAAACGGTAATTTATACCATTTATCTTATGTTTTTTCATTTTCTTTTTCTTTTTTTGTGTCTTATCCTTTGCAATTGACAAATGTTTATGCACTATCAAAATTCTTACAGAAAGCAAAATATGGATCCAGACAAATGGAATAATCAATAAGCACAAATAGTAGGACAAAAGGCACCAAAAGAGTAATGTTTTATTTTCAGTTATCACAAGTTACTGCTTTTTCAAATTCACAATTCTTGTCTTTTGCTTTTCTCTTCTTAACACTATCAAAATACAATATATTCACACCATTTTTATAATACAAATATAAAACTGGATATGGATCATAAAAAACATAGTAGTCAAGAAACAAAAATAGAACAAGAAGCAACAGCAAAATGATAAATATTTTTTTTTGCATTTCCTCTAGAAAATTGTAATGCATAAAAAAACCCTTTTTTGGGTGCAACCTAAAAAATTACATTGTCTTTTAAAATTGAAATAAAATTCTTAATGTTTTAGTATCAAATATTTGTATTTAAACTTTGGATTTGACAACTATTTTTATAGCCTTGCAAACAAAAACCTAAATATAGAGCCAAGAAAACACAACAACTAACAAACAGAAATCGAGCAACAAAAAATGCAAAAATTGTAATCTTTTGTTTTCCCCATTTGCTATAGAAAATTACAAAGGATAAAAAAACATTCTATTTTTTATTATATGCTTTGTTTTTTATTATGACTTTTAAAGTTCAACAAATAATGATGATATATTATCATAAAATGTTTGTACTCAAAAGTTACATTTGATAATGATCAGTGCAGCATAAATATAGACCAACATGCCTCAGTTTCAATTATTGAACTTTCAACAAAAAATAGTAATGTTTTTGAATGTGATGTGTTGGTTGTTTATGGTCCTAGGTTCATAAAGAATCCAAATTCACAATTAAAGGATAAAATAGTACATGTTGATCTCATTGACAAATTTGGTTAATTGACAATAACTATGAACATCAACAAAAAACAAATTGAGAAATTCTTGATATATTTTTCACTTGGTAAAAGCATCTAGATCATAGACTTCACTATAAAAAAATATAAACCAATATGAAAGAGGCAAAATTGATTAATGTCTTGTATTAAATACAAACACCACTAAAGAAAACATTACAATCGTATGCAAGGAACACATGCTTATTATGAATACCACCATACATGATCTTGTGCAATAAAATAACACATATGCAGTAGGTTTATTTGTTGCCATCGTAATTGGTTATCAAAAATGATACAACCACTATGAACTATGGCTTAAAGATGGTGAAGCTAAGCAAGACATGGAAATAGTAAGTATTGACACTCAAAAAAACCTTACTTCTTTTTCTTTATCCTTTGCAATATCGTTTTCTTTATCTAAACATATACGCATGCATACTGTTATCCAAAGCATTGACATTTAACAATTGTTTTGCAAGTTGTAATCAACGATAATTATAAACACCTACATCCTAGCCTGTAACAAATATTGTTATTAGCAAACATGCCAACAATGTTATTCAAAAATATCATCAAGAAAAAAACTAAAGGCACTCTATTATTACATCTAAGTCAATCCACTTTTTATATATACTAAATGACAAATATACAAAGGGTCATCTACAAAATCTGCCAAAATTAAATATTAAGGCAAGCATATATTCTAGATTAATTACTTTACTCATAAAAAATTTATGTTTAGATAATTTTAAGAATGCCAACAATGTCACAACATGACAAACAACAATTTTGATTTGTAGTTCAAAGGTGTTTTAAAACCAAAAAATGTTCATGAATCATCTTTCCAACCATTTTGTAATGATTATGGGCAGCGGATCTTCACTAACACGGCTTCAACAAAATATTTTGCATATTGCACAAGTTGTCAACAAGACTAAATGTACAAATACCAACATTCTTAACAATACATTCTACAAACACAGAATGGGCAAATTAAATGTATTTTGAATCAAACATAGTTGAAGGAAAACCTTTTGGAATTAGCTAAAATCTCCTTCAATGAATATAATCAAGATATTTCAACTACCACTTTTGCACTATGGCGCTTCCAACGACATGGTAATTTCATACTTGCCATGAATAATATCATCATATCTATTAGTAAGTTAAGCAAATCAATTGCAATACTAAATAGTTGAATAAATTGAAAATATTATCTTAACTTCTAAATTCCCAGTCATATGCTTGTGTTAAATTTAATTTTGCTACTGCTTATCTATGAATGCAAATAGAAACTAATGAATTGCTCTATTTTCTAATTTTATATAGGCTACCAATAACATGAGTATAAACATCTTTCTACAATTGACATGCCAAATTGTAGCCAACATGATTGGGGTTAAAATCTTGAAGGGGATTTGTAAAGACACTACTTACATGTATTTTTTGTTACATGAGACTTTTTTTTGTCTAGAATTTTATAATGCTTTATTGGGATTTAAGAACTTGAAGATCTCATCTACTACTGATAAGTGAATGTCTTGTTGGAATGAACTTGTATTAAATCCAGTTATTTTAGTCTTTAGATAACAATTGACAATGTTTTAATAAAAGATAGTATCGTACATTTTAATCAGAATGTTTTGTAAACAAAGAACTCAAACACAATCTAAATCTATTAGCTATGAAACCGTGTTGATATGCTTTCTTTCCAAGCAAATGCCATTTATTAATATCTTATTTTTTTATTATAGTTAATGTGCATGTTTTTATCACTTAATCTTGTTTTATCTAGTGATTACAGATTATATCATGTATGATATTATCCAATGTTCATATATAGCAATATTGGTATTAGTATTATTTCATATTACAATATCATATTAACCTCATTGTTTGATCTTTGTTTTTTAATGTGCTCGTAGACACAATATTGAATGATTTCATAATTTTATATAAATCTTATTATTGTATTTCTCTTTGCTACGTATTGTATTAACATATGTTCAAGAACTTAATTCTTTAGAACTAGTGCCTAGAATCTGCAAGGATTTATCTTGTTAATTCTTTAAATACTTTTTTGATTGCAAAAGCAAGGCAAACGATCCATGTGAATATTGATTGATTTCCTTGTACATAGTATAAAACTTTAGTAAAACCAATGCTCTAAATTTTCAAATGCTTACATTTTTTATTGTGTTGTTGGTTAGTCATTGTTTATACCTACTAATTAATATAATTTGTAAAATGAATAGCTGAGGAAAATCCTGTTAATTTGCCTTATAGAAATATCTTATCATTTTTGGCCATGGTTGAAAAATGTGGATTAAAAACTCATTAACTTTTCTTGCATTTTTTGAATGCTTGTGAACCAATGTTACAAGATTTTTATGACAAGTTATGTCAGTTTAAGCCTCTACTAATCAAAACACTTCACAAAAACTAAGTATTACTCATTTGCATTTAAATGCTAATCACAAGTTTGCATTGTAAGAATGCATTTACAACGCAACAACAAAAGCATTCAATTGCATTGCCACTGCCTTAACAAAAGTTCAATTTAATCATCTGTAGGCTTTGTTCAATAGTTGGCATATTGTTGCTTACTATTATAGGGAAAGTCTGTGTCGACCTTATTCTAAGGAGAAAACATTGAATAAAAAGGAAACTTTCTGACTAAAATCAACAACAAAATAATGAAATTTTAAAAAATAGAACAACAATATAGATTTAAGCTTGCAAATCTTCTCTTATTATGATGGCTTCTTCACTCCTATAGTTATATATTTTACTCTTAAAGTCCCATAAATTATTTTGGTCTCATAAACATTATTAAAAAATCTATCTATCCAAAAACTTAAAAGGCATTACATGTTCCATAAAACTTTCTCAAGGGAAAAAGCAAAATTTGACAATCCGCCTCTCATTCAACATTACTCTTAACGTGGTAATATAGATAATAAGAAAATAAATATAAAGACAATGTATGTATTTGTTTTAATATTTTACAAGTTTTGATAGTCTACCTAAAATTTCACATTACATCTAATTTAATCACCTTTGTGCCCCTGGGTGCTTAAGATGTTGCCACATAGTAACATCCCAGGCACTCGATGATTTGGGCTTAACCCAATCACCTCTAGGCACACAGGTCCCTAGGACTCTGATACCATGCAGCAACATTCCAAGCACCTGAGGGTCTTGGCATAACTCAATCACCTCTGGGTGCCCAAGATGTTTCCACATAGAACCATCCTAACCACCCGAGGATCTCAACATAGCCTAGTCACCTCCTGATACCTAGATGTCGGGGATGCTGCCATGTGGCACCATCTCAGCCACTCAGGGGTCTTGACATAACCCAATCACCTTTAGGCACCCAAGTGCTAGGGGATATTGTCATGCAGCACCATCCCAAGCAGTTGGGGGTCTCGACATAGTTTAGTCACTTTTGGGCATTTCAACATGCATCACCAGTATTTAAGATCCAAGAAAGTTTCTCTACAAGAAGGCAGTGTCAATATAAAAAAAATGTCTCTTTAGCTTCAAAAGTGTCTTTCCTTTGAATTGATTTTAAGTGAAAATCAAGTCAAAAGGAGGTGCAAAGATTATGGGTACCACATCCAAAACATTAGGTTCCTATAAGGACGACCCATAAACTAGGGATTTTTTATTTTTCATAAAAATAAATCAAAAAGGACAGAAAGAAAAAAATCAAATAACAACAAATCATACTCTACAAGGATAGAAGATGCAGAGGTTATACAAAGTATATGCGGCTTAGCATAGTGGATTAATCAATAAGAATGACATTGGCACTAAAACTTGAAACATTTAAATGTAACAGAAGATACATTATATATTAATCAATAAGAATGAGGTCTTCAAAAGATAGCAACACTATACACCTTTCATCAGCGCATGCAACAACCTAAATTTGCAATTTAATGCTTGTGATAATTGGATTTCCACCTACCTTATCTCCCCATACAAAAACCATGGGTAGCAAGAGTTCATTGTTTATGAAAAACACCTTTTGTAAGATTGTATATTAAAAGTGATGGGAAAAGAAAAATGGCAAAGAAAATCATGTCTAAATCAACTCCCAAGCAAATTACAAGCAACAGAATAATGCCCTAGAACATACAAGAAGTACAAAATTAATATTTAAAATGTTTGATAAGCATACCTAAAGCTTCAGAGTAGTGAATGTCTTTTGTTAATCAGTAGTCAAATAAACTTGACAAAAAAAGATATGTCAAGACCTTAGGTCTGGGCACCTGGGTGCCTGGGATGGTGCCACATGGCAACATCCTGGGCACCCGGGTGCCTAGGATGGTGCCACATGGTAACATCCTAGGCACCCGATGATCTCGACATAACCCTATCACCTCTAGGCACCCTGGTGCTCGGGATGTTGCCACATGGCAACATCTTAGGCACTTGGGGGTCTTGGCACAAAAAGCCCCATCACCTCCAGTTGCCTAGGATGGTACTACATGGCAGCATCATAGGCACCCGAATGCCCAGAGGTGATGGGGTTATGCTAAGACCACCATCCTGGGCATCGATGGTCTCATCATAATGCAGTCACCCCCAGACACCTGGCGGTCTCCGTACAACCCAATCACCTTCTACCACTTGTATTCCCTAGATGTTGCCACATGAAAACATCCCAAATACTCAGGGGTCTCAACATAGCCCCATCACCCTTAAGCGCCTAGGTGCCTGGGTTGTTGCCATGTGGCACCACCTCGACACCCGACGGTCTTGGCACAGTGCAATCACCTCTGAGCACCCAAGTCCCTAAGATGTTACCATGTGGTAGCATCTCGAGAGCCTAGGCATTGTGGTGCAGAGTACAAAGCATATGCAGAGTGGATTTTGGACATGTTACACACTCAAAGAAGCCCAAAAGCTAAAGACAAATATCAAAGACAAAAATAGATCAATTAACCTTATCGTTACTACGTAATAAAATTAAAAACAAAAAAAAATCAAATAACAACGACGAATAACCAATCCAAATCTATTTATTACTAGTACTTTGAAACACTCGACAACCCGTGTTAATTAATGAAAAAATATACACATAAACCACCAAACCATATTTTGCAAGTAATTTTTTTTCTCTGTGGGGTACCTTTAATGTGGTTGGCCTTTCACATTTAATAAAGGTTACATTTATTGTGGTATACGTTGAGAAAGTAGTGTAGTGATTTGTGATTTTGATAGAAGTGCCGCCAACTTACGAGAAGTCGCTTTACCTTTTCCCATTTGATTAAATATATATTTCGTCCTCCCATCCTAGAATTATTTATGCTTAAATGATTTTCTTTCACTTTAATAAATCAATCTTTTAATCATGAAGAAAGTCTCTATATTTTATTTCGTTCCAAGTGAGGATGCATTCATTCTACATCATAAAAGCATTCAACATTTTTGTTAAATAACTTACTTTACACATAAAGCAACGCGATCTTGTTGTGACTCACAAGAAACCTCGATGTCTATGGATTCAAAGTCAAAAAGATGAATGCAAAAGAGATTATATAATAAACATACTTTCTTTTATTTATTTTTTTATTTTTATTTTGATATTGATAAGTTAAAGGTATTTGGAGAAAGGCAAATAAATCTCTAAAAAGTGAAAGAATCTCCATCTTATTTTATAATTAAGAAAGTATTTGAAAATAAAATAGTTCTTAGTCTTAAATTTTAAGGAGCAAATCTGATAAATATAATACTTCCAAAAAATATAATAATATGTCTTAATACAAAGTTGATGAGAGAATTTTATGTTGAGCAAGGGGAACCCTCGAGATACTAGGTAATTAGAGTCTAATGTGTCATGAGGGTTAGATGAATACATCATTGAATTGAAAATGTGAGTTTGAGTAGTGTTGAATTTTGACGAGAGCGATTCTTTAGGCTCAACCCATGTGGACTAGAGGTAGGCTTTTTAATATCAATACAAATATCCATGTTTATTTCTCTTTTAGAGAGATCGGGAGCATCCACTAAGAAGTTATGGGGCGGTGGTCTGTCTATATTAAGACCAATGATGTAAATCAACAATTAGACTTTCATCTCATTAACAAGACTATCGTTATTTTTTTTTGCTCCTATGAAGGAGGATAACTCTAAATGGATCCTTCCTCCTCTTAGCATGTTCAAACCAAATTTTGATGGAGCTACCAGAGGTAACATGGGAGCTTTAGAGGCTGGATGCATAAAAAAATATTAGTCTAATTCTCTAATAAGAGTGGTTTTGCTAAGATTGGTGGATAGGATAAATAATGAAGTAGAGGCATAGGCCCTTGCTTTTGTGGTGGAGATTATATTTCAATGTGGCATTGAGAAGGTCATTATCGAAGGTGATTCAATGGTATTGATTTAGGCACTTTGCAACCGAAGCGCTAAATATTGGAACATTGAGAACATTATGGAGTGTGTTTGGAAACTCTTATACTCCTTCATTGTTTGGGAAGCAAATCATTATTTTCATGAAGCCAATTCTACAACTGATTTCCTTGCCAACAAAGGCATTTCACAAGATGTGGAATTGATCATCAACAATACATCAAATACCTGGGCAAAGGAAAGTTTATTAAAAGGGATGAACCATGGATGAGGATTTCTTATGAATTTTCCACTCACCCTTGTGAGGTTTTTTTGTATGTAAAAGATTTAATAATGAAGAATTACTTTTCAAATTTAAAATTAATTTTGGACACACTTGTAGTGGCGTTCAAATCTATGGGAAGGGTTGATTTTGTTTCATGTCAGTCATCTTATCCACAGATAAGGCTTCTCCTTATGTGTGTAAGGGTGGTATGATGGTTCCACATGCATGAGTCTGGTTGGAAAATCTACCGCTTGAATATATGATGAGATGCCAATTATGGGGAATGATGTGTTTATAAACAAGTTATTTCATCATGCTCTCACCTTTGAGATGAATTGGTTTACTCGGGTCAATAATGATGGATAGATCAAACATGCTCATCATACTTGATCCCCTCCTACTCCTTGGTGCAAAGAAAAGAGAAATGATGTTCCATAGCAAGGTCATCGAGGCAAGGTTGAAGAAGGTTTTATGGGTTCCCTTGATGATAATTTTGGCTATGGTGGGCTCTATCTAGACACAGTTGACTGATCATAATAAGATGAATTTGAAGCTTGCATCAAAGTTTACAAGTAATCTGATGTATGCTTTAGGTAACAAAGACCTTACTCAAAGGGTGGTTGAACAATTTCTCTTTCCAAAATACCACTTTGGTTTGTCTCGGGTTGTTGAGGAGGTGGACTTGGGGAAACCTATCCAATTACATTTGTTTAGTTTAGAGCACCATGGCTTAGTCCCTCTATGGATTTTTTGTGAACTAGAGGTGAGATTCATGAATTTGGTGGAATACATGAGCAATTGCAGGGATTCATAAGAGATAATAGTTATCGTTAGTAGAGGGTGTTCCCTCCTTGAAATAAGGAGGCCCTCAAATCTTCTTTGCCCTCACTAAATTTGATTCTTGAAAAAGGAAGGTCAATGAGAGTCATGAAAATGATATAATTCTTGGCAAGAATTTGTGAGGAGGGTTTTCAATCTCTAAATCTTTTGCCTAGTAGGTATGCTTGCTTCATCGAGTGTATAGGCCCTGTTACTAGTTTTCAAACTACCTTGAAGTAATTGGAAGGATTATTGATAATGGAAAGACATGCTTTGAGGCTTGTAGGGTTGTTTAAGAAATGAATACGTGACAAAGGTAAGAAGCCTCTCAGGGATAGGCACGTAGAGGTGGTATACTATGCCAGTGGAAAATATGTGACAATCAAGCTAGTGATCTTCATAAATTGAAAGGTGTTGAGGATGCAAGTGGTGAGGATGTTAGTGGTTCGAGGAACTAGGAGCTGAGTGGTGGGTGTGTTAACCTGGTTGGTGATGGTGTTATTGTAGATGTGTGGAGCGATGATTATTTTGTTGATATGGACCACTAGGTAGTTATTTTTGCCTACCTTGAAGGTTTTGTGTTGTATGTGGTTTCTTCACACTATGGTTCTTCCTAGCAAGGGAGTTTTTATTTTTATTTTTTGGGTTTTTGAGGTATGTCCCCCACTCTTGGTTATCTTTGGACAGAACTTTAGTGAGGTTTCAAAGTCGTAATTGTGCATTATGGGTTTTATAATATTGTAGTTAGGTTTTTTTTTAAAATCTTTACTTTTAACAGATGGGTAAGGGATCCTCAACCCTTAGTTATCGATTAAAAATTAGTGAGACTTTCATATACCAATAAGAATCGATCCCATGGACCACTTGATCCATAAAAGATCTGCAAGTAAGATATGGATACCTAAGGTGATCGCTTTGGGAGTTACCCATTTGTCTGAGTCTATGAATCATTTTTACCATATGAAAGATCACTAAAACAATAGGTGGGGTTTTAAAAATTCTATAGGATGATGGTATGAGGAACTGATCTTTTGACATGAATATGGTTGAATAACATCATGAAAACCATAATCCTTACTCTTTTTTAGTCCAATGCTCAAAGATAAGCTTACATGACAAAAATTAACTTAAAAAGGGCAAGAAAGAAAAAGAACAAAAGGGAAACTATTTTAAGATTCATCCATCGTTAGCCGCCTGTACTAAAACAAACAAACTTGATACTACTTCAATCATATTGAGTAAGCATTGAATGCGCTTTGAACCATCCTCAGGGGTGAATCTCCTCCTACAAACACCCTTAAATATAATAAATTTTTATTTTATTCAACACCAACAAATATTTAAATACCATTGAAAGATAGTCATATGTAATGATCTCGTATATCAATAATAACTTATAACAAGGATATGTTAAAATCATTTAATATGTTGATTGCACGGAACAATACAGAACGTACCAAGAAAAGGAACTGTGGAGATCCTAATGATGACCAATTATAGACCAAAATTCTTTTATAAAAAAGACAATAAATTGTGCTTGTAACCAATTTATGGGTCGAGTTTAGCTTGGTCGATAGGGCTCTTGACAAAATTCATGTTATAGTTTATAAAACTAACACCAAACAACTTAAATTGTCACTATTTATGGTTAATATATATCGATTGCTTCCATAACTCAAAGCAGCGTCAAACAATTACTGTTAATAATGTATTAAGCTTTAAAAACATGTAATTCACAAAAACGAATATTGAAATATATATATATATATATATATATATATATATATATATATATATACTATTAAATGTCAAAGCCTAACTTTTACTACAATATCAAAAATATGATCCTTACAATATCTTTATATTTCACTTCCTTTATCTTTTAATCAATAAATAAAAATACAAAATAAAATATACATCCACATTAAAAAGAAGAGAAGAGAAGAACAATAATTATATTTCTTATAGAACCTACACTACATTATTTCTATAATAATGTTTTCATTGTACCTCCCTTGTATATGAACAAGGAATCAAACCATATTTCACATGTGAAATTTTCACCAATAATGTGGTTTGCCTTTCATAATTAATAAAATTTAGAAAGTAGTGTTGTGATTTATGATTTTGATAGTAGTGCCGCCAACTTACAATAAGTCGCTTTACCTTTTCCCATTTGATTAAATATATATTTCGTCCTCCCATTATCCCATGCTTGGAACCCAAGAATTATTAATGGCTTAATTGCTTTTTCTTTCTCTTTAACGAGAAAGTGTTTATTTTATTTCCTCCCAACTGAGAATGCATTCATTCCACATCATAAAAATAGTTAAGTAGCGTACTTTTAAGCAAAAGCAAGCCACGTGATCTCCATGGATATGGGGAACGAATGCAAAAGAGATTCTACTCAATGGCCCATGGTGTAGGGAACACTCCAAGGACGTGTCTTTATATATATTTAATAATAGTTATATTAAATAAAGCTATAGAATTTTATATGGGTCTTTTATTGTATTCTACTAATATAATATAAGGTATCGTATATTATATAGTATTAATTTCGTTTAAATTCATATTTAGTGTTTAATGAAAGTTGTAGATTGTATTAACAAATATAATATATCACTAAATTTTTTATGTATATTTTTTTCAATTTTTTTGAGTTTATTTTTTGAAATACTTTATCATTGTCACTCACCATTATCATTTGTAATTTGTTTAGATTTTTTCCCTGCTTTTATATTTTGTATACCCTGGGTCATATTTAACAATATAAAACACTATTATATTATATATTTAATATATTATAATATTGTAATATGTAATAAATTATATTAAATGTTATACTTTTTTGTAATATATATTATAATAATAAATTATTATTGTTAGTGTTTTATGAGCCATGTTATAATTAACAATCAATGGTTTAAAAAGTGCATGGTACATCAAAAGGGATGTAATTTTGCATTTTGGTAAAGCGAGGTTTTGTAAAGCAAAACACTGTAAGTCAAAAGTCGTACCTCACTCAAAACCCATGACAATTGACCTCACTCACTTCTTGTACATGATATTATTGCAACAATAATCTAATATTTCTAGTGGAGGTTGTGCAAAGTTTAATGACATGTCACATATGTCAATGCAATTTATATCTTCTACCAAAATTGAAACCCATGATTGATGACACGTCTAGTCTTTTGTGCATGAAATTTTAAGAAATAATATAATATGATATTTTTGGTGGTTGTGAAAATGGAAAATGAGGTTGTGTCTTTCTTTAAACGACGTGGTAATGTGTTGTGTAGGGAGGAGATGTTTTGTTTCATAATGAGCTTGAGCAATAACAAAGTAGTGAGGAAGGGCAAGGGTATACAAAACATGAAAGCGGTGAAATATTTGAAGGAGACTTGGGCAGTGTATTGAGAGGCAATAATAGGGTATTTTAGGTGATAGACTTGAAGAAGCCTAGGAAGATACAAAGATGTTGTCACGTAAAACATTGTGTAACCTTTTTGAATGGGTGCAAGTCATGTAAGTCTACTATCTTCCTTGAATCTAAGTTCAATATATAATATGGGCCCTCTCGTATCCAATGTCTCTTGAAATACCTTGTCGTTGCCTCTCACCATCACTACACAACTCACCTTGAAATATTTCACCACTTCACCATTGCTCAAGCTCATCGTGAAACAAAGTGTTTCCTCCTCATATAACTCAATTACACATCATATGAAGAAACACATAGTCATTTTAGATTGTCACCTCCACCAAAAAATATAAAATTATTCTTGCTTAACACTTCGTGCACAAACGGTGAAATGTGGTCATTAATCATTGTTTTTGAGTGAGTTACAACTATCAATTTACACTCTTTCACTTTACAAAACTTTGTTTTACAAAAAAATGAAAATTACACCTTTTATGGCATAGTTTGCATATTTGGGGCAAGTGTTAGTTATATTAAGTAAAGATTTTAGTAAGGAAGCAAAAACCATAAAAATATCATACAACATATGTATATCTCAATGTCGCTAAAAAAATGAAATATAAGATAAGAGTCATCGTTGGAATCCTCTAAATTGAAAGAAATGGAGATGATGTCAAATAATTTATAAATTTATCATCATTCCCATTCTAGTAACTCTTCTTGCACACACCATTCGTGAATTAATGCTAGGGCTTGCAGTATCAAACATGTCAACATTGGGAGAAAAATGATGGGCCACTTGGAAATGTGGATACTAGACGTCAAGATAGTTGGATCTATAATAGCATCTAATGACACGTTCATCAACAAAAATTAAATTCACCTATATAATAGTGATTGAAATTTTTTTAAAAAAAAATCTAACGCTCATATCTAGTTTTCATCCGTATGGTAGTTTTTCTCTTAATTATATTATCACTGGGTTGTTTTCATATTTGATTGAAAATAACCCATCGACAACACAGTTAAGATAAAAACTACCATGGTTTCTTAATTTGTTGCCATCTACAAATTTTCCAAAGGGGATTGTAGTGCTCTCCAATCCACAACACATGGGTAGAGCAACATCTGGGTGTAGTTTGAACCACACTAAACATCATAGAATAGAGAGATCCCTTTTTCATCTCCAAACTATGGATTAGTTATGCCTTGTTCCCTAATCTTACAGTGTGCAAGCCTTACGAAACTACCAACATGTGTCTCTGCTTATACCTATATGATATGTATTCCATAAAGCCCTTGATCTACCAGATAAATATTTTTTTCTAGCATGCATTGTCATCATTTGCCACTAATATTTTGAGATGTTTCAATATATTCCCAGTATACCCATTCAATATCTATAGCGAACAAACTTATGGTAAGCAACATAAACAACACGACTCTGTGGAGGTGGCATAACAATCGGGTGGGAAACTATCATGTCATGGGAGACATCCATAACAAATAATATGAGTGTGTTAACTATACAACTATGTGCATAAAATATTTTTTTGCATTAAATATAAATTAAAGATAGGAATGGCATACTTAGATCCGTAGATGAATCTAAAGTGCCTTCCTACATGTTACACGCCTCTAATGTAATAATACGCTTATTTCATTGCATTATTAATTTATTTTGTTTTATTTTTTAATAAGCCATAAGTGTTTGGAGAGTCAAGTGTATCTTTAAAAAGGAAAAATAGACTCTCTTGTTTTATAAAAGGGAGAGTATCTGAAAACAAAATGTCTTTGATTTTATATTTTAAAGAGAAATTTTGATAAACACAATACTCCCAAGAGATATAGTGTTATGTCTTAATACGAAGTTTATGGGAGAACTCTATGTTGAACAAGCAAAAGCCTCAAGGTGCAAGGTAATTGGACTCTAATATACCTTGAGGGTTAGATGAATCCATCATTGAATTAAAGATATGAGTTTGAATAGTGTTGAGTTTTGAGGAAAGCGACTCTCTAGGCTCAAACCATGTACACTTGAGGCAGGTTTGTAAATATCAGTACAAATGCCCTAATTTATTTCTCACTTAGAGAGATTAGGAGCATCCACTAAGAAGTTATGTGATGGTGACCTACCCATATTAAGACCAATGATGCAAATCAACAATGAGACTTTCGTATACCAACAAGAATTGATCCCATGGACCACATGTTCCATAAAAGCTCTGAAAGCAAGGTATGGATATAAGGTAACCACTTTAAGAGTTACCCATATGTCTGAATATATGAATCATTATTACTACATGAAATACCACTAAAATAACTCTCTTAACCTGAATATGTTTGGATAAATTTATGAAAAGCACTATCTTTATTCTTTTTTAGTTCACTTCTCAAAAGTAAACTTACATAACTAAAATTAACTCAATAAAGAACAAGAAGAACAAAGAAGAAACTGCTTTAAGATCTATCATCATTAGCCAATTATACTAGATCAAACTTGATACTATTCCAATCATCTAAATATGTTTAGACAATATTGTGAGACTCACTATCTTTATTCATTTTTAGCCCATTACTCGAAAATAAACTTATGTCACATCATGATTCCTCGCTAAGTAAATTTACTTGATCATCCATCAATTTTTATGGTTAGAAATTTGATTTGATTATTATTTGATTAAGTTTTAAGTCGTATGTTGTTATAGGATAGTTGTATGTTGCTTTGATTTCATGATTGTATTGCTATGAGTTAGATGTGTTGTATATTCTTACATTATGATCATGTTGATTTGTTATTTCAACAATATTTTATGATATGTGTCATGATGTTATGGACTAACTGTGTTTTTGTCATGAGTTAGACGCATGAGAAATTCATCCCTTAGAGTATGATGGAGGGAGAGCATCATTGAAGAGGGTGATGTAGATGGAGGTGTTGAGGGATGACAGAGGAATGACTAGAACCCTGCACACACTACATTAGCTAGTCCATATTATATGCATAGTTTTAATGGTTAATGTTAGTACATTCTTTGTGCCATCTGCATTTAGATAATTGTATATATGTGTTAGTTCAGTTTAATACTTGTATGTAGAATAAATCATGTGTGATTGCATTGTGGAAATTATGTGTGGGTTCAAATGTATAATGTTACTATGTATTTATGTCATGATTATTAATGTTTTCAAGTACGTAAATCTACGTGAATAGTATCAGGTTACTATGATATATAAACTAACCATATTGTCTTTACAATTTTTTTAAACTTTAGCTTTTTATCATATGATATTCGAGAATATCAATATATGCCTTAATATATGAGGATAACAAAAGATAGGTATTTTAAAATAGTATCGATGTGAATTAAGTCCACTAACTCTTCCATTAACTCTAAATAATATGTATTAAGTCCTTAAAGAGCATAATAATCACTAACTTACTTAATATTATGTTAATCTTATAATCATAATAATCCTGGTATTAGAATAACCTCTAAAATAACTACATGAGGTATGAAACATATTTACCATAAATATATAATCAATAATATATATTCACACAAACTAATACTATATATTAAAGCTAGAATTAGAGATAGCCAATCTAGCTTAATACTTTATGGAGGTGATATTAATACGATGTCTACTAAAAATATAATATAACTCTAGAATAACTAAATGTGTCAATCTCTAATAGGTTAATTTTAAAATAAATAAAATAATTGTATTGTACTATAATTAGGAATTAAAACTATAAAGCAATGAATATGGAAAAAATGACGAGCTTATGCATTAAAGGAAAAAACACAAAAAGAATGGAAACCTTTAAATCATTCAATAAAAGAGAAAATAAAAAAAAGGAAGAGTGGTGTGGTATAAAAGGAGAAGAGAACAAAAAGAGAGACAAGGTGAGCATGAATTGAAGAGGAAGGGAGAGAGAAGAAGGGGTGCAAGTGGTGAGACAAAGGGCAAAATAGAGCATCGAAGAAGGGACGAAAGATGTTTTGATCATACCATCTCAAGCTATTTTCAGGTAGATGCCATTGGTTAATTGTGAAATCAATAAATTTCTGTGTATATCAAATCTTGATAAAGTAAAGACTGCGTAAGTAAATATGTTACAAAACTAAGAACATATATTTAAGACAATGATATGTGTAAGAAAGAACTGAGATTATTATTAATCGATCCATGAAAATATGAAATATGAGCATAGTCAAATTGCAGACTAGGTGAATGCAACGTGTATATAGTAGGTATATAGTGATAAGAATATATATATAGTGATTTGGAAAGTATATAATGAACAACATATATATATATATATATATATATATATATATATATATATATATATATATATATATATACATTGAAGTATAAACAATGAAATATAAGCAATGATATATACAGATCTAGATGCCCTTAGCCTAAAAGGTGCAAGGGAGAACTGCAGCCTCACTATCTCAATGTAATAAAATCCCTAGCTAGTAAATGGGAGGTTCTTGAAAGGGGTTTTGAAAGAGCAATCTGCACATTGGATCGTAGATGGGAAGTCCTAGCTAAGTGATAAGGAACCCCAACATGCAAATAGGAGTGCTAGCTAAATCAAAATGGTAGTTTTGGGCTCACGTCTTGGCTGGCCCGAGAAAAATAACCAAGTCTTCATGGCTTTAGCTTCATGCAACAAGCAATATGTCCTATTGTCTTATGATTCATGTTCCAAGAAATATGTCCAATCTATTACCTTATATGCAAGCTTTATTTGTTTTAGAATATATTGTTTATGAGGTCAGTAGATCTAAAGGCAAACCATTTTGTCAATTCCTCAATCTCTCTTAATTGACAATTTTTGTAGTCTTAGAACATGCATGCAAGCTCTTTCTCCATAATCCGACCTTTACTATTTTAGAGTTAGTCATGCAATTAGTATGTTTACTATATCTTTATTGTCCTTTTGGGGACTTAGGATTTATCTCATGACCTTCCCCTTTTGTCTCGAGCATAGTGTTTACTATATCCTTATTGCCCTTTTGGGGACTTCAAATTTATCTCATGACCTTCCCCTTTTATCTTGAGCACATGGCTTATCATCAAAATTGAATTTAATGGCTTTCTTGTGATCTTCATTGAGAATTTGTATATCTTCATTATCATGGTAACATGATTGAGATTTAGGAGTGTAGTCTTAAATCAGTGCCTTGCAAACATTTGTTTTTTTTTTCCATTTAAAAGAATTTAGAAGATTTCAAGACTTTCCTATGATATTTGCCTAAGATTCTTTCAATCTCCATTATCTTGATAGCATATTTAAGATAAGGGTATGTAGTATATTTAAAACCCTTATCATAGTATCATTTTTAAGATAAGCGATAACACACCCTTAAATCTAATTTAATGTTTGTAATGCCTTTTTAATAATTATTTGTAAAAGGTTTTGTGAGGTGCTTCTCAATGTTGCATACTTGTGAGAGTCTTCTGGAAAACTACTCAAGTCTTTACAGTCTCCTAAAAGCATAACAAGACATAAAAATGAAAGATTATTTCCATACCAGATGTGACTTGGTTTATGAGTTATGTAATTCTCTAAAATTATTATGACTGGTTGTGCAATTGAGTAGTTGTACGTATGAACATTGAGTTATGATATTAATGTTCATCGTAGAATGAATTATATTTGAAACTACTTACAAAAATTAGGAATATGTAGTCTAAATATACATTATACCCAGTTGGTATAAATTGTACTTGATATGTTTATTATTATTTATGTGATAAATAATATGGTGGAGATTCATTTATACGTTTGACGGATTAAATGTATGTATTTTGATTATTCATGTGTTGAGTATGTTTTATGCTTACTAGTAGGAAGTAATCTATATGAATCTGTTGATTATATTCATATTAACCAAATTTTGTATTATTGGTATTAAGTAAGTAGTGAGACGGACTTCACTAGATTATTAGCATCACCAATGCCAAATGAAGTTAATTCAATCAAGTGGTGTGTATGAATTTGATTGATCCTGGAGATCAATAACTATTAAAAACTTTGACCAAAGTAATATTAGTTAGACATTGTCATTTCATATGTATGATTTATATGTTTGTGCGATATCATGTTAAAATAGATTTTTTTATGGTACACTTCATGTTCTTAGAAATCATATAACACACAGGTACTAGCTTATCTCTCTAGATTTCTACACTATCATTATCTAATAATCCAAAAAGGGAGGGTCATTCCTTGATGGGGGATTGTGCAAGGGATTAATTATCTATGTTTGGTGTGAAAAAGTGCTCATATGATGCTCTCCCTCTCTATAACAATACTTATTTAGAGACTACACTTGAGATTACCAAAGATACTGGAGTTTGAAAACTCAAGCTCCACGGAGACATGTATCTTGTATTTTGTATTGAATTTATTATTATTGAGACATTATTTATAATGAAATATAATTATTTACTTGTCTCTACATTGACAATAGAGGCTGTATCATTGTACTAGTCATGGCTGGATATTTGTAATTACTTTTTATAATCAATTGTGTTGTGATAGTGATCAATGATGGTTAGACATCACATGCTTATTTTATAGTTATTCTACTTGAGTGTTTTATCTAGATCACTAATTAGATTCTTGTGGTGAAATCTAATGAAAGAATCTATTGATTAAATAAATAAGAAAATCATGTTATTCTAAGTAGATCCCAGTGGGGATGTTACATGTAGTATCAGAACTACGGCTTGAACTCTAGGATCTAATGAGTCCACTAACATTTTTATATCATTTTGTTTCCCAGAAAGGATAATGGTGAAAGCTAGAGTATCTAGAGAGGGTCCTTAAATTGTTAATGACAACCCTCTATTTGATCCTAATCAATTTGCCACTAAATAAATAATGAAGTTGAATCAGATTCTCGCAACCATGCATGATATCAGGGATCAAATTTTAGTTCTAAAGTAGGAGGTTCATAGGCATGAAGAGGAAGTACACTAGGATATACCTAAAGAGCATCTCACTGAGCAAGAAAACCCTCTGGATGCAAGAGCTCATGTAGCTATAGAGTTGGCTAAAGATATGAAAAAGATTAACCCACCTAAGTTTAATGAAACTATTTTGGGTGATGAAGCTGAAGCATGGTTGACTGAGATGAAAGAGTATTTTGATATTCAAAACTACTCTAAAGTCATTAAAGCATTTTAGGGAGTTTACCAATTGGCCAGTTAAGTAGCTACACAGTGGGCCAATAAAAGGTTGGAAATGAATCTCAACTTGACCACCACTACATGGGAGCAATTTATGACATTATTTAGATCATAGTGGCTCCCACAACTATATTTTGACTAGAATCTTATAGATTTATATAATCTGAATTAAGGAGACTTATTAGTGAATGAGTAACGGGAATAGTTCACTAAACTTTTGAAGTATGTACCTCAGTTGCAGGTAGATAAAAGGTTTAGAATTAGAAATTCTATCATAGGAATGAAACCCCAGATTGGTAAAGAGGTGGATGTTCATGGACCTTTTACCATGGACTAGGTCTTTGAGAAGGTAGTAAAGTAGGAACAAAAGTTAAAATCTCTTTCACAGGCTAGGGATAAGTTTAATAAAAAGTTTGGAAGTTATAAACCAACATTAAAAAATAAGAACTAGAAACAAAGGAGTGGAGACTCTAGGAATCAGTTCAAAAATCAGAATGCTAAATTCAACAATGGTTTAAGTAACAATAAACTAGGCAATGGTTTCAAAGGTAGTTTCAAGGGAAACCAACAAACTAATAGGAAGGGACCACCTGGAGGTTATTTAATTTATGGAGGTGACCATTATGCTCATGAGTTTTCCCAAGATAATTTAAATAATAAATGTTCTACTCCTTAGCAATGAACTTTTCAACAACGTGTTCATGCGGCATTTTATAATCAATAGGCCAAATTCCAAGCTTGACCCATAGAACTTTAGGTATTTTGTTTGAACATCCAATTTCTATTTTGATAGATACCAAGGCTATATAATATATTATAGCTCTCAAATTCTAAATATGTTATCTAAAAGAGCTGGAGTAATGGCAAATGCATGGTTAGTATAATATTGGAATGATTCAAAAGTTAAGGTTGACAAGTGTTTAGTTGAAGCAGAGATTAGGTTGCCAGAATTCATAATAGTATTGGATCTATATGTAACAACATTAGGGTCTTATGATGTGATCCTAGGAGTTAATTGGATTGTGAAGCATAAAGCTAAGATTGATTGTTATCTGAATAAGGTTGAGTGCCTAGACGATTTTGTAAATCAGACATAAATTCAAGGCGAGAGGAGAGAATTGAAGCTTAGGCAAATTTATTTAATACAACTCAAAAAGGCTCAAGAAAAAGGATGCCAAACATTTATCATCAAGATAAAGGAAATGGGGGAATCTAAGGAACCATACCTAGAAGATTATCCATTTTTTAGGAATTTTCATGATGTGTTTTTAGAGCAATTACTAGGATTAGCTCCTAAATGTGAGTTTGATTTCTCTATCGATATCATACCTAGATCGGAACCATACTCTAAGGCACCATAGTCTAAGGAACCATATAGATGATAACAGTTGAATTAGTTAAATTGAAGGCTCAAATCTAAGAATAATTATCAAAGGGGTTGATCAATCCAAGTGTGTCACCATGGGGTGCACTAGTTGTCTTTGTCAAGAAGAAGGATGGTACTATTCAACTTTGCATAGATTATATAATGTTGAATAATGTAACTATAAAAAATAAGTATCTACTACCTCATATAGATAATATTTTTTATCAGATGTGAGGTGTAATGGTCTTTTTTAAGATTAATCTTAGAGTAGGGTACCATCAGCTGAGGATAAGGAATGAGGATATTCTAAAGATAATGTTTAGAACTTGATATGGGCACTATGAATTCACAGTATTACCATTTGGGTTAACAAATTCTCCAACAACATTCATGAATCTCATGAACATTGTGTTCAGAGATTATATAGATCACTTTGTTTTGGTCTTTCTTTATGACATTTATATAGACTCTAAAAGTGAAGAGAAGTATTTCCAACATCTGGAACTAGTTCTACAGTGATTGTGGAAGTACAAGTTGTATTTCAAGTTGTCCAAGTGTGTATTTGTCTAGGAGAGAGTACAATATCTAGGACATATTATCTCTACGGATGGTATTTTAGTAGATTCAACAAAGATAATAGCTGTTATGGAGTGGCCAACACCAAAGAATGTGCATGAGGTAAGAAGTTTTATGGGATTAGTGGGCTATTACAAGAAGTTCATTTCAAATTTTTCTAAGATAGTTAATCCAATTACCTCCCTGAAACATAAGAACCAAAGTTTTATCTGGTTAGATAAGTGTGAAGTAGTTTTCTAGGAAGTAAAAAGAGGCTTACTTCAACACCAATATTAAGATTTCTTGACCCCAATGGTCAATTTTTGGTGATCATAGATGCATCCGAGGATGGACTAATAAGATTCCTTATGTAGGATGGTGTTTTAGTATCTTATGAATCAAAGAAGTTGAAGCCTTATGAGCTGAACTATGCCCCTCATGACCTATAACCTGCAATAATTGTGCATTTTTTACAAGTTTGGAGGCATTATTTATTGAGAAAACTATTTGAGCACAAGATTGACAACTTGGGACTCAAGTACATCTTCACCCAACTAAATCTGAATGCTCATCAGAGATGTTGGCTAGAGTTTTTATCTGATTATGATTTTGATATCAATTATATTAAAGGCAAGGAAAATAGAGTAACTGATGTCCTGAGTCATAAGAAGTACATAGTAGTTATGGCTACTATCAGGATTTCTTTTAAGGATTGAGTGATCAAATTGTCATTAGGAGATAAATTCTATGATCAAGTCAGTAAAGCATTATCTATGAATACCTATAATCCTAGGTATAAAGGATTCAAAATAGAGAATGATGGTCTTTTATGATACAATGGAAGGATGTATGTTCTAGATCAAGAGAATATAAGGAGCATAGTGTTGAAAGAATTGCACAATGGCCCATATTTAGGACATGTAGGAGTAACCAAGCTTATGGTAGATCTTAGACCACTTTATTTTTGGAAGATAATCAAAAAAGATGTCATGGACTTTGTGTCACATTGTCTGAAATGTCAGTGAGTGAAAGTTAAACATGTGCATCTGATAGGATTGTTATATCCACATGATATACCAAAATAAAAATGCTAAGTAATCAATATGACCTTTGTCTAAGGTTTATCATTATCACAAAATATGCATGTTATGATCCTGATTATAGTTGATAAGCTAACCAAGGTGGCTTATTTTATAATAGGAAATTTGATACATGATGCACCTACTCTTACGAAGAGGTTCATAAATGAAGTGTATTGATTGCATGGATTTCCATAGAAGATCATTTCGAATCATGATCTGAAGATGACTTATAGATTTTAGGTAACTCTAAATTCATCTTTGGGTATGTAATTAAACTTCAACACTGCTTACCACCCAGAGACTGATGGTCAGACTAAGTAAGTTAATAAGATGTTAGAGATATTCTTCACATGTATTTCATAGATCAAAAATACAAGTGGAAAAATTATCATCTGTCAGTTGTTTTTACTTGCAATAACACATACCAATCGACTATAAATATGGCACCATTTGAAGCATTGTATGGATTAAGATGCAGGACACCAATTAGTTGAGACAGGGTAGAAGACCAGGTAGTCTTTGAACCTGAGATGCTTTCAGAAATGGAACAATAAATCAGATTAATTAGGCAAAGATTGGTTGAGGCCAATGATAGGTAGAAGAGTTATGTTGATTTAAAGAGAACAGATAGACAATTTTTAATAACTGATAAAGTAGTCTTATGGGTTAAGTCACAAAAAAGCCTAATTAAATTTGAGAACTTGACAAAATTTTCATCGAGATATGTGGAACCCTTCAAGGTGTTAGAAGTGGTTAATCATGTAGCGTATAGGCTTGGATTTCCACCAAACCTAGGTCTATTACATAATTTTTTACATGTTTCTTTTCTTAAAAAGTATATAGCTGATCTTTCACCTGTGTTAGATTGGAATGCTTTTTAGGTTCTAGATCTCAGGTGGTCATGATAAAATCAATCAGAGTAATTAACACTTTTAAACTTCATTTGTGTAAGAGAGAGATGTCATAATTCAAGGTCTTGTGGGATAAATACTTTGAAGATAGTGCTACTTGGGAGGACTATGATGAGTTTTACAATTAATTTTCACATTTATTTACTTGATTTGATGCTTCATATTATTATTATTAATTGAATAAGGTTTTAATTCAGAATTAATATTTGAATAAGTGTCATCGAGACAATGATTAGCCTTAGGGGGAAGGATGTTACATCCTGATTCCTTGCTAAGTAAATTTACTTGATTATCCATGGATTTCTATGGTTGAAAATTTGATTTGATTATTATTTAATTAAGCTATAAGTTGTATGCTACTATGGGACAATTGTATGTTGCTTTGATTTCATGATTGCATTGATATGAGTTAGTTGTGTTGTATATTCTTACATTATGATTATATTCATTTGTTATTTCAACAATATTTTATGATATATGTCATGATGTTATGGACTAACAACCTCCCTATCGTGAGTTGGATGATGGAGAGATTCATCTCTCAGAGCATGATGGAGAGAGAGCATCATCGGAGAGGGTGACATAGATGGAGGTGTTGAGGGATGACAGAGGAACGACTAGAACTCTACACACACCATGTTAGCTAGTACACATTATATGCATAGTTTTAATGGTTAGCATTAGTAAATTCTTTATGTTATCTATGTTTAGATAATTATATGTATGTGTTAGTTCAGTTTAATACTTGTATGTGGAATAAATCATGTGTGATTGCATTGTGGATATTATGCATACGTTTAAATTTATAATGCTACTATGTGCTTCTGTCATGATTATTAATGTTTTTGAGAATGTAAATATGCATGAATAGTATCATATTACTATGGTATATAGACTAACCATAATGCCTTTACAATGTTTTTAAACATTAGATTGTTATCATATGATATTCGAGAATATCAATATACGACTTAATCTATGAGGATAATAAAAGATAAGTGTTTTAAATTAATATCTATTTGTGTTAAGTTCACTAACTCTTCCATAGCTCTAAATAATGTGTATTAAGTCCTTAAAGAGCATAGTAATCACTAACTTAATATTATGCTAATCATGTAATCATACTAATCCTAGTATTAGCATAAACTCTGAAACAACTACATAAGGTATGAAATATATTTACCAAAAATATATAATCAATAATATATAATTATGCAAACTAATACCATATCTTAGAACTAGAATTAGAGATAGCCAATCTAACGTAATATTTTATGGAGGTGATATTAATACTATGTCTAGTAAAAATATAATATAACTCTGAGGTAACTAAATGTGTCAATCTCTAATAGGTTAATTGTAAAATAAATAAGATAATAATATTGTACTATAACTAATAATTAAAAAGAGAAGTGAAAGCGATGGTTGAGGGCGGGGGAAGCAGCGGAATGAAGCTGGGCGGCCAGGATGGAGCCCCCAGACTGGATCGACCTCTGTCTGGAGCGGCAGCGCAGGAGGAGGAGAGGGTCTATGTTGCTGAGAATTCCAAGTTGAAAAAAATCAACGGTTGCTTGCCCAGGAGTCAGGAGAGACCGGTGTTAGTTCTCTCCCAGGATTCTGTAAGTGAAGAGGTCGAATACTTGACTGGCCACGCCCTTATATGTAAATTTTTGGGATTACGCATTTCTCTAGCAGCATTGGAGAAATGGATCAGGAGGTCCTGGCAGGTCGAGGGAGAGATTGACATTCTGCTGGCTGGAAACAGCTACTTCATTGTGAATTTTTCCTCGGTAGCAGACAGGAATAGGATTTTCGAAGGGGGGCCATACTTCTATGATAGAATTGGCCTCTTCCTTAAGCCGTGGCACGCTGGCTTCAACTCAGCGGATGATCTTCCTACCTGTGTCCCTGTTTGGGTTCGGTTGCTGAGATTGCCTCTGGAGTTTTGGCGGGAGGATATCCTTCGTCAAATAGCGGCCTTGCTGGGAGTTCCGATGGCAATTGCGCATCAAACTCTGGATAAAAAGGTAATATCCTTCGCCCGTATCTGTGTTGAAATTAATTTGAATAATCCCCTTCCGGATTCGCTTGAGATTTGTCTGGGATCCTCTTCTTGGATTCAACAACTCGATTATGAAGCTATCCCGTTTCGTTGCCGCATCTGCCACGAGTATGGTCATCTGCACAGACAATGCCCACAGGTGGTTAAGGAGAAAGCCCCTCAAGGTGAAGGCCCTGAAGTTCGAACTGCTTTTAGGGACATAGGACTCAGACATCAGGAATATGCTGGGTCAGTGCTGGAACAATCAAATAGCCAGCAAAAAGGGAAAAATCTGTCCCTCACGGAAGGTGCGGTTTTAGGTTCAAATAGCTCCAGGGGGCCAGATAAGGATGGTTTTACTACTGTTAGGCGTCGTGGGAAGTCATGGGGGGTGAAAAGGACAAACTTGGATAGACAAAATGAGGTAGATTTTAACAGGTTTGAACCTTTGGACAGCATGCATATTGAGGATGGGTTTCCGCTGCCCCTGCTGGCGGAGGAAGTAGAGACTATGGCCCCAACCGCCCTAAGTGAGGAGACTCCTGCCTTGGTGCATAGGCCGACTCTGGATAGTGACAGGGTTATGAAGGAAGCGCCTGAAGTGGAATTGATGCCTCAAAAGGACTCGGAGGTAAGTTGGGCAGACCTGGCAAAGGAAGTGGAGGCGTCAAGGAATGATAAAGGCTCTTCCCCCAGCCTTGGCATAATGTCTAGAACTTTTAAGAAGCCTACTGGCGCCAACTCCGTTCGAGCTGGGCGCAGAAAGGACCAGGAAAAACTGAAAATTGCTGGTGAGTTGTTAATAGAGGCTGGGCATGTTAAGCCCTTGGAGGAACATTTCCCACATGTTTCCCAATGATTGTTATTTCCTGGAATGTGAGGGGTCTGAATAGCTCTCCCCGGCAAAAAGCTATTTCTAAGTTGGTAACAGCTAATTCTCCGGATATTCTTTGCATCCAGGAGACTAAATTCTCAGTTAATTCGTGGTTTTCATCTATTCCCAACTGCTGGTACTTCAGGTACAGCCAGTGTGTTGGGGCAGTTGGGTCTTCAGGTGGACTGGCTATGTGTTGGAATCCGGAAACTCTTACCCCGCGTGGATGGCTAGCCAGTAGTTCCGCTCTTACTATGACTGCGGTGTCTAAGGAGTCAGGGGAAACTATTCTTGTTACTAATATTTACGCCCCTGTGGATCTTCATGGACAACAGAAGTTGTGGGATCATGTCCGGTACATAAGAAGCTGCCATCCCTATCTACCCTGGATTATAACAGGGGATTTTAATGCGGTCCTCAACATGGAAGAGAAGAGAGGTGGCCTAGCTCGTCTTGGTCCGGCTTCGGAAATCCTTCGGCAAAACATTGACCTTCTGCGCCTCACTGATGTTAAGCCCCTCAATGGCACCTTCACTTGGAGCAACAGGCGGAGTGGGGAGGATGGTATCTCAGAACGCCTTGACAGATTTCTGGTTTCTTGTTATTGGCAAGCTAGTTTCACTTCCCTTGCTTCGGAGATTCTTGATTGGGGTGGATCGGATCATTGGCCGATCAAGTTGTCCACTAATCGTATTGCTGGTCCGAGGAATTCCCCTTTCAGGTTCCAACTCATGTGGCTTAGAGAACCTTCCCTGCATGAGCTAATGGGGCAGTGGTGGCGGCAAGGGGAACCCAACCATGGGACTGCCATGTTCTCGTTTGCCAAAAAGCTTCAGTATGTCAAAGGTAGGCTGAAGTTTTGGAACCTTAACAGTTTCGGTAACCTCCACTACATGAGGAAGAAAGCGCAGGACCAGCTGGATGGGATTACTAGGCTGATTAGAGACTCCGGAATGTCTGAGGAACTCCACAGGGCTGAGACTCAGGCGGTGAAGGACCTTAGTGAGTGGGAACTTAGAGAGGATATTTTTTGGAAACAAAAGGCGCGGATTGACTGGCTTCAGGAAGGAGACAAAAATACTGCCTTCTTCCACAAGTCTGTCCAGGATAGGCGTAATAGAAGACACTTACAATTCTTGGTTGGCCCGGATGGTTCTCGGTTGAGCACCTCGCAGGATATTTCCAGAGCTGCGGTCCTTCACTTCTCTAGCCTGTTTGCTGAAGGGCAGCGCCCTTCAGAATTAGCTGAAAATACAGTGCTGTCCTGCATCCCACCTGTGGTGTCTCCCGAGATGAATGAGTACCTTATGAGACCTATTGAGCAGGCTGAAGTGGAAGGGGTGGTTTTTAGTATGAAAAGAGGCAAAGCGCCTGGACCGGATGGATTCCCAGCTGAGTTCTATCAGGACTTCTGGGAGATCATCAAGCAGGATCTATTTGAAGTTTTACAGGAATCCTTCACCAATAAGGACATGTTGAGGGCCTTGAATGCTACCTTCCTTGTCCTCATTCCGAAGAATGAACAGGCGGATAGACTGGAACATTTCAGGCCTATTGCGCTATGTAATGTGATCTATAAGATCATCACTAAGATCTTAGCGGGGAGGATCAAACATTGCCTCTCGGTGGTTATTTCTGAAGAGCAGGGAGGTTTCGTGGCAGGCAAGCAGATTTTGGATCAGGTGGTTATTGCTTCTGAGGCCATCCATTCTATGAGTCTCTCTCGGGATAGGGCTATGTTCATAAAGCTTGATTTAGCCAAGGCCTATGATAGGGTCAGTTGGAGATTCTTGGACAAAATGATGAGAGCCTTTAGGTTTTGTCCTTCTTGGATACAGTGGGTTTTGAGCTGTGTCACCACGCCTTCTTTCTCGGTGCTCATTAATGGTCAGCCTACGGAGCTTTTTGGGGCAGCGAGGGGCCTTCGGCAAGGTGATCCGTTATCCCCATTTCTGTTTATCATTCTGGCGGAAGGCTTGGGCCGTCTTATCAAATCCCAAGTGTCCCAAAACACTGTGCAAGGGTGGCAGTGGGGGGAGGGCTTAACCACGTCCCATTTGCAGTTTGTTGATGACACTATTCTGGCTGGGACAGCTTGCATACGGGAGGCGGCTGCCTTCAGGGACACCCTTGACACTTATCTGGAAGCTTCGGGGCAGCAAGTCAATGACCACAAGTCTTCTATCTACTTCTTTAACACCCCCGGATTGATTCAGAGGAGAATCGCGGCCATTCTGAGATTTCAAATTCAGGTGCTCTCGGTGGTTTATCTGGGGATCCCCATTGTGGTTGGGCGGCAACCGCGTCTCTTCTGGCAAAATGTTTTGGATAAGCTGAGGAATAAGGTTAATCACTGGACACACAGATGGCTCTCCATGGCAGGTAGAGTCATTCTATTGCAAACGGTGATACAAGCCCTTCCTGTGTACCGTTGCTTGGTGCAGGCTGCCCCCATTTATTTTCTTAAAGAATTTGATGCCCTGTCTCACCAGTTCCTCTGGAGTGGTAATCTTCGGTCCGTTAAATGGAGCCTGGTCAAGTGGGATACTGTGTGCCAGCCAAAGCAGGATGGGGGTTTGGGCCTGCGGTCAGCCATCCTGGCTTGCCAGGCGTTGGCTGCTAAATTATATTGGAGATGGTGTACTAATCAGGCCCAAATGTGGGCCCGGATCTTGGGTAGGAAGTACTTTCCGGGAGTGGAGCCTTCAGCTATTGTTCGGATGCCTCTTGAGAGGAGCGGCTCCATGATCTGGAATACCCTCAAAGCCGGAGCCTCATTAATTACAAACAACTTGTTCTGGATTTGTAAAACTGGTGAGCAGGCTCTCTTCTGGGAAGATTCGTGGGATGGGGCGCCCCCTATTGTGTCCTCTCACCCGCACCTTCAGCCCTTATGTGAGGTGTTTCATGCTGCTGGCTGGTTTAAAGTGGCTCATTACAAAGAGGAGTATAGCATGGGCCTGGCTACTGGTTTTAGATGGAAAAACTCTGTGGACTGGCCGCCGGGTGGGTCCTTGGATAACAGGTCTGAACTAGCTCAGTTATTAGATTCTAGAATTTGTAATTCTCTTATGGGACAGGATGAGCTTGCTTGGGGGGGAGGGTCCTCTGGCTCCTACTCAGTCTCGGAGGGATACATGGCCTTATCTAAGCAAGCTCATGGGGAAGTCAATTTCCAGTGGGGGAATAGGATTTGGAATTCCTTTACCTGGCCCAAATGTAACTTCTTCATGTGGACGCTTGTGTATAATAGATGTCTCACTTGGGACAATTTATGCAAACGAGGATTTCAAGGTCCGTCTAAATGTGTGCTCTGCTGCAAGGAGGTGGAAACAGGGGCGCACTTGTTCTTTCAGTGTTCTTTTTCTAGGATTGTTTGGCACAGATGGTGGAGCGCTTGGAGGCGACCCTGCTGGAACGCTTCTTCATTAAGGGACTTCTGGGAGCGTCTTAGCACCCCCAATTCCAAGGCGCAGGCTCTCCAAATTGCGTGGTATGCTGGCCCAGCCTTCATTCTGTGGAATGTTTGGTTAGAGAGGAACAGGCGGGTGTTCTGCGCTACTCCCAGGCACGTTGAAGATATATGGGAGAAGGTTCGATTGGCCCTTCAGGAGACTCTTATTGCTAAAGGCGTGCGGGTGGAGGGTCTGGGTGCGGAGGAGCTCCTTACCTTCACCAGCATTGCGGGCAAATTGCCGGATGAGAGACCCCCGGCCTCTTACACGAGTTCGGCATATAACACTAGCCGCAAACTCAAGCCTGTCTGTAGACTTGGTCGATGGTCTCCTCCCTCCCCTGGTCTGCTGAAGCTCAACACGGATGGGTCCTCGCTTGGTAACCCTGGGGAAGCTGGAATAGGTGGGGTTGGGCGCGATTGTCTTGGCAATATCCAGTTTATATTCTCTATCTAGAAAGGCCGGCATTCGAACAACTATATGGAGGTGCTGGCTATCCTTCAGGGGCTGAAACAGTGTTGTCATCTGGGATGGCAAAACATCATTTGTGAGTCAGATTCCCAGGTGGTGATCGATATGATAACTAATCGTAATTTTGATAAGGTCGAGTGGCGTCTGGCGGTGATTGGGCAACAGGTTATTCAGTTAAGTCTCTCGATGGACTCTGTGTGCTTCAGGCATATTCCCCGTGAGTGGAACGGGGTAGCTGACTGTCTGGCTAAGTGGGCCTCTGAACAGGGACCCCAGTGGGAGATTGTTGAGTATAATCGTCTGCCTCTTTCCTTTTCCCAGAAGCTGAGTCTTCTGGTTGAGCAGGAAAAGGATGTGTAATGATTTTGGCTTTCTGATTATGAATAAATTTTTACCCCGGTTAGTTAAAAAAAAAAAAAAAAACTAATAATTAAAACTATAAAGCAATGAACATGGAAAAAACAATGAGCTTCTACATTAAAGGAAAGAACACAAAAAGAATGGAAAGCTTTAAATCAATAAATAAAAGAAAAAGGAAGAGTAGCATGACATAAAAGGAGACGAGAATAGAAAAAGAGAGAAGGTGAGCATGAATTGAAGAGGAAGGAAGAGAGAAGAAGGGGCACAAATGGTGAGACAGAGCGCAAAACGGAGCACCAAAGAAGGAATGAAAGATATTATTATCATACCATCTCAAGCTATTTTTAGGTAGGCACCATTATTTAATTGTGAAATCTGGAAATTTTCATGGATATCAAATCTTGATAAAGTAAAGACTACTTAAGTAATTATGTTACAAAACTAAGAATATATATTTAAGACAGTGATATGTGTAAGAAAGAACTGAGACTATTATTAATCGATCCATGAAAATATGAAACTTGAGTATAGTTAAATTATAGACTTGGTGTATGCAATGTGTATATGGTAAATAGTGATATATAATAGGTATATGGTGATAAGAATATATATAGCGGTCTGGAAATTATAGAGTGAATTACATGTATATGTTAAAATTATATATATATATATAGAGAGAGAGAGAGAGAGAAAGAAACATATATAGTGAAATATATAAAAAACATCAAAGTATAAACAACAAAATATAAGCATCAATATATATAGATCTATCTTACCTTAGCCTAGTAGGCACAGGGGAGAACTGTAGCCTCACTATTTCAATGCAATAAACTCCCTAGCTAGTAAATGGGAGGTTCTCTACAGGGGTGTTAGAATAATAATCTCCACATTGGATCGTAGACAGGAAGTCCAAGATAAGTGATAAGGATCCCCAACCTACAAATGGGAGTACTAGCTAAATCAAAATGGTGGTTATGGGTTCAATTCTTAGTTGGCCTGAGAAAAATAACCAAGTCTTCATGGCTTTAGCTTTATGTAACAAGTAATATGTCATATTATCTTCGATTCATGTTCTTAGAAATATGTCCCATATGTTACCTTATATGCAGTCTTTATTTGTTTTAGAATCTATTGTTTATGAGGTCGAGAGGTCTAAAGGCAAACCATTTTGTCAATTCCTCAATCTCTCTTAATTGACAATTCCTATAGTCTTAGAATAGGCATGCAATCTCTTTCTCCAGATTTTGACCTTTACTATGTTTAGAGTTAGATGTGCAATCAATATGTTTGTTATCTCCTTGTTGTCCTTTTGGGGACTTAGGATTTATCTCATGACCTTCTTATTTTGTCTTGAGTGTAGGGCTTACCTCAAAATCAGATTTCATGGCTTTGTTATGATCTTCACTGAGAATTTACATATCTTCATTATCATGGTAAAATGATTAAGATTTGGGAGTGCAGTTTTAAATCAATGCCTTGTAAACAACTATTTGTTATTTCCTTTTAAAATATTTTAAAAGATTTTAAGACTTTCCTATGATATTTGCCTAAGATTCTTTCAATCTTCATTATCTTGGTAGCATATTTAAGATAGGGGTATGCAACATATTTAAAACCCTTATCATAGTATAATTTTTAAGATAAGCGATAATGCAACCTTAAATCCAATTTATTGTTTACAGTGTCTTGTTAACAATTATTTGTAAAAGTTTTTGCGAGTTTCTTCTCAATGTTGCATACTTGTGAGAGTCTTCTAGAAAAACTACTTAAGACATTACAGTCTCCTAAAAATATAGCAAGACGTAAAAATGAAAGATTATGTTCATACGAGATGTGACTTGGTTTATGAGTTATTTGATTCTCTAAAATTATTATGATTGGTTGTGTAATTGAGTAGTTGATCATATGAACAAGGGACTATGATATTAATGTTCACGATAGAATGAATTATATTTGAATCTACTTATGAAAATTAAGAATATGCAATTTAAATATAGATTATACTTGGTTGGTATAAATTATACTCGTTATGCTTATTATTATTTATGTGATAAATAATATGGTGGAGATTCATTCATACATTTGATAGACTAAATGTATGTATTTTTATTATCCATGTGTTTAACATGTTTTATCGCTGCTAGTAGGAAGTAATCTATATGAATCTATTGGTTATATTCATGTTAACCAAATCTCATATTGTTGAAACTAAGTAAGTAGTGAGATAAATTTCACTAGCTTATTAGCATAACCAATCCCAGATGAAGGTAATCTGATCAAGTGGTGAGTATGAATTTCATTCATCCTAGAGATTAATAACTATTAAAAACTTTGGCCAAAGTAATGTTAGTAGACATTTTCATTTCATATATATGATTTACATGTTTATGCGATATCATATTAGAATGGATTTATTTATGGTACACTTCATGTTCTTAAAAATTATATAAAACATAGTTATTAGCTTATCTCTATGAATTATCGCATCATCACTATTTACCCATCTAAGAAGGGAGGGTCATTCCATAATGGGGGATTGTGCGAGGGATTGATGGTCCATGGTTGGTATGGAAAAACACTTAGATGATGCTCTCCCTCCCCATAGTAGTAGTTATTTGGAGACTACACTTGAGATTGTCATAGATACTGGAGTTCAAAAACTCAGGATCCGTGGAGTCATGTATCTTGTATCTTATATTTTGTATTGGAAAAATTATTATTGAGACATTATTTCTAATGAGATGTAATTATTTACTTACCTGTACATTGATAGTAGTGGTTGTATCATTGTATTAGTTGTGGTTGGATATTTGTAATTACTTTCTATAATAATTTATGTTGTGATAGTGATCAGTAATGGTTAAACATCACATACTTATTTTACAATTATCATACTTAGAATGTTTTATCTTGATCACTAATTAGATTTTTATAATAAAATCTAATGAAAGAATACATTAATTAAATAAATAAATAAATCATGTTATTCTAAATAGATCCTAATGAAGATGTTACAACTTATATTACCAAAATTAATTCAAGAATATATATATATATATAGATCCATCATAGAAACTATTTTAAGATTCATCCATTGTTAGCCAACTATATTACAACATCAAACATAATACTACTCCAATCAAGTTACTCCAATCATCTTGAGTAATTATTGAATGTGCTTCGAACAATCCTTAGGTGTTTTTTTTTATGCTGCCACCACCCCTGAACAAAATGCATTTTATTTTATTCAAACACCAATAAATATCTATAATACCATTTAAAGATGTTCATATACAAAAGGAGTGACCACATCGGAAGTAGAGAAGTCAAAACCCTATAATAAGAAGACAATTAAGCAACTGTAAAATACAATCCATTATACATGTTCTTAATTTACGCGTAGTTATTGAGAGGTTGATGGATACCAGTGATGAAAACTTTACTTCAAATATTTAATATTTTTTCTAAGTGAAGCTTCCAATTACATTTAGCTACCATTCGCTAGTTTGATTTTGATTCAAAGGTTACTTTAGGGATAATGCACTAAATTGAACAAGTTATTTTATTATGAATATAGATCAAAATGTTATTGTAAAATATTTATATGTTGATAAGGTAATTTATAATGGTAATGAGGGTTAGGGGTGTTGGTATATTGTACTTTTCATAGAATATTAACAATAAATAATGAATTTAAATTTGAAGTCTGTTTAATTGTTATAGGGTAGTTTTAATGTTAAATTTGACATCTATTTGATTATTATATGAAAAAAATATATATTTTGAGAAATTTGATTTTTATAATATATTGGGGATACGTTGGAGTTTGGAACCTATTTTCTTTTTCAAATAAATATTATTTCAAGCCTGAGAAAATGATGCGCAGTTAATTTGAGGCCTTCTCTTACAGATCAGTAAGAATTTCATAAAAAAGATAACGGTTCCTTAATTATTGTGGTATTCCTTGATATTTTTTAGATCGATGTATTTAAGATATTTATATTAGTATAAATATCATGTCTACTTATAATGGTGGGCTAACACATACATGTGTTCCATAATTTGAACTAAGGTCTTGTTGATAAAAGAAAACCTTGTTACCAATTCTATTAAAATATTGGGTAGGCCCATGGTATGTGGATCTAGTATAGTTTTCAAGATATATGAATATGCAACTTCAAAACCATCACCTACGATTACATGTGCATACATGTGAAACATTAAAGTAATATTGACATAAATATGATCAAAGTAGAACGACTATCAATATATTAAACTCATATGTGTAAAAGGGCCAATGACCCTCCTCACATGAGGAATACAATACCATAAATAAAACTAAAGATCAACCTTCATCCATATTATCCAATTTCTTATATAGATAAGTAAGGGGATTTATGATAGCAATGGATCTCTATGTTTTAATAAATATTCTCATATTAAACAAACCCTGATTGAATGATAATGACTAAAGTAGTATCTAATTTATAATTATTGTATAAATAAACTATTAAAGATAAGTTGTAGATAATGATATGTGTGTGGAAAACATCCCCATTTCTTTAAACATAGGGACCTTATCATTCTAAAGTGAAAAATAGGATAATCATAATTATCACGATACATTTCAACCTTATTTTGCATAGTGACCTTATCCAATATTGGCCATTCAATTCTCTTTGAATATCTTAAGAATTTATGGCCACTTCAATTTGTTATAAACCTAAGGTTCACTATCAAGTTGCCCTATGCATTTTTATAACTCCCAACAATCCCCTTAATATCTAAGTCTTAAGGTTCACATTCTAAACTTTAGTCTTTTGGGACCTTTAAAAATGGTAGACCCAACTATAATCAAAGTTGGATTTTATAATCCATTATGTCCATAGACCTCATCTAAACCAAAGGATTCATGTGACCTCTCCATGACTCGATGAGTTCATAAGACTACCACATGCCCTCTTTTGTGTGATCACTTTGTATGTGAACTTAATCACTTTATATTTATAAATGTGATCACTATTTTAATAAAAATTGGCTAAACATTTTTAATATGTCCTAAAGATTAACTATGACCACATAAAGGGAGAACCCATAGGGCAGTCCTAGTTATATTTAATAATCCAACAAGTCTGTGTGAAATAAAAATCCAAAGGTTATCTAATGGACTTTATTGATGTGAGTGAATATGTGGAGGCCATGTGTTTCACTACAATGAGGCAATAAAATAAAGTCACTGAGAATTGCGCAGCCACTCTGTAAACCTGATAACCTCATGATCAATTAAAACCTGCCACATGTCAATCCATGGTGGTCATAGTTAACATCAAACCCAAGGCCATCCTGCATATGATCATTCCACGTGGTCACTACAACTAAGGCAACAATAACACAAGGTCATTGTTGCTATTGTTATAGTCCCACGACTAGAGTGATCCACTCACTGTTGATTCATCGTGACCAACTATTAAATGTTATACTAATTTTTTTTCAAAATAGAAAACAAGATGGCATATAACTACCTAATTCATAAGTTTGAAGTGATGGTATACAATTTGAAATGTAAAGAAGCATGGTGCATTAATGCAATGTAGTGATCCCATATATCAGATGTTAAGTCAATGATCCATCACTATGATGTATTAGGTATTTTGGTTCACTTGGGTGACAATATAAATACCTTATTTTGGGTTAGTTTTAAGGTAGGAAGGATCTTTCTATAGAATCCCAAGAAGGAATTCTCTTTGGACGATTGAGAGATACTAAAAAATAACAGGATTTGAAGGCTATAAGTAAATTAGGAAATTAGTGAGAAAGTTATGTGAGTATGTGAAGGTCCTCAAAGTTTGTAAAAAATCAATGTTATGTTAGTTCTTTGTGCAAATGATTACTGTTTAAATTTGGTTTCTTCTTCTTTATGAGTTGACTAGATTATTTTATGTTATTATGATTGATCTTATGGATTATGATCTTTTAATTATTGTGGATGGATGTATGTATGTTATTTTTTGTAGTGTATCATTTTACATAAGCTGGGTCACATTAATTCACTCATATTTATTTATCCTTTGGATCTCACACTATATTTGTTTAAATTTGAGTCGTCTAACTAGGTTTGGCAAATATTAGTTAATTATAGAAATAAGTCTTAGACTGCAATCACTTCATTAAATAATAGCTAACCAGATATCTCAAACCTCTCTTTTCTACCCTACCCTTCCCTTCTTTTTTATTTTTTTATCAGATCACTTATTATGCCATAACATCATTGTACATATTCTCGTAAGTTGCATACTGTTAGTCTACAAAGATTACATAAGAGAATCATAACCTTCAGTTCATGCCTTAGAATAAATTACTGACAATCTTAAACCAAGGATATAAAAACCTGTTATTTATGGTACATACATAAAACTCACATCAATAATTTATATATAATGCATGTTTATATATAAAGCATACTAATATAAATCTATCTTAGGCTATGCAACAGTATATACCCTAATACACATTAATATCCCATTTAAAATGTACTCTATAAAAGGAGAGGATGAAGAAAGCTACACTAACCTAATTAAGTTTAAAGAAGATTGGTGTTATTGTACACTAATAAATTCTTCTATGACTTACAATTTTTTTTTGTTAAATGTTAACAATAACAAGACTGCACATGCAACATAGATCCATACCCACGTAGAAAATGATGTGGACAATATAAATTATATTATATGCTTATAAATTTGATCTATGGATCTAAAATACTAAAAATAATAAATTAACCCAAAACATATAAAAACATCAAAGAAAGAGAATATGGAAGCAAATTATAAATTAGATAAGGATTCTTACCACCATTTTGCTCCTCTTGGCTTCCCCCAAGATCTTCAAATTGATTCTTCAAAGATTTTGGATTGTTTGTTGGATTGTTATGGATAGACTCATAATTTTAGCATGATGTGGGCTTGATCAAGAGACTTGGATTGCATGGATGGATGATAGCATGAAATTTTAGAGAGCTTGTGTATACATGCAAGAGTTAGTTTGGCAATGGAGAGGTGGTAGATTTAAATAGAGGAAAAAAGGACAATTAAAAAATCTTTGGAAGCCTCAAGAATTAGAGGCTTCTAGAGAGGAGGGCTAAGATAGAGAGGATTCTAGAATTGAAAATTTCTAGAATCTATTAGGGGAATAAGTAAGATTAGTAAATAATTAAATGAAGTGATTAGATGGGTGATTAGGGACTAGGGATGTAGGAGAGCCTAGGAATAGGCTAGGGTAGGTGGGATTAGAATTTTAAATTCTAATATAATGGACAAGTGGGATTAGTTAGTGGATAATAGGGAATTAGTTGAATTTATTGATTTACAAGGTAGGAATAAGATTAGTGGATAAATAATGAAGGAGGGGGATAATAGAAAAATGACTAGAAGGGGTGATATTAAGATGAAATTAGAGGGGATGAACAAGATAAGTGAAATTAGTGTTGACTAATAGTAATATTAGTGATGATAAATGAAGCGAACAAACTTAGATGTATACATGTATTCATTTGATAATTTTATGGAGATAAAATATGTCATAATACATATATAAAGGTTTACACATTTATATAATCACCTTTCTCATGCAAACATACCAACGTTCAAGGGTAAATCTGACATGATTATATTAAACTATATTGGCAAGCAGAAAATGATAAAGTAATTAACTATGTGGTGTAAGGTGTCTTAGTTTAACAATGACACTATAGATATTTCGAGCGCTATTAAATTCTAACCCCCAAATATAATTTTAGAAAAGTTCAAATACATTAGTCTAATCCGATGTGATTACATTGAACTAACTTGGCAAACAAAAAATGAGAAAATAATTAATTAGATGGTGTATGATATCTTAGTTTAACAATAACACTATAGATATGTACTATTAAATTATAATACCCTCAAATATATTTTTAAAAAAGATTTTAAATACATTGGTATGCTCACATAAATTTTTATTCATATTCTTATTTCAAAAATAATTTAAAGTAAATTATAAAATTTAAAGTTTTGATAAAAACAAATTATAACCCCGCCAAAAACAAAGTGTGCAAATATTTTACTTATTCACACACATTTAAAAAAAAAAGAAAGCAATAATTTTATTCCTCTTAAAATTTTATACATAACACATATATCTAATATGAGATTATCATTTATATGTAACAAACATTTATTACCATTATTTTATGTATATTTGTATGGGTTTGTTACAACAATGGTTAATGGAGAAAAATAAATAAGACAAGATTAGAAAGTTCATCTCCAAATTGTTGTGAAAATATTAACCCATGTTCAAGTTAATTACTAATGCTTCCAATTAATTTTATTCCAACTTGGTGTTTATGTTAACCACCCAAATCTCATTGACCTTGCCAAGGAAGTAAAGAAAACATAAGTTACTTATGACAAATTGGTTGCATGTTGTTAACAATGGTACAAAAATCCTTCCAAATTGAGTTTCCACTTAATCATAACCCTTCTAATATATGTTGTAACACGAATCTATATCACACAAAACTATGGATCTAATGGTAGTCGAATAATTTTAGTAATCCTTTTAAAGTTGATGTTCGTTGAGACAGACACTGAAGGTCAAATTTGTAAGTGAATTTTAGAAACTTAACTAATAATATAACAATTATTTCACCCCATGCAATAATTTTAAATTGTTTATTTGGATAAAACATATATAAACATACATATGTATTCAAATACCAGGTTTTCATAGTATTAAATAGGTATTCATTTGTTTTGAAATTGTCATCTATAAAATTTTTAGATAGATTAATTAAATTATATTTAGTAGAACTTTGTTATGGGAAAATGTTTTTTTTTAAGTTTATCAAAACAATATAATATTTATTATTATTTAATTTATATTATATAGTCTGCTTCCATTTATAACAAGTATAAAATTTTACAATTTAGAGTGTTTTTACTCATATTATTTTGAAGACTTAGATCACTTTAGATATTGAATTTAGTATTACACTCGACTCAATTGGCAAAGAAAATATTTTAAGTTTTAAAAACACTAAACTTTACAAAAATAGATACTTATAATGCAAATAAGTGAACTAAATTTAATTAAGTATCCATAATACATGTACATTAGAATAAAATTGTCTAATTAATAAATATAATAGTAATACAATAAATACGAAGGAATAAAAATGACTTATCTTATGCAGAATTGTGGAAGAGACTTGTCGCAAAAAAAATGATTCAAACTAGCATATAAAAATCTAATCCAGAATAGAGGGAGCTCTAAAGAAAATTGGAGTATGATGAGGGTCATTGAACCTCTTCAATTAGCTTAATAATGTCAATCCAGGGTTGATGTCCAAAGACTATATGCAATAGGGAAAAGAAAACTTTTGGGTAATAGTTCTTTCTAATTGGAAATGAAAATGACGCTCATGAAAAGATTCAATCAAATTTAAATTGTTGATATCAATTAAATTAAATCTACTTGAAACAAATGAGAATAACAATTAAAAGTAAAGCATCAAATATAAATCTAAACTAGAAATATCATAAAGTATGTCTTTCTTCCTCAGGTTAAGTGGGCCCCTGGTCCCCTTTCGGAATAAGACTAGAAATAAGAAACTTTGGACATGCTCAAATGTTTTAAATTCTTATTCAATCCAAACTCTATTTTGAAGTAACGATTTTCTTACAATTTTGTCTATAGTCTAATCTTCAATCTTCATACCAACTATGAATGAGAAGGTTGTATTTATATTACATCATCTTTGACAACTTATTAATCTAGGCCAACAACCTAACAAATCAGTTTACAATTGATTTCTTAATCTAGGCTAACAACCTAACAAATTAGTTTACAACTTAGATTTGCATTATTGACAAAACAATACCAGTCTCCACTTTATTAAGAGAAAAGAGTGAATATTTCTAGATCCATGGATCCACTATCTTCTATTTTATTGGAGAGAAATATGTGTGATCAATTTTGGTTTCCTTTTGATGTATCCAACCTTGTAACCAATATATCCATAGTAGTTAAATTACTATAAGTATCGTACCTATTTTTAGAAACACATATTTTTCAAAAGTAGTATATATAGATTAACAAAAACTATTCCAAGGAAAGACCTGCATTCTTTTCTAAATCTTCATGTATGTACACTCAAGAGCTAATTGCATGTATACTCATGAGATACATGTAGGATACTCCAAAGCTACCTATAGGACTATTATGGATCTCTAGAACTACTTATTGTAGATATTTAAAGCTCTTGCAGGACTATAGAACTACTTTTTTGTACCTCTTCAAAGTTGTTGCAGGTTTCCAAAGCCACTTTCATGGGACTCTAGAGCTAATTTTTTATTCGTCTCTAAAGCTAGTTTGTTATTGGTCTCTGCAGCTAGTTTTTTTGGTCTCTAGATCTGATTTGTTGTTGATATTTGAAGATGTTGTAGGAATCCATAGCAAATTTTGTACGAGACATTGGAGTTACTATAAGTCTCCAGAGCTATTCTAAAAGTTTCCCCAATTCACAATTTTAATGTTCTAAACTATGTTATCTACTTGTGTAGCCTATTTTTATCTGCATACACAAGATTTGGCATCTATTTCCCAAGAATCATTAAAACTATTAACAATTTAAATTACAATGACTTATAAAGAATAGATGAAATATATATCATATATTTCACTCTAAACAAGCATGAGATCTTAACGCTACATTTAAGTCCACTTTAAAACTTAATTTATGGAAGAGAAAATGGCATATAAATGAGACATCTTATGATCTCATCAGAGTACTTATCATGTTGGTCTTACCCTAGGGATTTTTGTCATATTGCCACTATTTTATTCAACTCTACAAGACTACCTTTCCAACCGTACTTGCATTTATTGGTTTTAGTCTTGGGTTATAAACTTTAGGTAATTTTATTACTCAATGGGTCCCTCTTAGGAGCCCACATCATTGGATGTGGTTCAACCTAGAAGAAACAACCGTGGCATCGAAGTGGGCTCATAATTTTGTTCCCAAAGTTTTTCATTAGTTAATGTACACCCTACTCAAGAATCTCCTCCTGACGTTTTACTTAATTTACCTGCCTTTGATAACACTTGTAACTTACTCATTGGTTATATCCTTATTGGTTATTTTATGGGTCATATCCTCATTGAATCCATTATTTTTAGTTAGGTGAAAACTAATTAGAACCCCCATGACATCAAGCTTATAGGGATTTAAAATCTGGCAAAATATTTTTTCCTTTTTAAGTTTGAAAACCCTGAGCAATGTGTTGTTATTCATAAGCATGGCCCATGTTGTGTTAGAAGTTCTTTGCTTGTCTTTTAACCTTGACCAATGAAATTGTCATATTTAAAAAATCCAAACTTAAGGTTTATGTATAGGTTGAATTGATTGGTTTACCTATGCCCTTTTTCATTTTTTTGAAATTGGTTAAGCATTAGGTCATTTCATTTATCTTGAAATCGATTATTTCTTTATTTCCTAACCACAATGGTGTATCTATATTGAGGTTAACCTTGCACAATACCTATTTAATATTAATGTCTAGATTGGTGAGAAATGATTTACCCTGAGATTGCTTTATATCAATCTCCATAATACATGTTTCATATGTCAAGATTTAGACCATATGATTCAGGTTTACCCACTAATGGCCACTTTGAATCCTTTGCCCAAAGCCATGCTTGAAACTACTTGCCCCACATTGGGAGATAATGATGGATGGAAAGTGATGGATCGAAGAAATAATCATAGTAATCAAAACCTCAAATCCCCTATTATTAAACCTAATCCTTCCACTTCCACTTCCACTAGTGTATTCACTCTACCACCACCTGTTGTACCCTAGGTCCCTTAGCCAAACCCTTATCTAGCTATGATGAGTATTCTTTAGGTCATTAATTTAATTTTAAGACCTCGATAATCCTCAAATCCTATTTTTTCTTTCTTTTAAATACAAGACACAGAGTTACAAAAGCCTCTTATCTTGGTACCCCAATCACGAGATAGTCCTTCTCCACATGGTTAGGCAACTTGATGCTCATAAAATCCTTCTACTAGTAATGATGAGGGTTTTTTTACAAATTGAATGACAATCTATTATTCTTGAAGGTTTTTATCCAAGATCCAACAACAAAAATTCTGCAGTAACCATATTGTGGCATTAGAAGGCCGAGAGGGCAAAACCATTAATCTTTATAGTTTGCAATGAGTTATTTCTCTTGGAATGTTTGTGGTTTAAATGATTGAATTCATAAGTACTTGATTCAGGATAACTACCCAAAAAAATTAGATATGCATATCCTCTATTTGTGAGAGGTCAATATTAATGGTTTCAATCTCTGAATGACAGCTAAGTTAAATAACCTATTTGGAACTCGAATCTAATAGACTGTGATAGGGATTGTGCAACTGACTATGAAACTATGTAAAGTCACTATGAATCAAGAATAGGGCTTCATAGCTACTTGGGATAGGGTTACATTATTTGTATGAAGATGACATGTGCTTGCATTTTTAGGGAGCGACAATGTTTGATACAATTTTTTCCCTCTATGTGAATTATGACTGGCACACCTCTCCCTATAGGTCTTGTGTGATTGTGCAAAAGTTTTTGATTTGCTATGGGTGTCATACTATACTTTCTTATTCACTTGGAACCATAGCTCAATGATAAGGAGGAATAAACATAATAAATGGGAAAAGGAGTTAGGGGTTGAATCCGTGCTTAACCTCAACACCCCATTCTATTGAGTGATACCCACATACCAATACTCCAAAGAGGGAACAAACTCCATGTAGTTTTCCATGGTATGGTGGTGTGTGTGGAATACTAGTGTAGTGTTATATGTTGGTGTAATCCTTGTGTAATTAAGTGTTTCAATAATGGACTCTAACCTTTGATGTGTATTTATACTTATCTTGAGGCTACTTGGGTTACATGGAATCATAATTGGGAAGAATAGGTGCTTTCATCTCAATCTACGGTTAGAATAAATATGGTGTTTACACTATAGAAGCCTCTTTCTAACTAGTGAACAAATGAATGAGAATTATGATTTTATAGTGGTATTTGGGAAATTTATCACATGGGACTTGTAAAACATGTGGGATGGCCTATTAGGTGAATTTAAATTTGAGCAATTGGCCATTATTTGGTGGGAGGACAAAACTGGTGGATTCAAACACTACCAATGATTGGGATAGTCTTGAAAGAGCAGGCTTATCTAAGAAATAAAGACAGCTAAGATGGAAATGTGAATCAATCAAGGGATAGCTTAGGCTCTTTGGAATTAGGAACATGAATATAAAGTATCATAATTACTTAAGGATAGGTATTATCCACATAGAAGTAGAGGAACAATAGTTTAGAACTGTAGAACTGAGCACAAAATAAGTGTGCATAAGGATGGTCATAAGTGCTTTGTTTAAGCATTAAAATGTTAATTTTAGTGACCAAATATATATATATATATATATCCAAATAATGGGCTTGATTAATTATTCAAAAATTAAGACTTGATCACTCTCAATTCATCAATGATTCATCACAAGGAACTATTCTCTCTAAGTGCTTTTGTAAGGGGGCACATTTTCTCCAACCTCTTATCTTTTGATACAAGATCAGAACTAGATTAGTTAATTTATTTAATATGGGCATGAGTTAAGTGACACTTAATGACATATTACTCTCCCATTGCCACTCGAGGGATCATTTTTTTGGTTGACCAAGAAATGAGTAGAACCAAAATCATCCTTTCTCCACTCTATGTAATACAAACATCATCCACATGCGACATAAAGATGCATGCATATATTTTTACTCTTTCCTCACTCTTTATCTTTAAATATCAAATTCATACTTTCAAATTTCATATATATACATTGATTACTAGAAGTGTTATTATAGGTTTTAGTCATTGAGTATCCTACACAATCAAAATTTCAAGTCAAAGACAAAGTGTGTTGTACACACTCATGTTTATTTCTTTCTCCTTTAGTCTAGAAATTTCATTGCTAGAATAAATGGGTGGGAAAATGTAGACACACAAATTTGGTACAAATTTATCTTTAATATACCTTATTGTAACTTTGCATGTATAGACTATTGATGGTGAATAAAGTATCTATTGGTGCATTTTTTTGGGTCTTCTCCGTGTAGTTCATATGTTTGTCCCTTTGTGACTCATTTTTATAATTTGTAATGGGGATCCCGAATTATGGTATTTTGTCTTTCTAGACAAGTTATATATTTTTGAATAGGTTTGAGCCCATAGACTTGTCTGTGAGGAGTGAACTTGTCCAAGTGTAATTTTTATAATTTCTTCTGGGTCACATTTCATTTAAATCCTCTTTTTACATGTGGTCTTGATGGGTTGGATTTTAAATGCCAATGGGTCCCCAAACTTTGAAATCCAAACCTATATAAGTACAAATCTACTATAAGGATTTAGTACAACACTCCAAATTCTCAAAAGCTATACAAAGATATTCATGATTTTTCTATAGATTTACTTAAGATAGATTCAAAGTTTTCAAAGGATGAATTCATATTTGCATGCTTGTGCCAAGGGTGAAATAGGAGAAAGAACATCTAGACTTGCATTCAAAATTTCACACATGCATGCTAGTGGGAAAACTACATTTTAGTTTGATCTCTCTTTATAGTATTTACAATGTAGTGTAGTGCTTGGTCATTCAACGGGGATTGACCAAGTCTAGTTTAACTCAACCCCTTTCACTTAACACCCCCCCATTTAATATCAATTTGGTTTGTGTGCAAGAAATTAGGATTTTACATTATAGGTATCTTCACGTGACATTTTAGATCTATAAGTGTATCGACCATCTTAATCAACACATGCACGAGTGGTTAAACAACCATATTTCTATCACTTTAAGTGTATACAAGTTTGTAGTTAAAGGATGTAACCTTACGGTGTTATGTAACAAGTGTGGTCTTATCTAAGAATATTCTTTGATTTTGTTTCTGATCTTGCATTGTCACAATTCTACTTTTATCTATTTTCACTATTAGTCATCAATCATAGTCAACTAAGACAAGTCTATAGTCAACATACATGATCGATTGGCACTGCTATCCAAGGAGCACATATTTTTCCAAAAGTAATTTCAAATTTTATCACTGATTAAGCACAAACACGGTCTTCTCTTTTATTGGTTCACACTAACAAATATCAAAAATAGTCAACATAAATCCAAATCTAAGTTAAGTGCACATCTTGTTAGTGTTTTCCATATTTAACATTTATAAAATCATAATTGTTAATAATTGTATATTTTTGGCATTTTGATTCTCTCTCAATTTTTATACCTGTTAGATAAATATCAATTGTTAAATAGAAAACAAGGTAAAACATAATGTTTTTTGTATTATTGTAGTTTTAAAGTGAAATCACAAATAACTATTTGTACAATACTTCATAATAATGATGCATTAATGAAGCACTATAAATAAGCAAAAATGACTAGTGTATAAGGTATATCAAAGCATAAAGTTCTAATCATGAATATTATGATGCATCATGGTGATGTCAAATATATCAAACAATAGGAAAGGAGAAGGCTCAATCATCAAATTAGGTAGTCATCATGGAGATAGGGCTAATAAATATGATTTAATTACCAAGAAAGTTAGGGTTGCAATCTATATACATCATATGTAATAAAACATTGAATATGTAACAACAACCTCAATTAGTAGATGACAAGGCATCAAGAGTCATAACATATGTAGAAATGAAAATAAACAAGGGTTTTAATATGAAACAAAAAATATGTAACGTAAATAAAACAAGAAAATGTGTTGTATCGATAATATATAATTTTAGTTCCGTAAGAATCATCATTGGTTTAATTTCCAAAAACACTAGATGAGAATGATTTGAAGTGTATATAAAATATGCATAATTTTTACTTGATTTATGTTTTTGTTTAGAGACGGTACTTTAGATTGACCAATCTGACAATTAAATTTCCTCAAATAATGTTCATAGTTTACGAGTTTTGAACAATATTGTTGTTTTATGTTAGATTTGATCTTGTAAAATTTTCATTGATGTGATTGAGATTCATATACTAGAGCACAATCACTTTCTTCCTCATCCTCTATTTCCTTAATGTTATTAAAATACAAGATGTGCTTGTGTGAGTAACGATTTGATTTCTCTTTATTATCATGTTCTTTTTTATTTATTTCATTACTTTTTGGATTTACATATCTAAACCCAATGGTCATTTTTTAAAATTGAATGAGTGGAGTATTATTAACATGCGTTGGTTGTATAATATTTACACAAGTGGTTTCCATAAATTTCTCTTATTTATTTGTAAAAAGTGTAGTGTTGTTAAGCATAAATAGTGGGAAAGGGTCCCTAAAGTCTTGGGACATATAATATAGTTGGCTAATACCAAATGTACTCATGTCATCAGGTTATTCTCTTGGTCCACATGGTGTAAAGTTGATTTTGTATAATTACTTATCTATGTGATTGAGCTCATAACTATCATTTATATCTTTGTCTTAGTCACAAGTGTCATTATTAGTTTTATTAGATTCACTTATAACATAAGTATACATTCATTCAATGGGAATAAGTTTCCAAGGTGCTATGATTTTTTCTTAAGGTGTAGGGAGGTGTGGTATAACAATCTATGTAGCTTCAACATATCTACAATATCTAAAAGGAACATCATTTGTGGGAAGTGTTAGGTTGTGGAGCTAAAAGCTTCACTGATGCAGACATGGAGGAGGTTGTTGAGTTACGGAGAAACTGACGTCGACAACTCAACCGACATCGGTCATCTTTAGTGGAAAGGGCAACTGACATCAGCAGGAGTCAGCTGACGTCGATCACCTCCAGTCAGACAGCGACTGACATCGGTCACCTGTGCGGTTCCAGAACTGTTAGTTTCACGAACAATTTGTTTAACGAACTGACTGTTTGCATGTAAAGACTATTTCGAGTCTTGAGCTGTGTATCTAATTATTGTAGATTAGAAGTCTAAGTTATTGTTTAGTATGGGATCTATTTACAGACTCATTGGCATGTATTGTAATTAAGGATTAAGAATAAGGAAGAGATCCTTCCAATTGTAAGAACAGGTTGATCTGCAGGTTGTTGCAAGATCATGAAGAAGTTCTACATGGTAAGTAAGATCATTTGACTTGCAAGTTGGTGCAAGTTCATGGGAGATCTACTTGAAGTACTTTGAGTACTTGGACTGGCAGTATTGTTACTGACTGGTGGAGGTGAACAACAACTCTATGTTTGAGTTGTGTGTTGTGACCATTTTTGGTAGGAGAGTGAACTCTTGAGAGAAAGAGATTTGTACATTTGAGAGGTGTGGGAGATTGTGGCATCTTCATTGTATTTCCTTCTGGCATGAGTATTAATACAAGATTGTGTATTGTCTCTCATATTCTGTGTCATTTGTGAATTCTAGTTACTTGTTAATTCTGGTTTAATTTCGTGATTAGTTGCTTATACAAGGTAATCATATGTACTCTTATTGAGGAGTTGGATCCTGACAAGTGGTATCAGAGCTGTTTGTGGTTCTAGATTCCTGACAAGTGGTATCAGAGCTTTTGATTGGGTTACAAACAGGTTGTATCAGATCTGGTTAGTGTTTGTTGATTACAAGTCACTCACAGGGGTTTCTGTTTGAGTGAGAGTATAGCAATGGTAGAAGAAAGTAAGCTACAAATGGAAAAGTTTAATGGCAAGAATTATCAATTATGGAGGATGCAGATAGAAGATTATCTGTATTAGAAAGATTTGTACTTATCGTTGGGTGGGGTTGCATGCAAGCCCACGGATATGAAGGATGAAGAATGGAAGGTTCTTGATCGGAAGGCTCTAGGATCTATAAGGTTGAGCCTTGCATCATCTGTGATTTCCAACTTATCACAGGCTAAGACAACGGTAGGGTTGATGGAATCTTTGGCAAATTTATATGAAAAACCCTCAGCTTCGAATAAGGTATTTCTTATGAAGTAATTATTTAATTTGCAAATGTTGGAAGGTGGATCTGTTCATAGTCATCTTAGTGATTTCCATGGTTTGGTAAACCAGTTAAATTCAGTCAATGTTATTTTTTATGATGAAATTAAGGCTCTCTTAATCTTATGCTCATTACCTGAAAGTTGGGAGAGTTTGGTAATGGCAGTTAGTAATACTGCGTCTGCTTCAAAAATCTTAAAAGTGGATGATGTTGTGAGTATCATCTTGAATGAAAAAATTTGCAGGAAAAGCACAGGTGAATCATCAGGGAATGCTTTGAGTGTTGAAAGTAGGGGAAGGCAAAGAGAGAAGATCGAGCATGGGAGATCAAGGTCAAAGATAGGTAGGAGATCCAAATCCAGGTATGGTAGAATAACCTGCTGGAATTGTGGAAAGCAAGGGCATGTAAAGAAAGATTGTTGGTTGGTTAAAGATCAGCAAGAAGGAAATAAAGAAGCAGATGTTGCAGATATTATTGCACATGATGCTTTAGTATGTTCTTTGAATAAAATAGAATCTTGGGTTTTAGATTCTGGTGCCTCTTTCCATGCATCCCCAAATAGGGATTTTTTTCATGAATATGTCCAGGGAGACTTTGGAGAAATTTATTTAGGGGATGGTAAGCCTTGTCAAATGGTTGGCAAAGGGAAAGTGAAGCTAAAATTGTAGACGGGCAACACATGGGTGTTGAAGGAGGTCTTGCATGTTTCAGTCCTGAAGCGGAATTTGATTTCTGTTGGAAAGTTGGGCGATGAGTGTTGCACAGTAACTCTCATAGCGGACTCTTGAAAAGTTTCCAAGGGTGCACTTGTTTTAGAAAGAGGTAAGAAAGTAGGTACTCTTTATCTATCTACTTGTATTACTTATTCTCCTTCTAGTTTATCTACTTCAGCTGTAGATTCAAAGATGTGGCTTAATAGGCTTGGTCACATGAATAAGAAGGAGATGCATGTTCTTGAGTCAAAAGGTATGCTTTCGGATTTGAAAAGCATGGATCGAGATTTCTATAAGCAAAAGAAGAAAGTGGCATTTCTTGACACTGGGTCAACAAAGAAGGTGGTAACTTCTGTTGGAGGATCACAGTATTGCAGAAGGAAGAAATTTGATGTTCGTGATAAGAACAGGAAAGCCTTGGTTTTTAAGGAGAAGATGACGGATAGAGATCAGCACAAGGGGCTAAAGAATTTTGAGCAGGCAAAGTTGATTTGGACAAGGTTTTGATCCAAAAGGATCTCGTGGGTAAAAGTCATCACTCACAAGTAAAATACAGAGACCGACATCGGTTAGAAAACTGACGTCGGCAACCAGATAGGGACCAATGTCAGTTATGTGCAGACCGACATTAGTGACACTAGACAGTAAACACCGGCGTTAGTCAGGGAACCGATGTCGGTGATGAGGTCAGTCGCATGGAACCGACGTCGGTCGGGTGCAGCTTGAGAGATGGCCGACATCGATCACTGAGATAGATTTTAGGCAGACAACAAGCTGTCAGGGAGTCTCAAACGCCCATATGGAGGACTGAAAGGGTAAGTAAGCCTCAAATTCGTCATTTCCCTTCTTTACACTACTTATTGCTCACTGATGGTCAAGAACCAAGAAGTTATTAAAGAAGCAAAGCAGGTAGAATCTAAGAAATAGTGGGAGCTTGGCATGGATGAGGAATGTGATTACTTAGAGAAGAACCAAATGGGGTTTTTTTGGTAGAGTTACCAGCTGGAAGAAAGCACTGAAAGACGAATGGATTTTCAGGATAAAGAAGAGAGGGAATGGACACGTGAGACGGAAGGCCAGGGTATATGGTCTTGTGTAAGCTGCAGGACAATGGAGGTTCAACCATTGTGTTTTCTTTACCAAGTTGGATAATATTAGCTACATTATCCTGTTAATGTATGTTGTGCTTGTTGCAGGGTCACATATGCAGGGAGTTGTTGAACTAAAGGTAAAGTTAGTTCAGAGGTGTGTCATGAGGAATTTGGGAGAAACAAGATTCTTTGGCATGAGTGTGTTCTAGAGACATGGAAGGTCACAGGTTGATTTTGTCTCCAGATGATTGTGTGAAATTGGTTAGCACACTGATGGTTGGACAGTTCTATGAACTGTGTCCTAATTCACATGATGAGGTTGAGTACATGTGTACTAAACTTGAGTTTGCCCAAGCATTGGGAGCTATCAGAAAGTTTGGAGCCAATTTGAGAAAGAAGCACTAGAGGGCAGTTTAGTGGATTCTCAGATATCTGAGAGGGACCAGCAGCAGGTGCACATGTTATGCAGGGTCAAGTTCTTTTCAACATGGGTTTGTAGATGCGAATGTGGCAGGTGGTTTGGATGACAGGAGGTGCACCATAGGATTTGTGGTGGTTGGTCTTCAAGATTGATCTTGAAGAGGGATACAAAGCCAGGAAACAAACTAGATGATGTACAGGTACAGGTACAATTACAGCTATTTATTTCCAAGTGGGAGATTGTTAGGTTATGGAGCTAAAAGCTTCACTGATGCAGACATGGAGGAGGTTGCTGAGTTACAGAGAAATTAGCGTCGACAACTCAACCGATGTCGGTCATCTTCAGTGCAAAGGGCAACCGACATCAGCAAGAGTCGACCGACGTTGATCACTTGTGCGGTTCCAGAACTGTTAGTTTCACGAACATTTTATTTAACGAACTGACTGTTTGCATGTAAAGACTATTTCGAGTCTTGAGCTGCGTATCTAATTATTGTAAATTAGAAGTCTAAGTTATTTTTTAGTATGGGATCTATTTATAGACTCATTGGCATGTATTGTAATTAAGGATTAAGGACAAGGAAGAGATCCTTTCAATTGTAAGAACAGGTTGATCTGCAAGTTGTTGCAAGATCAAGAAGAAGTTCTACATGGTAAGTAAGATCATTTGAGTTGCAGGTTGTTGCAAGTTCATGGGAGATCTACTTGAAGTACTTTGAGTACTTGGACTGGTAGTATTGTTACTAACTGGTGGAGGTGAACAACTCTGTGTTTGAGTTGTGTGTTGTGACTGTTTTTGGCAGGAGAGTGAACTCTTGAGGGAAAGAGATCTGTACATCTGAGAGGTGTGGAAGATTGTGGCATCTTCATTGTATTTCCTTCTGGCATGAGTATTAATACAAGATTGTGTATTGTCTCTCATATTCTATGTCATTTGTGAATTCTAGTTACTTGTTAATTCTAGTTTAATTCCGTGATTAGTTGCTTATACAAGGTAATCATATGTACTCTTATTGAGGAGTTGGATCCTGACAAGAAGCATATAGAGTCAGATCTCATGTAAAAATTTGACTCACCTATGGAAGGTATGGTATTCATAACATGAGTCTATGGTCTCCCTAATAATATGTTATAGTTCACTTTATTAGATAACACTTGTAACTCTATGGGTAGAGTCTTAGGTCGTACAATTATGTTCAATTTGATAATTCCCAGGGGCTCTTCTCTTGATCACTGAATCCTTTCATAATTGTATCTGAAGGTGAAAGAGACTCATGATAAATGCCTATAGCTTTAAGAAAGGTCATGTTACAGATATTCAATCTGCCACCATTGTCCACTCAGACCCTTTTGACTCCTAGATGGTTTACTTGAGCTTAAATGTATAAGGGAAGTTTTTGATATGTAATATATCTAGGAGGCATATCCTCGAGCTAAAAGGCAATAAGGTGCTCACTACATTATAAAGTATTCACAAAAGAAGTGAAATAGGCAGGATCAATGTTAGTTGGAAAAATGGCACCATGCAAAGCATCTCGTAATGTCTTTAAAAAAGATTTAATTTTTTATGTCATTCCAAAATAGATATGATGACTTGTGTATTTTAAAATTGGTCCACTAAATCATATAGATTATTGATATGAATTCAATAAAGAGGAGGGGAAAGATTCGAGGTGATTTGGTCTACCCTAACTTGAGAATCAAGAGGAATGATAGTAATATTTTACACCCTACCTCTTTGGAATTCCATAGCATTAATCTCATAGTTAACCATCAAATTTTTAGTAATAAGATAAGTGTAAGTAAGGTTTTGAATGGCAAGGTAATCATCATATAAAGCATGGGCCAAAAACCCAATCATACTTTAATCCACAACGTAATATTCTATGATAGATACAAGGAAATAAGCATGAAATTGATGATAAACATTTACTTAAAAACCATGAAAGTGAACTTATGTAAAATAAAGCTAACCCTAATGCATTTTTAGAGATAAATATAACATATGAATATAAGCTGCCCATGATGTAATACAAGCACCATAATCCTAAATATTAACCAATGAGTAAATACACCAAAATTTCACATAATCGTCATGATTCGAGCAAGTGAGAACCTTGAAGCAAGGCACAAGCTTGTCAATAAACAACAAATATGTAGAAGCCAAACCTTTAAAAACTACTACAGATATATTTTAAGTGTTTTTCAATGAAAATAAGAGAAAAATAATGCACAAAGGAAATATACCATTCAACAATGTAAAATAGTACTTTCAGATCGACCCTATATGGCTAAAAATAGTAAACATGCAAATGGAAAATAATAAATTGATAATTGCACTTGAAAAGAGATAAAATATGGTGGAATGATCACACATTGATGTTTTATGAATTTTTGATTGTGGATTTGGATTGTGCAAGTATGTGTTTGTCTCTTTATCAAATTTGGACCTCAAATAGGTGGGATCATCAGTCATTTGATTTGACCACTAACCTATCATATTATGTCAATCATGTCCTATGATTCTCTTTATATTTTTAATTCATTGTGCCTGAATACCATTAAATGTCATACTTACATGTATTTGCACATTTCCAAATTGGTGGATAAAATTGCCTTATTTTCTCTTTCAATGTCTTTGACCTAGCTTACCATAAGATGTTAGACAAAAGAAGAAGGGAAGAAGTAACTGGGTTGGGCCAACACCAAGGTGGGGTTACAACTACGCATCTTATATGCCAAAAGCATACACCTCCTAGTTCATGTGAAATGTGAATGGAGAATTTGAGAGAATAAACTTTGCCTTCTCTCCCTAAGTGTGGGATGCAACTATGTGCACATTTGCCTAGGTCAATTTTGTTATAGGGTGTATGTCCTTGTGCATAGATACATCAATGTAGAGTGTGCCTAGACTTGAGATTCAAAATAGATAAGAAACTTGTATAGAACCTCAATAACACTTCATCCAGCTGAAATTTGGATTCTTGATTGTTGGAAGATGGATTCTATTACAATGCTCATAGATGATTTGTGTATATACATTTCTCACGGTTCAAATTAAAGAGTTATTAGTGTACAACATGTCAAAAAAAAAAAGGTAACAACCGTCAAACAAATCCAAACACTAAAAAAACATGACCATAGGAAAAGGTCCCATAAAAACACATAGGATAGGTGAGTTCATCGATCCCACCCAAAGTAAGATCAACTAACTATTATTCTTGTCCTAAAGGAAGAAACAAACATAGACTAAAAAAGGAAAGAGAAAAAGGCTCCTGAGCACAATAAAAATAAGATAGAATGACAAACATAAGAAAATAAGAACATGGAATTGCACAAACAAGAACCAATAAGTTCCTAATTCAAGGTGATGACCCGTGTGCACAAAATACTGACAAACACATTACAACAAGAAGGCTTATATCAAAATTGAGTGTTTACAGTCTTAAATGCCTTGTAAATTAGAGACCAAAAAATTAAACAAAAACATTGAAACTCATCTTAACTGCAGCTTAAATTTGCCTTAGAATGCATCTTAAAGTTGACTTGAAACAATTGAAATTTAGTAGTGAAGGAACATCTATAATGTTGAATAAATTGCATATAATTTTGTTCTCCAAGGTAAAAATTCAATATGCCCTATATTGAAGTGAATTTGGAATTATCACCCACCCCACTTTGAAGTTGACACAAGGAACACACAGCCTACTAAAGAATTTTTATGCATCTTGGTAATCACATCATGAACATATTTATAAAAAGAATAACCTTGAATCGCTACATCTTAGAAAATTTGTAAAGTATTCTTGACAATAACTCATATGTATTAAAATAACAAGCAATTACAAATCACGAGCAAAGATAAATAAGGGGACATGGAACAACATGGCAAGAAAATGGAACCTTACCCACCCACACTTTATATTATAATATATTGAGTATGATTATAATAGATCAAAGGTGTTCCCATCATTTATAAATTATTGTGTAATTTTAGGAACTAGGCAAGGGGAAGAATAAAGAAAATAAATGAAAAAGGTAAATTAATAATGAGCAAAATAAAAAAGGAATGACAAGAATAATGGGCAATCACAAAGAAAAGTACACTAGATAGACACAAAAAGGCCCGTAAAGGAGGAATGTTAAAATAAGTATAAACAAAAGAAATCATCACATAAGGATAAGAAAAATAAGACAATATTAAGAAAAAATGCATACAAAACCATGAAGGAATGGTGTAAATAAATGAAATCACATAAGAAGCATTAAATGATATAGGAGATAAAGAAAACTAAAAATAATAAACATAGAAAAAAAGATATAAATTACTCATATCAAGAAAAAATCAAAATAATTAGTGAAATTAAGCAACAAACATAAGAATGTAATTATAAAAATTTAATTAATAACACAATTAAAATATGGAGTGGATAAAGTAATAGATCGTAGATGGGTCCATGAATCAAGCCATGATAAATCATCTTTTAAGTAGACATCCTCACACGAGTCATCATTATGTGTGTTAATACATGTAGAAGTGTTGATTTCACATGCCATTAATTTCTTAGGGTCCATTGCACTTCATTTTTTTCAGGGTTTAGACATCATGTGCACTCTCTTTGAAATGAATTTATATATTTTTTAATGTTTTCATCCTTGGTTCAGACACCGACTTTACACTTTCACTTGTTACTTTTTCTTGTAAAGTGATTTATTATTCTTTTTCTCTTAGAAACTCTTGGCCTCTATGAATTGTAACTACTCATCCTTCATTCCATAATTACATGCATTGATGCAAAACTAAAGGAATTGATTTAGTTTGATGTATTTATGGTCTATTAAGCACCATGCCATATGATTCATTTCTAGGTACTATATGGAACCAACTTTGAAATAATTGTGGACCTACTTGAATAGGAAAAATGATACACCCTGAGAATTATTTTTGTATACCAACATATCTTTTGATAATTGTATAAGATAAATCATCTTCACAAAAGCCAAGGTTATAAAGGAACTCATTGTTTCACAAATTCAATTCGAACCATTATCCACCATGATTATGTCCCTTTATTTTTCCTTTATTAAAGCTCTAATGAACAAGGGACAATTATATGAAATATCTTGATCAGAATGCCACACTAATTAAACACACACTCGTTTAAGGCAATTATTTTATTAGTTTCTTCAATTGTATTAATAAATATATAACTTGGATGAGAGTTATCGTTAAATGTTGCATGATTGTAATTCTTACTTATTTCATCAATTACATTGATATTTGCATTGTTTCCTTATTCTTAGTTATGATTTGGAAGAGTATTTGTGAAAACAAATAAATGTTGATTTGGAGGAGGTAAAAATCAATTGACATGATTTCTTTATCCTTCTATTTGAATTTGGTTTCTCTAAGTGAGATCTTGGATCTTATGTTTGAATGCAATGGATATATTTTATGAATATCCTTCAACTCTATAATAGTCATCTAGGTGGATATTCTAACAATGGTTATAGTGATAGCATCAAGCTTGTTCTCATAATTTATAGTAACTATGTTTTTTTATCAATGGTCTATGGTACTCCAAAACCACATACAAAAGTTTGTGGTGCCTTAAATATCATCATCTCATCTTTAATAGATGTCATACACATTCTAATAGTGACATAGTATAGTATTTGCATATCAAATGTAGTGCCACCCACGTGTATGCTAAACCTTTTGCATTATCTACAATTGGCTTCACTAGTATTTGGCACACATCTACCCCAAACTAAAAAGGTCAACTTGCACTACACGGTACCACTAGATGTTGACAACTCAGTACCTCCAACTCGACAACCATTGAGTGTGTGATTTCTAAAGCCTTACCTAGTTTGGAGTTGAGGGGAAACTCCCCATTTCATGGACTAACAACCATTTCCAAAATGTCGAGCGTTACTTCTAACTTCAATCAATGTAGTTGTCAAAATGTGACTTGAGTCACATAGAAGCTACACCATTTAAATTTTGTAACAGTTCTTTCTACCATTATGGTTGTTAGAAATTAGATTAGAAGATAAACAATAAAACATCTTTCTCAAGACCATACCATGTATATAACATGAAAATTAAATAAATTTTTATATTTCAGTTATATTATTTTTCTTTCTTGATTCTCTGCATATTATCTTATATAGCTTTTGCACACATGTACAACACATCTGGATCCTCATTTAGGGCACTATCCACCAAGATCCTCCTATGCTCCATATCAAAAAATCACAAATTACATTTGGCTCATAATTTTTAGGCAAAGGTCTCAAAGGATATATCTATTTTACTTGAGGTAAACAAATCATGTTGCATTCAAGTAATTTTGTAAATAATCATTTTGGACTCTCACTAAACCTATTAAATGTCTTCCTTTCATTTTGGGATGGAAATAACCTTTTGAGATGATTGTTATATGATATTTACTACATTCTTTGGATCATTCTTGGTTTGAAATCCACTATCGTTGCTTCCATTCTTAAAGATTTACTTCTTTGGAAAAATTTAAGCATTGAAATAAGAAGACACATTATAATGGTAATTAATGATATTGGCGTCTAAGAGTTTAATTTCAAATTCTCTAAAAACTTGGAAAAGTTCATCAAAAGGATTTGATTTTCATTATCTAGTGGATCGCAACTCAACTTAATATCCATATTTTAAAATATAAATACATAGTCACTAACATGTTCATTAGCTCCAAGTCTAATTTGAGTTAATTTAAAAAAATATAGCCTTCATGTAAATGTTAATTTGAAGGTGAGTGAAGAAATCATCCATAAGGGTGGTAAAATAATGAATTGATCCACATGGGAGGGAATATAACTAATCAAGAACACAATCCTTTGGGATTATATGGAAAGCTTAGTCAATAGTCTATCAACATGAAAAAAATACAAGCGATAAGTATAAATGGATCTGATAAGATTCAACACATCTCTTTTTCTATTGTGTAATTTAAATTTTGGAGTAATAAATATGATTGTAAGAGGATGAGAAAGGATTTCATGAGCCAAATGATTCAGAAGTAAATCATTTGAAGTGACCATTTTGCTATTTTGTTTAATCATAATTTTTTCTATTTAAATTGATTTTAGAGCTATGAAGGGTATGCATCATGGTACATGCATTTAAATATTTTAAGAAGGGGATGATTGTGGAGTGGGAAAAATAGGTGGAGAAGTAGCCTACATTATGGTGGATATTAGAGCTAAAGGAGCATGCAATTGGATTTAGAAACAACTAGTGTTGTATTCGTTAGGTGGAATGGAAGAGAGGTTGGGGATAGGATGGTTTTGAGAGATTGGAGGATTTTGATAATTGTAAGAATAATTAAAGTAAGTTGAGAAGAAACTCAAGGATTTTGGGAAATTTGAGAATAAGTTTGAGGATCTTGAGAATAAATTGGAAGACTTTGATAAATTTGAGAAGGATTAAAGGATTTTGAAAAGAAAGCAGAAGATTTCAAGAAGAAATTGAAGGATCTGAGATGATTGGGAAATTAATACACAAGCAACTTATTTCAAAGCATTCATTATTCCCATGATATCTTAATGGTTATCTATCAAAAACTTCTTAATTTGGGAACTAAGAGGTTCTTTTGAGGGATCTTGACATGTGGATGGTTGATCATTCTCAACATTATCATTAGTTTGGGAATTCAAAGCTTTATTCTGATAAAAATTATTAGAAACATCATTCACATTAACATTGTTTTCCAAATAAGCTTTTATCTTGAAGTGTTAGACACACCTTTAGATTCCATTTTATTTTTCAATTATATCTTATTTTTAGTGAGATGTTTTCTAACATTATGAACTCTCTTTTACTAAACATAACTATTATTCTAATTAGAACTATTCAATTTTAATGTTATAGATTAAAATCCAACATGAATAAACACACCATATGAATTTAAACACATCAAGGTTTTATAAATTAGAATGTCCAGGACTTAAGATACAATAAATCAATCATAAAATAGAGCTAAGAAATCACTTTTAAAATCATGTAATAAAATTAAACATACAAGGTACAAGGAAATTAAAATTTAATATATTGAGGCAAGAACATCACCATTTTGCTCAATTTTGGTTTATTATTTTAGTATTTTAAGTCAATTGAGGTCTTATAAGTTATATAAGACACTTTGGATTCATCTATAGGTCCTAATATTTCATAAAATTTGATTTTGGTTCCTTTTGGTGGTTTCCTGCCAAAACTGCCAATTTGAATTTTTGAATTTCTAAGCATAGTTTTATGTGATAATTCATGTTGTTGTTAGAATATAAATTGGATATTGGTTTTTGAAGGTGTATAAAAGGTCTTAGGATGCTTATTTATGTTTCTCCACCTTTTTTGTCTCTTATGTTGTGTTGAAACTTTTGTAACATTCTAAAAATGCATTTTATTCATGTTTAAGCCTATGTTAGAGGCAATCTAGAGACAGTCAGAGTGTTTCTAAGATGATATATTACATGTAGAAGTTATAATTGGTTATTATCCAAGAGAGATAAGGAGGTTTTAGCTCCATGAAAGAGAGAAAGAACATGAATTTTGTAAAATAAAGGCTGTACATCACAATTTTTTGAGTTTAACTGTATGAAACCAAGAATGTTCATGAATAAAATAAGCATTTGAGGATTATTGTGAATGCATTTGAGGTTATTGGTGAGTCTTTAAACTTATCTATATTGGATTCTTAATGTTGTTTTAAATATATCATTGATTTACAGCCTTGAGAACAAGATTTTCAATCCTTAAGAAATTTTGTGTATTCCATAATTAAATGTCCAATCTTGCACAAGGTTATTTGATTCATTGCAAGTATGTTGTAGGGTTAAAAGGTGTTAAAGAGTTTTTAATAATTTTATGAAATTTTTATTAATAATCATAAACCCTTGAGTAGACAAAAAGTGTCATTTAAACATCAAATTTCATATCACTGTCTTGTACCTTATTTTTATGGTGAACAATCAAGTATAAAGAGTTGTAGAGGATTATTTTGTCTAAGAAAAGAAGTTTAATGATTTAAATGGTGTTTTAATGTAAATATAAATTGATTTAAACTTTTTAGAGTCCAAAAATGTCTTGTGAATGCCTAAACTCATTCAAAACTCAAACTTTGTTTACAGAGTCTAGAACCCTATTTTCATTGTGAACAATCAAGGTGGAAATTATAATCGATGAGTCTATTTGGGATTGAACTAAGTTTTATTTAAATGATAAATTGTGTATTAGGGTGTAAAAAACCCTATCCAAGAGTTTTAGACCTTCAAATATCTATTTGATCTTGAAAACCTCATTTTGTTACCTCTTGGCCTATGCAAGAACCTAGTTGAGGATATTTGACCATTTTATGGTTTAGGCATATAGACTTTGTTTCAAATTTTCAAAATTTATATTTAGATTAGTTTTAGTGTCCTAAGTTTGAATCAAGTATTTTATTAGGGTTTTTGCATGTCTGAAGGATTTAGGAGCTTAAACTCAGTTTTGAAGACCAAGAGACCTAATTTGGAGAAGTCAAGTTATGTTAATACACTTCCATTGGGAATTGTAAAATAAAACTCTATATAAGATGAATGCCATTAATTGGTATCTAAAAATATAATTTTTTTGCCTATAAATTTTATATAATTATCAAACCACCCCAAATTGTGCTCTAGGAGGGCTACAAAGAAGATACCTGATTGTGAGAGACAAGTGTGAGATAGCGAGTTTCCCTTTAGAGTCTATTCAAGAAACTTTGTGTGGTGTTGTAATAAGTTAATGGGTACTTGAAATTGGTCCTAGTCTGACTTGAAACACTGTAAAAGTCTCAAACCACCTAGATTTTTCCTTTGAAAGGGCTACAAGAGTTAGTCCTAATTGAATAAATTTGTAATTTGATGTGTTTAACTCTCTCCCTCTGCATCAGATTGGTATCAGAGTAGGTTGTATACCTAAAACTAAGATTGAAAGAGGTGACACTCTTTGAGGTAAGAATGAAATTGATTGTTTGATAGTGAGTTTGATTGATAAGTAAGAATGCCACCTAAGAGGAATGCAAGAGGAGGTGGAAGAGCAGGTATTCAGATGATAGATGCAACCTTGGAGGAGGTAAGGAATATGAGGCTAAGATTTTTTGCAAGGTTGACAAGTAGAGTAAAATTTAAAAAAAAGAGTGCTAACATGGAATGTTAGTGATAGGGAAGAAGAACCACAAGCACCAGAAGAAGAAGAAGATGATGATGAAGAGCATGAGGATGAAGGAATTGATAGATTGTTAAAGGTTGTGATGAAATAGGGGTCAAAGACAAAGATTAAACTTCCTAATTATGCAGGCAGCCTAGATGGTGAAGAATTAATTCATTGGATCATAGAACTAGATAAGTATTTTGATTATGGGAATGTACTTGATGAGAACAAGGTTAAGATTGCTTGCACCAAATTGAAAGGACATGTATCCCTTTGGTGGGATTATGTGTAGGATGAAATAAGAAATAAAGGTAAGGCCAAGATCAAACCTTTGGATAAAACGGTATCTAAATTGTAGGCAAAATTCTTGCCTAGTGATAATCACATTAACTTGTTTGAGAAGTTACATAATTTGAAGCAAAAGGAGAAGGGTGTCAAGGAGTTTATTGAAGAGTTCTATAGGTTGATCATCAGATCAGGTTATGTGGAAGAATATGTGGATAAGATTGCAAAGTATCTAGATGGATTAAGGTATAATTTACAGGATGAACTCAGTTTGGTAAGTCCAAGAACACTTGAAGATTGTTATCAGTATGCTTTAAAAGTAAAAGACAAGTTGAATAGAAGACAAAACCAACACTCAAGGGGTAGAAGTAAACCTCTTATAGGTGGAGGAGAGTATGCAAAAAGAATTCAACTGCCAACAAATGAATAAGGAGAAAGTATTTCACAAAGATAAGAGCATGCATTCAATCTAAAAGGAAGGAGACCATACTCTAAAGGAGGATACACACCAAGAGGAAGAGACTTAAATGCATTCACATGTAAATGTTTTAAATGTTATAAATTTATTGGTCATAGGTTTTAGGAGTGTCTAGAGGACTCTCAGGCTAGTGGTTTTCAAACTGAAAATAAAAACCAAGTGGTACAAGCAGAGGAGGAGAGTGTGGGGTCTCAATCTCACATAAAGGAGCTAAAAATTAGTGAGTCTTTGTTGATGATGAGCATGATGATCAAGCCACCTAAGGAAAAGGAACCTCCACAAAGCAAGACCTTATTCAATACAACATGCAAAAGTGAATGTAAGTGTTGTAAAATAGTGATTGACTTGGGTAGTATAAATAATCTAGTGTTTGTTGAAATGGTAGACAAGCTTGGTTTGAAAGGGTTTCCACATCCAACTCCATATAAGGTCTCGTGGTTACAAAGGAGACAACAAGTTCTTGTAAATGAACAATGTTGGGTCAATTTTCAGATTGGAATATATCAAGACAAAGTCCTATGTGACATCATACCAATTGATGTGTGCCATGTGCTCTTAAGGAGACCATATGAGGGCCATTCATGATAGAGAATGAAATACCTATACTTTTGAAAAAGAAGGACATAAGCACACACTTATACCATTGAATGAAGAAGATGTAGTAGCAAAAGGAGCTTCTAAAATGTTGTTGATAGGCAGGAAAGAGTTCATCCAAACAAACAAGGAAAATGAGGTAAGTAGTATGGCATTTACTCAGGAAAAGATAGAGGTTACAACTTATAAAGATTTTGATTTATCTTCATAAATTCATATTTTATCAAATGAACATATGAATGAATTGTTTGTAGAGTTGTCTAAAAAGTTATCTTCTATAAGAAGTATGGATTATCTTGAAGGGTTCATTGAGAAATTTAGTGTGTTAAAGAACATTGCCATGGATGGCAATACATGCATCCAATTATCAAGTGAACAATAGATAGAACAAGAGGATGAGGTTGTATTAAAAGGCAACAATGAAGATTTAAAGGTTGGAGAAAAAAGTAATGAAGAGAATGAATGCTATAATATATCCATAATGAAGGATGAAGAGTATAAGGAAGGTCTTGGCATAAAAAATGAAGGAAAAAATAATGTTTTGAAGTTAAGGATGAAGAGAGAGAACCAAGTGAAGGATTAAAATACGTAAATCAAGGTCCATTACGGCAATATAAATTATGAACATAATAAAGAATGGAGAAATGCAAAGGAGTGGATCAAATAATATGATATAGAAGTGTTTTACTAAAATGCATTTGTTGTGTGTGCAGGTCTAGTTGAAGAAGGTAAAATGAGTGAAGAGGAGATTGATTTTATAGAAAAAAGATGTACATTTACAAAAGATAAAACAATGTACCGATATTTGTCACTCCTGAGAATACCATGGGATCCACAAGGCATAAAGAGAAGATAAGGATTGCTAAAGAGAAGGAAAAGATATTTGGAAACATCTATAACAAAAGATGACTCATGAGCAGGAGCTCATGAAAGATTTCAAGGCTGGTAGTTTGATGCAGGAACATCACCATTTTGCTCAATTTTTGTTTATTACTTTGGTGTTTTGAGTCATTTGAGGTCTTAGAAGGTTTATAGGACATTTTGGAGTCATTTATAGGTCCTAGGATTTCGTGAAATTTGAATTTGGTTCCTTTTGGCAGTTTTCTGCCAAAACTACCAATTTGAATTTTTGAATTTATAAGCATAGTTTTATGGGATAATTCATGTTGTTAGAATCTAAAGTTGGATATTTGTTTGGTAAGGTGTCTAAAAGGTATTATGATGCTTATTTATGTTTTTCCACCTTTATGGTCTTTTATGTTGTGTTGAAACTTTTGTAACATTCTAAAATGTATTTTATTCGCGCTCAAGCCTACATTGGAGGCAATCAAGAAATAGTTAGAGTGTTTCTAGGATGATATATCACATGTATAGGTTTTAAGGGGTCATTCTCCAAGAGAGAGAAGGAGTTTTTATCTCCATGAAAGAGAGAAAGAATCTGAATTTTGCAAAAGGAAAGTTGTACATCATAATTTTTTGAGTTTGACCGTATGAAACCATGAATGTTCATGAATAAAAGAAGCATTCGAGGATTATTTTGAAGGAATTTGAGGTTATTGTTAAGTTTGGATACTTATCTATATCAGTTTCTTAGTTTTGTTTGAAATATGTTATTGACTATAGGCTTGAGAATGAGATTTTCAATCCTTAAGAAATTTTGTGTATTGCATAGTCAAGTGTCCTATATTGTGCAAGGTTATTTGATTCATTGCAAGTATTTTGATGGGTTTAATAGTGTTAAGGATTTTTTATTAAGTTTATGGAAGTTTTATGAATGCTCACAAACCTTGGAGTAGACAAAAAGTGTCATTCAAACATTAAATTTCATATCAATGTCTTGTACCCTGTTTTTATGGTGAATAATTAAGTATAAAGAGTTGTGGAAGGATTATTTTGTCTAAGACAATAGTTTAATGATTGAAAGGGTGTTGGAAGGGAATCAGAAGTTGAATGAAACTTTTTAGAGTCCTCAAAATGTATTGTTAATACTAAAACTCAAACTTTATTTACACAATCTAGAACCCTGCTTCCATTGTGAATAGTCAAGGTGGAAATTGTAATTTCTTAGTCTATTTGGGATTGAACTAAGTTTTAGTTCAATGATAAAAGGTGTATTAGGGTGTCATAGACCATATCCAAGAGGTTTAGATATTGAAACATCTATTTAATATTGAAAACCTCATTTTGTTACCTTTCGGCCTGTGCAATAGCCTAATTGAGGATATTTGACCATTTTATGGTTCAGGCATCTAGACTTTGTTTCAAACTTTAAAACTTGATATATAGCTTCATGTTAGTGTCTTAAAGGTTAATAAACTATTTTATTGGGGTTTTGGCACATGTGAAGTATTTTGGAGCTCAAACTCAGTTTCTAAGACCAAGAGACCTAATTTGAAACCTACTTTGGAGAAGTCAAGTTATTTTAATACACCTCCATTAGGAATTATGAATATAATTTTTTTGCCTAGAAATTTTGTATAATTGTCAAACTACATAAAAATGTGCTATAAGAGGGCTACAAAAAGGAACCTTGATTATGAGAGACAAGTGTGAGATAGTGTGTTTCCGTTTAGAGTCTATTCAAAAAACTTTGTGTGGTAATGTAATACGGTAATGGATATTTGAAACTGATATTAGTATGACTTGAAACCCTGTAAAAGTCTCAAACCATATAGGTTTATCATTTGGAAGGGCTACAAGAGATAGTCTTAATTGAACAAGTTTGTAATTTGATGTGTTTAACTCTCTCCATCTACATCATATACTATGAAACTCTATAAGTGTATAAGATAATGTGGCATCAACAAAATGTAATGCAAATAATTGGATTACATTTAATTAGGCATCCATAATACATGTACAATATAATAACAATGCCCAATTAATAGATGGAATAATAATATTGTAAATATAGAGGGATATAAATGGCATATCCCATGTAGAACAATATAAAAAACTTGAATTGTAAATGTTTGAACCTCAAAACATGCAATTGCAATTGTGACAACTCTCACCTATAAATTTTAATATGACTAGAGAAGGTTGTTAAGACTGTATAGTTTGCTCCTAGTAGGTGTTTAAAGAGGGAAGTTCATTCTTATTTACGCGTTTGTAATTGAAATCTAACTATTAGGGTTCGCTCCCCTGGTATTGCTCTTCGCTTCCTTCTCCTTGGGTTTAATGTTGTGACACCTGTGTACATGCAATAATCAAATCTTTAACATAAATTGTCAAGAAAATACATAGGGGCCTAAATTAGAGTTTGGGTGGCTACTGTCCATTAACTAACCCTCTAATAACAAGACATGATGTAGTAGAACAATAAAATCATTGGGAACCTTAGAATCACATATTATTATTAGTAAATTAGTAATCTCATGGTAAGTAGTGATTTACCATTTGGTAAAATAGTACTTACGATTATGTTATATTGTTAGTCTAGTATACCCTTCATCATTTAGATAGGTATATCCCTCCCGAGTTTTGACTTGCAAACCAATCTTGGCTCCTCTCAAGCATTCTACATGCATAATAGAAATGTAGGTTTATCTTCCCCAACACCTGCCTGAGCTTTGTAATACCAGAACCATATCGATTCAATTATGAGAGTCTTTTGAAGAATTATTTCTTAATTATATTGTAGACTATAGCCTATGCAAATGATATTGTTATGTGTTGCTTTGCATTGTGGTTTTGTTGCGTTTAGTTGTTAATGCATTAATTAGTGGAGTTTATTGGATATATGGTAGATGTAAGGATATAGTGCAACCTGATCTTCGCATTCATATCGATTCTCATGAGTTGGTGAGATATGTAAGGTTGCATCATTTCTGAATTATAGTCCTTTATCACAGTTATGATTAATTGGTATGATAATAAGATGCAATTGATCAGATGCACTTGTTACTATGATGTGTCATAGTAGTTTGGCAATGTGCAAAGACTTATATTAATGAAGAATTATATTTAATGTTATTTGTATCATGTGTAACAACCACACGATTTTAGGAGAGAATGATGGGTTGTTGACTCCCTATTCATAGGCTATGGTTTGCCTATATATTTATATCTATACCTACAGGTATGAGTGTGATGGAATATAGTAGTGTGTGGAATATTATATATCTGATATTATTGTTTGCTAAATGTAATCCTACATTTTGATTTTATAATATTTGATTGTACTCACATTTGGTATTAGAGTGGATGAAAATTTGAGATGACATAAAAGTCAAATAGGGGTAGTGATTGATTTTATTGTTGCCCCAATTCATGATCCCTGTGATAGCTTGTGTGAATGTAGAGTACAAGCCTTTTATAAGTTTAAAAACTGTTATTTTATGTGAATTTTTTTTTGGTTTATCTAGTGTTTGTTTAGAGTTTTCTTTTGAAGTTGTGACTACAAATACACCAAGGAGAACACAAATAAGGTGAAGATATCGCTGGCATGTTTAGGGAATGAGTTTCACAAAATTCAATTATAGTTCAACAGCTTAACCAGGGTCAATTATTCTCCTCGTATTCCTGTTAAATCTACTTTTCTACCGACACACTTGCTCAGGTTTGCATTGATCTTTAGTCAACTCTATAAGTCCTAGATCGGTGATGCCTATCCCTCAATACTCACCATATGGTGCCTCAGACTTGCCATTCTTCATCTCTTTAGCTGTAGACTTTCCTAAGGTAGAACATCACTGAGATTAACACGCCAAACTCTATCGAATCTATTTTTGATATGTTTGACTTGCTCTGTAATAATGTTATCTTTAGATCCTACCATTACATCTTCCACAATTATTCTGCCCAGCTTAACCCCATCGGTATTTCTCTATCGTGTATTTGGTATTTCGAAGAGGCTCGTATTTAGGAGCATACGTCACTTGCAATTACGACTGCCTCAATAATAGTCAAGACCATGTCCTCACCTGGCTCATTCTCAAACCATGGTAAAATTCAGATTGATCACAATTTTTCAATATTATCTTTTTACTTTTATTATTTAATTGAAGTTAGGGTTTTTTGTATGTAATAATTATTATAAAATCCAACTTATATAGTCATTGGATTTTATAAAAGTCATATTTAATTGTTTTATGTCATCTTTTATTGTAAATTAATTGTGTCAAATAAACTTTTGTTGTCAAAAGAGTCTTGTAAAAAAAAAGGTATTTATGTTTTTTATTTTGGTGAAATTTAGTTTTAGGAGTATTTAATAGTGCTAGAAGTCTATTGAAATTTGTCAATGTATATCAATATTAAAAGACAAAATTGAGAGTCAAAGTTGAAAAACTCATCATTGTAATGGATGCAATATCAGGGGATCCCAACATCCAATTTGTAAGTCATATGTCCATATTATGGGGGGGGTCTTGTCATAAAAAATGACATGTAATTGAGTGTCAATTCCCAATCAATTGAGTAAGCAACACAACGAAGGAGGTTAGAAGCATTGGAGAATGGAGACCATTGAAGCTTCTCATCAGCCACCAATGATGAGGCCAATATGATTTGGTGACATTTGTTTCAAGTTATGTGGTGTAGTAATTGCATTTTTTTTCAATGTGTTTTGTAATAAGAACAAAGGTTCATCCCTGTTCACTTGAATATGTGAGTTATTCATATGTAATCCACTGATGTAAAAACATATTAGAGTATCGATAAAAAAATATTATAGCATTCATGGATCTTGAAAAGGTTAGCAGTGATCTAAAAAAATACACAAGGTGAATATGTTGAAGGGTCCCTATTCATGTCTAAGTTTGTGGTAACCCTGTTGAAAACCATAGAAGTTTGATGAGGAGTGACTTTCATTTTGGATCAAGATCACAAGGTTAGCTCCGTTGGTGGCCTATTGCAGTTTGAGAACGAGATGTGTTCTACCATGTAAAAACTAAATGGGGGAATGTTAGGAAATTAGTATTCTCATGGGAAGTGGTGATTTATCATTTGGTAAAATAGTACTTACGATTATGTTATATTGTTAGTCTAATATTATGCATTTTATACAACAACAATATGTTCAATGCTAGATGTCTAATTGATAATGTTTGTGTGTGTAAATAAATCACAACACTTGTTTATTTCTAGGTGACTTTGAATTTAAATTTGACTATACTACGCGAGTGTTGACTTCCAACAACTAAAAACATGAAAGAGATAAATGTTTTAATGGGCCCAACCATTTAAAGCAGGAAAGGGAAAAGGATTGTCAAACTTTACAATATGGTCCTAACATGTAATCGAATAATAAAAATATGCCTCTCATGCAGTTACAATACATTCAATGTTAGATGTTTAATTGATAGTGCTTGTGTATGTATACAGATTGCAACATTTTTTTTTAAAATTTATAAGTGAATTTGAAATTAAAACTATTATTGATGTGTATGCGAACTTCTAATGACTAAAAATGAGAAAGGTAGAAAGGGGCAAACATGACTAACTTTTTTAAAGGAGGAGAGTGAAAAGGGTTACCAAGATTATACAATATGACCCTGATATGGGGACTAAAGGCACAAAAAAATAAAACAGACTCTGTTAAGGTGTTTTAGAATTTGGAAGTCGACATAAATACTAGTATCACTCAATTTGAATCAAATTAATTATATAAAACTGACATAAATTAAAACACAAACACAACTTACAATTAATTATTATTTTTGAATAATTGAAAATCAAGGTAAAACCCAACACCCTGATACTTTTTCAGCGCTATCGAGACGAGCGCTCCCTACCCAACTCCTTACATAAATACAAAGATAACCTATCCCTTACAACTTAAAAGATATTGAACCTCGATGAAGACTCATAAATTACTAAGAGTCCTCCATTGAATTCTCATTTTATAATTGATTGTGAATGCAAACCTCCTTGGCGGTTGAAGGGAGCCCACCTATGGAGCTCCCAAACACATGTGACAACATTTTAAAAGAACACAATTTGATCCTTAACGTAAGACCTACCTACCTCATTCGTTCCCAACCTCATTCCTTCGTATTATATAAATATGATTGATTTGGGTAAAGAAAAAGTAGGGTAATAATTCCTAGAAAGGGCACCTTGCAGGGTAACATGTACATGTCATAGTCACGACAAATAAGCATGGTAGGCCAATTATGTAGACCAATGGCCATTTCTTGTACCTTTGATTGCACTTATCGTCTAGCTATCTAGTTCCCCAAACGCCAAGAAAGTAGACAAAGGGAGACTTTCAGTTAGATCTGGGCCCCACATTGTCCCAACCCTAGGCACCCCTTGGAAGGTCCACCTTCCATCCTAAAACAAACTATAAATTAAATAAAAATATTTAGTCATTCGGGGGCTTTTAGTAGTTTAAAATTAGTACTTGACGTTTCGTTGAGGGTGGTTATGATGTTGAAATATAGAGATTAAAAAATCAAATTTCAATCGATAAAGTTGGTTTAATCGCTCAGCTAAACAATAATTATTAGGGGAAGACGCTCTATTCTACGTGGATAATATTTAGTTAGGTATTAATTTTTTTTGGTTTACAATTAATTAAAAATTGTTTTATAAATATTTTAAATTTTTTTTTACATCTTCCAAATCTTTTAAATTGTAGATATAATATTATCACGTTAAACAATTAATGATATTATTTCAGTGTAAATTTAGTCTGAAATAATTTTAATAATATTGATAGAAAATGTTTTGTAATGTAATAATACATGAGAAACTTTGTACTTACGGAAGGTTTATAAAAGAGGATTAAGAATTATAGAATAAGGGAGATAAAAGAATAAATTCTATCATTGTTGTATTTCTTAAAGTGAAAGTTCCTCCATTAATTTGTTAATAACAATGTTCCAAGAATGACTCGAACTTAAATTATAATCTTTATTAAATTTTTGAGTATACTTACCAATTTCCACGTCCTCTCTCAACTTATACATATAACTGTGATTTTTCATTATAGTAACTTTTGACATTATTCTATGTATAAGAGTGATTCTCATGGTACAATAACCTTTAACATCTTCAATGCAAACAAAACATTTAGTTTCACATAAATATTATGTGGGTTTTCCTTTGCTCTCAAGTTGGATATATGTAGAATGCTCTTTTACCCCACTTTAATAGACTTGCTTATGTCATTAGAGTTATATATTGTTTTAACTTGTTTTGGATTAAAATGATTTAAACGTGTCAAAATTATTAAAATTCAGATTGTACAAGACACAACATAAATTAAACAATTCTAAATTGCTAAACTTAAATATATTGCACTTATTAAATATATAAATGATCAAAAGATAGGGTATTTAGATGATATCATGTTATGTATTGTTCACTACTTGTGTACACTCTACTAAAATGCATTAAGACTACTTGGTGACTATTTGACTCATGAAATATATTGTCAAAATCTACTAGGATGTATTAGTGAATGCTCATATCCCTGTAGAAATTGGTAATGTCCATTGTTTATTGACACTGTGTATTTGTATTCTCTCAGTGTATTCTACCACAAAGAGATGTGCCTACCTCTCTAGATGTTTTTTGGATGTTTATTGGTTCTCGATTTCGTGCACAAATTTTAATTTTATTTTCATTCACTTTGAAACCATAGTTCCACTTTCCACACAAGCTTGCCCTGAAAGAAGGGGGTAAAAGATGGGTTGGATGATCTCAACCACTCTCAACTGAGTGGTTGAACATTGCCTACGTTCCAATACTCCGAAAGGGGCTCAAACTGCATGTAGTTCTCCCACCTAAGTGTATGTGTACTCAATCGTGATCCACTATAATACAATGCAATGCTTGGTTTTCGACACTTGACAACATGTAGCTTTGACCTTGTGCTTGTACTCAAACTTGGATCCTGGGTTGTTCTTTTAAAGAGTTTTCAGATTTAAATACTTTTTTTTAATCTCAAGAGTGTGCAAATAGATCTCTCAATGTGTAGGTGGTTTTCAATGTAATTGTCAATCAAGTGAGACCCTAGGCATGATTTGTATTTAGAGATGATTTTTTGGAATTTCCCCCCACAAATGACATAGGAAATATGCTTACGCTAACGCAAAGGAAATATTTGAACTTGAAAAATCACCATTAGAAACATCTAAACGCTGTTAACAAAAATAAACACCTACAATAACCACAACTATCCGACTATTGGTGACTACTTAAAATAATAAAACACTCTGAGATGGATTAGGGAGATCTCCAATATGACTGATAACAAATTAGATTGACTAAATCAATATATAAATAAACAAATAAAAATAAGAGTTAAATGTAACATACAAATCATATATATGAAAAATAGGTTAAAATTACTCTTATTAATATCGATATATTAAAAACTTTAATATATTATTTAAATAAAATATTTAATTTCTTTTTTAAATAAAATATTCTTATACCCTATTTCTTCTATTTCAAAAAAAAATATTTATATAAAAAATAATAATTAAAAAGAAAAATATACTACTCTTACATCCATACAAATTTATTTATACAAATTTTCCTTTAAAAAAAAAAAAAAAAAAAAAATCACAAAATTATTTCGAATATTATTTATTCTAATTTACATTCACTCGATTATAATATTTTTTCAAAATTACATTTTTTTACTTCATATATACTTAATTAAAACATGTCTTATAAAGTTATGACTTAAATTTGAATTCTCAGAAATTTCCTCACAATCAAACCTACTTAATTGGTAAAAAATTAGGAGAGCTCAACCCACTTAAATAACCACTCCTATAGCATGGCCTCTCTATAAAGCTTTCTTTTTATCTCATTTCCCTGCTCAATCACAGTCACCGCAATTAGCTTTTAACATACGATTCTGCAAGCTTGCTTTATTTTTTCTTTTCCTAATCAACTATTAATTATCTGGTATATTATTCCATGGATTCCCGCGTGCTATAGAGAGCAGAACTTTCTTTTGACAGCGATTTTTTGATTTTGGGGCCTAAGACACACTTTAAATTAAATAAGCAACTGCGTACGGTTGTGGGTTCTCCAAATCGGCGGGTTTTCCTGCCAAATTTGGTGCATTTTGGCCAACATTTCGGACATTTTGGCTCACAGTCAGTCAGATTTGGTACATTTTGCGGATCGATCTCGTATGCTTTGTCCTTTTGTGCGTCGGGGTTTTTTGGGGTGAAAAATGCGAGGATTTGGGTTGAATTTTGTGGGATTTGAAAGTTTCAGGTGTTGAATAATTTTCTGTGTGCCGCCCCGGTTCAAATCGACGGAAACTCAAATGCATTTGATTGAAATCTGAAGATATAATCTCTTCAGGGTTTACATTTGTTGGTTCGTCATTTAATGCAAAGGCAGGAGGACAGAAAATTGTAAGATCGGCTTGGCACGCTTAGAAATCAGTTTTTCGGTCTAACTTGTGCCTTCATCCTTCTTTAAGGTATGTTTTCTGTGATTTTTGAGCTCAGTTTGTGTTTTTTGAGTGAGATTTGACATCTTTTCAAATTATATCTTTTTCTTAGACGATTTTGACCTCTGCATTTTAAAGTTTAAGCTAGACGTAGCGCATTTTCAAATCGACTACATTTAAAAGAGTTTTTGTAGCTAAACTATGATATTTTTTGTCTATCTTGCCTTCAAACGGCTTATAATGACGCTTTCAGAGATTTTTGACCTCGAACCGTTATTTTCAATGTGAGATTTGATGTGTTTTCAAACTCTTTCATTTTTAAAGAAATTTTAAGTTAAACCCCGATGCTTTGAGCTCGGATTAGAATATTTCAGTCTAGATTTAGTCTATTTTCAAATCCTTTGATTTGTCAGAGCGTTTTTGTAAAACTACTAGATTTTGAGCTTGGCTTAGTACTTTGCAAGAGAGATTTGCTGTTTCTTTCACTTTGTTTCTTTTTGAAAGATGTTTACTGTTAATCTGTTAGATTTTGAGCTTGTCTTGGTGACTTTCAAGCGAGATTGGATTTTTTATTTTTCTTTATTTGGTTATTTTTATCTCTTAAATGTATATCTAGACAGAATCCTGCAACTTTATTGATTTAATTATTGCGGTGTTGAGCTGGGTTCTGTATATTTAAAGATAGAATTGGTATATTTATTAATATATTTAAAAAATAAATTCCATCATTTTGCTAGTGCAAAATCTGCAACTTTCTTGATTTTATTGTAGTTATATTGGGTTTGATTTTGTTAATAATTTGCTCCAGGTGCTCAGATCTGTTGTGCTTTTATTTTGCAGGGCGGCATTAAGACACAGCATTGGCGCCCCAACGCCGAGTATATCGCCACCTGGGCGGCCAGATGCCACAGAGCAATGCCGCAGCTCTGTATGATCACTCGGCTTCCCTGCAGAATGCAGGGAATTCAAGTGATGGGAGCAGTGATCCTGTCTTGGCTCGGTGGCTTCAGACAGCTGGCTTACAACATCTGGCTTCCCCTGTGGCAGCATCCACTGCCGGCAACCACAGCTCCTTTCCTGGGTTCTTCTCACAGGTAGGTTGCTTCTCACCCGAGCTAGTGTGGGATAATAATTTTTTCATGAGAGATGGATCATCGGAGGAATGACTATTAATGAGAAATAGGTTATTGAAGCAATTGCTTGTGTATTAGATACTCCATGTAGTGAATCCCAACAACGATATTAAATAAAATAAAATATTTTCAAATGCTTATTTTTCTTTAAATATGGAAGTGCTTAAATTTTGGTGCACAGAGTAAGATAAATTTGTTCAAGCGTGCACTTTTCTCTAAAATTTGATGTACATCTCGGGACAGTGAGAACTCTAGGATTTTGAAAAATTTGATCAGGGATATGGCGGGCAAACGTTGGATGAGAAGCAAAAACTGTATAGGATGCTCAAAAACATGAATTTAGGTGGGGATCCTGGATCTGACCCAGCCACTCCTGTGCCTCAGAGTTCCACGGGGCCGTCAGCAATGGATGGCTTCCTTACACCTGAGTTAAGGGGAGAGTTTGGAGCAGGGCTCTTGGATCTGCATGCTATGGATGATTCTGAACTGTTTAATGAGGTTAGTGGCACTAATGCACTCTATTAGAAATGAAATGGTAGATTTAAATGGCCATATAAATGCCCACTAATTCTTAAAAATAGTCCGTTGGCATAGTTGCAACTTATTGTAATGGACAACTGTGCCGAGTTATGTTAATTTACTGTATTGGAAGTTGGTTGGAAGCAAGAAAGATTGCATGATTTTCCCTTGCTGTGAGAAGTTTGATTGTTTTTAGATGTTGAGAAGTATATACTTGATATTTTGGTTGAATTGGAATAATTAAACATCCTAATCTCTCTTGTGAATTCCTTGTTGAAGATGTTTAAATGCAGCCTTCTAAGAGTTAAATACTAGCTTTATTCTTGTTGAAAATATATAAAAAATGTTCCTTTGTTTGTTAGCTGCATTTATAGAAATAACAGTGTTTCTGGAGTTTATAAATGAATATGTTTGTCTTATCATCATTATTTGTAATGACATGCTTTGGCAAATTGTTTCATTATCTCTAATCTTATTGGGCTACCTTCTGAAATCATTGTTATTCTTCCAAATATTTAAATTCCGTTAAATTTCTTATTTGTGAGTTACTTGCAAGTTGAAACAAATTCGAAGATGATAGTCTCTGACTTTTCTTTTTGACAGCATGCAGGATCTGAACCTTTTGAAGCTTCACCATTTATTCCTATGGTTGAGAGGGGATATGAAAATGATTATGACATACAAGTTGTTGGCAAGCACCAAAAGGCACCAATGGAGACTGTGTTTATGGCCTCTTCTATGGTTGAAAGAGAAAATGGCGGAAAGGATGGCAATTTGGCAAAGATTAAAGTTGTGGTATGGTGCATTATGTTTTTTGGCTTGGTAGAAATTTTTAAAATATATTAATAGTATGACCCAAGTGCAGAAAAGTGAACAAAATGCAAGGTTTTAAAAATGTTTTTTTTTCATGGTAAAACACTCTATTGCAAGGTTCTGTAGAGAATATGAATTTACAACCTTGGCCCTACAACTAATTTGCCATTTGACACAATGCCAATAAAACATATCAGATTATAAACACTGTTGACATGTTTTGCATATTTTTGGACATTATATGTTGTCAATTTGTCAAACATGAAGGGAAATCAAAGTGGTTGTTCTGAGTTCTAGGTTAGTGCTGTTGGGAATTGCTGAACTGGAATTACTGCCGGATCAATTGCAATAACCATTGTGGCTCTTGCTGTATTGGTTTCTTAATAATGGAAAACTGCTGATAAAAATGAGGATATAATGGGATAGCATGGACAATCCAAGGGTTGGATTCAAAATGATGAGTAATATGGTTAAGTTGATGTCTTCCACTTTACGGCAAAAGAACATTTTTTAGAAATACATAAATTAGTATTAATGCTCACAAGTGTCTGAAATAAGCTCAACCTCATTGGAAAGTCCAGTGTAACTAATCAGGAGTGCCAAAGAGGAGCACTAGAAACCAAATTTTTTTTATTTAGAAGTTAAAACTAAAACTAGGAGGCAATAGAACTGGATAAGAGGATGTTAAACCCAAATTGATGATTCCTAGGCAACCCATAGCCAAATCTGATACAGTGAAAGGATTTTATAAATAGTCAACATGATACTGAGGTTGAGGGATGAAGACTCCATACCCAAATCCCCCAGTATGTTTGCTCCCAGTATGTTTGAAAGCAATATAGGTGTACCCTTAATCACATACTTACGCATCCTATATCAAAATGATGTCCTGTCTTGCATATGCATCCCATGTCTCCAGGTAGGTATGCTTTCAAACTTGTCCAGAGATTAAATTTTCCATTTCTTTCTGGGTCTTGAGTGTAGTTATCCATGACTGCCAGGTTTGTACTTGTGCGTTTTCAATTAACGGCTGCTGTTTCATGAACATCCAAATATATTCTTTGCATGGCATTTTATATCTCCTCCCTTGTCTTTGCAAGTTTGCAGTTAACAATGCTGTTGAGAGTTGAGAGTGCAGCTGGTGTTGAATATTAACAAGGAAAACAAGAATAATTGGAATGAAACAATGTCAAAACTAATGGAACAGGGGTTGTTCCAGAGGTCTGTATTTTGTAATGGGCAGTGTTGAAAGTGGGGGTGCTATGACCAGTACTGCTGGTGGTTCTGAAGTAAGAATCAGATGGAGGCTGTACAATAGGTTAGTCAGTGCTGATGTTACTGGCTTTATTGCCGTCAAGAATTGACATGTATAGCATTTGAATGCTCGTACTGTCTGTGAGAAGCCCAATTATAGGCATCCGCTGAGCATGATGTCTTTGCAACATTTTGTTGGTATTCCACTGAATGCTCTCTGCCATTATATCTGGTTCTTACTACTGTCCTTCATTACTGTCCCAAGAATTTCTGCATGCATAGCATTTGGATTTCTTGCAGTATTTGTGAGGACCCCAAGCACTGACATTTTTCATGTGTGAGTCTTTGCAACCATTCCTTGGTATTCATCTGAATGCTGTTGCAGTTATATGTGGTCCTTGGCCTTGCTTCGGTTCTAGTCATTGTTGAGCATTTGAGTAGATAAAGCTACCACTGTGGATTCACTATTACTAGTATTAGATAAAATCTCTGCAAATCTTGTCTGGATGCAAAACTTCAGTGTTGTAACACTTAAATGGCATGACATTTTGAAGTGATATTTGATTGCTGCAAGTCTTGTCAAACTAGTTCCCATACATTGTGTGGTAGAGAAAGGCGTCTAATTCAATAGACTGAATAATTGGATGTTGCATCAGCAATCTAATTTTAGCCCGTTCAACATTTTGGGACTTAGTTGTATGTGGTTGTTGATCATGTGATGCTGTTTTAAATGCTGCAGATTCTATGTTGGCAACTCATTATTATGCAGTTTTGTCACTGTTAATGAGTGCCACTCACAGTTTGTGTCTAAATAACCAAAGCAAGCTGATAAAAACACTTTCAACCTTGCCACTTTGTGATTAACTTTCCTTAGTTTGGTACCCTGTAGGGCCCTCTTATCATCATTTGCATCATGAATGAGGCCACTGGCAGAGTTGTTGCCCATGTTTAACTTAAATGTGTTATCAAAGTTTGATGTGAAAAACTTGTAAAATTGCAGACACTAAGAATTTCAAAGATTTTGATTAGAAATGATGGTGGTAGATACCCATACCAGAAATGCCAAATTTTGAGGACAGCTATGTCTTAAATACCGAATAATAGACAAATTTGACCATTATTGCTAACAGTAACAGTAATGGTGTGATTGACGTAAATTCAATCACTCTTTTTGGCAACATCATCTTTTCCCTTGCGTCATGAAAACAACATGCAATGCTTTTGTTCTATCCAAGTCATCCAAGAATGGAATGGAGGAATAGTATTGCATACAACATTTCACAGATAAGACTGATACGACTTGGTTGACCATATCTACGTCAACTCTGAAGCTCTAAAAAATTGAGTTTATCCAATTCTTCTCAAGAACTTTCTGAGCGAGGATTTTTTTTTGGACTGCTAGACATAATACAATATTCACCTTTTGCCAGGCCTTGGATCCTTTACTTTCTTATGAAGTTTGTCTTGAATTGAATGATTGTTTTGAAATTTGGACTAATGTTTTAAGGATCTTTCTCTTGCAGCATCAGAAGTAGCATAACAATAGAACTACCAGTTCACTAATCCCTTTATTAATGTCATTTTTGCTGAATGCAAATTTGGGTCAAGGAAAACTTGGTTCAAGTGTGTTCCATTCCTTTTTTTTGTAACTTCGTTTGCCGGTAATAGTCTTTCCTAAATGAATTTTCCACCTCTTCTTTAGGGTTCACTTGCCTTTTGTTATCTGAGTCCAAAAGGAGATACAGATAAGAGAGTGGAAATATGTACTGGGATCATATTATGAATGCACTTGTTCTGAATGATGGGACTTTAGAATCGTTGATGCAGTTTACAGGCCAACTTTGCAGCTGATTCCTGGTTCAGATTCTTGATTTCCTGGCATTTGTATGCTTGGCCTCTATTTGCTAATTTAGGTTTTCCAGGAGACGAATGGTATTTTTACTTTCTGAGAATGTTCTTTGAGAAACGTTTTTTGCAGTCTGCCTAACTAATCAACAATTAATTAGGGAATGAAAATGAGCTCAAATAAATAAAAATAGCCCAGAGAATAAAATTAATAATTTTCCATGGTCCTGCCAAAGAATTTATTTTTAAGTCTGGTGATCAAATTTTTTTGGCTACTTTTTCTTTTCTTTTAGAATCATATTATGAATGCACTTGTTCTGAATGATGAGACTTAGAATCGTTGATGCAGTTTACAGGCCAACTTTGCAGCTGATTCCTGGTTCAGATTCTTGATTTCCTGGCATTTGTATGCTTGGCCTATATTTGCTAATTTAGGTTTTCCAGGAGACGAATGGTATTTTTACTTTCTGAGAATGTCCTTTGAGAAACGTTTTTTGCAGTCTGCCTAACTAATCAACAATTAATTAGGGGATGAAAATGAGCTCAAATAAATAAAAATAGCCCAGAGAATGAAATTAATTATCTTCCATAGTCCTGCCAAAGAATCCATTTTTAAGTCTGGTGATCAATTTTTTTTGGCTACTTTTTCTTTTCTTTTGGAATCATGCATGTTATATTAGTTTATGAAATATGATAAAGATACTCATGTTGAGAGATTTCACCTCCAAAAACAAGGAGGTCTGTTGTTGCACCAAGCAGCACAGAGTGAATATCCTTTTTAAACACATCCAGTATAGAAACAAGTTGAACTAAATCTCAAAGGCGAGTCAACTTATCCTAATTGTAGATGAGTGTGGTCTCCTTAAAATGTTTATTAGAACACATTTTTTAGAGATTGATTGCAAGGAGACAAACAATTGTTATAATTTTTTACTATAATATTTGATAATCCATGTGTTTACTAAAAATGTCTGCTTCCAATGCTAGGGACCCACAAGATGTCTGTTATATTTGCTTTGAACCAGTGTAAAAACCATCCTTTCTATTTTGCATTTCCAACTGCAAAGAGATATATAACACTCTTTCTTTTTGTTGGGACATAACACAAGCAAAACTAGTGAGACCTCGCAAGTACGAGGAATAGTCTTGCACACTTGTAGAGAAATGGTTTAATTTAGTCCTGTGAATCTTTGGCTATGATTCAACACCTCCCAAGTTTTCCAATTTGCTTTTAATTCCACGAGTCCTTTGTTTTCCATTGGAAAACCTCTTTTGTGCCAGGCACCTTTTTGCGCACCATTTTACCAAGGAGGGATCTGATTCAACTGTCTGGCAGGTGCAGGAAAAGGCCAAATAATTCCTTCTAGGCCCCAGTCATTGTGCGAACCTTCATACTCGCTATCCAACTGCCTAAAACCAAACTGCCATATATGCTGAATTCACCCCATTGGTGCAAAAAAAATCACTTTTTTAAGAGAGGAAGCTCTAGATGTTTTTTAGGAAACACAAGATTAATAAAATGCAACATCTGTATGTCTCCGGTTTCTTCTCACTCAAGTGTTAAAAATTTACATTGATTTGATTAAGGAGCTGTTGACCCATATGGGACAAGGAAAACAATCATCCGTACAGGATAAGGAAAACAATCATCCGTATAGGATAAGGAAAACAATCATCCATATTGGATGAGGAAAAAAATCATCTGTATAGAATAAGGAAAACAATCATACTTTGAAAAATCCATGAAATATCATTTTTCTAACTCAGATTGCTTTGCAAACTGATGTTTGCTTAACCTTACTAGTGGTTGCATAATTATCAGTGGCGTTAAGTGACAGTTGCATAATTGTCATTGGCTGTCTCACAAATGTCATTGGTGGTCCAGCCCAAACGAGACAACACACATCAGTAATGGTTGCAAAATGCTTGCCTCTTCAACTTCTTGACGATTGGGACTCCTCTGGTGTATGAAGGGTCACCTCTAACACCAATATTAGTGTAAGAATGAGTGGGATGTATGAGTGAGTGATTTAGCGACAGAGATTTGAGAGAAATAATCAGCAGTGTAATGCTGGTTCCCCAACACCAATATTAGTGTAAGATTGAGTGATTTAGCAGTAGAGAGTTGAGAGAAATAATCAGCAGTGTAATGCTGGTTCCTGTACTGAATTGAGCTCTTTTTAAGGTGCTAATAAACAAGAAAAAAAAGAGGTAGGAGAGAGGTTAGAGAATAATTAGCAGTATAATGCTGATTTCTTTCTCCATTGAGCTATTTGTAAATGCCACATTGATGAAGGAAGAATGTGGTGATTAGTGAACACTACTAAGCTAGTTTTCTCCATGTTGGTGTTCCAGGGTAAAATCCTTTATGTTATGTGGGGTTTGCTTATTCCCTTTTAGCTGTTTATTGTTCTATTATTGCTCTATCAACAATTCACATTCTACCACTCTAATCTAGATTCGGCCGTTTGAAGCTAATTCAAGTAGTAGCAGCAATCATTATATAATGATCTGCATTTAATTGCCAATAAGAAGAAACTTGGGAAATTATGGATCAGCTGCCATCTCCTTATCTCAGTCTCCATGATGAATGAAACGGAGTTTTAGGGGAGCCAATAACCAGAGTGGATAAGTTTGCCATGGAATTGCACCTAAAGACCTGTTTTATTAATTGGCTATCAAATCCAAATTATAGTAAAATTTGTATTCTAAACACCCAATCACATTGATCAAATGTTTTAGATATGTCTAATTTAATAGCCATATTTGGTGCTTTGTCTGCATTGAATATTAATTCTTGACAGATGAGTGTGCTGTCAAGAATCTATCAGTTCTTTAACAATGAATTTAGAAGTAATATTTTATACGGTATTCCATATGTGTATGCTCCTGCCTTCTTAGATAGAAGAACCGTGTGTGACATTCACCTCTTTAAGAATTGAGTTGTTAGTCATAGCTTTTTCAACTGTAAGCAGCAAAACATTTTGGTGTATGGTCCTGGACCTATAAAAATCTGGACAGGATAACCGTCTGACTGTCTGTCAAAATTTAAGATGCTTCTTTTGTGGTTCTGCTTTGGATATACAGAATATGATAATGTTTCTATTTTGCTGTAAATTTAGACGTTGAATGTTTTCCTAAAGCATTTCCTGGGCTGACATAGGATCCTCCTGATATTATTATTCTTTAAGTCCTGAAAATACTGAAGAAGAAAAAGAATTTCTACCTAATACTTGTCCATTCTCTGTCTCTGGTTAGGGAATCAATAAAATAAGTTTTGATTGCCACATACATGTTGTACTACTTAGGATTTCAAATTGTACTGTTTCTCGTGCACCAGATAGAATCTATTGCTTTGCAATTTTCTGTGATCCAAAAACTACTTTAGCAATATGTTAAACTTTAGAAATTCATTTATGATAAATTCCATAACAATTTTAACACACTGAACTCAGAATATTTTATTAAAGGTTAGCTGTGCAAAAAATTGCCTTAATTTTACTGTCATTTGTCTTTACTTCGTGCTGGTTATTAATCAAAATTTTCTGATTTGATAGGAATGCTTCTTAAGAGGCTTATCTTTATTTATAAAAAATAAATCCTCTTTTTACCGGGACTCGATGAAAATATGTAGCTTGAATTTGGCCATGTGACTGCAGGTTCGAAAGAGGCCTCTGAATAAAAAGGAGATAGCTAAGAAGGAAGAAGATATTATCACTGTTAATGATACTTCATGTTTAACTGTTCACGAACCTAAATTAAAGGTTTGTTCATCATTCCTAGAATGTTTCTATTGCATGGGTTTTTTGATTATACCAAAAAAAACTATTCGGTGTTGGGAACGAACTATTGGTTTTATTGAATGCTTTAACATATTTTCAAATGTTGGGGATTTTATTTGGATTTAAATTAATCAAATAAGCTAGCATGTTATAGCCTATTAAATGGAAGACTTTTTTAGTAGGTTCTTTGTTTTATCACTTATATCTTGCACTTCAGTTTATCAAAAAATGGCACTAAGACTAATGTCTGTTGTATCATTGGGTATCTTTTTGATACGTGTGTCACAGTGTGGTAATTGTGCATCTTTCCTCTATATGGGTTACAGAGAGTTCCAACATCATGTTAAAAAAATAGCAGTCCTTATAAATGCAGACAACAAAATGGGCTAGGAAGTCCTACCTTTCAAGAAACTACACCAAACCGTTCCTATCTCAGTAGTACCAGATAGGCTCTTACTGTGGCATCTGTGGTTTTGGGCCCCTTTTTAGCAGTCCCATGATGGTATTTTTGAGCTAACATCATTGGGAGCTACACGTTGCAGTTCTCTGTTTGCTAAGATTCACATTACATCCTTTCCTGAATTTACCTAATTGTCTGCTAGTGTATTTTATTCTCCAAGCTATTAGGAAATTTGGGCCAAGTGTTCTGAAAAGTAAGTGGCTTCCCCCAGGGATCATACTTTTGATAGTGATAGCTGAACCCCGTTGTGCTTTCCACCCAATTCAATAATCATTTTTTCAGTGGACACAGTCCCATTGTACTTCCTTTTTTTGTACATATGTTATCTATTTCATAATTAGATAAACGGCTTGATTTGATTTCATGAAAACAGCTGGGGCCCGGCTGATGGTACTTATTTCATAAATGGTGGCATGGTTTTAGACATGTATAATACTTTCAATCCAGTTATCAGGTGAATGGAGGAATGTTGTTTGGTTGTGAATGTATAAAGATAAGGATCTAAAATGTCTGGTTTAGGAGTCCATTCTAAATCATAAAGGAGAAGATCCTTGAAGTCTACTGACAGGTGTTCTGGAATGTAGGTGGATTTGACAGCATATGTTGAGAAACACGACTTCGTATTTGATTCTATTTTAGATGCTCATGTCACAAATGACGAAGTGAGTTCTTAGCTTAACCATTGTAACATTTGTACTTTTATATCAAGTTAAACATTTTTAGTTACAACTGATACCTGGTCATTCTAAAAGAAATTTGTAGCATTATTGTATTTCTTGGAGCATGTTTATGACTTTCACCTGTGTTAATTTTTTGATAGACTGATATCTTTATTTTTAAGTTTTAAAGAGTTCGGAAGCAGTGTTTCTGAGTAGACTGGAGATTCTGTGTTTTTTTTTAATGATTATGATGGTCAGGTTTATCGAGTTACTGTGGAGCCCATTGTTCCAACTATTTTTCAGCGTACAAAAGCTACCTGCTTTGCATATGGTCAAACAGGCAAGTTTCAGTCTGACTAGCCTTGCTTGAGTTGGTTTACGTCATTATAGTAAAAATGTACTTGTGATTGAGTTGGCTTTGGCTGAATGTCAGGTTTATTTTTGTGTGTACTTTGGACAGCTGTTTAATGCCTAATTTACTTGGTTGTTTGAGTTTTCAGGTAGTGGAAAGACTTTTACAATGCAGCCTTTGCCACTGAGAGCTTCAGGTGACATACTTAAGTTGATGAGCCAACCTTACTACCGAGACCAAGGATTTCGATTGTGGCTTAGCTTCTTTGAGATTTATGGAGGCAAATTATATGATCTTCTTAGTGACAGAAGGTTTGCACTTTTGACATGTGTAGAAAAGGCTGCTAAGTATCTATGACCTTTATGATTATGGAGATCAAGTATTTCACAAGTAGAGATATCTCATGTTTACTGCATCATGTCATATAGGCAAATGTTTGGTTCAGATGAGTAAAGTTAAAAAATTTATGGCATAAATGATATTTAGTCTCGGCTTGATAGATGATTCTTGAAAATGACATTCACTAAAGAAAAGTATTCGTTCACTAAATAGAGATATTATCATCTTCTTTATATCAGTTAAAATAATTAATTGCCCCATGAGGCAGAGACTGAAATGAAGAAAACCCGGCCCATAAATGATTGTTGGTAAATATTATTTTTTCCGTGCAAAACATTCACAACTAAAACTGCAGCTAAAAGGGATATGACGCACTCAATAGATTTCCATCCATAACAAATAAACAGCAATGTAATTGGTATATTGTATTGTCTGTACCAAGGAATTTTATAGGAAAGTGTCTACTTTGTATCAATATAGGATATTAAAGATCAAACAAATCACATATCTTTTGCTGATTGAGAAAGACAAAGAAGGAACAAGCAGCTTGGAATGGAGAAAAAGAACTTGTATGTATATTAATTTCAGTTTTTTTTAACTTGAGGGTTTAGTAACTGGAAAAGCATTTAGGTGCACCTATTAGTTAGCAAGAGGATTATCTTTTATTTCTTGTATGATATCACGTGAAAGAGATGTGAAACTTCTAATTTAAAGGTTGCTAGTTCCTGCATGTGGTGTGGATTTACTTGGAGGCTTTTTTAATGTTAGTGATTAAAATAAATGGATTAAGCAGTTTCTGGCTACCTTATGCTTGTACCCTGTCATATTTTGGCATGTTGCTTAGATTTTGTGATGGGTGTCAAAGTTATGAGTTGAGTATGATTGGTGCAAAATTTTCTCTTTGGTTCTTAACAATTTTGTGAAGAAACCTGACATGGCAATTGTGTTTCATTGAAATAATCAGACCATGGTAATTGTATTTCATTGAAATAATCACACCATGGCAATTGTATGCGGTTGATTATTATGTTTTTTCCTATCATATCCTCTAATAGATCATACTTACTTTTCATAGACAGTTTGCCTTTATCTGTTATAGCCTTGGCTTTTGATAATCCAAAAGGCCCTTGAATATATGTTGAGATGGGCCATATGCTAAGTGGAGCACTAATTCTGTCTCTTGTGAAATCAACCAGGAAATTATGCATGAGAGAGGATGGTAGGCAACAGGTTTGCATTGTTGGCTTGCAAGAATTTGAAGTGTCTGATGTACAAATTGTGAAGGAGTATATTGAGAAAGGGAGTGGATCTCGAAGCACAGGTACAACTGGAGCTAATGAAGAGTCATCAAGGTCTCATGCCATTCTGCAACTTGTAATTAAGAAGCACAGTGATGGAAAGGAGACAAAGGGTGGTAAAACAATTGGGAAGCTGTCCTTTATCGACCTTGCTGGAAGTGAGCGTGGGGCTGACACAACTGATAATGATCGTCAAACAAGGTTTAGATAAATCTTATGTTTTTTGAATTGAAATGCAAGAGTGTGCCTATCCCTTATGGTTGAATATTTGAGTTTCATGATTGCTTTGACTTTTTTATTCAGGATGGAAGGAGCAGAAATCAATAAGAGCCTTTTGGCTCTGAAAGAGTGTATAAGAGCCCTGGATAATGATCAAATTCATATTCCATTTCGGGGAAGCAAGTTGACAGAAGTGCTTCGTGATTCTTTTGTGGGAAATTCACGGACTGTTATGATATCATGCATATCTCCAAACACGGGTTCCTGTGAACACACACTTAATACTTTGAGATATGCAGATAGGTGTGTATTTGCTGTTCTCAGTATGATCCACTACAACTGAAGTTTTTAGTTTGAGCACTGATTGGATTTGTATTCAAACTGATGGGAATCTTGCAGGGTTAAAGGACTCTCAAAAAGCAGTAGTTCTAGGAAGGATCAGAATGCACTTAGTGTTGCCGTTCCCTCTAGGGATTCAGCATCTATGTCAACAAATATATCACCAACTTTGTATGCAAGGGAGTTTTCTGATAATGGTGAAATAGCTACTGCAGATAATAATAGAAGACCTGCAGATAGTCTGCCATATTATAATCAAGTGGACGACCTTGACAGACATTCATCTAATTTGTCATCGAGTTTCTCATTTGCCAACAACCAGGAAAGTGGATTTTCGAGCAACGTTGACAGGGATAAAGCTTACATGAGAGAGGGTATTGTTGGTTCTGGGACCAGTCGGATTCCTGTTTCTGTTAATCAGAATTCCTTTGACTTGAGTGAGGAAGATAAAGCACAGAAGGTTTCTCCAACACGCCGGAAAGTGAGTAAAGAAGAAAAACCAGAGAAGCAGATGAGCTGGGCATCTAAAGGAGATAGCAAACTTGATGTCTTTACTGCAGTCAAAAAGCATCAACAGCAATACAAAGACGATTATGCTTCAAATAATACTTCCTTTAGACCCAAGGAGGCTGCACAGACTGAATATGATAGTGATATAAATGCCATCCTTCAGGTATACAATTCAACAGCCCATATATCTATGAACATGGTTTTCTTGACTCCATTTTCTTGAGTCTTATGGAGGCTTTTCTAACATCACTGTATTCCATGGAAGAAATGGTAAAAGCTGAAAGTGCATAATTTATTTTTTGTTTATCAAATTATTTCTCCAAATGACTTCCAAAACTTTTTCTTTTTCATCATTATGCCTTTTGTTGCTTGAATGTTTCATGCAGTCCGTTTTATCTGATGAGGGGTTTATCCATGATATTGTATATGACCATTTTCTTCCCAGACATTCTGCAATATTTACTGTAGATTTTCCAGTGGTTTTGTGATAGAGGTCTTCCTGCTGTCTTCATGCCAGGTTTCTTTTGGTTTGATAAATTTCTGTTATGGTTTTACCTTGGGCTTGGATGCACTACCAAGGGGTATCTCTTCCATCAAATTCACCTAGGACCTGGACCTGGCATTATTTGATGGGCTGCGCCATACCCAATGAGTTGGATGTGGTATTTTACACAATTTCAAAACTTTATATTGTCTATTGGGAATTTGAACCCAGGGCTCCGCTTTGGAAACCCCAATGCTCTTGCTACTTGAGTTCATCCCATTCAACTGGCTTACTGGACTAATTTTATTAATTCTTTTTAGGCACTTGGTTCTTTTATTTGTCCTTTCTATTTACCTATTTTGCAGGCAATGTATTTTTGAAAGTAATTTTTTTTTCTGGTATGTTATACCTTATTAAAGCACTATTCTTATTTTTATGTTCGCAACAGGAGGAGGAGGATTTAATAGCAGCCCACAGGAAGGAAATTGAGGAGACAATGGATATAGTGCGCGATGTGAGTTTTAAAATTATGATGGGCATTGATGGCTTTGTTTAGAATATGGTCCTCGTTGATATAGTTTTCTTATTTGTAGAAAGTCCATAAATATTTTTCCCTTGCATTTGAGAATAAAAATAGAAATTGCGAATACGTAAATTCTCTTTAAATACGAAGAGTAAGATATAATGTTTCTAATTTGTTTTTAACATAAAAACAGAGTGCTAATACTTTCAATTCAAGATTGTCTTCCCAACTCTCACCAATTCCACGAAGAAGCTTCCTTATCAGATATCAAATTATCCCGTCTTGAGTTTGTGTGATACTGAATTTAGTGCATAATTTATGTTAATTGATATGATTTATTTTAGATTTTAAAAAGGGACAAATGCTCCCATTGAAATTAACTCGTACTGTATTCATGATTATAAGAAATTAACATTATGGTTTCTTCTTCTTTTCATGGAGAAAACAAGGCAGATTATGATTGGATCCACGAGAGCTTTAAACTTCCTGTCTAAGCATTATGATTTGTTTCCTGTTGTTGGTGTCCCATTGATGGCTATAATCTCTAAATAAAAAATCCAGACCGTTTTCTGTCATTCTTCCATTGTTCTTAGGTTATTTGCCACTTTTTTCTTTTATTTTTTTTGTCTGTAGGAAAAGCCAGACACTGCAGTTTTTCAAACAGGGAGTGTCTCTTTCTCTTTTCAAATACTTCTGAGTTCCCTCGGTGAAGAGTTATAATTTCTGCAAGTAGGCAACACAAACTATTTGGTAAGCTATCTAAATGTGCTTTCTTTCAGTCTAAAGATAAAAACAAATCAACTGGAATCATAACTATTTTACTCTAAATGAGATGCTTGATTTCAAAAAGAAATATGAGTAACTCTCAGGAAAAGACCAAAAATGTGATATCCATGGATTTTCCTTGAAAGATACACACACTTGTTTGATGATTCCTTCAGAGGTTAATCGAGGCAAAAAAAACATTTTCCTCGTGCATAGCCAAGTAATTTGTGTTCCTTGTGAATCACAAACATACCAAAGTTTTGCAATGGTGTTTCTAGTTTCTAGTAATCTTTCATGTACACGTTTTTTTTTTTTTTTTCCGAAAGCACACGTTTGGTTATCAATTGTAAGAATTGGATAATATACACACTTATTTGATCACCAAGTTCAATCAATTCTTCTTGTCTTTAGAACGAAGATGAGATATTGGGTGGTGAACTATATAGAATATCCTTAAACAGAAATTGGTTTATATATGTGCCTATGATTCTCATGATTTTGATCGAGTTTGAGGTTTGTGTGTGGGTAAAATGGAGTGTCAAAAAATACAATAACCATGTACCAAGTGAACTTAAAAAGCTAGCTTATCATGGTCTAATCCAAGACCTTTTGGGACACTAACTACAAACGCTGAAATCTAGATTACCATAAAAACCATCCCTAGTTGCAATTTTGAGAAAGACAACCCCAAATGATAAGTATGAAAACATAATTTTCTTTGCAAAATGAAAATGGAACCCTAGCAAAAGATTGGAGCTCCAAAGCTGACGAGTGATTCATTTGAATCTTGGTTTGTTGGGGCCACGGTGGGAAGGGCCTGCTTTTGTCATATAAATTGCCTTTGGATGAATTGTCATATCCACGATGAAGATGAGTAGTGGTCGGTTGAATCATTGGGACAAGCCATTTTGTGTTTTGGACCAAATTTGTGTTAAGAGTTGTGGATGTGCTTTTTGTTGCAACATTGACTTGGGTATCCTTACCTCTCATGTTGTGATTGGGTCCATGGAAAGAAGTTGATTCTAGTTGTTGAACCCTACGAAGCAATAGCTATGTTGAGCACAAGGTCATTGAGGCACCGCGTTGTGTTCACACCCAAAAGAGCTACATGATTGGCACAATATACGGATGGCTAGCCTCAGAAAATTTGGTATGTTTGCACCATAATCTTTCCACCACAAATTTGCAAATAAAACATTTATAAATTTGTAGTTTGAGGTTTGTGTGTGGGTAAAACGGAGTGTCAAAAAATACAAAAACCACGTACCAAGTGAACTTAAAAAGCTAGCCTATCATGGTCTAATCCAAGACCTTTTGGGACACTAACTACAAACACTGAAATCTAGATTACCATAAAAACCATCCCTAGTTGCAATTTTGAGAAAGACAACCCCAAATGATAAGTATGAAAACATAGTTTTCTTTGCAAAATGAAAATGGAACACTAGCAAAAGATTGGAGCTCCAAAGCTGACGAGTGATTCATTTGAATCTTGGTTTGTTGTAGCCATGGTGGGAAGGGCCTGCTTTTGTCATATAAATTGCCTTTGGATGATTGTCATATCCACGATGAAGATGATTAGTGGTCGGTTGAATCATTGGGACAAGCCATTTTGTGTTTTGGACCAAATTTGTGTTAAGAGTTGTGGATGTGCTTTTTGTTGCAACATTGACTTGGGTATCCTTACCTCTCATGTTGTGATTGGGTCCATGGAAAGAAGTTGATTCTAGTTGTTGAACCCTACGATGCAATAGCTATGTTGAGCACAAGGTCATTGAGGCACCGCATTGTGTTCACACCCAAAAGAGCTACATGATTGGCACAATATACGGATGGCTAACCTCAGAAAATTTGGTATGTTTGCACCATAATCTTTCCACCACAAATCTGCAAATAAAACATTTATAAATTTGTAAGTAAACTAAAATTGCATATATTAAAAAAATCTAGTCTCTATGAGACTACTATCAAAGGGCTCATTATTTTTACTTGGTTGTTGGGTCATTCTCCTTTGAATGCATAGAGTCGAAGAATGGAGGCCCCTGTTTGCACCCATGTACATTTGCGACTCATCAAGAATTGTATCTCAGAGGGTTTTGTTGGACATCATCCTCTCTATGCATGTGTTGAGATAATCCAAAACCTCTTCATTAGGCTTAAAAGGAATCAAAGAAGAAAAAATTGGGATTTAAGTAGTAGGCCGCTGCATGTATGTGTTGGTGGAGCTTCCTGTTCCATTTGCAATCAATTATGTGCCAAATGGGTTCATATTTTATTTATTTTTCCTATAATAACGCATTATGACCTCCCTGGCCTTGTCCACCAATCGTGGACCCCTAACAAAAGGCTTTGTAATCTAAAAACAAAATAGTATGAATTTTAAAAATTAAAATTAAGAGAATCTTGAACAAAAAATAAATATAATGTAAATGATAAATAAAAAATTTAAATATTAATTAAATTTTTTATAAGTTTTCTAATGAACAAAGTAATGGATTTTATTACTTTGTAAGTTCTTAATCGTTAAGTTTATCAAAGTCGGATTCCTTCCATCTATCCACCCATTAGACAAAATACGACAGCTCTTTTTGTTCAAAATTCTTTTTGATCCTTTACTATGACCTTTGTTATTCAACAATTTTCTACAAGGGCCACTTAAATCACGAGGACTAGGTGTCTCGAACCCTTTCACGACAATGGTCAATGAAATTTTCAATGCCTCTCAATATGTGATTCTTGCCACGTTGAATTGTATGTTGTTACAAAACATTTGTAGCAGCCATCCTTGCTTTATGGTGTGTCTTCCGGTTCCGAGCAATACCTTTGAGCGAAGGTTGTGCACCAGGAGTATTTTGAGGAATGAGAAACCTTGGGAAGCCGAAGGAATTTGGCTTGAACTGTCTCCAATGGATGAGCTCCGAATCGATGGGCCAAAACAATAGCCTACTAATCCATTTGAATTATTGAGGAATTCATCGTGGATGCAATTGCTGCAGCTGTTCTTCCCTCCTGCCCCCTTGCCTCTTCCACAAAGGCATAACAGAGGCCTTTCATTTCGTGTAATTTCAAGGTCCACCTTGAGGCACATTCGCACATCTTGGCTAAGGATTCAAGCAAGGTGGTATTTGAGACAATTGATACCTTCTCTTATTCCTAAACCACAATAGTTGCATATCACAATAGTAGACTTCGAATCCTTTGTGCCATTCTTCCAAGTAGGATCATTGAACAAGGGCTTCTGACTACTGCTACTTGAGGCCAAGGATGCTATTCTCGTATACCATTGCAAGTACAAACTGCAAAGCCTATCAAACAAAGAAAAAACAAGTGTAGATTTAAAATCCTAGTTGCCTAACAATGAAAAAACGAAAAAAATGGGGGGAAAAGGAACCAAAAAATAGGTTACAACATATCTGAAATGAAAGATTAAACTTCCAAAACCTATAATAAGAACCAAAAAAATCGAGCTCTTACTTGTCAAACTCAAATCCAACTGTAAAAAAATCCTTCAAATCTTATTAAAATCAATTCACTTGAACTGAAATATGATCAAATGTATTTTAGCATGAAAGAGCATGGCACAAAATGATAGAAGAATGGAGGAAAATGTGAAAAAAAATTTTTTTTAGTGGTTTTTATTAGGCAAGGATTGGTGAGTTTCTTGCGACTTGCGAGTATCCGCAAGTCTGTGCAAGAAAATAACCATGCAAATTATAAGGGAATTACTTGCCATGCAATATAATTTGTGAATTTGGCAAATTTTCGCGTGTTCTGTAACTATGATTGGCTATTTGGAAAAACCTCAATAGTTTCTATATTTGTTTGATTTCTTTGATTATGGAAAGTTGAAAAAAGGAGTGTCATCAACAAAATGAAAATTGGAATGCTTGTTACCATTGGGACTTTCTTGCAAACTACGAGTTTTTTCTATTGGTTGTAGATCTCCAATGCTTTTGCTGAGTTATTCTTCCATTATGATGAAGAGGTATGGACTGAGAGAGGCACCTTGACTCAAGTCTTTGTTGGGCGAGAACAGTCTCCCAATCCCCCTTTTGTGCGACATAGTAGAGAGGGATATTGATGAAGTTATGTATCCACTCTATGACCTGTTTTCTAAAGCCAAATGATGTTAACATAGAGAAATTTTAAAATTAAAATCAAGAGAAATTTGAACTAAAAAAGTAATAAAAAATAAAGGATAAGTCGGAAATCTGACTTCCATAAATTAAAAATTAATGAGTTTTATAAAACATAGAAAGTGTAATGATTTTTTTTTAAAGTTTGTAATTGTCAAGTTTAAAGTTGCCTTAACTATCTCATTTGTGCTCTTCACAAACACATCATAAAAAATGCCCTACATGACCATTTCCCCTTCGACCTTACTAGAAAATGGAGACTCCAACCACTTAGTGCTCACAAACAAGTGCTTAAGAGTTGTTAGTGATGCTGTAATGCTCTACAATGTGATGAAGTTTGTTGTACAACGTGATGAAGTTTGTGGTGTATTGAGTTACTCAAGATCGCACTAGGTCTTTTTGTTGGTGTGCTCTCTTTTCAAGTTAAACACTCATGGAGGATTGTAGATGCATTTGGTAATATTTTTCGTTTCTTTAGCCACATACGTCACCCATCCATTGGTTCAAGTAGGAGATCAATGTGATAGGCTGCATAAGGGCTATGAAAAGGGTAGGATGCCTTTATTCAAAAAGTAATTTTTTTCCATTGTTAGTCACAACCTGGATGACATTTTCTACACTTACTTCAATGACAACTTCCTCCAACATATTATACAAAGTTTGCATTCTTCATTTCACGGAAGTCATCAATGGACTTCAAGAAACACCAACTCCTACTTGAAGCCACTAGAAAGTTTTTCACAGTGCAATTCTTTTCATTTGTCCACCCATAAGATGAAATGTTGCAGCCCTTTTTTACTCCAATTATTTTTTCTCGAATATAACCTTTGTATGTTTGACAGTTTCCTCCAACAAGGGCGTACTCAAATGATGAATACTAGGTGCCTGAAACCCTTTCTCGACAATGGTCAATGCAATTACCAATGTCTCCCAATATGGGCTTCTCGTCATATTGAATGGGATGTTATTATAATACTGAAAACTTGCAGAAGTTATCCTATCTTCATGATGCTTCTCTTGGTTCCAAGCAGTACCTTCAAGCGAAGGTTGTGAATTAGGAGTATTGCGATGATCAAAGAAACCTTGTGAAGTCGAAGGAATTCGGCTTGAGCTGTTTCCAATGGATGAACTTTGAATCCATGGGCCAAGACTAGAGCCTACTAATTCATGAGAATCGGGGGTAATTAATCACTGATTCAATTGCTTCTGCTGCCCTTTTCTTTTCTATCTTTTTCTTCACAAAGGTAGAAAGAAGAGCATTCATCTCGTGTAATTTTAGGTTCCACTTTGAGTCACAACCGTACATTATTGGCTAAGGATTTGCTCAATGTGGTATTTAGGCGTTTGATGTCTCCTCTCATTACAAAACCACAGTAGTTGCATTTCACAATTCTGTACTTTTAACCCTCTATGCCATACTTCCAAGCAGGTTCATCAGACTTCAGCTTCTTACTATTGTTACCTGAGGTTGAGGATTGTAAATCACTGCAAGTGCAATTGACAAAGAAGAAAGTGGGCGAAAAGAACAAACAAAGTTTTCAAACCCTATAACAAATCTGAAATGGACTCCACCCATCAAAAAATTGAGCTCTTGCCTTTCAAATTGGACTCCACCCATCAAAAATTTTGTCAAATCTGATTGAAATCACTTCACAACAATTGAAAAATGATCAAATATATTTTAGCATAAAATAGCTGACGACAGAACAGCAGAAAAATGGAGGAAAAAGTGGAAAAAAAAAAGTTTTTTTGAGTGGTTGTTATTAGGCAGCAATTGGCGATTTTCCTACACAGACTCACAACTACTTTTGAGTCCGTGCAGAAAATGTCCCTTGTGAGTTACATGTGAGTTACTTGCCTTGCATTATGACTTGTGAGTTTGACGAGATTTTGGTGACTTTTCACGAGTTTGGCAACTATGATTGTGGCTATATAGATATTACGATAATTACTAGGAGACGTAGGGGTACCGGTATTGTTATGTGGACGGAGATGCCATTCAAATCAGGTTATATGAGTAAATGAATAAGGGCATGGCTAAATTGTATGTAAATGTTGTCATCAAAAAAGTGGGTACAGGGACAGGTAAACGGTCCTTGTCCAAAAATCGGAGTTTCCTGGTAACTATGGATATTACCCATAGTTGCCTTAGTCTCAGGACACGGAAAAAGGGGGACAAGTTTTTAGGAAAATAAAAAAAATTCCCAAATTCTGGGTATGGTGGGGAGATAGCTATTAAAATAATATATAAAAATTAATATTTAAATATTTTAGCTTTATTCTATGAAATTTAGGGGTTTAAACTTTATTTAGTAATTTTCAGGGTGCTTTTGGGATTAAGGTTCATTTTTTTTTTCAGTTGGTGGTTATGCTTTAAAATAAAAGCATCAGAAAATAAATAAATCAAAAAGTAAAAAATAAAAATGTGGATGTCCCCTCCAAGCTCTCATGTCCTTGAATGTCCAGGACATCACCAAAATCTAGGGGACATGTCCTTGCATGACACTGGAAAAATCTCAATATTTTCTCTAGCTGTTTGATTTCTTTGATTATGGAAGTCGAAAAAATGAGTGTCATCAACGAAATGAAAATTGGATTCTTTGTTACCATTGGGACTTGCTTGTAGATATGAATTTTTCATGGCTGTTGTAGATCTCCAGAGCTTTTGTTGAATTATTCTTCTATTATAATGAAGAGGTATGGGCTTAGAGGGTCACCTTGATGCAAACCTTTGGTGGGCAAGAACAAATCTCCCAAATTTGCGTTTAGTGTGACATAGTAGAGAGCAGTATTGATGCATCAATGTATTCACTCTATGACTTGTCTCTGAAGCCAATTGTTGCCAATGTAAATGATAGCATCACCTAGTTCCATCTATCAAAAGCTTTTGAGATATCTAATTTGATGAGCACTATTGGTTGCCTCTATGTATAAAGAATGAATAATCTCATGTATTGAAATAATAGTATCCTTTATCATCCCTATGGGCACAAAAATTGATTGGTGGGCGAGAATAGATCTCCCAAATCCGCGTTTAGTGTGAGATATTAGAAAGGAGTATTTATGCAACTATGTATCCACTCCATGAGACTTGTTCTTTGAAGTTAAATGTGATAGCATCACCAAGTTCCATTTATCAAAAGCTTTTGAGACATCTAATTTGATGAACACTCCTGGTTGCTTTTGTATATATAAAGAATGAATAATCATGGTTGTAGGGAGACACGTCCTTCACCACCTAGGATGTGGCTTCAGTATGAGAGACGAGTACGGAGATGTCTCCTATATTTGGAGATGTTTGTTGGAGATTTCCATCGTCTCCTGGTTGTTTCCTGTTGCAAAACGACCCGTACCCTAAACATGTGAATTTTGTCACCAGATAAACAGTCGCTGTGGATGGAAATCACAGTCGATGGCCGGAAATAAGGTATGCAATTTAAGTTTAAAGTTAAATGCGCTTTTTTTAAAAAGCAAGGTGGGCATTGCCTCAAAGTTAGAAAGTTTTTAACTTATTAGGTTTAGGTTTTAACTTTTTAAGTTACAAGTTTCTAATATTTATTATTTAATTTTATGTTTTTAATTTTTTTTAATAGTTTTGTCTTTAAATTTCAATATTAAATAGTTAATATTTAATATTTATCATAAATTATTTAATGTTTTTTAAATTTTAGTTTTATGTAATATAAAACATGTAATTTTAGTTATTAATCATAACTTTCTATTTAATCTTTAATTTTAATTTTTAAATTTAATTTTTAACGTTTAATTTTTAATTAATTTATATTTTTGATCAGGAAAAAAAGGGGGCTGCTGCCTGTCTAGTATAATATTAAGCAAATCCTGATAAAATCAGGTACATATGATGAGAGACCTTTCTGCTGAAGGTACTAAGAGTTTTTGAAATTTTTACAACTTATACAAAAAAAGGCCCGAAGGCACCCACAAAAGGTAAAAATAGGCACCATCTTCCTCAGCAAAATCAGAGACCATTATTGCAGGCTCATGAGCATGCTCCTCCTCCACGACCAGGGCAGCTAGAGTCTTCTCCAACTGCAAAACTTTGAAGGAAGCAGTGCCAATGCTGAGCTTCAAGCAGATCACATCCAACTTATGCCCTTTGACAATCTCAGCTGCAGCCACCGCTTTAAGAAGTGTCCAAATCTGATCAAGCCTTACCCAAATTGAAGCCTAAGTTCTCAATGTCTTCATGCACTGCAAAGGAATTGCTAGTACTATGAAGAACTCTCTGAACCCCAATCAACTGAGCCGCTTTCAAAGTGTCTAATCTTGGAGCTTGCAGTACACATTCAGCAAAGGCCCCTTGGCCTAACCTAGCTGCCAGCTGAGCTTTTAACAAGTTCATGGCCATCTTTTTTAAAGATTCTCATCCTTCATCCCTTCAATCAGAACTCTTTGCCAAAAAATTAAAGCTTCTTCCAAAATCATACGAGTTCTTTTTTCAAGCAAGGTACCAGTATCAAGCGACTGCTCAAGCTTGAGATCATTGACATGACCCATAAAGGAATTGTGAATGCCCTCAAGAGAATACTGACTGCGCATTTCATGATGCATTTCACGAGCAGTACTGACTGCTGCTTTCTTGCCAGTGCTTTTCCTGGTTCTACTAGAGGGCCCAACATTAACTCCATGGTCAACCATGCCTGAGAAAATGAGCAAGCATATAGGAACCCAAATTCTTAGAAGTATGTCAAGCAAGATGGAAATGAAGGAGCAGCTATTAAAATATGAAAGAGCGTACCCATGCTCAACCCAAGAGCAAAGGGAAAACAGGTTTTCTAAGAATTTCAAAAAGCTAGCTTTCTTCATGCCCTTATGCAAGCCAGAGTAACTTTCTGGGCTAAAATAAGGCTTGAAAATACTCCAAAAAATCAAACCCTTTTAGCATCTTTCAGAATTTATAGCAGAGAGCAAAATAACGGAATCCCAACAAAGATTAAGCTCTCTCCAATTACTCAAACAATAGGACTGGTTAATGCAAGCAAGGGGAGTAGAATAAACAAACAATGGCAACAAAATACTGCAATAAATGGAAGAATCATCCAATTCAGATTTCAAAAAGTAAGCCTGAGTTTTCCACAAGCACAAAGAGCAACGAAAATCACAAACCATCCATGTATGCAAGGAAAGCTAAGGGAGAACCAGGGGAAGATATCGCATACCTGTGAATAGCCTTTGAGCTCGCCATGGATGCCATTGCTTGCCTCAAATGAGAGAAGCGAGGGCAGGTGCAAAACTTTTAAGCTACTCTCACACATGCCAAGTTTTGTGCAATCAAGTCTATCATGCTTTCAAAGACACCAGCCGCCATTCGAAATGAATGGCCCTTCAAGTTACTCAAAATCCTAAAAATTACTTTAATCATTATTTTGTGCAGGTTGATCTTTGGCTAAAAGCCTTTTAACCTTGCTATCAAATGAATGAGGGGACAAGATTCAGTGTTAAGGCTTGGGAATTAAGCCCAACTCCTAAGTTGGCCAAACAATCAGCCACTTGGTTACTATTACAACTGAAATGGTTGATCGAATAAGTTGAGAATCTAGTCAAGAGATCTTTGCAATCTTCCACTATTGTGGCCGGCTGCCAGTTGCTAATACTATCAGTTCTCAAGGCATCCAAAACAATTCTTAAATATCTTTCAATATCAAATTTGGTCCAATTAATATCCAGAGCAATCTTTAGGCCTCACCATAAAGCTTTGACCTCAACAAGGCTATACATACATTTGCCGAGCACCTCACTGAAGCCAAGAAATGGGAGGTCTCTGTTGTTTTTGAGAATTCCACCAGCTCTTGCCCAACCGGAGTTCCCTTTTGCCGCTCCATTGAAATTTAATTTGATAGTCTGGGCATGAGGTGGTGTCCGACTATATGCTTCGATCTTATCTTGATACTTCTACCAACGCTTTTATTAGGCATATTTAATTTTTTTTTTAATTTAAAAATTAATATTTAATTTTAGGTTAGGTTTTCTAATTTTAATTTTTAATGTAATTTAAAAAAATATTTTTTAAATTATAATTACTATTTTTTTTAAAGTGCCATGGCCTTTCCATGGTATATATTTCTCTTAGTATTTCACATATATATTGCTGTCTCCTATTTTTCTAAAAAATGGGGTACTGGTACACATACCCGTCTCCTGGGAACTATGTGAATAATTTAATGTATTGAAATAATATTATCTTCCATCTTCCTTCCCGGCACTAAAAGTGATTGGGAAGGAGTTACAAGTATATGCAAAGTAGATTTTAGCTGTATGGCAATGAGCTTAGAGAGGATTTCATATACCATATTGCATAAGTCAATAGGTCTATTTTGGTCTAGATTTTTGCCTTTGTTTTTTTGCATGGGAACAAGTTTTGTGATGTTCATGTCTCAGCATCTTCTTAACTGTCCTTGATGCCTCCATTACCTCCAACAAATCAGATTTGATCACTTCCCAGAATTTCTGACAGAAGAAAGCAGGGAACCCATCTGTCCCACGAGTTTTGTTTGGGTTAAAGGAGAAAACTATAGCTTTCAGTTCTTCCTCATTGATTAGATTCATGTGCTAGTTATCTTCAGCTGTAATGATGCTGGGAATATTTGGAGTCGCTCTTGAGCCTGAAACTTGGTATCATTGTAAGGTTTCTTTGATAGAATTTGATGGAAATGGGCAATGGGATACTGGAGTATCTCCGCATGGTTGATGGTTGGTGATTTAAAAACCATCTGCCTTCTGTAATTGATGAAACAAATTTTGATGTTGCCTGTTTAACACCGATTCATGAAAAAATTGGGTGTTATAATTCCCATATCTGACTCACTGTTTGCTAGGTTTCTGAGACCAATATAGCTCTTCTTGCTGCTGTAGTTCTTTCAAATGATGGATGAGAGCTTGTTCTTTTTGACCCATTTCCCATGTGAATCCTTGTTCTTGTATTTGGTGCTGGAGGCGCTCCAATTGTTTTTTCAATTGAAGATGCTGCATAAATTACAAAAAATATGAAATCAAAGTAAAAGAGTCAGAGAATGGAGGCTCCCCTTTCGGGAAACAAGCCATCTAAAACCAGTCATTACAATTATTCAACACCCCAGTAACCAGAAATAGTCTGAAGCAAAAAGCAGAACAAGAAATACAAAAAACTAGATAGTCGGTCCATTTGTCCTATTGCTGCAGGAGTTTGAGGCAATCCTTGATCTTAGCAATAAGCCCAATAGTGTCCTGGCATTGCGTTTTGATCTACTCCAACTGCAAACAAATAGAATAGAGGATATGAGTTTGTTGAAAATCTAAATCAGATCCATTCCTAGAGTACAGCTGTTTGCAGGGGTTTTCCCAGATTTGGAACAGAATGACCAGCGAGTTAGTGTTCCAAATGACTCAGAGAGGGGAGAGGGAAAGAAGACCAAAGGGGGCGGGTTTTTCTTTTTGAAATCAGTGGGAAATAGATCAGGAAGTGAGGAGAGGAGAGAGGACCACAACTTAGAGGAGGAAGGGCAATGGCAAAAAAGATAAGGAACAATTTCAAGAGCGGGCCAGAAAGGGCACTTCCCTATAGAAAGGCCAAGTTTGGATAATGTCTGGCCAACAAGTAGATTCATATGAAGAATATGCTAGCCTAATAATTGATATTCAGTTTCAGTGGGGGGCTGCTAAATATTACAAGCCATGCGCTGCAAATGAGAGCTGGGGAATGACATTGACCACTTAGTATTAAGATATTTTTTCAATGAAAGTGGATGTCGAATGAGATGATACAAAAATTTGGTGTGGCGGAAGAGATAACTAGCTGGTTTGGCCAATGCCATTCTTTCCACGGGTATTTAGGATTGACAGTGATCTTAAGCAGGACTTTGGGAGGAATCAGTCGAATGAGCATAACATAGATCTGCTTGAAAGTGGCAGGGAACCCAAATATACGGTGTAGCTGATTCTAGGGGAGCCAACTATAAGTGCTTGGATCCCAAATATTCTTAATTGAGATAATGCCTATGTTTGCCAAGGAATGAGCTCTAAATTTATGCTGGATAGCAAAAGGAAGGTCAATAACTTGTATAACTCGATTCTACCAAAGGCTAGAGTTGGAGATACTCAATCCATGTCACAGGATTGATGCTGCCATTGCAGAAGAGGAGCCATTTTCTGCCAGGGGGACCAACTATGCCTAAGAGGAAGAGAACCTGAAATGTTAAAAAGTTGAGCATTGAGAATCTTATCCTCCCAAGGAGTGGAGGCAAAGGGGTATTTATGGGTGCCAAGTCTAACACATTCCGGGACTAGGATCTTCCATAGTTTGGAACCTTTAGTAGCTTTTGCAAAACATTTGGCAGCAAGACATTTCCCTTGCTGTAAAGGGTTGATAATTCCAAGGCCACCAACAGATTTAGGCCGAGTACAAAGATCCCAAGAGATGGCAGCCATCCCTTTTTAATCAAAAATGTTTGGTCCAAAGGAAGTTGTTGGACTACCTGAGTAAGTTTGTAGTAAGCTGGTTTAGACTGGGACCAACAAGATGAGAAATATGCATGGTGAGCCAAAAAGATGCGATTAATAACAATTAGCTTGCTTGCTAATGAGAGAAATTTACAAGATCAGTTTTCCACCTTTCACTGGAGTTTATTGAGTACCCAATCCTACATGTCATGGGGCATGAGGTGGATACCAAAGCGAATAACCAGGTAGCAAGCAATTTGCCCATAAGGAATAATTTTCTAGGACGAGGGAATCCAAGCAGGTTTAGGAGCAACTTTGATGAGTATGACTTCATTTTTGTGAACACACAACTTGGACTCGAACAGGTCACAATAAACATTAAGAATTGCTTGGGCATCAGCAATTTCATTTTCAGAAGTCTGCAAAAAAAAAAAAAGCATGTAATCATCTGCAAAACTAGAGTTAAGAGCATGGGCACCCTGTGGGAGGGAAATTCCTTTCAGATCACCTTGATGGTGGGTTCGTTGAAGCATATAGCCTAGAGCATCAGCAGCTAGAACATACAAAAAGATGGCGAGAGGGCAGCCCTGGTGAATAGAGTGTTGGAGGTTAAAGGATACTGTGAGGCTGCCATTAACTATGCCCTGAGCTTGTGCCTCTGCAAAGAGCATTTAAATTCGCTTCTTGAAGTGAGGACTGAAACCCAACCACTTAAGCATTTTGAGAATGAAAAGCCATTGAATCCGATTGTAGGCTTTATCAAAGTCAAGCTTGAGCAATGATGCATTTTGGTTCAAGTCTTCAGCCCATTGGGCAGTTTCCTAGGGGAAGAGGAGATTATCAAGTATGTATCTGCCTTTGAGGAACGCGATCTATTTAGGATGAACAATATCTTGAGCAATAGGTTTAAGCTTCATAGCAATAGCCTTGGCGATGAGTTTGTATGAAACATTAAACAAAATAATGGGATGGCAACCACTAACCCTGTTCTTGTTTCCAACTGTAGGAATATATTTGATCAGGGCATGATTAATGATAGCCCCCAAGGATGCATTGGCCTATGCCTCTTTATAAACATTGAATAAGAGTGAGATGTTGTTCAAGAAGGTGATTAGTGGCCTGATCAACCTTATGGAGAACAATGCTGAAGCCATTCTTTCGAGAAAGATCCATACTCATTAAGACAATGTTATTCCTGAAAGAGTTTGCTGTAATGTTGAAAGAAAACTCCCTTGAGATCTTCCACTGAGGAGACCACCTCTTCATTCTCCTCCATATTAATAAAATAAATTTGCTAATGGCGATGTTTATATTGTAAGTATTTGAAGAAATATTTGAAGCCATGGTCCCCATGCTGAATTTAGAATAGACGAGCTCAGATGTTAGCTCCTTACCCCCTATAAACTTCAACTTTTTTGAGATCGGATCCGGTTTGGGCAGCAACAACGTGCAACAAAGTGTCGTAAGGATGTTCCTCAAGGGCCATCTACTATTGGGCAAAGGTTATATTTTAGCTGGGATTGTTTTTTCATCTCTCTTTAGCCATAAGTTTTCCATACCCTGTGAGGAACTTGACTGTTCTATCCACAACTTCCCACCATAGAATCCAACCTACTAGTGACAGGTCGAGGTTGAAGCTCCCGTGCAACAACAATTCGTGCAATGCAATGCGGAGAAGAAAGGTCTGACGCATTCAACTTGAAGGGGAGTTGAGTGTGAGGGGGGAAGAGAGATCCAAGTTAAAGGAACAAACAATTGGATGGTGATCGGAAAGAATGGAGTCATAGAGAGTGAGGACCGGAGAAGGAAGGAGATATTTGACAAAGGAGCAAACATGAAATATCTCAAGTCTGTGGAGCCACCTTTGGAAACATGTTTGGCTATTAAAATATGTGAAGCAATGGCCAATTCATTGCGTTGAACATGCAAAAAGTGGATCAAAGACTACCAGGGAATTACGACAGTGAATCCATGCAACAAACTCCTTTGTCGAGAGGGGTGATGAGTGAGACCAGCTGTGATCCCGCTTATGTTCAACTATGGTGAAATCACCTCCCATTATCCAATATGTATGAGGGAGATTTGAATTGACCCGATTCCAAAGAGCACTGTGTTCAGCTGTGTTGTTTGGAGCATAGATTGAGAAGAACCCAAGAGTCTTTTTATCAATAAGACCGTGGTCGAAACACATCTATGGGCAAAGGTTTTCATTGGAGGCAATGTCCTTGTTGGAGAGGAGGGGGGATAAGAGCAGAACGACTCCTCGTCTGTGAGCATGGGAGGTAAATAAGGTGATAGGTGTTTATTTATACAATGCAAGTTGAACATTAGAGTAGATCCATCAACTTTAACCTCCTGTAGAAAAATTACATTAGTGGGATGCTCCCGTAACACCTTTTTGAAATGAATTTTTTGATCAGGGAGGGTGAGCCTCCAAACATTCCATGAGAACAAATTGAGCTTCATTGAGCACCATTGGAAAGAGGTTGCTTGACCTCATTGTCAACAGGTAGAGAGAACCGATTGGAACGGTTAGAAAGAGGTTTGGTGATAGGCGACAATGATTTGGGGTAGCCAGTGTATGGTCGAGACCCCACTTCAGCAATAAATCCCACTCCTATCCTAGCTCGAGTGGATCTGGAACATCAGACCTGCAACTTTCTTTATCTAGAGTTTGCGTGGAAGTGTTGTGCTTGGAAGAGGATCTAGTTCTCTTCCCTACTGTGTTCCAACTGTGAGAAAGGTGGATATCATTAACTTGGGTTTCTGAGATGACAACTGGGGTTGGACTAAAGAAATTGAGAGGGATCGAGTATTATCATTCTGTATGCTAAGGTTGGGAGCAGTTATCCAAGAACAAAGAGGGGGTTTTTAGTCGAACCATGGAGTGACCGACAACAATCTTAGAGGCAAGTTATTCCTGTCTCTATTATTTGAGCTTGTGTTTAAGGCAAATCCGAGATCCAGTGGCCATCCTTTCAACAATCAAAACAAGCGTTAGCCTTGTTAATATAAATGACATGTTATAATTGGGCAAACCCTAGACCACATATCTGAATAGAGGTGGCCAGGGGTTGTGATAGGTTCATTTCAATACATACTCTAGGGTGATTCTTGAGGCCAAAGAATTTGTCCATGTATTTTTTGCACCAAAGAACTGTGCCTAATTGACTGGCTAGCTCATGGAGAAATGGCTGAACTGCAAGATTGAGAAAAGGGAATTCAACCCACATGGGGTATTGTGAATGGGAAGGCCCTTCGGGGTGAAAGTTGAGTGTCCAACCTTGGGGCTAGCAGACCTGGCGACAAATGACCCGTGTGCCATATTCCATCCCCTTGACTCTTCCCATATTTGATGTCCATTTATAAAAATCACTTTCAGAAGAAACACCTCTAAGAAAAAAGAGAACAACTGTAAATGTCTGCAGAAATGTCAGCAAACTCATCAGGCAATTGAAATTCAAGGGCCCTACCTTCTTCCTGTTGTCCTAGATTGAGACCGTTGCTGGGTGCATTTGAGGTTGGCTCTTAGAGAGTGATGCTACCCGCTACATGCTTTCCATTGCTCCCACATTCGTTTGGGGAACCTCCTTGAAGCAGCAGATTAGGAGAAATTGCAAGGGCTGCTGACGGTGGGCAGATCATCCAACTCCATTACCATGTCCAGCTCTAAATGCAGAGGAAGGACTGTTATTGGCGACGAAAGTTTAGGGTTTTGAATCCCGTTTCCTTGCCCTAAGTTTTCCCAAGAGGCCTTGTCACGTCCCAGTACTGGCAGTTTCACAAGAATGAATTGACCCATGCATCAATTGTTGTTCGATATTGTTATTTCATTGAAGGGTGTTTCCAGAATCTGTTTGTTTCAATTTCTGTTTCAGAGATTTCAAAATTTCCATAAACTTGTACATGGTATTATCCTTGGGAAACGATCGTGGGTGTGAAAATCACATTTTTTCAAACTTAAATTGCAACTGGGTTGATTTCTTCTGGGCTGGAAAAATAATTAAGCAAATGGGCGAATGATAGGAGAGAGCGGAGTTACCAACTCCAGCAGATATATGTGTACAAGGCTGAAACCATTGGTCAGAAACAAACACAGTCAAGTTTCTTTGCAATATAGCTCATGCCCTTGTGTCTATTGCACCATGTATACAATCCTTGGCAGTAGTCTAGATCAACCGTTGAAGCTACTTGGATGAGTTTTGTAAGGGCTGCTGCCTTTTATTACTGAAACCTGAACCGCCTTTCTTCTCCTTCATTGTTGCAATGGTATTGAAATCCGCCACCAAGATGAGATTGGGAGGTTTTTGACTCGTGATCCAATCAAGAAGTTGTGCTATCATAGGGATCCTATATTTATAATAGTGCATTGAATCGGGAACTTTGGGAGAAGAAAGCAGCAGAAAGACCCCATGGAGAAGAATTTGAGGTGATAAAATCATACCCGAAGGGATCCCATTATATGAGCATGCTTGTAGTTTGGCAGTGCAGAGTGTGTTCTGATCCCCAAACTCCGGGCGGGAGGGGGCAGAGAGGGGGATTGGGATTTTAATCGACCTTGAACCACAGATATCTTGAAGTAGAATCAAATCGATTCTTTTGGTCTTGATCTGTTTCTTGTGAAAATGGTGTTAGTTGGGCTCACCAAGGCCATGAATGTTCCAAGAGACAATCCATGTTATGGTTACTGTGCTGAATTGGAGGTGCTTATCTCCATTTGTTCCTCTGAGTTTTGTATTTTTGGAGTCCAGATCTGCATTAGCTGTGTATTGGTTCGTCCCACAATGCCTTCCTCTGCTGATTCAATGGCCTTATGATGAGATTTGCTTTTCTTTTTGGTGTCAACCTTATTCTTGGGATCCCAGAGAGCTAGATTGGGGGGTATGAGATCCATAGACCATCTTTTTTGGAGGTAGAGCTCCACTAACTTTTCTGGAAATTTGACGGGATCTAGAATTCTACCCTCTCTCCCAACTTGTTTGCTAGAAGAAGATGATGGATGGTGCACGGAGGACAGCTGAGTCTCTGGGAGGTTATTATCTGCATCCTTTACCTCTTTTGGGTCTGAAAGAGCAGCAAAACATTTGACCTAGAGAATGTGTTTGGTTATTGTCATACTTGTCTTTGCTCTTCTTGAGTATGCTTTCTGATTTTTGTTCTCATCAACTGATGTGTTTATGTTAGGTATGGGCAGATCTTTATTCTGGTTGTCCAGTGTCTGGACAGATTGCTCCTTTGTAGCATGGGGAGGCGTGTGGGAGTGTGCTGGTGTTTCATGGGTGCGACTAACTCTTTCCAAACGACCATGCTCATGGAAGGTCTGACACTAGAAAGGGATATTCTCATAGTACAAAGGCCTCTCTTAATTGAGATTAACACAGATTGCACTCTGTAGGGTTCCAAGTGAATTCAGATGCTGAGCCTATCTTCTTGAGTGACAATTCCTACCAAAATTCACATTGAAGCAAAAGTGAAGACAAACCCATACAGGTATGGTAATTGGGTGGTCCTCTGTGGGATTGAAAGCTGGCGACCAATGTTTCATAAACAGACTTGCTTTTTTGTTAAACCATGATCCTCCTTGGAAAACTAGATCTCATTAATGTTTGGCATCATTAGCAGATCCACTCGACTTATGGGCTTCCAATTCTCTTGAACCCTATATCTCAGAGTTTTGGGTTCTAGAAAGGCCCCCATAAACCTGCAGATTAAAGCATGTTCCTTTAGCATCCATGATGGGTTTTCTGTTTCATCCATAGTGAGATTTTTGGAGGTGTTTACATTTTCAAGTGACACCCATTTTCCTTTTTGAAAGTGAAGTTTGGCTTGATAACTGGTCTCGTGGCATGATTTTGTACAAATTTCCGGAGGTCATCTTTGCAGATTTGTGGTCCCTATTGAAGCACAGCAGATCTGAAATTTGTATGAGGAGATGCATCTTGGTCGGTTTCAATTGCCATACGCACATGTGACTCCAATGTGGGATTTAATGGGGTTTGCCTTGAGGAGGCCATGGCATCCTCACAGAGGTGGATCTAAACTCCGATAAATGGACTAAAAATTGTGATCATATGGGGAAAGTGTAGTGGATGCTGGTTATGAATAGTGTCAAGTGCATGGATAGTGGCTATGGGAGAGCATGATTTTCATACTACTCAGTCGCACCTTTTCATGGTTTAGATTGCATTAAGTTCTACATTGAATGCCTTTATGGTTCCTCTAGTTTTTAAATAAGAGGTTTGGTGGCCAGAGTTTGCAGATAAGTAATTATGAAGTATGTATTTTGCACACCCATGGGGACGATAGATTTTACCACTCTTCTGTTAAAACTGGCAGAATAAATTCATGGAACACTTGCTTCTAGAACATTAGTGGGTCACCTAATTTTACTTATGGACTAACAAATAGTAGTGTTAGTTCTCCTTTGCAGCTGGATTTCTCTTTCTAATACTGTATTGGTGCGTGCCTAAAATGTAAAGCAAGTAAGGATCACTCCCAATTCACCATATTGGGGTAGGTATGGTAGTACTGTTGCTAGAAGTTGGAAGCAGTGGTGCCCTAATCACGTGATTTTATACAAAGATTGGTATGGTGAAGGTACAAGAACATAAGATACGTAACACTACAGTTTCTATCATAGGCCGTGCCAGATGTTTAGACATAATAAGGGTCAAACACTTAGCATTTCCTCTATTCCAAGAATTTACTTGATATGAACTATATACTACAGTTTCTATCAGAGGCTGTGCCAGATATTTAGATATGGTAAGGGTCAAACATTTAATATTTCCTCTTTTCCAAGAATTTACTTGATATGAACTATATCAATAGAAACCACTAGTTTTTGAGAAACAACTGATTGGTAAAAACCTTGTACACAGTTTAGCCAAACCTTCTCTTAATATTTGTGGATTTTGAAAGCTTCAAATCTTTAATGAACTGTATCATTTTTTTTACCGTATTGATCGACTAGTTAACATTGTTTGATAATATGATGAAAGATTCCTATGTATAATGAGTGTGATTGTCAATATGATCTGATTATATTTAACTTTCATGATTTCAGGAAATGCAACTTTTATCAGATGTTGAGCTTCCGGGAAGTCACATAGATGAATATGTATCGAGGCTAAGTCAAGTACTAGCATTAAAAGCAACTAGTGTGAGGAATCTGCAGCGCCGACTTGCAAGGTTTCAGAAAAATCTGAAGGACCAAGATATATTAAGCCGGAAATGAACTGGATTGACCATAATAAATTATGCATCCAGAAACCATACATTTTTGCCATGCTTTGCTTGTTGATGGTAAATTTTGTTGGTGGCATTAAGTGCAAGTATAAGTTCTATTACTGTTGTTGCCTCCTTGAGAATGTCTATTTTGGTCTTCAGTTTACCAAAATTGCAAGTTTGTAGAGAATGATATTCATATCTATATTATATTCTGTACGGAAACCTACACAAAAATCTGTAATTCAAAAGTAGCCTGTATATGAATTTTCATTCTGTAAGCAACTAGTGTGATGGAGTTGACTTGCCAAAATTTACTCGTTAATTTTTTACCGGAAAAGCATGATGTCAATGTGAGGGATGCAAGCTCCCTTTGAGTTGATTGAAAGCTGAACTCTTAATATATTTCTATTCAAATTCTTTGTTTATTAATGGGCTTTCCCTCGGTATGTGCTATGCGGTTTAACACTCTGCTTATAGTAGCTATATACATGTTTTGTGTATATGATGCGTAGAAATGGCCAAAGGGATCCAGTCATGCATTGAAGGTACAGGTAGCTTTTGCGGTCACCATCAAGCAAAGATGCCAATTTAGTGTATGAGACACATCTTGTGGAAGTTCATAAGGGGATTGTTTTTGCATTTACCTTATATTATGAAGTACTCTATAAGTTGTATCCATTTTTTCAGACAAGGATGCTCATTTTCGAGGGCTGTTCTATTTTTTGAATGGGCAAATTTCAATGGGAATTCAAATTATTGGCTGGCAAGGTTTATAAAATGAAACCTTTAAGTGGTATCAAGGATAGGTGTTCAAACGCCAAATATTTTTTATGATGATGCAAAGGTATATAAACACGACATGCAATTTCTGGTTAGTGATTTTGTTAAAAAGAGTTTCCAATTCAAGGCAATCGATGAATGGTAGCACGGAAATGAATATAAAAATTGAAAAAATATATTTTATGGTGGGATATACAAGGGAAGGAAATATCTTCTATTATATCTAAGGGTGGTTTAGAATGGGCTAATGAGCAACTGACGTTTTTTTTTAAAGGAAGGGGCTGTGTTTTTGATTCCCTCTAGTTACAAGATTGGCCAAAAATAGATTTTTAAATTCTGTTTTAAGAAATTTTGATAATCGTTGTCCGAAACTTTATGGTATAGATGTTGCTTATTTGTAAACAAAACAATTTTGTATTCGATTTGAGGAAGTCTTATTGTCCATGCTAGAGCAACAGTGCTAGCAAACAAGAAGAAGCAGGCTTCTTTTATTGTTTGATTTAAGATCCAGAAACAATCTACTTTAAAGCACTTTCCCCTGGGACTGAACACGAGTAAGATGTTGCGAGGCATCTAGACTATTGTGCACGTTGACAAATCTAACATTTATCTGATCAAATGTTGGCATTAAGGAAAACTGTTTCATCCACTGTAAACTTACTGAATTTAATAGCCCAAATCTAAAGAGATGCACTAATCTTATTGCTTTAAAGCAGATGGTAAGCACAATGGTAAACTGTTTCATCCACTTTAAACATACGGAATTAAATAGCCAAAATCCAGAGTGATGCATTAATTATATTGCAGTAAAGCAAATTGTAAACACCAAGGCAAACTGTTTCATCCAGTGTAAACATACAGAAGTTTACACTCAATTTAATTGCCCAAATCCAGAGTGATGGTAAGAAGGGCGTATGGTAAAAGAGCACCAGATGTTTTGCACCTAATGCCATGGAATGCACGAGACATTATATATCAATTGCAAGATCTGGTTAGTATGATTGTTTTAATGTTTTTTTAATGATAATGTCTTGGTGGCTTGAGGATTGATGGGTCCCTCACCCTTCATTAAAAAAGAATAAGTCTACAAACAACCTTTAATACATTGGATAAAAATCCATGATATGTCAAGAAGTGGACCACATCCACACAACCAACAAACCCAAACAACAAGCCAAAAGAGGCCTACAACCCAACCGGCAAGCAAAAATCTCCATGAAGCACAACCATCCACTTGGACAACAAATCCCAACCACCAAGAACTAGAAACCCAAAATAGGCTCTAATGATCCTACCACCAAGCACAATGCATAGTCACCAAGGGAGCTTCACTAACTTGCCATTCCCTGGCCAAAGCCATCCTTCCCTTGCGACCAATCCTGCAACCCCTATGATCCTCCCTCCCTTGGCCCTCTAAGAGAGTGAAGTGTCATGGAAAGTGAATCGGGGACCTTAAAGAATTCGTCAATAATCCCCCAAGTTAAGGCTGATAGGGATGCAAAGCGTTGTTTATGAACCTTCAAAGGCACCTCAGTGTTAGATTATTGATATAAGGACCGCAATATATTTTCAAGAATAGGAAAATCACATGAAATATATTCCCCCTGGTAAGCACAAAGAATTTTGCTAGCATTTAATTTTTATATATTCGCATAACTGGGTTACACAAGCTTACTTTGTAAAAGGATCTATCAAATTGTTGGCTGTGAGAATAAGTTTGGTTTCTTCACCAACTACTGCTATGGTAGGCCTGAATGAGTGTAATTTATGAGGCATTTAATGGCCAACAAGATCTATAGGACCAAATCTTTTCTGAAAATAAATTGACATAGAAATGAGATATAATCATTACTCATAACAGAGACCTATTGGCAAAGACTCGAATACTAGTCTCAAAGGAATCTTTATGAAACATATTTGATTATTACCCTTGTAAAACGACACTAATTGTTATTCAACTTGAACTTAGTACTCAACCACTTTTCTAGACATCCTTACCACAATCCTTTAAAAGCAATAATTTCATGCACTCTTGTAAGTGCCATCTCGACGAAAATATAAACAGATTCATGTTAATATCTCATCTCAAAAATTAACACTATACAAGTGTTTTTTTTTGAATCTTCAAATGCTTCTGATAACACAAATCTCTAATCCCATGCAGCTGAAGGCATGAAGTAAAATAGAGTAAGAATCAAATTATTGGGCCTCATATAGCTCTCCATGTCTGACAGTCTATGAGACAATGATTCGAGTATCTTGATAAGATAAGAAAATAATGAACATAGTCTACATAGCAAGATTGGACAGAATTACAGATAAAAACATTGTGATTCATTTTATAGATGGTTTTCATCATCGACTACAATATTACATAAAAATGCTCACATGGGTTCGCAGAATCATAGGAAAATTACTTGCATCTTTGCTTTGTTTTAGCGTAATCCACACCATTTTTTATCGTTTCAATGACAAAAATAAAATAAAATAAAAAATTCAATCATCCATTCAATATTTTCTTCTTGCGTAGCCCCTTTCTGCCAACATTCAGTTCTCCAACGACCATGTAAGTCAAGGCTTTTCTAACTAACTATTATGCTCCAAGCCTTGAATGTGTTACCCAATGTTGTGATGTGAAATAATCGAGCCAACATTGTGATGCAAAATTAAAATTATCTTTGAATGCATGCATGATATCACATGACTACGTGGATACACATGTTTTTTTTTAAATTTTATTTGTGTTTGATTACTTTGATTCATGTGAAATTTTAAGCCAATCAATGCACAACAAATAATATTATTATATTTTATCAGTTAAAAAACTTTCAACTTACCTATTAAAAGGTTTACATAATTATATGCACACAAAACAAAGATATTTGATTGATTGAAAACTCATGGTTTAATCACATGTTAGAGTTAAATGATGCCTAAAGTATCCATTCCGGACTAATAATATAGAATAATTTGAAAGAGGAGCATGTATATTTATTGATATTTAATGAAAAATGACGGTGATAAAACATTAATGCAAATATTTAAAACTCATTAAATATTATCCCAATAAATATAGAAAGATAACACTTTTGAATCCAAAATGAAAGATATTTATTTTGTTAACATTTTATTATGTTCATATCCATTATGGACCCTACAATCATTGGCACAATTATTCATTTTGTATTTAACCCTAAAATTAGGTAATTTATGCTAGATGTGTCTTTTATGGTGAAGCCATACCAATTTTCACCTAATATCTCGGAGGACTTTTGTCATGTGTAGGGTTACTTTTGATATTCTTGGATTTCTTTAAAAAAATTTAGGCGTTCCACAATATGACACCTATACTTATTATTGAATGTTTAGGCATTATTTGATCACTATGAATGCGACATAGAGAAGATGTGGGTGGCTTCTATCTAAAAATTATTTAGATCTCCTACAATCTAACATTTTAACTATGGTCTTCTTTGTCCGACGATAGTGAACATAAGCTACAAATGGGTTGGGTGACTACGAGACAACAATGGAGATAACTATGATCTCCCTACTAGGTGATTGGTTACAAAGGCAACCCCTCATAGTGTAAACTATGTCTATGTGCCTTCTCACAAGTAAGAGTGGTTGCAAGAATTCACCATGATTCCCTCAAGTGTTCAAATAAATGAACATATTGTCACACAGAGCCACACATTAATATCTAATAAAGTGATTGGTTGAATGAGGTACAAAATTAGGGAAAATCTAACCCCAAATCACATTATGTTGTTACAATTAGGTTTCAAGGGTTGAATTTTCTTTAGTTCAATGCACCATTCATCCAATTAAATGACTGGTTGAACGGGGCATTCAATTAGGTAAATTTGAGCCCAAACCTTATTAGGTTGTCGTAATTAGGTTTCAAGGGCTTAGATTTTCCTATTGCATTCCCCATCCAATCAATAGAGTGATTTATTTATTGTGGCACTAAATTAAGTCAAATCGAGCTCAAATCCCATTAAGTTGTTGCAATTAGGTTTTGGGGCCTCTATTTTCCCTCATTGTGTCCCTTATCTAAACAATTGACTGATTGGTTAAATAGGCTACTCAATTAGGGAAAATCGAGCTCCAACTCACATTAGGTTGTCACAATTAGTTTTAGGGGTCTCAACTACCCTAATTGTATCCCAAACGAAAAAAGTGAACATCTGGTTGAATAACACTCTCAATTAGGGAAAATTGAGCCCCAATTCACATTAAGTTGTCACAATTAGGTTGCAGGGGCTTGATTTTACATAATTGTGTCCCCCATTTGACCAATGTAATGATTGGTTAATTGAGACATTAATTAGGGAAAATCAAACCTCAAATCACATTAGGTTGTTATAATTAGGTTTCAAGGGCTTGATTTTTCCTAATTGCATTCCCCATACAATCAATGGAGTGATTGGTTGAATGGAGTACTCAATTAGAGTAAATTGAGGCTCAAATCATATTATATTTTCACAATAAGTTTTAGATGCTTGGTTTTTCCTAATTGCATCCCCCATCCAACCAATTTTGTGATTGGTTGAATAGGGCACTCAATTAGGAATAATCGAGCCCAAATAATATTATGTCGTTAGAATTGAGTTTTGGGGGCTTGATTTTCCCTAATTGCATCTCCCACCTAACCAATCAAGTGGTTAGTTGCATTAGGCACTCGATTTGGGAAAATTGAGCTCCAAATCATATTAGGTTGTCACAATTAAGTTTTTGGAGATTAAATTTTCTTAAATGTGTCCCCCATCCAACCAATCAAGTAATTAGTTGAATGGGGAACTCAATTAGGAAAAATCAAATCCTAAATCACATTGGGTTGTCATAATTAGGTTTTGGAGGCTTGATTTTACCTATAATTCAACCAATTGAGTGATTGGTATAATAGGGCACTCAATTAGGGGAAATTGACCCCAAAATCATAATAGGCTATCCAAAATAGGTTTTAGGGGATTTATTTTCCCTAATTGCATCACCCATCCAACCAATAGAGTTATTGGTTGAATGGAGCACTCAATTAGGGAAAATTGAGTGCTAGAAATCACGTTAAGTTTCAAAGGATCAATTTGCCATATATGTGTCCTGCATTTGACTGGTCAAGTGATTAGTTGAATGAAGCACTTAATTAAGTTTAGAATAGCCCAAAATCACATCAGGTTATCACAATTAAGGTTTGAAGGCTTGAATTGGCCTATTGCATCATTATCAAACGAATAAACTCACTAATTTAGTCTAATACTAAAGTCAGGTGAAATATAGCAACAAAGTTGCCTTTAGAAATAGCCCATTAACATCGCCTCCTAAAAAATTACATAACGTCATGAAAAGGATCAACTTAAAGTTGTGAATCAAATAATCCAAAAAATCATATTTGAAAAATACCAAACGTTACCTCTAAAGGTACCTCGACATCATTCTTAAAGATCTCTAGTTATCACATGCTAAAGACACTTTAACATCACTTCTAAAATCACACCAAAGTCACCTCTAAAATCACCCTAACATTGCTAAATAAATTCAAGTTTTCTAAATACACTCTAATATCACCCTTTATAGATACCTTCCACCTACAATTTTAAATTTAATTTAACAATTCTATTTTCTTAAAAAAAATCTTAAATAACTTTAAAAAGCGATTTCAAATGATGTAAATGTTATATTGAATCTAAAATAGTGTTTGCCCATAAAAGAAAAAAAAAAAAAAAAATTCTTAAAACAATTCCACCATAAAACAATACCTTTTGAAAATAAATTATTACACATTTTAATGATTGCTATCTGAACTCTATTTGGCTGGAAATACTTCACTAGCACTTGCTCATAATTCACATCCAAAGTTCACCAAAATTACAAAGGAATGTTAGAATGGAAACAACATAATGTTTTCATAAAACATTCCACATTCCACACTTTCTTGTTGTAAGGAACCAAGGGAGTACATGGTTTTACATCATTACTTTTTCACAATTTATTCTAAGGCTGTATAAATTTTATATTCATTCATCTGAGTTTATTTTATAAATTCGTCATAGCTTATTAGTATTTGTCCGATATTATTTAGCAAAATAAAAATGACTTGTACATTGTATATTTTTCATTTGCTAATGTTTTATAGTTTTTTATTAATTTTTTCAATTAACATTAAATCGTGAATAATTTATATAAATTGCGTCAATAGAAAACGTTTTATATGTTAAAAAATGTGGAGCTTGGTCGAAGTTGGGATTTTTTTAAACAAATACCATAGTTTGCCAGCAAAGAACATCTATGGCCTTCGTGTCAACTAAACGGCTCTGCAACGATTTGGGGACGGAAGGAGATCGAATTGAAGGCCACCTACTTTGAATCCTCATGCAAGAAGAAGCATGATTCCAGTAACTTCTTCATCAAGCGTGTGGCTCAATGACCCATCTGCAGCTATGGCAAGAGAAACTGGCAGTTTATATCCTCATCAATCTTTTTTTCAGGCCGAAGATTTACAAGGAAAATTAGAAACATCAATAGAAATGCTGCTTATTTCAGAGTGGAACCCAGGCGATGCAGTCATTCAGCCAACAGATTTTTCTTCCTCCACAACTACTACAACATCTGGTCTACCTTAAATTTTATCATCAACAACTTTCTCTGTTCACTCATATTTTTGCGTGTTTTGTATATCCCTCTCTTACAGGAATGCACCACAGGTGGTGCTATGGAAGATGGAAAATTGATACACGTTCGGCTAATTAAAAGCGGAATTACGGGAAAGGATGTATATTTGGAAAACCAGGTTCTTGACATGTATGCCAAGTGCCATCGTTTTGAGGATGCACGCCAAACGTTTGACAAAATACCTGAACAAAGTGTGGTGTAGTGGACTGCTCTCATTTCAGGGTATGTTCAGCATGGGAATGCTAAGGAGGCTCTAGAGCTGATTCACAGATTGCAATGGACAGGGATAAGGGCCAACCAGTACACTTTGGGGGCCATTCTCAGTGCCTGTGCATCAGTAGAGGATGCTTTCCAAAAGGGCAACATGATCCACATATGTGCAATTAGAAGTGACAAGATGATTCCTCGACGTGCAATTAGAATTGGCAAGATGATTCATGGATATGCAACTAGAACTGGATTTGAGTCTGATGCCATAGTAGGGATTGCTCTTAGTAGTATGTATGTGAAATCTGCGAAAATGGAGGATGCAAGCCAAGTGTTTGAAAAAATGCACCTGAATCTGTTGCCATTCTTTCTTTTCGTATTTAGATGAAGATGATTATGTTTTTGATTCTTCAGAACTGTCTTCTGAACTGCTCTTAGGCATAATATCTTATAACTCGGGCGTATCTGTATCCCTTTATTTTGCACACGACTTTGTCTTTTTACACCAATCATCATATTGGTGCTTGGCATCTGATAATGCTCTTTCATCTTCTGAACTGTTTTTTTCCTCGTCATATTAACAATATCATTTTCAAAGAAATAAAATACACTATGTTCATTATATTATTAGTGTCTTGAAGAGTTGCAACTTTCATATGCCACGACACTAAATCTGAGTTTTAATTCACACCAGCAAGATATTTCCCAATTTTTCTATCAACAGAGCAATTTCAAGCTTAACATTTCATGGTGTTAGCTCTATACCTTAGTCGATTTTGTAGAAGCTTTCCAGAATGAATTAGCATTGAGCAGCTCAGCGGGGCCCTCAAGAAGTTTACAGAATAGTGAAGCTACGGCTATGAATACAAAGAAGTTAAAGCTCGCAGAAAGAATACAATTTTGTGCAAGCATAATCAAGCTCAAGTAGACAAAGATAGTGCTACAACAGTTATCGCTGCCCTAAGTCCTCTGAAATGATATTTAGGCACGCATTTATGGAGGGTTTCTGCGGTAAGGATTGATAACAAACAATGCATCCAGATGGTTCGACTTGCGTCTTACTTAAGCTAAGCCACCTACCCCAAAGATGCGGATGGATTGCATGAACTTTCTTCTCAACTTATCAATGTAGTTTTGCCTGATGGAAGTTCCAACAGAGGCCCCCTTTTGTCTTTTGTGAATGGGGTATGGGCGGATCAGTGCATGGCCTTGAAGCCCAGTTACAGAGATCTTCTGAAGAAGCAATATAACAGTGAAGCTATCTCGGTGGATTTTATAAATAAGGTACATGTTTTTTTTAATCCCCTTGATGCTTATTTATGTGCATTCTATTGCCTTTAGTGTGTGTAAATTAAAGTGATTTTAGTCTAATATCTGTGTTTTCGGATTCCCCAGTTCAATGAAAATTTATGTTGCAATTAGTGGCTAGAATGTGGAGATCTTGGTGGGTTTCTTGTACATAATCTGGGTAATTCTGCAGGTCTGGCATTGCAAAATGTGTGCTTGCCTTCGCTTTTTTAATTATCGCATGAGGTTTACTAAAGTAGCGAGTAGAACCAATATCCAACTAGGTAGAGGGCAAACCCTCTTCTTGTGCACACAGTGTAAGATTTGAGATTGCTGGACTTTTTTAGTTTGCAGCTTTGATGAGGAATTTCTTTGCAGCTAAGCATAGAGGAGCCTAATAAACTAGGCCCCTTGAGTTAATATTCGAGCCTCGAATATCATCAATTCAAGATCAAAGATTCGAAACTGAAATCACAATTGGGTTTACGCAAATCTGTATTAAATTAATGCTGAATCGTCTTTATTTACGTGTGAACATGGCATGAATCTTTAATGAATCCGCTCAATCTGGATTAGGTATATCATATAATAATTAATTCCAGGTTTTCTGCATGTTATTATGGTGGTAGACACAACCAAAAGTTAAAAACTATAATCATCCGTAGGACACACTATAATAAACTGTTGTTTCATATTTTTGAAGCAACTGGCAAGTGCCTGAATTCTTCTGTCATTTTGTTGAATTTTCTGAGGCAAATGAAGTACAATTATTTTCGAATGTATAGGTAGGCAATATTAATAGTTTATTGTTTTTTTGCAGTTGCCACTAAAGTGGAAATAATCAGTAATATGGGTGGTCAATCAAATGATTTAATTTCCACTATTTTGTAGCATAGGGTTTTAAGAGTTGCACGTATGTTAACCGTTTGCTTTTGCAAACACTGCAATATGTGTCAGGTTAACTGACTCATCAGGGGTTGTGGGGCTGGCTCAACAGATGTGAGGCCATCTCATGGAAGACACTGGGAGACCAACAAGATGCAAACAAGAGGCATTCGGATTTTCCAGTCTCCAAGTTCAATGCAGGGAGAGGTACTAAAGCCATCCACGACACTTGTTGTAAAGTAATTGATAAACACACCTCCATCCCATAATCTATACATGTTTCCAATTTATATGTTTTTAGTACAACATCTGGAAAAATCACTATTCACTTATTTTGATGGATATTTTATTTTTCAATTTACAAGAGCATTAGAATTCTATGCAAATTATTTGCTACCATTCTACTCGGTGCTTCTTCGAGGTGAAGCATGCAAAAAAAAAAAGGAATCACTGGTCCAAAACACCCACACGAAGATGAATCCACAGTGGGTTTATCATTAATGTCGGTCTCACAACATTTCTTAATTATGCGACACAGAGTATGATTTGCAGTAAACTGCAGGGTGTGCAGCCCCTGCCTCGTGACAGGGCAAGTATAATTATTGTACTCATATACCCACTGCTCTATGTTTTCTCTATCATAAGTAAAATAACCTTCATGGATATGGAGTATACAAAATGATCAGGGACTTCCAATTCCATCATTTATTTCTAACACAAACCCTAAGTTTTATGTCCAAATTATAACACTCAATTCACAACATTTCGATTATATGTATGATGCATTTGATTATCCAGTTTTTTTCTTAATGATGAATTTCCACGAAGATCACTAACAAGTCCTAGCATTGGCTATTTTCAGACATTATTTAACTAATTATATTTAAATAGTCCAATTGAAACTATTTCTTCCTACTACGACAACAGCCCCATGGTGGGGGCAGTTAACTGATTTTAATTAGAGACAACTGAGAAATTATAGGAGTTTATTTTTATTTAAGGTTTCATTATTTTTTTAATTTTCACTACAAGGATATATATATATGGTCTCTTGGATTATTATTTTTTATCTAGATGCTGAGAATTTTTTGGAGGCAATCACATCCAGGTATGCCATATAATATAAGAAATGTTGGAATTTTTGGAGTAGGTGGAATAAATTTTGTGCCCCTCACTACTTCCCTTGGCTAGGAAATGAGCCCTGAAGCATTACTACTGAATTTTTTTCGAAAGGTTTTTTTAAGTGGTCAAATTTTTTAAAAAAACCATAGAACCCCATTTCTTATTTTTGTAGAAGCAGTAACCCCTAGCATGGGATCCCGCTCTAAATAGTCTATCCAAGTCGTCGCTGAAGGGAATGCACAAAGCTCGTCTTCTTTATTGTTTTAGCAAAGATATTAACAAGCAGTTACCACGAGGGTGCAAGGAATGCCAGGGGGAATGTATATTTGATTTTCATTTTTTTTTGGTGGTAAGTGATCAATTCTCACATTTGAAATGCTAACAATTAACTTGATCACATTATGATTTTTTTGGTGGTAAGTGTTTTGAGTTGATGATGTGGACACCCCCTACTACTTGAGAATTAAGCCTACCAACTCTCCCTAGCACCTAAGACCAATCGCCAATCGACCACCTTTTCTCTCAACCAGTGACTCCTTTATTGCAACATTCACATTGTAACATGAAGGATGTCCCGTTATGCATCCATGTGGCATGCACTTTGCAAAAGCTTCGGTACTCAATTCAACCATATTGGCATGAAAATTAGTCAAGGGAACAAATTGTCGTATTCGCATCAACAACATAGGGAACAAAATTCTTTTCTTATTATAAGGCAGAGCTATCTTTATTGAAAGCCAAAAAGCTACTGAAAAGGAAATATTTACTAGCAAAATTTATAAATCATGGGGTAGTACTTTTACCTTGAAAGTATGAAAAAGAAATTTCAGAAAGAAATATGTAAAAAAAGAAAAAAAAGGAAAGGGTTGTTTTTAGACAATAAATTTGTCAAGTTGAACATTGAGACTTAACGAAAGTATCAGAGAAAAAATTGACATAAAAGGAGAAATCTTACACATTCAATGGGTTGAAAAGACGTTCACATTCTTAAGAATATGAAACATACGCCATAAAACTACTTAGCCCTATTAACAGAGATGAATAACCCTTTGTATTTTCTAACAGAAACAATAAAATATTGCTTCTATTCCCATCGAGATTTCACTTATATATTCGAAATATATATTACAATTCTAAATGGAAACTTGTAACCTCATTTTTTGGTCTTAACAATTTAAAGATGATAACAATAACAATGAGGATCAAATACATTGAATTACGTAAAAAGACAATCCAAAAGGAGTCACTAATACAAAGTTTAGAAACACCTCTTTGATTGATCTTTTTGGAGTAGAATTCTAATCTCCCTTTACAAAGCTTTGCACAAAATCTCTCTGTACAAAACTTTTATTATGAGACCCTGACTTGTATTTATAGGCCAAAATAGGTGATTATGGTGCAAAACCACATTTTTTGCTTTTTTATAGAGTTGCAAAAACATCAATGATAAATTACAACTTGAAAGGGAGCAAAAGTGTTTTGAGCACTTGATACCACTTGAAAAAACATTTATTGTTTTTACATTGCTTGTAAATGTAGACTATCAAATTGTACAACTTGAAAAAACAAGTTGACAAAATTACAAAAGACATAATTTCTAAAAGTGACAACATACATTTGCAAGGGGAAATACAATGTGACAATTCAAATTAAGTGCAAAAGAAATATGAGAAGAAAATATTGGAATGCTGAAAACAACTTCAATCTTTTTGATGCTTCATTGATAACTCTTTCTCTTTCAAAAATTCATAAAATCTTTGGAGAAACATCCTTATCGAATCTTCATTTGGTCCATTTGTATACCTATATGCAATATTCATCGAACAGTTTTAATTCTCTCATCTCTTGAAACTTGTTTTGGAGTATGTTCATCTTCAAGTCAAGATTATCAATATCGACTTTGTATTTGGTCAATTGATGAAGTTTTCCCTGATCAAATATAGATATGGGATTGATAACTCCCTCAATGTGCTTTTTAAATTCTTTGATCATAATTTGAACTAAACAAGATTTCCACCCTAATCCCTGTCATTAACAAAAAGACATTTCAACCTTTTGACCTCAGTATCAATCTTCATCATTATGTCATTTCCAAGTGACTTTGCACTGTTGAATTTCTTAAGGCATTCTTGAAGTGATTGAATTTTGAATTTTTTAGCTCAGAGGAATTCAATCTAATAAATAACTTCTTAGTTTTTGATGACTCATTTTTCAATAAGGTCAAAAGAGGAAAATTTTGAGAATTCAATCAACTTAGGGATGAACTCCCAAATCTGTATTTCCTCTGCATACCCACTTTCTTTTACAATTACTTGTTCACATTTTGATTCGACTTAAGAGACCATTATCGTTACAATGAGAATTATTGAGGTTCCCTGATCAATGATCTCGATCCAATTTTTCACTGCATTGTCCATTTGACCTATCTCTTTCACCTTCTCCAACATCTCAGTGTGAAGACTTGATGAAACAATTGTTTGTTGAATTGGTTTAATCAACCTCTGTACCATTAAATTCAATTGTTCCACTTTTTTTTAACTCATCATTCGTTGTCTTATTCTTATCCATTTTTTCAAAAATGGTGCCAATTGCAAACTGTACATCTCCCTTCATCCCTTCTCTAGTAGAATTTTCCAAATAAACTCTAGATACTTGATAGTCTTTAACTCTGATTTTTGATTTATCTTTTTTAATTACAAGAATTGCCACTTCTACATATTTATCTTCTTTTTCATCTGTTACCACTCTTGAGATGGTTCTTGCTTTATTTGATCTTTTTGAAAAAGGGATTGAGATTGTCAAAGTCCCAAAGTCAATCTTCCCAAGTTCAACAACTTTTCTTGTTTTCTTCACCACCGTGTACAACCAATCTGACCTTGTTGGGATCGAAGGAGGTGGAGCAAATGTTGTGACTTGTAGGGGCAACACTGGTAGGGTGGAAGAAGGTGTCTTTTCAGTTGTGGCACCTCAAAAAGATGCTTATCCTTATTCTTATTTGCTACTTGTTTCAATAGAGTATTTGGAGAGGAGACAATAGGCAATTCCGGATTTGAGTGAGAAGATGAGGAAATAGGAGTGATCTCTTGCAATGGGAAAGTAGACGATATAGGAAGTAACATATTATTTAAATCAATAAATTGATGGGTTGTATTCTCTACAAGCTCTTGAAAATATAGGAAACTATCAAAAATAAATTATTGAGAAAATGAAGGATTAGGAGAAGAGAGATTTTCACCTAACCTCTTTATCTTGAGCTTGAAAACCCTTCATAGTGGAATGCCTTGTTGAATAGCTTTTGGTTCTTGTGCTTCCTCTATCACCAGAGGTTCTCCACTTGGATTTGCTTCATCTACTTTCTCTACTTCATTATGTTGTTATTTGTAGAAGCTACCACATTCATCCCACTCAGGTGGTGTAGCAAAATCAATGTTTCCAACATCTACTCTTTTACTCCTCAACCACTTGAGTCTTTTCAAGTATTGCCCTCATTCTACTTCTGAGAGAAGTAGATTATTTATTATTCCAATGGATTACGGGTAGTGGTTTCATTGCGATGTTTTTTTTTCAAAGATGGGATTCAATGTGACCTCATCATCCACCAACTGTATTGGTACATTCATTATGTCAAATTTGACTATTTGCTTCACGATAAACCATGAATAGTCCTTGATTTTGACCATATTTTCATCATTGTAGTCCATCTAGTAATCTTCAAAGTGTGAGAGATGTTGGAATGTAGGCCCAAGATTATGTTCAATTAAGCCTCTTATATTAAAAGTAAATTTGCTCTCAAAAGTCTTGAGATTGCAACGAGACATATTTTGCTCTAATTTTTTGGCTTTCATCAACGATGGACGAATGTACCTGTCAATAGAAATCAGAAATTTGACACCTGTTCTATGTCAACTCGTCAAAAACTTATGTGTTTCAACAAGTCTTATTAGTTTCATTAATGCTCATTTAACACTAACATATCGTGGAAGCATATAAGGAGCAATTTCATAGCCACTGGTTTTGAAATAGATGGAAGTCAAGAATTGTATGAACCAAGTCCCCTATCTGGGTATTTTCATGGTAGCTACCATTGACATCCTCGTGTTGAAAAGCTCATTCTCAAACAACTAAATGAAAAAATTGAATGAAACAATCATTGACCCTTTTGAAATGTCGAGGGCTTTCTTTTAATGCAAGTTGGGGATAAAAGTGATATGCTTTTGTCTTGCCAAAGTCACTCACTGTATGTAATTCGTGAAAATATCTTCAACTAGCCACATTATAGACAAGATAGGAAGTCATATAAAACTTTGATGTGACTTTCACTTTCATTAGTTGTTTATGGATTATAACACTGATTAGATGTTCCTAATTGAGAAATTTCATGTTTCTGTGAATGATTTAAATGAACCTACACATCAAAGTCTGAAAATTTTTCGCTGTTGGGCTCCCCACTATTATGTGCAAGTGTTCTTATGTCATTTTATTTTTGAAGTTAGATCTTGCAAGGTTCTTTAGGAGTCGTGTAGAAGAATATTTTGGTTTGGTTAACCACCCATTATTGACTTGCTTAGCATAAGAGACATTATTATTATCCCAAAAACTTTAATAAGATTCAGGGGTCAAATGCACAAAAGATACTTGATCTTGAAGGTGTAACATATTATCTATGTGTTATGGAGTCAAACTTGCCACCAAGTTACTCTATGGATCTCTCACTTTCATCGTCTTTGAATTATAGTGCTTTGCGATTATCAAAACCAACTTAGGAGATTGTATTGAAATTGGAAACACTGCAGCTTGTGTCAATCCACTATCGAAAATGCTCTGACCAAAATCAGTGTTATGCACTGCATTCATTCTCTTCCAAAATTTGTCTATGTCGATATGACCTAGATCGGTATTCGCAATATTTTTCACATTGGATTCCAATGGCAAGAAAGGTGTCACACCCTAAAATTGGTATTTCATGTTTGCTTTGTCTTTGTTCGGAATTATTTTTTTTGGAGTAAAGGATGGAGACATTAAATTTTATGAAAAAATAGACAATTGAGAGATATTTGCACAATGACTGTTTATTATTAAAATTGACAAAATAAAATAACTTAAAGCTAAAATAAATTATTAAAATTTTATCAAAAAGCTGTACTCACAATTTTCCCTGTGCAAATTACTTTAATGTTTTTTCGATACCTTGTATGAATTTTAATTTCTCACTCAACCACATTTTTCAATTTTAACTTCCGTTGTTTAGTCACCTTGTAATGCTATTGGATGGTCTCTCCTAACAAATGCAAACTAGCTAAAAAGAAAACTTGTAAATTTTGCTTCTTTCAATTTTAAAATTTCAATCCCTTTTCCCATTCGGGCAAAACACACAAAATTGATCGCGAATTGATTCCGCAAAATTTCAAACTTTTCAACCTGACATAAAGTTGTATGGCCTTTTTGAAATTTGAGCAAAATCAGAAAAAAATCATCTGTTACTTTCTCCAAATCTTAAAAAACCCATTCATATATTGAATTGTACGGTCCTTTTTTTTTGTTATGAGCCAAAAACAAATCAAAATCTGCAATTTTTTTTAAATTTTTTTGAAAACTTTTAATTTTTCATAGGGTGTATGGCCTTTTGGATCGAGGAAAGAAACAAAAACAAAAATTATAATTATGTGCTTGATTTAAACAATTCTTCTCTCCTCCGTAGCTGTACGTCGTCGTACGGTTTGCTTGCACAACAAAAGAAACAAAATTTTATCAAAATATGCTCTTTTTTTAAAGTATTTACATTCTCCGCCTGGGGTTGTCCTACAGCCGGTATGGCCTTGTTTTGGCAACAAACAATGACATTTGTTCTTTTTAATATTTTTTTTCTCCTTATCTCTCCTTCAATGGATCGTACGACATCATTGGGCTGAGAAAAATAAAGAAACAATTAAAATCTGATATGAATTCTTCTTTTTGACTTTATAATACCTTCCTTCTTGGCTGGGCGCCATACAATTTGGTCCTTAGTTGGTAAAAATAAGATAAAATTTGTTTTTTTTATATTTTATCTCACTTTATTCCTCCTTCTTAGGTGCCATACATCTCACTGACAGCGACAAACAATTAAAAATCATCTTTTTATGATTTTCAAATTTCTCTCTCTCTTCCATGAGCCATGCATTTCACTTTTCTTTTGCTCGCTTTTTGTATTCTTCCCTGGTAGCCAAGATGAAATAAAAAATTGATTTTCTTTGTAATCCCACTTTGCAAAATATTTGTCACAGCTTTGACATGCAACTTCAAAGAGCTTTTTAGAAGGGAAGACGTTTCAATTTTATCATGGTCCCCAGAAATAATGAGATTTTGCAATCGGAAAAAAAAAAAAAAAAGACAATTGCAATGTGAGTTTTTATTTGCATGACTCGAGAAAGCATAAAACAAATTTATACGATTCAAAGAAGTGCAAAATGAATTTGCACGGTTAGGAGAAATGTAAAGCTTACGTGCATGATAATTTAAAAAAAAAAGGATTTTATTTGCATGAGACGAAAAGTGTCAAAACAAATTTGTATTACTTAGGGAAGCGGAATATTCAAAAACAAATTGTAAAATTGAAATAATTAAAAATTATTTCAATGGATTTATTATTTGTAATTTACAATTGCACCACGTGCAAAATACAAAATAGAAGTTGTACGACTTAAAAAATTGTTGAGGCACTTTTGCATAACTAGAAAAAAAGTGAAAAACATTTACACAACTTATAAAAAGTTTAATAAACTTTTATAAATTATGGGGAAAACCAACAACTTTTTATTAGACGAGTTTGAAATTTTTTTTACATGGTTTGGAAGATAGAGTGTTTTTGTCTACAACTTGATTTTAAATAAATTAATTGATTGATATTAATCAATCAATTAATTAATTTTCAAAATCTAAAATTTTAAAGCCAGATTTTAATAATTAGCCGTTGAAAGTTTAATTTTTTTTGCTAATCTTTAAATTCTTGAAAATTATGATAACAACTAGCTCTGATTGGGATTTTGAAGCACAAGGGACAAAAAAAACTTAGACTTTGGTTTCACAGACAAGCATTTTGTTCATTGGGCATTGAAGTCTTGAATTTGACAATAACTTGATCAATTGAAAAGTCACTGATCTCCAATAAAATGATGGGTCTTCAAGCTATCAAAATGCTCACATGTTAATAGATAGTGCATGTGAAGACATTAGGTACTCAACTTGATAGATGTTATCACATATCCAAAAGGATAGTGTATAAGAGTGCATCAAGTACTCAGTCTGATAGTTGCTATCACATATCCCAAAGGATAGTGTATGTGAGGACATTTTTCATTATGCATTTTCACACAAACTAAAATATAAAGAAATAAAACCCTCTTAAACTTTTATGATTGACTTTAGATACAAACTTGATCGAGGAACGATCTTAGTTACCATGACACTCATATTACAAAATGAAACATGATTGAAAAACAAAAAACCCTAGAGGTGAACAAGGATATACATGTGATAATAACTTGTTGGGCTACATAGTCGTTGACTAGATATAATAGGTGAATTAACAAGGGTTACGAGGGAGATTTGTAACGAGATGAACCAACAAAGAAGACAACAAAAAATGAGGGAACAAACATGATACAAGTAAAAAAAATGAACAGAAAAGAAACACGATCAAAATTGTATTTACATATATACAAATAAATAATTACTTCTCACTGGAAATAGTGTTTGAGATATTGCCCACTGAAGGGCAATGGTAAATGAGTTCCATCCTGATACGTCAGATATAAAGTGTTATTGCTACATAAGTACCTGATTTTAAATGTATCCATCCAGAATGAATAAATTTTTTCGTGACTTCCCTTTTGTTCTCTACGACTATCCCAAAGTAGGACTAGGTATCCCATTTAGAATTATATTTTCTTTGCCTTGTTGAAAAATAACATTAACACGACCTTGATGTTTTGTAATTCTATCAACCATCTGTGTCCTCTCTTCTTCTAATTTTTATAGGTAGAATTTTTTTTGGTCCAGTGGGCTTTCAAAATTCGGATTCTCAATAGCTCTAGATAATTGTAGGGTAGGTAATTCAAGAGTTATAAGAATTTCAACGTCTATTACGTATAACAATTGGAATGAAGACATCCCAATAGTTTTTTTAGGTGTTGTGTGATCTGTCCAAAGAGCATTATAGATCTTTTTATGCCAATTTCTATGATTTTTATCAACTACTTTGCGTATGATTATGAATAGGTTCTTGTTGTTTGACTCAGCGTGACCATTCCTTTGAAGATGATAGTTTGATGAATGAAACAATGAAATTATATACCCATAACAAAATGCAATCATCTCTAAAGAATAAAAGTTAGAATCATTGTCTATAACAATCTTCTGTGGGATTCCATATCACACAAAGATTTTTTTTTGATAAAGTTACAAATGATCTCGGAAGTTGTTTGCTTAACAGGAATGACTTCTACCCGCTTAGTAAAGTAATCTTATGTAAGAAAGTGAGTGTGACTTGCGCTCAAATGAGGGCTCAATGTCCCAATGAAGTCCAATCCCTATTACTAGAAAGGTTTTTCCACTATCACTGGTTGAAGAGGAAGAGCTGCCAATTCAGATTTTCTTATAAATTACTGACACGCTTCACACTTCCTCACCCATTCAAATGAATCTTAGAAAATGGTTAGCTAATAGTAATGAGTCCTAAGTATCTTATAGGCTCTTACTTTCGTAGAAAAGTGCCCTCTATAGGCTTGATCATGAAAAGTTTGCAATAGTCTTTTCGGTTGTTCTTTATCAACACACCTTAAGAAGAAGCCATCAAAGATGTTATTAAAAAGAGTACCATCCCATGTAACATATTTTTTGGCATGTAGCATGACTGTTATGCGTTGCTTAACATTCAAGTGTGAATGACATTTCCTATATGTCTAGAAGAAAGGAATGTGAGAAAGTTATTCATTAGTAGAATCAACAAATAATACTAGAGGACATTCATTGTCATCTTGCTCATCAGAGCATGTTGAAGATTTCCCTGCTCTGTCATAAGTTGACACAATACTTTTCCTTGAACTAGATTTGTGGGCTTGATCTCAAGATCATACTCTTGAACTTTAGTTATCCAGTTTCCTCTTTTAGAACTTGGTTCCTGTTGAGTCAAAATACATTTGACAGTTGTACTTGGAACCATTACCACAGAATGTGAATGTAATATGTAATATTGAAATTGTTTGACTGTTTTTACCACTGTATAGGCATTTTTTTATTCAAGAGAATATTCCAACTCGTAATCTTTGAAATTACAACTTATAAAGACAATTAGAGATTCAATACCTTCATTATTTTTCTGAATCAATATTGCTAAAAGTGTATGATACGAAGCATAGCAATAAATAATAAATTCTTTCTTAAAATCAAGACAAACCAATGTCGGTGTGAGAACAATAGCAACCTTAATCTTCTCAAATGCGTCTTTGCCTTCATTATTCCATTTGAAAGAAGGTTTCCTTTCATAATATCTATGATATGTTGGCGAGCTCAACAAAATCAGGGAAGAATCTTCTCAAAAAGTTCACTTTACCAAAGAAAGAATGTACCCTTGGTTTACTTGTAGGTAGAGAAAATTTCTAAATTGCCTCAACCCTTTCTGGTTCAATCTTTATTCGTTATTTTAAAATAATATGACCTAGGAGTTTACCTTCAATCACTCCAAAGATGGACTTCTTGCGGTTAAGAAAAAATTTATGCAACCGACACTTTTCAAAAACTCTTTCCAAATGCGTATAATGATCTTCTCAATAGTGTTAGGTCATCGAGATATATTGCAAATATATAATTCTTCAATTCTTTGAAAGCAAGATCCATTGCCCTCTGAAATGTGACTCTTGTATTGATTAATCCACATATCATCTGCTTGTATGCAAAGGTACATCAGGGTGTTGTGAAAGTAGTTTTGTGTTGGTCTTCTATATTAACCTCAATCATATTATACCTTAAAAAACCATCAAGCGTTGAAAGCATCTCAGCAACAATTATTACTTGGAAAACTTGATCCATAACCGAGATCAAATAGTTGTCTTTGAGGGATGATTGTGATTTTTGGAATTGACACAAATTCTAATCTCACCATTCTTCTTACGTGTTGGTACTATGTTAGATACCCAAATTGATGATGGCTAGGAAAGATAATGTGAGCATCAAGCATCGTTTGCACTTCGATGAGAATTGTTCATGTAATTTTAGAATTGTATTGCCTTAGTTTTTGTTTGAAAGGCTTTACATCAGGGTTTAGAAGAATCGTATGTTGCATTTCTTTGGGGCAAAAAGATTTGAGGTCTGTGTACGAATACATGAGTATGCTAATACATTTGCAAATAACGCTGACAAACTTTCATTTTTCTTTAGGCGAGAGCAACACTTCCCAATATTAACAAACTTAGGATGTTCCTCTAATCCAATGTTCACTTTTTTGTAATCAGAAGAATTGCAATCCCCTTTTTGCATTTTACTCTTTATGAATCTATCATGTTTGTCAAACAATTATTCTAAAGAGACCAAACCTTTATGAATTTTGTTTTCTTTCAACTTGATAATGCCTTCATCATGTTCATCAAATATTCCTTCTTTCAATGTTTAAGTTGAAGATTCTCTATATGAAGAATTGGTACCTTCAAAATGCATATTTTTGAAGATATCCGCTTTCTCAAGAAACAAAATGATCTGCTTATAATCATTTAAAACTTATCAATTATCTGCATTAGCTGGGACACTTGGTCTTTATATTAGTTCGAATATATATTTATCTGTACCAATATTGACACGAGGAATCATCAAAGAAATGATACTACCAAAGGGTCAACTTTAGAGTTGTGTTTATGATGAATTATACTGATAGTGAAAGCATCAAATATTTATATACTATCATAGATTTTGTTCCTGTAATGTCTTAGATAATCATTCTTTATCTGGTATTGACCTTTGACTTATTTTACAACAAGCTCAACATCATTCAAGACTATCAAATTTCTGATTCCAATTTGTTTTACAACCTACAAGCCCTACAAAAGTGCTTAATATTCGGTTGTGTTGTTTTTACATTCAAATTTTAATTTATAAGAGAAACAAAATATTTATTTAGATGGAGATATCAATATCACACTTGCACCTGAACCTGTTGACAAATAACTACCATCAAATTCCATCATCCAAATATCATTTGGGTTTGATTGCATGATTTTTAACAATTCCATATCATTCTCTATTATCAGAAGATAATTATCAATTTTAGCAACTTCATATAAAATATCTACCCTAGGATAATCCACTTTCTGCATCGTATACTTTGTTTTTTATTCATGTACTAGGTATTGTTTGACCCCTTTGACTGAAATCATGACATGTGACAAATCTAGTTGGATCTTGCCTCCCGATTCTTTGCAAAAATTTCTACCCAAAAGAATGCCATAAGATGCCGGAATGTCTATGACCAAAATAGTGATTTTAATAATTTTATGAAGAAAAGATATCAAAGCCACTTGTGCATATTTTATCTGTCCAATGAGCAAAACTTATTTTACCTCAATGGAATAATAATGTCTAAAGGTTTTAGTACAGGTTAGGCTAATAGCATGAACAATTTAGTAGGCATGACATTGTTTGAGGCTCCCATGTCAATGATGCAGTTGTTGACTTTGCATCCTTTGGAGAATAAGGAAATACAGAATGAGTCAATTTTATTAGACTTAGAAGTGGCTATGGCCATTGATTTGACTTGATTTGAAGCAATAGGATTAGTTAGGATTTTTTTGGCATTGGATTTTAAAGTGTTGGAATTTTTGCCCTTATTGAAATCAACTAACCTATCTAATTGATCTGAGTATGATTTTAAGTACTTATCATGTGACATTTGGATTTTGGTTTTGTTGACATGATCAATTATGTCAAAAGCATGCAAATAATATGAAGGAATTTCAACATGGTGAAAAATATTAATATTGGATGAATTACCCTGTTAGTGGTTGCTTTCCTTTTTTCTGCACTAGTAGAGTAGTTCCTCGTGAGAAAACTTTTGGAGCTTCCTTATATGGGTTACTAGACTGTTTTTTCTAATTCCGAGCTCTAGTGAAAATTGCAAAGAACTGAATGTTCATATCCTTAACATTTTTTTCATAGTCATCTTCATTTATATTATATTCTAGGAACGTATTTACGGAGATGCTACCAAGTTCTTCAATCTCACACTATTGAAGGTCTGGATTTTCTGATTCATTTTCTTCTTCAATTTCTTCATATTCAAAAATCTCTTATGTTTCCAAGACTGCATTCATAGGTGCATTGGTGTTCTGTTGAGGGGCCTCAAGTGCAAGCTTTAGTTGAGGGGCTTGTAATCTAGGGCGATCTCTTTGAAAAGAAACATAATTCCTCCTTGGAATGTCTTAGTAAGGGATAATAATGGTCTTATGAGGTATTTGCTTCTGTAGGGCCATTTTGTTATTGACCATCTTCTGCAAGAGTTGTTGTGTTGAAGATTACCTTGAACTCTAAGCTTTACCTTTTGAAGGCTCCTTTTTTAGTTTTCCAATCATTATCATCTTATTCTCGACACCAATAGCCAATCCCTGAACTGCTTCTATATCTGTTACTTTAGCTCTCCTCAATTGATAACTCATCTTAGCCAATTGAGAGTCGATAAAAAAACGTTTTTTATTTTCATCTATCAATCTTACGATAGATAGTATTTTGTTTAAAAAATTATTGAATTTGGAAACAAAATCCATCACAGGGTCATAAACCTCCTTTTTTCATTTGTGTGAGTTAAGCAAACAATGCATGAACATCTTATGCCAGCTTAAATCTATTTTCAAACTTTGTCTTCATAATATTCTAATTAGTAACAAATCCTAGGGCAAGGTGGTAAAACAAATTTGCATCTCCATCATGAAGTGTTTCGACGAACAACTTGATGGAAACATATTCATGCTTGACACCCAAAATACCACATGCAACATTGAAAGCAACAAGGTATTTATCTGGATGTTGTTTCCCATCTTGATATAAATTTGAGAAGTTTTTTCTTAACCCTTTTGGAAGATCGTGTAATTTTCCCAAAGCCAACATGCCAATCACATTTTCTCATGATAATGCCATGGTTTCAAAGAATGCTTATAGGGGAATGACAATTCTTGATAGGACAAGAGCTTAGATTGTTAGAGTCCTTCCTTGAGGGTGTTTATTTTTCTCAGGGGTTGAAGGAAGACTAGTTATTCTTTTAACATTTCTTTGATGTTCAAGACTCAATTTGTAATTGATAAAAAGGGTCAACTTCACCTTTTGACTTACTAGCTCTAGTGAATCTCTTTTTTTCCAGTTTGAAAGAAAATTAATGGCATTGAGGTATAGGGTCAAGTTGAAGAGCTCTCAGAGCTGGTCTTTTTTATTATACTCTTCACGTAGCTATTGCTTCTGCTCTTCAAGCCAAAATGACTTGATCTTCTTATTCCTCTAGAACTCCAATAGCTCTATGAAAATGTGGCGAATTATTCCTATTATCCCAATCAAATGTTCTTAAATATGATGAAATATCTTATTGAATCTGAGTTACTCAGTCAAGATTAGGTTGAAGAACTGGGGTCTGCACTCCTTGAATTATCATGAGATGAATCTTCTCTTATGTGTTTATTTATCAAAACTATATAGGCAATTTTACTTGCTTGTCTTCTAGCTTGAATTCTTGAATTTATTTAAAAATTCCTCATGGTAATGGAAACACGTGTTTCTTCTATATCTAGTTCTATTCTAATAACATCAAACTGAGCATTACTTGTTCTATTGTCAAAGGCAAATGATCAAAGACTTGAAGCTAGATCTTCTTCCAAAGCTTCATCTAAATTCAAACCAGGTTGATGATCATGATTAAGACAGCCTAAAATGGTCATGTGATAGTTCACTGGTTATGAGTAGCTTGATGTTTTCTATGGGGTCTTCTACGTTATTGAATATTTTTGATTCTTTATGCATGATCAATTTTTTATTCAAAATAGTTAGGACAATTTAGAATTGGAACACATAAACACTATCAGAGTCCCATAAAATTTGTTTGATGTTTGAATCAATATCACTTTGGGTTGATTACTCCCAGTCTAGGTTAGACTGGTGAAGTGGTCCTTGAGATGATGGTAGAGTCATGTAGACCAAAAGGACAATATGGGTAGCACAAAAATTACATAAATGTGCTTCACGGTGGGTGCCAAAATGTTAGGAGACCCCTTATCCAACGGTAGCACAATTGATTACTTATATATGAGCAATTGAACACGGAATTATACCAGAATGATTAAGAAACTAGAAACATGAGACAACAAAGAATTTGAGAGACAATACACACAATTGTATTAGATAATACTAGAAGAAAATACAATAAGGAAGATGCCACTTCTCCCTCCACCTCAAAGGCTTGCCACACCTCAAGACCTTCTTCCCTCTCTCTCTTGCTCAACAGAAAACCAACTCTACAACCTGAGTTGCTATCCCTCCTTGAATGCTTCAGCTGATCTCCTTGACCTTACACCTGTAGATCTCCTTGACCTTGCTTGCTTCAATGCTCTTACTTGATCAATTTGATAATTACAATACATGCCTCATGGGTCTTTAAATAGAATCCCATGGTTACAAAAATAGAAATCTAACTACTAAAATTAGACACACAGCTCGCGACTTAAATTAGTCCCTTAGCATGCAAACACTCGGTTTAACTAACTGACTATTCGTAAACAGCAGTTCTGGACCGCACAGGCGACCGACGCCGCTCCCTGCTTGTCTGGTGCTGCCGACGTCGACCGACTCTCTGCCATCGCCGGTCTCCTTCTCCACTGCATCTGACCGACGTCGATCATACTGCCGACGCCGGTGGCTCTGGTTCTTCAGCATCCTTCCTTCATGTGTGTGCAAACAGTTGAAGCTTTTAGCTCCACACCTTAACAATCTCCCACTTGGAGATAAACAACTGCAACTTGTACCTGTACCTGTACACCATCTATTTTGTTCTTTAGGCCCTGTATCCCTCTTCAAAGTCACTCTTGAAGACCAACCACCACGCAAACCTGTGATGCTATACCTGTCACTTATGCCACAAGAATTTTGCTGCTCCCAAATTCTTCATGACATACTTCTGAACCAACTCTACCCTTAGCTCAGAAAACTCCCTGTATATGCAACCCTGCAAAAAGTAACACACTACAGTAACAGGATAATGTAGCTAATATTATCCAACCTGGTAAAGATAAAATACAATGGTCAAACCTCCATTGTCATGCAGCTAACTCAAGACCATATACCATAGCCTTCTGTCTCAAATGTCCATCCACTCTCTTCTCTAAAACGGGAATCCATCCCTCTATCCAGCTGACAACTCCACCAACAAATACCTGTTTGGCTCTACTCCAAGGACTCACACTCTTCATCCATGTCAAGCTCCCACTGTTTCTAGATTCTACCTGCATTGCTTCCTCCATCTTCCTAGTTCATGACTATCAGTAAGCAATAAAAGAAGGTGAACAACGAATATGAGGTTCACATACCTTTTCTGACCTCTGTATGGGTGTTTGAGACTCCTTGACAGCTAACTGTCCACCCATCATCCGTTCCAGTGATCGATCTCGGCCATCTCCCAGTCTGCTCCCGACCGATGTCGGTTCCCTGCACTGACCCTAACTGTCGACGTCGTTACTCCTGGCCGACGCCGATGTCCCCCCTGCCGACGTCGGTCCTGATGACCGATGTCGGACTTCTTCTGCCCGACCTACCAAACGTGCTGGTCTGCACATGACCGAAGCCGATGTCTGGATGACCGACGTCGGTTCCAAGTAACCGACATCGGTACCTGTGTGTTCTCGTGAGTGATGAATTCTTCATCCGCGAGCTCTTCTTGGATCAGATCTCTGTCCATGCTGCCCTGCTCAGATTTATTCAGTGCCTGTAATTGTTCTCTGGCCTTCATCTCCTCCATAAATACCAAGACATCCCTGTTCTTGTCAAAGCCTCAAATTTTCTTTTCCTGCAATGAACTCTATCTATGCTTTCTGAATTTGAACACATACCTTTTGAATCAAGAACTTCCATTCCCTTCCTATTCACGTGACCCTGCCTATTAGACCACATCTTCGAATCTATACCAGAAGTAGAATCAGTAGTACAAGTAGATAGATAAAGAGTACCTACTTTCTTACCTCTTGCTAAAACAAGTGCTCCCTTGGTAACCTTCCAAGAGTCCGCTGTGAGGGTTATTGTGCATCCCTCATCACCCAACCTTCCTACAGAAATCAAACTCTGCTTCAGAATTGGAACATGCATGACCTCCTTCAACACCCATGTGTTGTCAATCTGCAATCTCAGCTGCACTTTCCCTTTGCCAACTATCTGACAAGGCGTACCATCCCCTAAATAGAGCACTCTAAAGTCTCCCTGTTCATACTCATGAAACAAATCTCTGTTTGGGGATGCATGAAAAGATGAACCAGAATCTAAAATCCATGATCCTACTTGACTATTCAAAGAAAGTATGAGAGCATCCTGTACCACAATATTTGCATCCTTTGGTTCTTCAATACCTGCTTGTTGATTCTCTTTATCTCTCAACCAACACTCCTTTGTATGTCCTTTCTTTCCACAAAACCAGCAGGTAATACCTTTGGACTCGGATCTCCTTCCCGACCTTGATTTCCCTTGCTCAATCTTCTCCCTTTGCCTTCCCCTGCTTTCCGCACTTAGAGCAGTCCCTGATGATTCACCTGTGCTTCTCTTGCGTATTTCTTCATTCAAGATCACACTCACAACATCATCAACTTTTAAGATTTTAGAAGCAGATGCAGAATTACTTACTGCCATAACCAAACTGTCCCAACTTTCAGGCAAAGAACATAAAATCAAGAGAGCCTTTACCTCATCATCAAAAACAATATTGACTGAAGCTAATTGGTTTACCAAACCATGGAAATCACTGAGATGAGTATGTACCGAACCACCTTCCTGCATTTGCAAAGTAAATAGCTGCTTCATAAGGTATACCTTATTAGAAGCCGAGGGCTTTTCGTATAAATTCGTCAAGGACTTTATCAACTCTTCCGTTGTCCTGCACTGTGATAAGCTGGAAATCACAAACGCTCCAAGGCTCAACCTTATGGAACCGAGAGCCTTCCGATCAAGAACACTCCATTCTTCATCCTTCATATCTGTGGGCTTGCATGCAACCCCACCCAACGGTAAGTACAGATCTTTTTGATACAGATAGTCTTCAATCTGCATCCTCCAGTGTTGATAATTCTTGCCGTTAAACTTCTCCATTCGTAGCTTGCTTTCTTCTGCCATTGCTGAACTCCCACTCAATCAGAAAACCCTGTGAATGCCCTGTAATCAAAAACAATAACTTGCTTCCTGCAAACCGTAGCTCTGATACCAACTGTTAGGAGACCCCTTATCCAACGGTAGCACAATTGATTACTTATATATGAGCAATTGAACACGAAATTATACCAGAATGATTAAGAAACTAGAAACATGAGACATCAAAGAATTTGAGAGACAATACACACAATTGTATTAGATAATACTAGAAGAAAATACAATAAGGAAGATGCCAATTCTCCCTCCACCTCAAAGGCTTGCCACACCTCAAGACCTTCTTCCCTCTCTCTCTTGCTCAACACAAAACCAACTCTACAACTTGAGTTGCTATCCCTCCTTGAATGCTTTAGCTGATCTCCTTGACCTTACACCTGTAGATCTCCTTGACCTTGCTTGCTTCAATGCTCTTACTTGATCAATTTGATAATTACAATACATGCCTCATGGGTCTTTAAATAGAATCCCATGGTTACAAAAATAGAAATCTAACTACTAAAATTAGACACACAGCTCGCGACTTAAATTAGTCCCTTAGCATGCAAACACTCGGTTTAACTAACTGACTGTTCGTAAACAGCAGTTCTGGACCGCACAGGCGACCGATGCCGGTCCCTGCTTGTCTGGTGCTGCTGACGTCGGCCGACTCTCTGCCGTCGCCGGTCTCCTTCTCCACTGCATCTGACCGACGTCGGTCATACTGCCGACGCCGGTGGCTCTGGTTCTTCAGCATCCTTCCTTCATGTGTGTGCAAACAGTTGAAGCTTTTAGCTCCACACTGAAGTGGTCCTTGAGATGATGGTAGAGTCATGTAGACCAAAAGGACAATATGGGTAGCACAAAAATTACATAAATGTGCTTCACGGTGCGTGCCAAAAAATGTTAGCATAATTTTTTTTCATGGGAACAAATTATCGTACTCGTGTCAACAACGCAGGGAACAAAGTCTCTCTCCTATTATAAGGTGGGGCTACTTTTATTGAAAGTCAAAAACCTACTGAAAAAAAAATATTTACAAGCAAAATTTATAACTCACGAGGTAGTACTTTTAATTTGAAAGTACGGAAAAATATTTTCAGAAAGGAATATGTAGAGAGAAAAAAAAGGAAATGGATGTTTTTATATGATAAATTCATCATATTGAACATTAAGACATAATGAGAGTATCAGAGGGAAAATTGACATAAAAGGGTAAATCTCTCTCATTTAATAGGTTAAAAATGCATATTCACATTTTTGAAAATATGAAACATACACCAAAAAACTACCTAGCCCTGATAATAGAGATGAGTAACCCTTTTTATTTTCTAATAGAAATAATAAAATATTGTTTCTATTGTTACTGATATTTCAATTATATATTCAAAATATAAATCACAATTCCAAACAGAAATTTGTAACCTAATTTCTTGGTCTTAAAAATTTAAAGATGATATCAATAAGAATGAGGATCAAATACATTGAATTAAACAAAAAAATAATCGAAAATGAATAACTAACACAAAGTTTAGAAACACCTCTTTGTATTGATCTTCTCAGAGTAAAATATCCAATCTCCGTTTACAAATCTTTGTACAATTTTTTTTTGTTTAGAACCTTTATTATGAGGGCCTAGCTTGTATTTATAGGCCAAAATAGGTGGTTATGGAACAAAACCACATTTTTCACATTTTTATAGAGTTGCAAAAATATCAATGAGAAATTACAACTTGAAAGGGTGCAAAAGTTTTTTGAGCACTTGACACATTTGAAAATTCATTTGGTGTTTTTACACTACTTGTAAATGTATACTCTCAATTTGTACAACTTGAAAAAGAAAGTTGGCAAAATTACAAAAGACACAATTTGCAAAAGCGACAACATACATTTGCAATGAGAAATATAATGCGATAATACAAGTTAGGTGCAAAATAAATATGAGAAGAAAACATTGGAATGTTGAGAACAACTTCAATCTTTTTATTACTTCGTTGAAAACTCTCTTTTAGAAAGTCATCAAATTTTTTTAAAGAAACACACTTATCAAATCTTCATCTGTTCTATTCGTATAACTGTATGCAATATCTGTTGAGAAGTTTATTTTTTTTATATCTTGAAACTTGCTTTGGAGTCTGTTCATATTCAAGTCAAGATTATTAGCATTGGCTTGATATTTGGCCAATCGATGAAGTTTCTCATGATCAAATGTAGACATGGAATTGAAAGCACCCTGAATGTGCTTTTTAAAGTTTCAACTAAAACAAGATTTCCACCCTAATCCATGTCATTGACAAAAAAACATTTCAACCTTTTGACCTCAGTATCAATCTCCATCATTATGTCACTCCTAAGTGACTTTGCACTGTTGAATTTCTTGAGACATTCTTGAAGCGATTGAATTATGAATTTAGTGGTCCAGAGGAGTTCAATCCGATAAATAACTACTTCCTTTTTGATAGCTCATTTTTCAATAAGGTAAAAAAAGAAAATTTTGAGAATTCAATCAATTTAGGGATGGACTCCTCTTAGTTCTATATTTCCTCCATGTAAACAAATATCTTTGCTATTACTTGTTCATATTTTGATTAAACTTCAGAGACCATTGTTGTTGCCATGATAATTATTGAGGTTCCATGATCAATGGTCTTATCCGTCTAATATTTCATTACATTGCCCATTTGGCCTATCTCTTTCATTTTCTCCAATGTCTCAATGTGAAGACTTGATGCAAAAATTGTTGTTTGAATTGGTATAATCAACCTCATTATCATTGAATTCAACTATTCTAATTTTTCTTTTAACTCATCCTTCATTACCTTATCCTTATCCATTTTCTCAAAAATGGTGCCAATTACCAACTATACATCTCTCTTCATCCCTTCTCTGGTAGAATTTCCAAAATAAACTATAGATATCTAATAGTCTTCAACTCTGATTTATGATTTATCTTTTTCAACTATAAGAATCACCACTTCTACATATTTCTCTCATTTTTTCTGTTACCATTCGTGAGATGGTTCTTGATTTCTTTGATTTTTTTGAAAAAGGTATTGGGATTATCAAAGTTCCAAAGTGAAATTCCTTAGCTTCAACAACTTTTTTGTTTTCTTCACCACTGTGGAAAACCAATTTGATGGTGTAGTGCTCGAATAAGGTGGGGTAAAAGATGAGATTGGTCGGGCCAACATCGCTAGGGAGGAAGGTGTCTTTTCAATTGTGGCACCTCGAAAATATGCTTCTCCGTGTTCCTATTTTCTAATTGTGTCAATTGGAGTTTTTTGAGAGGAGACAACAAGAAATTTAGGATTTGAGGGAGAAGATGAGGAAATAGGAGTGATCTTTTGCAATGGAAAAACAAACAATATAGGAAGCAACATGTCATTTGAAGCAAGGAATTGCTAGGTTGTATTCTCTACAAGCTCTTAAGAATGCAAGAAACTATCAAAATGAATTTATTGAGGAATTGAAGGATTAGGAGAAGATGATATATTTTCACGTAACCTATTTAACTTGAGCTTGAGAATCCTTCACGATGAAATGTATTATTGAATAGCTTTTGGTTCTTTTTCTTCCTTTATTACCAGGGTTCTCCACTTAGACCTACTTCATCTATTTTCTATGCTTCATCATGTTGTTTGTATAATCTACCAAATTCATCATCCCCAAGAGGTGTAGAAAAATCAATGTTTCCAACATCTACTCCTTTACTTACTCAACCACTTGAGAATCCTTTCGAGTACTATCCTCTTTCTAATTTTGAGAGAAGTAGATTATTTATTATCTCAATGTACGACGGGTAGTAGTTTTGTTGCGATGCTTTCTTTTTCAAAGATGGGATCCAATGTGATATCATCATTCACCAACTACTTTGATACTTTCATTATGCCAAATTTTACCATTTGTTTCATGGTAAACCATTAATAGTCCTTGATTCTGACCATTTTCTCTTCATCATAATCCATACAGTAATCTTCGAAGTGTGAGAGATGTTTGAATATATGCCTAAGATTATGTTTAATTAAGCCTCTTATATTAAATGCAAATTTGATCTCAAAAGTCTTGAGATCTCAATGAGACATATATTGCTCCACTATTTTGGATTTCATCAACAATGGACAAATGTACTTGCCAATGGAAATAAAAAATTTAACCCCTATTCTATGTCGACCTATCAAAAAATTGTGTTTCAACAAGTTATCTTACCAGCTCCATCAATGCCCACTTATCATTGACATATCATGGAAGCATATAAGGAGCAATTTCACAACCATTGATTCTCAAATAATTGGAAGTTAATAATTGTATGAACCAAGTTCCCCATCTGGATATTTACATAGTAGCTGCCATTGATATCCTCTTATTGAAAAGCTCTTTCTCAAATAATTGATTGATAAAATGATTAAAAAAATCATTCACCCTTTTGAAATATTGGGTGCTTTCTTTCAATGCAAGTTGAAGATTGAAGTCATATAATTTTGTCTTTCAAAAATCACTCATTGTATGCAATCTATCAAAATATCTTTGATTAGACAGAATGTAGATAATATAAGAAGTCATATAAAACTTTGTTGTGACCTTCACTTCCATTAGCTGTTTATGGATTGGCATCACTGATTAGTTGTCTCCAATTGAGATTTTGTTTATTTTTGTGAATGGTTCAAATGAACCTGCATATCCATGTCTAAATTTTTTTCACTGTTGGGATCCCTGCTATTCTGTGCAATAGTGTTATTATGTCATTTATCTCATTTTTGAAATAAGATCTTGCAAGGTTATTCATGAGTTGTGTAGAAGAATGTTTTGGTTTGGTCAACCACCCATTGTTGACTTGCTTAACACAAAAGACATTATTATCATACCAAAAAATTTGAGAAGATTCAAGAGTCAAATGCACAAAATATTTTTGAACTGAAAGGTGCAACATACTATGTATGTGTTTTAGATTCAAACTTGTCACCAACTCACCCTGTAGATCTCTCACATCCCTTGTCTCTGAATTATAGTTCTTTATTATGACCAAAACTAAATCAAGTGACTATACTAAAATTTAAAATGTTACAGCTTGTGCCAATCCACTATAAAAAATGCTCTGATCAAAATTGGTTTGATGCACCACATTCATTCTCTCCCAAAATTTGTCTAAGTCAATATGACCTATATTGGTATATGTAATATTTTCCACATTAGATTCCAATGGCATGAGTGGTGTCACACCCTGGAACTGAGATTTCATGTTTGATCTGTCTTTGTTCAATTTTTTTTTTTTTGGAGTAGAGGATGAAGACATTAAATTTTATGGAAAAATTGACAATTGGGAGATACTTGTACAATGATTATTTATTTGTAAAATTGATAAAATAAAATAACTTAAACTTAAAAAAAAGTTATTTAAATTGTGTCAAAAAGTTGTACTCATAATTTTGCATGTGCAAATCACTCCAATACTTTTTCAATATCCTATACAAATTTTAATTTCTTGCTCAACCACCTTTTTTGATTTTAATTTCCCCTATTGAATCACCTTGTAATGTTATTAAATAGACTCTCCTAATAAATGCAAACAAGCCGAAAAAAGAATTTGCAAATTTTCTTTCTTTCAATTTTAAAAATTCAAACCATTTTTCATATTCATGCAAAACACAAAAAATTAATTGCCAATTGATTCTGCAAAATTTCAAACCTTCCAAGCTTACATAAGGTTATATAGCCTTTTTGAAATTTGAGCAAAATCAAATAAAAATCTGGTCTTTTATTTTTTCCAAATCTTTAAAACCCCATTCATATATTGAACCGTATAGTCTTTTTGTGGCATGAGCCAAAAACAAATCAAAATATGCAATTTCTTTTTGATTTTTTGAAAAACTTTAATTTTTCATAGGCCATATGGCCTTTTGGCTTGAGTAAAGAGACAAAAATGAAAATTAAAATTATGTACTTGATTTTTACAATTTCTCTCTCCTCCTTGGTTGTACGATTTGCTTGCACAATAAAATACATAAAATTTTATCAAAATTTACTCTTTTTAAGTATTTGCATTCTCCTCTTGGGGTCACCATATAGTCCTATTTATCTTGGCATCAAACAATAAAATTTGTTCTCTTTCTTCTCCTTATCTCTCCTCCCTCTATAGACCGTACGACTTCATTAGGCTAGAAAAAATAAATAAACAATTAAAATCTGATCCGAATTAACCTTGTTGACTTTCTAATATGTTCCTTCTTCGCTGGGCACCATACAATTTTGTCCTTGGCTGGTAAAAACAAGTTAAAATTTGTTTTTTTTTTAATCGTCTCACTTTATCCCTCCTCCCTGTGTGCCATACATCTCAAGACAACTGCAAATAGTTAAAAATAATCCTTTTCAGAGTTTCAAATCTCTTTTTCTCTCTTCCATGAGTCATACATTTCACTCTTCTTGGTAGGAGAAAAAAGAAAACAGATTTAAAATCCTCTTCTGCTCCCTTTTGGATTCTTCCCTGTAGCCAAGATGAAATAAAAATATGATTTTCTTTGTAACTCCAATTTAAAAAATATTTATTAGAGCTTCGGCATGCAACTTCAAAGAGCTTTTTAGAAGGGAAGAAGTTTTAATTCTAGCATGACCTTGGGAAATAATGGGATTTACATAATTGAAGAAATAAATAATGACATTTGTAATGTGGAAGTTTTTATTTACATGATTCGGGGAAGTGTAAAACAAAATTACATGATTTGGGGAAGTGCAAAATGAATTTGCATGCTCACGTGAAATAAAAAGCTTACATGCACAGTGGTGAGAAAAAAATATTTTATTTACATGGCACGTGAAAGTGCCAAAATAAATTTGCATTACTTGGGGACGCTGGTTATTCAAAAATAAATTGCAAATTTAAAATAATTAAAAAATATTTCAATAGATTTATTCTTTTTAATTTGTAATTGTACCGTGTGCAAAATCAAAAGTGCAAGTTGTACGACTTGAAAAAGCGACACTTTTTCACAATAGGTGGAAAAGTGAAAAGCATTTGTACAACTTATGAAAAGTTTAATTAACTTTTACAAATTGCGATGAAAGCTAATGGATTTTTACACGGGGAGTTTGAAAGCATTTTTGCATGGTTCAGGAGATAGAGTGTTTTGTCTGCAACTCAATTTTAAATTAAATTATTTGATTTATATTAATCAATTAATCAATTAATATTCAATTTTTTTAAAACCTAAAATTTTTTAATCCTGAATTTAAAAATTAGCCATTGAAAGTTTAAATTTGTTTGCTAATTTTTAAATTTCTAAAAACCATGACAACAAACCACAATGAAAGCAATAAAATAGACTTCAAAACCTCAATTTATTTCCCCCACATCAACAGAGTTGCATTGTTGATTCGATTCACACATTGGACATGGAGCCATTCCATAATCACATAGAAAATAGCCAATAATAGATCCCATCACATTGCAAGTTACAAACCCCTTTGTAATGGGTGTAGCTCATGTAAATCCAACAACTGCACTACATTCAGATCCTGTGTATTAAATGGGCCCTCTAGTGTGTAATATCCCCTGAAATACCTTGTCATTGTCCGTCATCATCACCACCCATCATCATCACTCCCCAAATCACTTTTAAATCTTACCCCAATTACAAGTTGTGTATGGCATTGCCCTTTATTCCCTGGATGATTATGTTGTCAATATATTGACAACATATATGAACATAAGTTATAATATATAATTTGAAACCTTAATGTCTTGTCTCCACATCAACAACATTGATTTGTTAATTTGAGTCGCATATTAGATGTGAAACCTTCTTGAAATCAAATATTCCTCATGTTTTCTTCATCGACCCTTGACAATATCAAACATCTAATCAAATAATCTGTCACCCTACAAGTTGTGTACCCCTTTGCAATGGGTGCAAGTCATGTAAATTTAACAACTGCTCTAAATTTGGATATATTGTAGGATATTGTTTCCCCTCGCCATCACCATATAAATCACCTATTCAAACATCTTGACTTATGGTGGAGGCTTTGGTGGAGGTTTTTACGGTGGTTTGGGTAGCATCTCTGAGTTTAGCAAAGGTGTTGGTGGCAGTTTAGATGGTGGCTTAAGTCTTGGCAGGGGAATTGGAGGCAATTTAGGTGGTGGCTTGGGTTTAGGAAAATGTGTTGCAGTGGACTTGATAGAGGTTTAGGTGATTATATTAGGCTTTGTGACAGTTTAAATGGCCTTAGTTGTAGTAGTGGGAATGGTGGTGGCGTTGGCATGGGAGCTAAAGATTTTTATTTTTTTGATTTTTTTTGTAAGTGTTTTATTTTCATTATTGGAGTATATTACCCTTTTAACCATATGATGTGGACACCCCCTAATGCATGATAATAAAACCTACCAACCCTACCTGTTACCTAGGACCGATTGCTAATCGACCACCTTTTCTCTCAACCTATACTCCACTACGACATTCACATTGTACCACCAACGCTAACCCCTTTTGCACCCACATGGTATGCACTTTGTAAACACTTCGATACTCAATTTAACTTCAATGAAACTAATAAGATAGACTCCATAATTTCAATGTATTGCCTACACATCACCAACATTGCATCATTGCTTTGATCCACACATTAGACATAGATTCCTTTCATAATCAAATAAAAAATAATCAATAAAAGATGCCACCACCCTGCAAGACACAAACCTATTTGTAATGGGTGCAGTTCATGTAAATCCAACAATTATCCTAAATTCAAGGCATGTTTATGATATGAGCACTATGGTGTATGATATCAGTTGCAATACCCTATCATTTTTTCTCATCACCGCTGGCATGTAATTTTTTGAGGTGTCAATACATTGGTAGCATAGACAAACATAAGATACAATATAGAATTTGGTGAGGTGGTATCGGTGGTGATGGGTTTTGAGTTACCCACAAAACTTAATTAAAACAAAATTTGTTTGGTCGTATATTGATGTAAGTGTGTTTTAGTGCCGATGGTGTCAAAAGTATACACCCTAAAATACGATGCAAGTTTTGAGGATGAGGTGTAAATGTGTCAATGAACTGGTGGAATATCTCTATATATATAACACTAATATATTTATAGTATTAATAATATTTTGTATTATATATATATATTATATTATTTACATATAATTATAATATTTTATATTATAAAATATATTTTTTGTGATTTTTTTGTAAGTGTTTTATTTCTATTTATGGAATATATTCTCCTTTTAAGTGTACAATTTGGACACCCCCTAATACTTGAGAATTGAACATACCAACTCTCCTTACCACCTAGGATCGATCACCTATTGACCACTTTTTTTCTCAGTCGGTGACTCCTCTATCACAACATTCACATTGTATCATGAATGATGTCCCCTTATGCACCTATGTGACATGCACTTTGAAAAATATTTAGTACTCACTTCAACCACAATGGAAGCAACAAGATAGACTTCAAAACATCAATTTATTACCCTCTCATCAACATAATTACATTTTTGATTCAATATGCACATCGGATGTGGAGTCATTTCGTAATCAAATAATAAATAGTAAAAAAAAAATGCTACCACCTTGAAATCTACAAACCCCTTTCTAATGGGTGTAGGTCATGTAAATCTAACAATTGCCCTAATGTCAGGGCATGTTTATGATATGGGCCCTATGGTGTATGATATCACATGAAATACCTTATCATTGCTCCTTATCATCATTGGCATGTAATTTCTCAAGGTGTCAATATATTGGAAGCATAGACAAATCTAAGCTATAATATAGACTTTGGTGAGATGGGGTCAGTGGTGATGTGTTTCAAGTTACCCAAAAAACTTAATTAAAACAATTCTTTTTTGGTTGTATATTGATGTGTGTGTTAGTGCTAGTGGTGTCAAAAGTATATGCTCTAAAAATGCAAGTTTTGAGGATGATGTGTTTAATCACCTAAACATGACACTTGAGTGTTAAAAGTGCTACTTGAGACCACCTATCTCTAACTTAGCCCTAGACCTATCTTAGGGCCTATTTTCACACTTATCTAGCCTTCTTGTAGGCCACGAGTGTCCTTAGACATCCTAAAAGTAGTCACAGACCCTCATTTTAACATCCTAGCCCTTCATGCCTCAGGGTTTGCCACTTGGACACTAACACCATAATAGGGAAAATAACATCACGTGGTGCTAGTGTCCCTATTTTGGCACTATTGTCCTTTCCCTCCCTTTTCCACTCACATATATATTTTCAAATCTTAGACCATGTAGGGTCGGCCTAGACCTCTTTTAACATCCACACAAACACCAAAACAATATATATATATATATATATATATATATATATATATATATATATATATATATATATATATATATATATATATATATATATATATATAACCTTTATCCCTTTAACTAATGGATGGAAATTATATGCAAATTACACATACAAACTTATAACAAGTACACAATCAAGGTTATCAATCCCTATTCTACCCTAGTCCTGCATACAACCATCCAGAACATTCATAAGCTCAAATTTTAGATTTACAATATCAAACACATTTAAAGCACTAAACTTAACAATCATATTAGATTTATTTGCATTTGCAATACCACTTAGGTGGGGAGAACTACATTTGGTTTGATCCCTCTTCAAAGTATTGATATGTAGGCAACTCTCATCATAATGGGGTGTTTAGGATTTTCAGCGTACCCCACTAACAAACACACTTTACATGCTTGTATCGACTGGATGCACTAAAAACATAGAGAATTAGGGTTTGATCATAAAATCAGTCAAAATAGGTCACCTACAAAGATTCAAAACTCATGTAGGTAGGAACAAGGTTGACAGAACTAGACACGTGCACCTAAAAACTCAAAACAATACTACATAGAGGACACTACTACCAAAATAGGGACACTAGCGACACATGGTGCTATTGTCCAATTAAAGCGCTACTATCTAGAAGGGGTTTGACACCTAGATCCTATTTTTGACACTCAGACCAATCCGTGAGTGACACATGGTGCTATTGTCCAATTAAAGCGCTACTATCTAGAAGGGGTTTGACACTTGGATCCTATTTGTGACACTCAGACCAACCCGTGACTCAGTTTTCAACCTCTAGATCACCCATCTCAATCATTTTCTAGATAAGTTCTTATTTTACATTATTTATTGATATTTCTAGAAAGATCAAATTAAGTCAATTCTAATACATATTAGTGACTGTATTTATTGCATATTTTGATCGTGATTTACTATACTCAAATCTTTAATTACATAGGATTTACATTCATCTAAGTACTAAAATATTAAAACATTTTGTAAACATGACTTCAAATATTGCACAAACCCTAACCCTATATAACCCTAAGGTTTATGTTTCTAACCTTATAAGATACATACTCAGATTTTAGATCCTTGAATTTTCTAATTTATATTTCATATAATCATGATAATAATGACAGGTGAAGTTTATCACTTTTAATTACAATTTTTTCTAGCTTCCTTGACATGCTTGTTTCCTTTTATTTTGAATGAATTCAAAGATGACATAAACACATATGTACATGATGTTTTATATCAATTAAAATGTATGCCATATTTCATTCTATCTCTAGCATGTTATTGTTCTCTTATGTCGAATTCAATTAAGAAACCAATCCTTACATACATAGAGGATCAATTATAATATAGTTTATTGGACTTAATCCGTAAATTTAATACCCTAACAACCATGTTTCAAGTTTTAATATCATATCCTATGAACAAGAAAAAACCTCCTTCTCCTCATCTCAATGAGGGTGATAACTACTTTTCCTCTAACCAGGTCCATGATATCACTCCTCCATGAGATGACGTAGTCTATAATATTGTTACTAATGCCCATACTAAGTCTATCATTGCCTCCACATCTCCCCTACTAGGTGTGTGCCTACATGTTCAATAAAAAACAACCAAGGTTTGCATGTGTGAGATTCTAAGGGATCAAATTATCAGTATGGGCAAACTAATACTAGAATTACAGAATCAAAATTAGTTATTAAGTGAAAAGGTCACATTATTGACAAATCAAATTACATGTACAAAGTCTTCAGAATATGATAATGTGCAACATGCATATGCATCTACACCTAACAAAGTTGTGCCTAAAACTATTTCATATCCAAATCATAAAGTACTAGATGAACAATACAATCAAGATAAAAATAATAGAGAAGATTGAAATTAGGATACTCTCCCCCAACTTAAAAATGAAGATCTTATTGTTAATAAGGATGATTCTATAGATTTTAGAGATAGACTTCTGGAATAACCCCATGATCATGAACATATTCTACAATCCATAATGGAAATGGTCAATATTCTACTCTCCTAGATAACAAATTTGTTACACCTACTTTGGGGGTAACTCAACTTGTACAACAATGTATCTTAACTCCACAACCTTTAGTATAAGATACACCTCCTATGGATAGTTCCTCCTCTCTAGATGTACAATCACTCATGCATGAGATTCATTATCTGCAGGCTAAGGTGTTACAACTTGAGCAGGGCATGCCTTGGATTATCATGCTCTTTTACATACACCTTTGGCACATTACATAGGGGAAACTCTTTCGCCATTCAGATTCATGGCACCTAAGCTTATATTGAATGATGGTAAGGGTGACCCAAGGCACCATCTGTGAGCTTTACATGTAGCATGTTTGGACTATGTGTCCAATGATTAGCTCCTCACTAAGTTGTTCCCACGTAGTCTAAAGGACTATGACTTAAAGTGGTTTTTATAATATTAAGAATCAGTGTATCACTGCATTCAATCCATTGTTAGATATTGTTTTAGCACACTTCTCAATCAACATCAGTGATAATATCTCATATGCTCAAGTCACACAACTAAAGTAGAAATCCAATGAGCCTATTGCAGAATGTCTTATGATATATAACTATATTGACAAAGATGACTATCCCCATGATAGAAGAGATCCAAGACATATTCAAATATAACTTACTACCAGCATTGCATGAAGTTATCTTGTTCAAGAAGTTTCCAACCTTTAGAGATTTATGCTACACATTGAAAGAAAGGGAAGTCAAGCTTCTCTATATGGAAAAAATAAAATATACAAGTGGATTAGAATCAACTACTAAGAGATATAATAAGCCTCCATACAAGGTAAGGTCCACTAAAAACAAGAGTGATCCAAAGGCCACAATTAACACAACTTCTTATCCATCTCCTCGCCTGGTTTTATTAGCTTCTCCATGGAGAGTTTTCACCAATATTCTAGAATCACCAACACATTTTTTACATCAGTTCTTGGAATGCAATGTCATATCTCTCCCTCCCATCAAAGGGGTTGATACGACATGACCTCTTCTAAAAATCTATGATTCTAATGTATTCTACGAATATCACCGAGCACCGGGCCATACAACAAACTGATCCATCACATTGAAATATAAGATACATGATTTGATAGAGGACAACATAATTGATGTGGGAAAACTCATACGGGCACCCAAAGTTCAACAAACAGAATCTAAGGCATTGAAAATATTTTTGGATCCGTTTCCAAAGCATACAAAAAGTGAGGTAGGGGCACTTCAAGTGTTCGCTACACATATCGGTCACATCCACCACCATGATCATATCACACTACTATAGAGGATGCACACCCCATACACAATATCATTAGTGTGTATCACACTAAAGTACTAGCTAGACCACTCATCACTTTCTCATAGCAGGGGATCATTGATGATGATTTAGATTTATATGCAATTTTTATATGAGCCTACATAGAGCATCATCCTATTCAGAGTGTTATGATTGACAATGGGTCAAGTACTAACATGTGCACTATTACATTTATACAAAATTTGGGGTATTGAGAGAAGGATATATCTGCTACATACACAATTATTCATGGTTTTAGTGGCCATATTCAGAGCTCCATTGGGGAGATTGTACTTCCACTATAGGTTGGACTAACACATGTGGACACAAGATTCTTAGTAGTCCCTAGTACATGCACATTTGAAATGTTATTGGGTAGGCCATGGATATAACAGTCATGAGCCATCCCATCCAACATGCATAAATGACTTAAATATATACATGTTAATCAAGTGATCACAATTGAGGGTCTTTTATATGAGTATCCTTTACCTGTCCCACAATTAGTTACCAGTTATAGCTTATTTACCAGTTACAAATCCAATCATAGTTGCTATCAATACACTACATAGTTTAGTGGAGTCACTAGTGTAGGTGAAATCTACTCCTACCATGTTACCATGTATGCATACTCTTCCATAGAGACCATTATTAGAGAGACCCCAATATCAAAGATATGTTGTATATTCTGGAGGGCCTCCTATTCATTTTATTCCAAGATCTGTACTATTGATTTCTCAGCACAGGGCACCTATGCCATAACATTATCTTCTACCAGATGGATCCCTAAGACCCCTGAAGTTCACATGACACCATAGTTAGTTTCATGGATTCTTAGCACCACTTCATAGGTAGTGTCAGTTATAGATCACTTAGTACAATAGGTTCTAGGACCACAATTACCTTTTCATAAATCACGCACAATCACTATTCCTTTATTTGACACATGTTACATTTATAGTGAGTCTCCCAAGAGACTCATCAGTTAATATTGTTCTTTCATTCTTGTACACAATTTCCTTATTTCTCGTTCCTTGCATATAGTTTCATTTTCATGTTGTTTGTACATAACTTATATTTATAAAATACAAAAATAATATAATAGGTCAAAAACATAAAAACATTCAAATATTTACTAAAAAAATACAGAATTGTAAATTGTATGCATTGCTATGTTTACACTTCTTATATTTTCCATACATTACATATGTTAGCTATCTTAGTATAGTCAATTTTTATCATACATACATACTTCACTTATTATTTTCAAGTGCTTGTAGATTGGTTATAGGACTCACGTCCACTGCATTGATCTAGATTTGTTATTATCTATCCACGAGGGGCATATACATAAATACACAAGTTCTTCATCTGACACATTTTCCCATTTGGGGGAACTCTATACATAGTTTTGATTACCAGGTTACATCTTCCTAAACTCTACATCACAAGTTTATCATTGTTATATCTTGATATTGATCATGCTACACTTACTCATATTTTCTACCAATTAATACCACTTTAGATTCAACATATGTACATCTTAGCTCTTACATAAATTTGTATTACATGTTCATGTATACTTTCATTTCCAAATTTATTATTTTATACTTGATTGTGTCTTTATGCTTCTTCTATTTGAATGCATTTCAATATGCCATTGCTCTATGGCTCTACACCACTTCTTTTCACTATATGTATGCTTTGGACATGTGCCCATGTCCTTGTATGTGCCTTACTAATTATGTATGTAGACATTTGAACATGTCATTTCATATGTATCTAAGCCAACTTATTTGCTAATTGCGTATGTGGACATTAAAACATGTCCTTATATGTCTTATTTTCTCATATTTAGTAACATGTACACATGTTCCATGTATTGTGTCCTCTTGTGCCTCATGTTTGTTGTATGTATTCTTTTTTGTATGCGTCATGGCCATGACACTCATATCTTTCTTGTTACACACTCTATTTTTTGATGCCATGAGACACCTTATGCATCTCCTCTTCCTACTTAGGTGTCATGATGGACATCATGCCCCATACCCCTCGGTAGATACTCAATTATTACTCAGATTTGTTATTCACATACATTGTTATATCTATCTTGAAAACATTGTGAATATTACATATAACATACATCATACATTACAAACTTATGCTTAGATTATCTCACATTTTGATGTTATATATGCACATTATATTGAATCATTACGCAAAAATAATATATGTTCTGGCTAACACACATTTTGTAGTTTTTTATTTATTTTGAGGATAGTTCTTGCACAAGTTCAATAACTCCCCTCAAAAGAGGGGGAATTCATAAACATTTGTTACATAGATCAGGCTATCAAAATGCACCTAGAGTACAATTTTTAGCACATAGGGTCATAAAACAAAAATCAAACTCAAGTAAACACAACAAAAAATAGTGACATAGAGATCAATTACAGTTACACAAAAATCAAAACAGTCATACATTAGTGCTCAAATTGGTACAATAACACCACATAGTGATATTATCCAAGATATGGTGCTACTATCCATTAACCTCAGTTTCATAAAATTTTAGATTGGCTAGAAAAGTATAATAGATACAATCTGGGTTTGCACATGTTTAGTTACATATTTACCAATTTTGGATCAATTTAGCTTAGATTCATATCATTTTGATCAAATTAGAGGAATCATGCATGGCATGGTCATTCCCATTTTTAGTTCAGATACTTAAATATAAATTATTATAACTCAATCTATAATCTATATGCTCAAATATCAGATTTGGGGCATGTGCATGACACATTATTTCCATATGCTCACTTAAACATCGATTGAATAGATGTAATGACAAAATCTATGTCATTTTATATATTGTATACATTAGACATCATGTTCCAGGTTACACCCCAGATTCATGCCTTACTCCATCTGAAGTGGTTGGCATTCTTGAGTGGTCTAGAGCTACCTAATATACCTAAGTGGTCATAGATCTGACATCTCCAGTTATATATCTCTAGTTAGATATATCTAGTTAGACATCTCTAGTTAGACATTTCTAGTTACATTATGCAGTTTCAGTTTTAGATGCATCTACCACACATGGGTAAGCAATGATGGAGTAATAGTCTACTTAAGTTTTGGAGCCACTTACATGAGAGGGTTGGTCACACCATCAGTCTAATCTAAGCTATTCATAGGTCATGATACACCAAGCAAGGGTGGGAAATGATGGAGTGAAAATTAAATTGAGTTCTTGAGTCACCCACACATGAGGGTTGAGTAAGCCATCAACCCAATCCAAGTTATTCACCGATTGATCACTATATACATACACACACATAGATTGTCACCAGGTTTATGTCTTAGTTCCCATACCTAATGAGGTGCATTCATTCCTTTCCTCTCTTATCCCTTTAGTTTTATCTCTTTACTTAGTTTTGTCTTTACTTTTGATATCTCTTAAGGATTGATTTATGCACGTTTCATTTGCATGACATGAAATGGAGCATGTTTCACATCCTCAAATCCAAATTCATGGACTTCACTTCTTAGGTAAGTCTAGTTACGCTTCATTTTATTTTATCCTAGTCATTTCACTTTAGTGTATTTATAGAATAAAGCAGGCGGGGGAGGGGGGCATGGGGGTGCAGGGCAGCGCAAATGTAATCACCTAAAAATGACCCTAGAGTGCTAAGAGTGTTGCTTGAAACCACCTATTCCTAGCTTAGCCCTAGACCTAGCTTAGGGCCTATTTTCACACTTATCCAACCTTTTTGTGGGCCAAAGGCATCCCTAAACATCCTAAAAGTAGTCCCAAACCCTCATTTTAACATCTTTTCCCTTCATGCCTTAGGTTCTACCACTTGGACACTAGCACCATAATAGGGACAATAATGCCACATGGTGTTAGTATCCCAAGTTTGGCATTATTATTCTTTCCCTCTTTTTTCCACCAATGAATATATTTTCAAATCTTAAACCACCTAGTGGATGAAAATGAGCACAAATTACACATACAAACTTAGAACAAGTTATGCACAATCAAGGTTATCAATCTCTATTCTGTCCCACTTCTGCATAAAACCATCTACAACATTTATAAGCTCAGATTATTCTTATTTAAAATCTTAAGCACATTCAAAGCACTCAAGTTAACAATCATACTAGATTCACTTGCATTTGCACCAACACTTAGGTGGGGAGATTTACATTGTGCTTGATCCATTTTTTGAGTATTGATATGTAGGCAACTCTCATCACATCGGGGCATTGAGGATGTCTAACCTACCCCACTAAAAAACACACTTTACATGCTTGTATCTACTAGATGACATAACAACAAAGAGAATTAGGGATTGCTCATAAAATCAGTCAAAATAAGTCACGTACAAATATTCATAACTAGTGCATGTAGGAATAAGCTTAATAAACCCAAACATAAGTGCACTCAAAATCTCAAAACAATACTACAAAAAGGACACTACCGCTAAAATAAGGGAACTAACATCATATGGCGCTATTGTCCAATTAGGTCACTACTATCTAGGAGGGGTTTTGACACAAGGATCCTCTTTGTGACACTCAGATGAGCCTCTGCCTTAGTTTTCAGCCTCCATATCCCCTGTCTTAGTCATTTTACAACTAATTTCTTATTTATATTATTTATTGTTATTTTTATAAAGGTTAAATTAAGTCAATTCTATTAAAAATAAGTGGATATATTTATTGCATATTTCTGTCCTAATTTACTATACTCATCTCTTTAACAACATAGGATTTACATTTATCTAAGTCCTAAAAAGTTAAAACAAGGTTTAAATGTGTCGAGGAAGTGGTAGAATGTGTGTGTATAGCATTAAGATCTTCATATTATTAATAATATATTTTATTATATAATGTTTTCATAAATATTATATATATTTACATATAATTACAATATATTATACTATAAAATATTATTTTCATATTTTTTTGGTAAGTTTTTTCTTTTCATTTGAAGAGTATATTCCCACTTTAAGTGTATGATTTGGATATCCCCTAATAATTGAAAATTAAACCTACCAACTATCCCTTCTACATAGAACCAATCGCCGATCGACCACCTTTTCTTTCAATCAATGACTCCTCTACCACAACATTCACATTGTATCATGAATGATGCCCCCCTTACGTACAATTTTGAGCATGAGGAATAAATGTGTCAGGGAAGTGGTGGAATATATATATATATATATATATATATATATATATATATATATATATATATATATATATATATATATATATATATATATATAATACTGATATATTTATATTACTGATAATATATGGTATATATATATTTCAATATATTATATTATAAAATATAATTTGTGTTTTTTGGCAAGTGTTTTCTTGGCATTTGTGGAGTATATTCCCCTTTTAAGTGTATGATGTGGACACCCCCTACTAATTGAGAATTAAACCTACCAACTCTTTCTACCACCTAGGACTGATCACCAATCGACAACCTTTTCTCTCAGCAGGTGATTTCTCTACCACAACATTCACATTATATCACAAAGGATGCCCCCTTATGCAGCCATGTGGCGTACACTTTACAAAAGCTTTAGTATTTACTTCAATTGCAATGAAAACAACATGATAGGCCTCAAAACTTTAATTTATTGCCCCCACATTAGTGGAATTACATTATTGATTCGATGCACACATTAGATGTGGAGTCCTTATGTAATCAAATAGAAAATAGTAAATAAAAGATGCCAACACCTTACAAGTTACAAACCCATTTATAATGGGTATAGTTCATGTAAATCTAATAACTGCCTTGAGTCAGGCATGTGTATGATATGGGCCCTCTAGTGTACAATATTACCTGAAATACCTTGTCATTACCCCTCATCATCACAATTTGATAGAGGTTTAGGAAAAGGTGCTAATGTTGGTTTGGGAGGTGGTAGTAGACTTGATAGATATTTAGGTGGTGTTACCAGGGTTGGTGGTAGTTTAGACGACCCTTGTTGTGGTAATGGACATGGTGGTGGCATTGACATGGTAGTTAAAGATTTTTTTTTTGGATTTTCTTGTAAGTGTTTTTTTTTCCCATTATTGGTGTATATTCCCCTGTTAATCATATGATGTGAACACCCCCAGTGGTAGAGATAGTCCAATGTGGAGCTGACACGTCAAAGCCTGCCACTCCCATTGTTAGATTAAACATCTGTTAAGCTGATCACATAACCCCAGTTGAGTTGCTTAACGTGACATGTGTTGTAATATAAAGATTTAGGCAAGTGATGAATGAACAAGATGAAATCCATAACCTTAATGCATTGACCCCACATAAACATCATTACATTATTGATTCAATCTACACATCGGACGTCAATTCTCTTCATAATCAAATATAAAATAGTCAATAAAATATGCCACCACTACCCTGAAGTCATCGCATTTGTATGATATGGGCCCTTTGGTGTAAAATATCAGATGAAATACTCTATCATTTCCTTTCATCTTCATTGCCAAACTCACTTTGAAATCTTTCACCACTTGCAAGTTTTGTGTCACCTTGCTGTAATTTATCAAAATACTTGATATAATTATATATTAGTATTATGATATGAATATAAATAAAGTATCTTGTAATAATAATATTTAACTATATATAATATGCATAGTTAATAATAAATAATATTAATGTATAATAAACTATTATACATATTAATAACATATACTATATATATCGATGAGATGTGGGTGAGTTGGTAAATTGACTTGGTTGTTACAAGTCCTACCTAGGTTCAAATTTCAGTATGGTATTGGAGACTAGTTGTGGTCGATCATTAGTACTATTCAGCTATTTTTAGCCGTTCTTTGGTATTCTTGTGTTGGTTGTGGTCAATCATTTGTATTCTTAGGTTGGTTATGACTGTTGATTGTATTCTGAAGTTTTTTGTCATCGTTGATGGTATTCTTAAAATGGTTGTGGCCGTTTATTGGTATTATGGAGCTGTTTGTGGCTATGATATATGCTCACTTGGGGATCTGTGCCCCCAGTGGTGTCCTAGACTACTTAGATCTCTAGTCAAGAGCAAAGTACATATCTAAAAAAACATATATTATATATAGTAGTATGTACTACATTAAATCACATTATTATAATATTGCATACTAATATATTGTATATTATTGTTCAAGTTACTAATATATATTATATATAGTAATATATACTATAATATACACTATTTGTTTAAATTACTATTATATATAACAATATATACTATAATATTTAATATTATTATATTTTAATGTAGTAATATATTATATTTTATACTAAATGAGTGTAAATCATAGAAATGTGGCTTTACTCTTTGACACATACATTTTTTTAAATTTAAAACCTTCCAATTTTCGATAGCATTCCCCTAAGTGGCTTCATGACACAAAAAATGTATCTATCATATTTTCTTGCAATGGAGGAGTCCAATCGATCTCTATCACCATTTTTCGATCATAGTGATTTGAGTTGCTACGAAGAAAATCAAAATAATGTTTTATTTTGTATTTATATTGAAGCTAACCCATCGTAAATCCACAACTTACATTATTTAAATGTTGGTTTGCAAATTATATTCCTAAATGCTTTCTTACTACAATCTTTCCATTGATATCCATAGTTTTGGAATCAAAATAAATGGATATGATTTACAATGGATATAGTTTATATTTATATTTGCCCAACTATGGTGAAATAAGAACAATAAAGTGAGAACCCAGTCCTATTACAAGTCTATAAATATCATTCAACTATTCATTTTCTAATCAATTTGTGTGGTCTGCAAACCACACCACTTCCACAACATTTTGGTGTTTGGATTGTTAATTTGTAGTTTTTTTGATGTAAGCAATTTGACGGATTATTTATCATTCCAAATTTAGAATAATTTAAAGGGATAAATTTCTTATACAATTATAGAATAGTTGGACAATATTTCAATTTAAAAACAGATTGTAAATAAGAAAAATGTGTAGTGTAAGGTAAGTATTTGATAAATAATACTTATACATGGTTAAATTATATGAGTATAACACATGTTTCCTTGTAGATAATCCATTATACAAGGTGAATATATGATGCTTTCAAAACAAAAAAATCCATTATATATATATATATATATATATATATATATATATATATATATATATATATATATATATATATATATATATATCTTTTGTCTCTCCATGGTGAACGTACCTTCAAATTATCCTTACGTATTTCACCTTTGTCCTTCAGGCTTGTCACCATTCTGGTCAGTTTAGGCGAAAGGCATCATGAAACCCTAGAACCGACATTCCTCACTTGCATGGTTTTGGGTTCCATTATGCCATTTAATACGTGAAAGAGTTTTGCATATTTCTTTGAGGCTTCAAACTGCACCACATCGACAAAATTTGTAGCAATGCCACTAGGGTCTAACAAGAAATACGTGATTTTTTTAATTAAATACATATACCAAAAATAGATTACACCTCGAGAATCTATAAATACCATTATAAATACTCAATGTGTGATGATAACAAGCATAATAGATCACATATCATTGATCTCTTATATTATGAAAGTACACATCATATTGTGAATATAGAAAGTAATCACATTAACTCAATTACAACTGAAACAAGTCTACAACCACCGATGTCAATAGACAATAACAAGTAATTACAAATCTTCATGATAATATTTAATAATAAGTACAGTTCAAAACAATATAACTATAAGATACATAGCTCTTCCAGAGCATAGTTTTCGAACCCAAGTATCAGTGACAATTTCAAGTGTTGTCTCGATAAGTAGTACTGCTGTGGGGAGGGAGAGCATAATCTGAGTATTTTTACACACCAACCATAGATCAATGATCCTCTACACTAATCCCATCAAGAAATAGTCATCCCTTCACATATGAGTAGATAGTGATGACATGAGAATCTAGAAAAACAAACAAGTATTCATGTGTTGTATTATTTCTAAACTAAACATGCAGTGAATCATAAAAAACCATTCTATTGTAATATATCACACAAATATGTAAATCATACTCATGTAATGATAATATTTCACTAAACATATTTTGGTCCAAAGTTTTACAAATAATAAATAATAATGATCTATAGATCAATCAAATGCATACACACCACTTGATCAGACTGCCTTTATCTAGCATTGTAGTAATAGTAAGCCAGTGAATTTCATCTCATTTCTTACTCTGAATCAACAATGAAGATTGATCAAATACTATTCAACCACAAAATTCATTTACTTTACATCTTATTAGCAAATACAATCACACAATATGCTAAACATAGGAGTAACCAAAGCATATATTTATTCTATCGAACGTATGAATGAATTTTACTTTATTTTCTATCCCATACTAGAAATAATGACTATAATTTATACCATCCGAGTAATACACATTTAACTGAAAATTTATACTACCATAATTAGTTTTTAACATACTACTCCCTATGATAATCCACATTACCATAGTTTAGTATTTTAAAACATAACTGCTAATTTTTTACAATCAATCATATAAAGTAGTCTTTCATACATGAAAACATAAGCTTTTATTTAAGTAATTAAACATAATAAAATAAGTCATAATTTCTATGAAACACAATAATATACTAACTCAGTATACACTACACTCTCAAAGGTTGTATTCATGCATACACACATCTTACCAACTGTTACGAACACATTATTCATAGTAATAATCAGTATGCATATCTTAGATAAGTCAACTATCGATGTGAGTCTAAGCAAAACAATTACAATATGCACCATCTGGGTATAGCATATATTTATATTGTAGTACTATATGATATCTCATACTAACATAATTCACAATTATATAAAAACACATAACCAACTATCTATTTCAAGAATCAAATGATCAACATACATAATAACAATTAAGTATGAGATTATACCTCCCAGGTATATCCTAGATTTAAACTGCATACTAGCATTTATAAAAATATGTTCTATAAGCACGTATCATGATGTACCATTATATGCTAGATATAACCAAATATTTATACATATTAACACACTCATAACATGTACTGCACACAAATATTTGACACTAAATACATATAACTAAAAACCAATCAATAATTAGTAGAGGATGCATAAACCCATTATAATATTTATTTAAAAAATATCATTTTGTTTCTAGGAAGTTGCTTTCTTATGGTTATGGTTCTAGTCCCTCGGACACCTAATGATTGAACAAAGTCATACTTATAGCTATAAGCATATGCTTCTGACCCAACACAATCATTTACATTCGATATTAATGTTACGTACTTAAATTCATATGGAGATATACTCCCTATATATACACCCTATTCATATTAATTGTATTTGCACTATGTATCGCATGCAAATACTTATCAACATAGTAATATTATATTCTCCATTAATCATTTCAAATTCTCATTATAGTATGCATGTTTATATCCCTTGTTCCATTGGCTTTAGCATATATATATATATATATATATATATATATATATATATATATATAACTTTAGTAACAAAATTATAGATATCGTGGGTGATTACACTTCAATCTGTCTATGTGTGTGTACACACACACACACACACACACACACATACATAGTGAAGTGTAATCACCCATGATATCTATAATTCTATTACTAAATTTATATACAAACTTGGCATGGCTTACCATTACTTAATCACTAAACATATTATTAACTATTCAAGGGACATCTATTATCAACATATTTAATCAAAATGGAAATAAATTCATGTTATAAACCATTTTCAAGATATTATTTATATATACTATATCATGTTGACATAAACGTTATATCACTGATGTGTCCTCTTACACATATATCAAAAATTTTGCATGTGCAAAATCCTTATATTTTATCTAGGGGTGTTAAGTATAAAAAGAATAATTCATGGTAATAACTTAATAAATTAACATCCTTGGCTAGAAAACTAGTGACACCACTACATGAGGTTGTTATCATATGCAGTACGAATATGAGCAATGTTTTAGGGCACTCCCCATTACTGAGTTAAATAACATGTAATTTAGAATTCATAGACTATTGTCATATTATATCTTATTATGAGGAGTATAAATAAACTTGTGGTTATTATGTTCATAATATATTGGCGTTAATATTATATACTATAATAGGGTGTTAAGATTAATATCTGTGTATAATAATATATATCAAGGTTTTCCTAAATTTTTTTTTAAAGCATAATAGTGAATGATTATTCTAGGGTGATCGCATTTAATAACACAAATTTTTTTTCATGGCCAGATCTCCACTCATCACATGGACAGATTGTAAACTGACAAGTGGCTAGCCATTACCATGCCTCCAAGCATGGAATGGACTCTCAATAGCAGTTCGCTACTCATAAATAAAATATATATACACACACACAAATTTACATGTAACTAATTCGCCATGGCAATTAATTAATTCCTTAGCCACATAAAATCACTGCATAGTTTATTTACTCAATATAAAGGTTTCCAAGAAGCTTACATAATAAATAAATTTGCTACATATACTATTAGGTCACTTCATCATTTGGTGAGTCACTGTACATAAGCTATAATTCACTACACCTAATTGGTGAGTCATGGCAGTTTGACCATGAATCACTATTCTAAATATAATCTGCCCGCTAAAATGTTATTTTCTGATGTAATAAAGGTCTAATCAGTTCATTTTATACATATTACCGATCACGGCACACACACACACACATATACAATTTGTTAGTGTGGATTTCAAAAGTCAACATGGAGGATACTCATAGTTAAAATAATATTTTATGACAGTTATTTACGGTGATATAAGTGAAGTCGCAAATTGAAGTCGTTGAATATTTTATGATGGTTATTTATGGTATGAAATTCATACCATCATTTGCGACTTTAATTATTGATATTATTAATACTATAATAATACAAATTATTAATATGGTTCAATTACTATAATACTCATAATTGAAAAAATTATAAAAGCTAAAAATAATTAATCAGTTCAATAGTTAGCTTTTTATTAATATTATTGCTGCAGTATTAATTATTGATCCACTTAATAATATTTATAATTTCTTTAGTAATTATAAGTCATTTATAAATGCTGTAGTAATTATTAAGTCACTAATTATTAATATTATAATTGAATACTTAATACTGTATGAATGATTTGATTATAAATGATGGTATGAAGTCGTCAATTGCACATTTATGAAGTCACTGATTTAAACTGCTAAAATAATACTTTGTGTACGTTCAGACACTCAAAAATAAAAATTATTCAATTTGATAATGTAGAATGTGTATGCGACTGATCCCTCACAATAATCCCATCAGGAAATGACCCTCCCTTCGCGGATGATTAGATAATGATGGTGCAAGAATCTCGAGAGACAAATAAGTACCTGTGTATTATATGATTTCTAAACTAAACATGCAGTGTATCATAAAAAACTATTATATTGAAAGATATTACACAAATATGTAAATCATACTCATGAAATGATAATGTCTCACTAAATATACTTTGGCTCAAAGTTTAACAAATAATAAATAATAACTATTTATAGATCAATCAAATTCTTACACACCACTTGATCGGACTACCTTTATCTAGCATTGTGATACTAGTAATCCAGTGAAATCCATCTCACTCCTTACTCTGAATCAACAATATAAATTGGTCAAATACTATTCAACTACAAGATTCATTTACTTTACATCTTATTAGAAAACACAATCAGACAATGTGATAAACATATGAATAACCAAAATATACAATTATTCCATCAAATTTATGAATGAATCTTACATTTTTTTCTATCCCATACTATAAATAATGACTATAATTTATACCATCCGAGTAAATACATATTTAATTGCAGATTTATATTACCACAATTAGTTTCCAACATACTACTTATGATAACCCACATTACCATAGTCTAGTATTCTAAGACATAACTACTAGTTTTCCAAAATCAATCATATAAAATAGTCTTTCATACATGAAAACATAAACTTTTATTTAAGTAATTAGACATAATAAAACAAGTCATAGTTCTCATGAAACACAATAATATACTAAATTAGCATACACTACACTTTGAAAGGTTGTATGCATGCATACACACAATCTTACCAACTATTACGAACACATTATTCATAGTAATAACCAATATGTATGTCCTAGATTAGTCAATCATAGATGTGAGTCTAATCATAACAACTATATTATGTACTATTCAGGTATAACATATATTTATATTGTAGTACTCTATGATATCCCATACTAACATAGTTCACAACTACATAAAAATACATAACCAACTTTCTTTTTTAAGAATCAAATGACCCACATACATAATAATTATTAAGTACATGATTATATCTCTTGGGTATACCTTAGGTTTAAATTGCATACTAACATTTATAGAAATATGATCTATAAGCACACATCACGATGCACCATTATATGCTATAGATATCCAAGTATTTATACAACACACTCATAACATGAACTGTACACAAGAATTCAACACTAAATACATATAACTAACAACCAATCAATCGTAAGCAGAGGATGCATAAACTTGTTAAAATATTCATTTAAAAATCTCATTCCGTTTCTAGGAAGTTGTTTTCTTATGGTTATGGGTCCGATTCCTCGAATCCCTGATGATTGAATGAAGTCATACTTCTAGCTACAAGCTTAGGCTTGTGATACAACACAATCATTTATATTGAGTATTAATGTTACTTAAATTCATATGGAGATATACTCTATATATACACCCATGTTCATATTAACTGTATTTTCACTATGTCTCACATACAGGAACATATCAAAACAATAAAACTGTATTCTCCAATAATCATTTCAAATTCTCATTATAGTATGCATGTTTATATCCCTTGTCCCTTTGGATTCAACATATATATATATATATATATATATATATTTTGATATTGAAGTGTAATCACCCATGATATGTAGAATTCTGCAACTAAATATATATACGGACTTGGCATGGCTTACGATTATTCAATCACTAAACATACTATTAATTATTCAAGGGACATCTATTATTGACATATTTAATTAAAATGGAAATATATTCATGTTATAAACCATTTTCAAGATATTATTTGTATATACTATATCATGTTGATGCGAGTGTTATGTCACTTATGTGTCCTCTTACACATATATCCAAAATTCTGCATGTGCAAAATCTTTATATTTTATCTAGCGGTGTTAAGTATAAAAAAAATAATTCGCGGTAATAACTTAATAAATTAACATCCTTGGCTAGAAAACTAGTTACACCACTACATGAGATTGTTATCATATGCATTGCGAATATGAGCAATGTTTCTGGATACTCCCCATTACTAACTTAAATAACATGTAGTTTAAAATTCGTAGACTATTGTCATATATATATATATCTTATTATTAGAAGTATAAATAAAACTGTGGTTATTATGCTCATAATATATTAGCATTAATATTATATACCATAATAGGGTGTTAATATTAATATCCATGTATAACAATATATATATATATATATCAAGGTTTCCCTGAATTTTTTTTTTAAAAAGCATAACGGTGAATGATTATTCTAGGGTGATCGTATTTGTTAACACAACTTTTCACGGGCAGAGCCCCCCACTCATCACATGGATAGATTGCGAACCCACAAGTGGCTAGCCATTACCGTGATTTCGAGCACGAAATGGACTCTCAACAACATTTCACTGTTCATAAATAAAATATATATACACACATACACAAATTTCCACATAATTAATTCGCCATGGCAATTAATTAATTCCTTAGCCACATAAAATTGCTGCATAGTTTATTTACTCAACAGTAAGGTTTTCAAGATGCTGGCTTACATAATAAATAAATTTGCTACATATATTGTCAGGTCGCTGCATCATTTGGTGAGTTACAATAGATAAGCTATAATTCGCTACACCTAATTGGTGAGTCATGATAGTTTAAGCATGAATCACTATCTAAATATAATCTTCCAGCTAAAATGTTATTTTCTGATGTAATAAGGGCTTGATCAATTCACTGCATACAGATTACCGATCGCTGCACATTTATATATATACAAGTTGCTAGATAGTGTGGATTTTGAAGGTCGACATGGGATACTCATAGTTAAAATAATATTTTATGACAGTTATTTGCACAGTGATATAAGTGAAGTCGCAAATTAAAGTCGTTGAATATTTACAATATTTACAATATGAAATTCATAACATAATTTAGAACTTCAATTATTAATATTATTAATACTATAATAATTCAAATTATTACTACGGTTCAATTACTATAATACTCATAATTGTAACAATTATAAAAACTAAAAATAATTAATTGGTTCAATAATTAGCTTTTTATTAATATTATTGTTGTAGTATTAATTATTGATCCGCTTAATAATATTTATAATTTCTGCAAGAATTAAAGTCATTTATAAATGCTGTAGTAATTATACTTAATACAATATGAATGATTTAATTATAAATGATGGTATGAAGTCGCCAGTTGCACATTTATGAAGTCGCTGATTTAAATTGCTAAAATAATACTTTGTGTATATTCAGACACTCAAAAATAATAATTATTCAATTTGTTGATGTAGAATTTGTGTGCAATCTGCGCTAGTTTAGAAATCCTTATATAGTCGGCGCTAATAAATTGTGTAGCAACCAACACTAAATAATCATAAACAACACACCCTAAGCAAAATTAAAACATAATTTCCATGCTAAAACTCACCTCCATATTTTTCCTCACTAAATTGATCGGGGAAAAGATGTTTTAATTTTGTAAAATAGAGGTAAGCGCTAAGAATAATTTCATGTTTACAGAGTGCTGACCTAATGGGTATGTCATATGTCTAACATAGTAAATCGTTGATTTTACTTTTGGTTTAAACATACTCTACAACTCAACCTCTTAAATGAGAGTCCCCTTATCATTGGTTTCATATATATAATCTGTTTTTGTTTCTATACATTCTAATAGACGTAAATACAATTATTAATATTGATTGATAAATACCAAAATTAAACGTGAAACCTATATGACAAAAAACGTTTTGTTATTCCTTCTCTGTTACTTGCTTATCGTTTCCAACCCTTCTGCTCTTCTCCACTAAGCTTGTTGCTTCTCCCTTCTCCTCTATTGAATGGGTATCATTATTCTCATACAGATCCCCTTTCATAATCCCCATTGAGATAAAAATGTGCAGTTTTCTTTTAGCTTTAATTTTTTTATATTTTATTATTTTTATTAATGATTTTTTTGTTTGTTTTTGTTTTATTCCTTTTTAGTTTTATTTGTCCAAAATTTAAATCATTATTTTTATTTTTTTAATTTTTTCCACTTTCTTGTTAAAATATAATTTCCAATTATTATTATTATTTTAATATTAATTATAAATATTAGTAAATTCACTAATTCAATTAACACTTCATTCATGATATATTAGTCAACAAATCCGAATTAAATCAATTTATACTAATCTTCAAAATATTAATGGTCATAAATGTAATTACACAAAATAAAATCACTCAAGCATAAACTTGGACTAATATGCAAGCCACACAAAATCATTCTATAAAATCATTAAACTATGATAGCAAACCAAGTATAAATTACTATCTAATGCAAACGATATTAAACACACTTTACTAACCATTCAATTACACATTCTAACATGTGTTAACTATTGTGGTGTGTGCAGGGTTTTCACCAGCTCTTTGTCAACTTTCAATGTTTTTATCTATGTCACCCTCTCCAATGATGCTCTCCCTTTGGCAGATTTTGAGGGATGAGTTCTGCGACATCCATCTTACAAAACACTAGTAGTTAGATCATATCACATGATAATCATATGGCATAAAATATAATTGAAATAATATATAAATATGCTCAAAATATAAACGCGTACACTATAGTTAACTGACAGTAAAGCAATCATGTACCATCATGTATCTAAGCAATATCTTACTATCCCATAACAACATATATCTCATGCTTAGTTACCAATAACCAAATCTAATTTGTCAACTATAGATATCTACAGATAATTTAGCAAGTTTGCCTGATGAGGAATCATGGTGTAACAAATTTTTTTAGATTTACTTTTCCATTTAGATGAATTGATTTGTAGTGCAGTTTGCCTAGCATCTAATAAATTTGATATAATAAAAAATGTTAAAGGTGTGAATTATAGACATACATGAAGAGATCAAGCAAGACTACCTAATCTATACTTTAGTGAGATTACTTAATCTATAATCTATTAAATTATCATGTTATAAATTACAATACTATATTTGAATTGAATATTCATATCAAATTTTACTTGTTTTGTCTTTTATACATTCAATTAAAATTCAATATAAGATTAAATATTACATTATATTCAATTTATTATAAAATTTAAAGTGCCATACCTCCTTCTGGGATTACATTCCCATTCTATCTTACATTGGACATCCTTCAGGGTATTAAAATGCCATTGATATTACAATGCGGGTTTGAGTTGCAGATCAGACATGGAGCCTTATCATAATCAAATCAACGTCATGTTGTTCTCATCAATCTTTCATGATAGAAAATGTCTAATCAAATAACTTCCCATCTTCAAAGCAGTGTACCCCTTTCTGATGGATGCAACTCATGTCATTCCTTCAGCTACACAAATGCAAACTACCACTAAATATATATGACACATTTTTCATGAAGTTTTGGAATTGGAACACTGGTGTAGATCATGTCTAAGTACAGTATGGAAATGATTTTTTGTCAACCACATCACACCATGTTTGATCACCTTGGCGGATGGTTGAGAAAAATAATCACAAATGGTCAGATTGTTTATAACTTCAATATTGATATTGATTGTATGTACCCATGTCCATTTCAAAATTTTATCCAAATTCCAAACCCAAAATTACGAATTACTCTTGGTTGTTTTCTAATTTTTCTAGTGCCATTATAACGAAAATAATTTTTTCATTGTAATCACCAAGACAAAACCCGATCACCCATAATTAGCTTGACCCCAACATGTTGGGCTCTTCAATCAGCGAATATAGATGTCCCCTAATTGAAACCAAGGGAGTTACAATTTCGACGTAGAGATTGGACAAAGACACTATTTCTTTCCTTGAAGATTTAGATCCTAATAGATTTACACCCATAATTACTTTACATGAACTTATTTTGACATCCAAATGCATTCTTATAGAACATGAAAGTGATGAAATATTTAAAGGAGAAATAATGATAAGTTAGTAGTCATGAGTTTTGAGTGAGGTTTAACCATTAATTTACTATTTTACTTTACAAAACCCCTCTTACCAATATATATATATATATATATATATATATAATGTTAGTTACTATATAAATATTACATAATATATATTTTAATATTTTTTGTATATTAAACTTTAATTATATAATATATATGCATATTATATAGGTTATATATAAATATTATATTATATATATTCCATTTTTTAATTTATTGTCTAGACATGTAACTAAATTTACATGTAGCATATTTCTCTTATAAGGAGATGTAGTTATTGTTAGCAAGGCTATTGGATTTTTAAAGTTATGACACGAACTGCAATCTAAAGAAAGGCAAGTGATGAATGAACAAGATGAACAGTGGATACCCAAATTTAAAATGGAGAATGTCTAACCTGTCACCACCTCCTCATCAATAACAATCTCACAAGAGATGTTGTTGATGATGATGAGTGCAGGGACACTAATGGTTGATGATGATGAGGAGGGCGAGTATAGAGATAGTTTGATAGGTGGTGATACCTTCAAGATACCAGGTCAGTGGGCTACTTTTGTTGGTGGACAGGCAAGTACCTCTGGAGGATAGGTACTAGGAGACAATAGTTTCACAGGAGAAAGTGGTGCCCTAGGGGCATAGTCATGACATAGTTGTGAGATACTATATTTTGTTGTATATCATTTTGATACCAACCTATGAGCTGATGCAGTGAGATGTACATTTTGAGAGACATGTATATTGTTGTATACATTATGATGTTATTGATGATAGAAACCTGATTTATAGATATGCTCTTTGTGTATTGCTCATGGTTTATAGTTTGATTTGATGTTTATGATTTGATGTTTATATTGATCATTGATGATATTATATGTATTATGGTTGTGATGTGGATATTGATAATCTCATGATGACATTGATATGGATTCATCTTAGCTAGGTATGTGATGAGATGTTTTTTGTTTATGTTTATGATAATGATGTTCATGTTTGAGATGATCACTGATATGATGATGATGTTCATGTTAAAAGTAAATGAGTATATGTTTCCTCATTTAGATGTAGACATGTGGTGAAAAAATGGTTTTTTGCTTTATCGTTCATGGATGTTATGATGTGGATATGATATTTGATGGATATGCTAATGATGTTTGTTGTTGCTTATGATACATGTTGATATGATGATATGTGGTTATGATTATGGTCATTTTGCTTAAGGTAAAACACATAAAGTAAGTTAAATAATAATACTATATGTGAGAAAAAGAATTTAATCAAGAGAAAATGTCTTAGTGAGTATATTAACCAGTTATGATAGGATAAGAAGAGGGCATGATGCTTCTTCTTTGGCAAGGACTAAAACAAGACCGAAGTTGGATTGGTTTAAGGAACATAAGCCATTTTAATGCTTCATGTTAGTGTTTGTTAGTTGGTTAAAAGGTGTCTTGATCACATTATGTCAAGTGATCTTAAAATCCCTTGCTTACAGTGTGTAAAATGAAGATGGATGAAAATGGAACATTCGTGTGAGACTAGCATGCCTCTTTTAGAGGTTACCAAAGAGTCAGTATAAGAAAGTCTATGTCATATAAGGTGTAGACTTATTGATGCAGGAAGCCTACTCATGAGAGCTAATTACAGCTTTCAGAATTGTTTTGCTTGATGATGGCTATTTTTATTAATTTATTGCGTGGGAGGGCTGATGTAGTAGACGGCTTACTCTTTGTGTTGTTCATCCCGTTGAGCAAACATTGCCCCTAGGGAGTGGTTAGTGGTGAAGATATAAAGGTAAAAAGGTCAATCATTCTTGGGAGGGGTTAGGATAGGTGGAGATGAAATGTAATTTTTGAGTGAATAAAAGGCCTTTTGATAGTCACTTTCCACTTGAAAGAAACATCCTTCTTTAGGAAGTGATGGAAGGGTCGACATCAGTCCGAAAGCTAGGAGATAAGGCGATAAATAGATTACAGCTTCTACAAATTGCAGAGTTGCTTAAGGTTGACTAGAGGAAGAATGTCAAGGATTTATTTGATTTTGGCTAGATCAACTTTGATTCCCTAAAGGGAAACTTTAAAGCCAAGGATATTTCCTAATAAGACCCCAAAAATGCACTTATTGGGTTTAAGGTATACATGATAATAGATGAGGTGCTCAAATATGATCTTAAAAACTTCTAAATGATCTTTTCAGAGCTTATATTTTCCAAGAAGGTCATCAACATAGTCCTTTAATATCTTGTGAATGAGGTCATGGAAGATATAGGTCATAGCATGTTGGTAGGTTGCATTAGTGTTCTTTAGTCTAAAAGACATAACAATATAGCAGAAGGTCCCCCATAGGGTGATAAAGGAAATTTTGTGTTGATCTTTGGGGGAAATTAGGATCTGATTGTATCACAAAAATCCATCCATGAGAGATAACATCTTGTGGCCAACTTTAGTATCAACTAGCTGGTCGATGCTTGGTAGAGGAAAGTCATCTTTTGGGCAAGCAAGGTTTAGGTCACGAAAGTCCACACAAATGTATAGTCTCCTTGTGGCTTTGGTGATAGGCATGAAATTTGAGACCCATTGGAGATCAATAGGTTAAATAAAATTGACAGATAGGAGACGTTGAAGCTCTTCTTTGATGAGAAGGGCTATGCAAGGGTATATTCATCAAAGTTTTCGCTTAACAAGATTGGCATCACAGTTGGTGACTATGTTATGGGTGGAAATAGTAGGGTCAATTCCTGGCATGTAACTATAAGACCAAGAAAATACTATGCTATGGTCTTGGAGGAAAGAGGGAAGTCCTAAAGTTCTTCAAAATACAATAATTGGTAAATTTTGACAATGTGAGGGTTGTCTAGAGTGCCCAAGTTGATATCCATGGTGGATTCATTCAAAATGGTTGAAGTCTCAAGAGGAAGAGATTTATGGATGGAAGAATATGGGGAATCAAGATATATAAGAATGGAATCATCATCTTGGCACTGAACAATGCTAATGGTAGGAGAGTCATCTCTTATCATCTCAATATGGGTCAAAGGGATGGTTAGGTCATCCCTTCCTTTTAATAGGTCAAGGGTCTGAGGTAGATCATGTTGATGAAAAAAAAGTTAGGTGGGATGATGTCATCATCCTCACGCTCAAGTGGAGAAGATGTTGGTGAGGAAGGGACGTCTTCCCAAGTGATGGTGATGGTAGGTGGTTTGGTTTTATTTGTGCGTAGAATGAAGCTAAGGCTATGTTTCTCATGAGGCTTTCTAGTCTCAATTGAAATCAATTCATGTGGGCCATGCTCATATCGTCCAAGACCAAATCTTTTTTAAGAACACATGTGGAGGTATGTCTTGGCAAAGTTCAGGTTGTCTGGATAGGAGAAGCTAGAGGTGAATGGTTGAGGCAAAAAGGAGGTGATAAAAGTGTCAAGTTATTTGTCAAGTCCCCCATAGATGAAATGGGTTTGACAGTTTGAAGGTCTTAGGGGAATAATGGATCTTATATTTGGGTCATTACTGGGTTGGTGTTCAAGTTTCCCATATTCTTGGGGAGTAGGGAAAAATTCAAGGGTGAAGAGGGGATATTACCCAAATGAAAGACATTGGGATGTAGATTTCAAGTGGTATGTGGTGGGGATTTGGTCCAAGGGGATTGATGAGCTAGTAGATGCCTTGTTGGTTGAAGGAGATATGGCTTCATTCTTCATGGTTGAGGGCTTATGTTTGGCTAATGAGGGTGTGCTAGATAGAGGTAGGAGGATGTCATTAGGTTGATAAGTCATGTTGCATGATAAAAAGGGACTTGGATCAGCTTTTATAGTGACAATCTAACCTTTGTTCTCAAATTTGATGCAGTGATGAAGAGTATATGGTACACAACCCATGGAGTGGATCCAAGGTCATCCTAGCAAAACATTATATTGGAATTCACCTTCCACTACATAGAAGAGTTTGGGGAGTGTGCGAGGTCCTAAATGGATATGTAGTACAATAGTTCCCAAAGTAGTGGCCATGGTGTCATTGAAGGATCAAAGGATTGCTGAGGTTTCAGACATGACATTATTCGGTAGTTTGAGTTGATCATAGGCATGGGAGGAGATGATATCAATGCTAGCTCCCTCATCAATCATGATGCATTTGATGTGGGTTTGGTTGATCTAGGTAGTGATGAAAAGATGGGGATCTGGGTCATCAAGGTGGATAGAAGGTATTTTTGAATCTTTGAAGGTGACAAGGTTGGAAATTTAGAGAGTACCAACAAAGGCTGTCAGAGGTTGAGGGTATTTAGGTTAGACCTATATTGATTTTAATGCCTGTATTATTGCTTGAAAATGATGAGGTGAGGTAGAAATCAACTCGTATAAGATCATCTTCACGAAGGTTTGGTGATGTTATTTGAGAACCACTCTTCTGATTGATTAGAGTAGGTTGGATTGAGAGTTACCCAAGATAGATACCTTGGGTTTGGCTGAAGGTGGAGGTGCTTTAATTTGACTTGGTTGGGAGGTGGAAGATGGGTATGTCCATGGGATGGACACTTTAGCCTTCCCCTTATCCTTTTGCTAAGAGTATAATTGTGTGATCACATAGATAATATGGATGGAGGGAAGAGTTAGGGTAGGAGATTGGTTTGGTTCCTTATCACTCTGAGGTGAGAGTGGGGGAGTAGGTAGGCATCAGGTAGTGGTTATTGTTTGTTGGATTGGTAACAGGATCATGGGAGGTTCATTTTTTAATACATCACCCTCATCATATAGCCAATGGATTATGGTTTGGAGAGATTTGTAGTTCTCTGTGTCATGATCGGGTGTCCTATGATATGAGTACAGTTGGCTATTGTTGTACCAGATGGGTTTTAGGCCTAGAGGGTCAAATGATCTAGTGAGAGGTAAGGTCAAGCAAGAGGTTTGTAATAACCTTTGGAAAATGGTTGAGTAAGACTCAGATAAAGGTGGAGAGGGTTTAGATATTTTGGCCTTGGTGGCTAAGTTGGGAGTTATTTTAGAAACAGGTTTGGTGGTAGAAGGTTTGGGTAAAGTAGTTCTCTTAGTTGATGTTTTTGGTTTTGGTAAGGTGGTTGATAAGTTGGGGGTAGAAGATGTCAAGGTAGCTAAGTTGGTTATTGATGGCTTAAGAAAGATGGGCATGTCAGAAAGCAAGAGTGATGGGGTAACCAAAAGTGGTGGTTGGGTTTTGGTTAGGATAATTGGCTTCTCAGTCAAAGTAGAGGGATGAGGCCCAAAAATAGAGGGTAAGGTTGAGGGAGGTAGAAGTTTGGCCTTCTGGTCTTTTGGTGGCTTTACCTCCTTGGTTGACTTGGTTTGGTGCTTGGTTGGTGGGTTTGGTGAGGTTATCTCTAGTTTCAAGGATGGGTGGTTAAGGCTCTCCATAGAAAAGATGCCAAGGATTTTGGTTGGTTTGGTTAAGGTGATATAGGATTATTTGGTTATTTGGGATTTGGTTGATTTGAATGGTTGAGAAATGGTTGGGTTAGTATAGGTTTTCATTGTTTTGGTTGGTATGTTGGATAATATAAGTGGCAGGTTGGTCAGTCAAATGTGTGGTTAGAGGTTCCTATTTGGTGATGTAAGGGAGCCATAATTATTTATAAAAGGTGGCTTGATCCATGTCAGGTTGGAGATAAATTCTAATCCCTAAACTAGTCTAGAGAATGGTTTATAGACTGGTCTTGTTTCTTAGGTAGTGGGCTCAAAATATAAACCCATAGGTTGAGAAAGGGGAATTGTGACCTCATCCTTTTCCTTAATCAAAGGATGCAAGGTTTGGATGAGTGGTTATTCTATAGGAGGTGTAGATATGGTGGTTTCTTGTTTGGGAATGATCTCCAAAGGGGAAGTGAATTGTTTGATAGTTGAGGGAGAGGGTAAAGTGGTGATGGTTACTTGATCTAGTATATTAGTTGAAGAAGGGGTTGATGATTCCACTACCTTAATAAGTGAAGGAGGGGAAAAAGTTACTTCCTCAATTCGGGTCTCCAAAGGGGAAGTGAATTGTTTGATAGTTGAGGGAGAGGGTAAAGTGGTGATGGTTACTTGATCTGGTATATTAGTTGAATAAGGGGTTGATGATTCCATTACCTTAATAAGTGAAGGAGGGGAAAAAGTTACTTCCTCAATTTGGGTCTCCAAAGGGGAAGTGAATTGTTTGATAGTTGAGGGAGAGGGTAAAGTGGTGATGGTCACTTGCTCTGGTATGTTAGTTGAAGAAGGGGTTGATGATTCCACTACCTTAATAAGTGGAGGAGGGGAAAATGTTACTTCCTCAATTTGGGTCTCCAAAGGAAGAGAAGGTAAATCTACTACCTCAACAAGTGGAGAGGGTGAAGAACATGTAGATTGGGTGGTAGGCTCTTCAGCAATGAGCATATTAAGAACCATATTGATGGTATGGGCATCATGAGATCACTCAACTTTGTTGCTCTCATTTTTGGTAGGTACATGATTGGGAAAAGGTTGTCTAAAAATGTCGAGGGCTTGGTTTGGAGGTGTATTGGGGTTGTCCAACACAAGCTCACCCTTGTCAATGAGGGTTTGGAAAATGCTTTTGAAGGTATTACACCTACAATGTCATGCCCCACTACTCAATAGAAAGCACACAGGTCATTCTCATTGTACTATCTAGGTGCAAGATGAAAAGAATCAAATTGATGAAGGGGTTTTATGGGAGGAAGCTATATAATATTATGCTTCAACAAATTCTCTGTGATCAAATCATAAGATTCCCCAAACAGAGTAAATTGCTTTTGATTATTTTGGTTTTGGTTTCTCATGTTCTAATTTGAGGAGCTAGAAGAGTTTAGTTGTTTGATAGATGATGGAGTGGTCTTAATGACAATTACATTTGTAGTTCCCTTGATCTTAGTCCCAGTGTTAGTTTGGTTTCTTGATTTAGAGGAAAGGGCCTAATTGGTTTTGTAGGTAGAATTTTTGTTTTTCAATTTTAACTTTCCTTCATCGATGGCTCTATTTTCTAACTTATGTGCCATGGTAAAAGCTTAGTCAAAGGTTCTGAAGATCTGAACATGAAATGTAGAAGATATGTGTTTGGCACATGCCTTGGAAAAAAATTCTATCAGATTGAGTTGGGGTAAAGAGAAGGAAAGTTGATTGATTAGGATCCTCCAATGAGCTACATAATCAACAATAGATTCATCATCAAACTACCAGATAGAGTAAAGGTCAGTGATGGAAACTTTTTTTTGGAAATGTTTATTGAAAAGTGATCCAATAAATTTTGGGATAGCTAGGTGAAAGATAAGAGAGAATGTTTCGTTATGGAACTATACCAGTCCAATGCTGGACTAGACAGGGACATGGGGAAGGTATTAAGGAGGGCATCATAGTAGGCAATCAAGAAACATGCATGCCTAAATTACCTGAGGTGCTATTGGGGGTCTTCCTTGCTCTAAAACTTATAAAACTTGGATAGTTCCTGCTGAGGAGGATATGGTCTGATAGGAATAGATGGGTGAATGGGTTTGTTATAGATTTGGTCATATGATAAGATGTTGTGAGCTCCAAAAATGGATGATTCTAGAGTTATAATTTTATCCATGAGCATTTTCATCAGATCCATTTGGGGTTGTGCACTTGGGAGGTTATAAGGCATATATTGTTGTGGTTGGGTGGATGCTATATACGGGTAGGTGGATATAGGAAGTTGGGTAGTGGGTAAAGGCACATGCCCTTATGGGTTAAGGTTGTAACCTAGGTTGGGTGCAATGGGCACCTATTGAGAGGTTAAGGTAGGTTGGGTAAGAGCTGTGGTTGGGTTTGTATCCAAAGGAAAGGTGGTGACCTTTATACTGATCAGTGATAAGATATAAGGTATAAACACCACAAGATTTTGAAGTGGAGTAGTGACTAATAGATTGGGGGTAGCTGAAGGAAGGTTGGCAATGATAGTAGTAGTTGATCCTAGGGTGAGGGGAGTATAGGTGGTTAATGGTTAGGTTACTCCTAGGGTACATGAGTTATTGGTGGGGGTAGAAAGTGCAAGGGTATTCGTAGGTTGGTTTTCCATAGTATTATCAAATGGATTATAGGTGGATGAAGAAGCTTGAGTAGTCAATGGTTGGGTGGTGACTGTGGTGATAGAAGGGATTTCCATAAGGTGGGAAGGAATTTCATAAGGTGGGTCTACAGGTGAAATTGAAGTAGGGGTATGGTGAGGCATGGTGCTGAGATAATGCTGAAAGGCCACATGATTGTTATTTATGAAGGTGGAAAAGTTTGTATCCCCTTGGGGAAATACTCAAGGCAAAGGACTTCTTGAAGGGTGAGGAGAGTCTTATAGTTCAAATATGTACTCCATGGGTGAGGAGGTAGAATAGGTTGACTGCTTAGTGATGGGTTCTGTTCTACTAAGTTCTTTCATTGCTAGTGAGTTAGGACAATGCAAGATAAGGGAAAGAGAAAAAACAATCTCACCACTCAAACAAAGATAAGATAAGAAATGAACAAGGAAATCAAACACACATTAAAAGGTACATTAAGTCCTAAATTTATTTTTATTCTCTCTTTTGGCTTATGCCTTAAGCTTTAAAAACTATGTTTGAAATTGGCTTGTTGAATGGGTACTAAAAAAGAAGTCTATGTTTGGTTTCAGGTTTTATTTAGGCTCTCAAAAGGATATGTATTGGAAATAAATCTTGGCTTGGTATTGGGGACTACCCCCTCACTTCACACACCATAATGATAAGGGTGTTGGGTGCTTAGCCAATATATACCAAATTCTAGAGTTTATACTCAACCAAAGAGCTGAGTTGGTTCTACCCTTGGTAATGACTGCCAAATAGGATCACTGGAAAAGGGTAAGGTGATCATTAGGTGATGAAATCCCAGTTGGGCCTTATGTCAAGTTATTTTGATGTTTGATTGATGTAGGTGATTTGGTTTGTGTATGTGATACGAGTGATGCTACAATCGCATTACCTTGATTTAATTTAACTAAGTGAGCTAAACTTGCAAGCAACTAATGTATGCAATTGATTTTAAACCCAAAATAAATTTTAATTTTGTTTATGAGCACAAAATAGGGAGAAGAGCATGTAGATGTAAACAAATGAAACTTAAGTAGAGACTCAAGGTTCCCACCAAGTGTGCTAGAATGTTTCAAATAATTTCAGCTTATATTTCAAGAAATGAATAAGAAGAAACTAGTGATTTTGATGTTTGATTGATGTAGGTGATTTGGTTTGTGTATGTGATACGAGTGATGCTACAATCGCATTACCTTGATTTAATTTAACTAAGTGAGCTAAACTTGCAAGCAACTAATGTATGCTATTGATTTTAAACCCAAAATAAATTTTAATTTTGTTTATGTTCACAAAATAGGGAGAAGAGCATGTAGATGTAAACAAATGAAACTTAAGTAGAGACTCAAGGGTCCCACCAGGTGTGCCAAAATGTTTCAAATAATTTCAGCTTATATTTCAAGAAATGAATAAGAAGAAACTAGATACAGGTTTGATTGTGCATAGATTAAATCAGATGATTGTGAAGAGATCCTCTTTTGCTTGGGAGGAATGACCTATAAATAAAACAACACTAAAAAAAATGGTTGGTTGGATATATAGTTGGGTAGATTGCCTAGCACTAGCCACATCCCAGAAGCAAGAGCTTCCTCGGGGGCTATCAATCCACACATTTTAAATAATTAAGTTTAAAAAATAGAAGATAAAGTACTTGCATCAATAATCAAAAGGTACTAAAATTGATTACAAAAAATTCTAAATAAATAAATAGATAATATTGACCAATTATAATAAGTGGGTCAATACTAATGGTAAATAGTTTGGGTATGGTTCAAAAAATAGGTTAGGACTCTGTGAATAGACAGACAAAAATAAAGTTGGATTTGGTTAAAGATAAGTGGGTGAAAATAACTTGCTATTATTTTCTACCACAGTGACTGTCAGTGGTTAATATGACCATCGACGGTTGAGGTGACCATCGGCGATTGAGATAACCATCAATGGTTGGACATACCATCATTGGTTAGGATGACCGTCATTGATTATTGTGCATTGGGTTTGGGTGATAAAAATTCAAATTGATGGGATCACAGAAGGTAATTCTAGGAGATTAGTTTATGCTATGCTATTTGAAAAATAGAAATAAAGTAAATGAGAGATCAAAAATAAATACTTAACTTTGTAGAGATTGATTGGACGAATTGTTGGGGTGGTTGGATCATTGATGGAGTCTAGCATGATTCTGATAGAGTAATGGTACCTAGTTTTCAGTTGAGGGAAAATGACAAGTGTACTCTTTGATATGATGGCTATGTAGACATCCAGTTCCTAACACCATTTGTGTTGAAATTGTCAATCTTACTCGAAATGCACTCAAATGTACATTTTATATCAAAATCCATAAAATGTGCTAAATGGTTCAAACTTGCATTTATAAGGGCCAATTTAGGTCAAAGTATCCCTAAATAGGGAAATGCAATAAATGGGTCAGCTAACTTTGATCAATTCATTTCGAGTCAAAATTATGATTTTGCCTTTTGTGCTCTAGATCACTTTTTTCTCCTAAATTCATTGGTACACACCACATGCCTTTTTTATTTTGTGTTAGAAACATCCTAAATGGAAATACAACTCCAATGCATCTAACGTCACCTTCTAATTATTCTTGAGTGAAATTACAACTCAGTAATATGACTTTCTGACCATTTTGATTAATTGAGGGCCAATTTTTAAATAATTGCACAAATATTGATTAACCTTGTTTAAGGCTAGTTAATCCAAATCAAGAGTGTAAGTAGATTCTCCATGAGAGTTGTTGAATATTTATTTTTGAAAATTGATTCCTATTAACTGCATCATCAAGTGACATCATTTCTTGGGAAGACATCCCTGGGTCATAAATGCCATAAATATCAGGATTATGGGTCACCCATACCTAGTTAATGCCTCCTATGCCTCTTCAATGCCCCTTCTTCCAAGGTCATGATGAAGATAATTATGGATTTAATTACAAATATTAAGACTATCCATGGCCACACATCTCAATCTTGAGATGGATGATCATGGTTGATCCTTACCAATCTCAAAAATTTATAAATAGAGAGGCCATAGACATGAATTTTAAGCTTGAATATTGCAAAGTTATAATATTAAATTGTTTCCACAAGGCTTTGCATTTGATCATTGATTTTTTTTGCAAGCTTCATTGATAGGCTAGTTTAGTGATTTGTAATCATGAGCCTAGGTTTTATAGAGTGTTGTTGAGGCATTGGAGGAGCTTACCACCATTGTTGACAAAGATAAGGATGCTTGATCAAGGGAGAACATGCTTTTGAGCCAAATGGGTATGGTGAATCCATTTGGGAAAGGTAATATGATGTTGCTTTCTTTCATTTTTTTCTTGCTATCTTTTGTAATTCTCATAAGAATATATAGGCTTGGTTAGTTAGTTCTTTATGTATGTTTCATTATTTATGGACTAATGCTTGACATACTTGCTTTGTAATCCTCTCTACATCTTAGCATGCCCAATGGGACTAGATGCATCTCACACTTGAAGAAGATCATTTTGCAACTCTATAATATTCATTTGGACCCTTAAAACTCTTGAAAATTGATTTTCTAATTTTATTTTGCCATTTTTATTTGCCACAATTTTACACAAAAACCGACGTCGGAAAGTAAAACTGACGTCGGTTGAATATCTTAACTGACATTAGTTATAAAAACTAACATCAGTTAGATACCTGTCGAGTTAAAACTCTTGAAAATTGATTTTCTAATTTTATTTTGCCATTTTTATTTGCCACAGTTTTACATAGTAACCGAAGGTGGAAAGTAAAATTGACATCAGTTAAAAAGCTTAACTGACATCAGTTAGCAAAACTAGCATCGGTTAGATACCTATCAAGATGGTCATATTAATATAATTGATGTTGGTTAGATAATTGACATCGTTTATCTAAAGTAACTATCATTGGTTGTATATAACCAATGTCGGTCACTGTGTTTTTCCTAAAACATAGTCCTGAGAGCTATTTTTTCAAAGTTTATTGTTTCAAACCCAAAAGAGCTTCAAAGCTAAAGGACACGCTAACATTTTTTCTATAGGACCAAGCTTGACATTTTCTAAAAACATGTTTTGAATTACCTTTTGCATGTTTAAAATCAGTTAGGAACTTTGTTTTGGTGTTTAATGAAAAATTTAGATGCTTAAATGAATGTTTTCAAAGTTCACAATCTTAAGACCAACGGGTCAAATGAACCCCACCAAATCTTTCATTTGGGCTTAAAATCGAACACACTTGTCAATTCTTATTTGAAATAGTTATTCAATTATTTTTTTTTCGGCAAAAAGAGGAGTGTTGCGTGTATGCTCTTCTATTTGTCCCCTTTAGGGAACCCTTGGAATCAAAAACACCATTCTTATTGAAAATAACCTAGTCCAAGGCTTAGAAAGAAAGTCATCTAAAGCACTACCGAAAAACTTGTCAAAGTTTGGGTGATCTTGAAATTGACTCTAAAGTCTCCTTATTTTAAGATTTATTTATTTTCATGTAAACTTGGCTTGCAAGGGGGATGTCATTACCTCCCATAAGTTCTTTAGGGAAGCTTTGACCCGAGGTTTCATCTCCCAGCATTGACTTCATTTGACTCCTTTAGAGTTTCACATGAGATGTATCTGCATTTGGACATCACACTACATTGAGTGAACAATAGGATGTAGTGGTTGTAAAAAAGACTAGATCTTTTTACAACTAACCAATGCCACAATCACCCAATTTATATGCTTGTCTTTTGCGTCATTTTATTTGAAAGTCATTGCGTAATTAATTCCCCTAGAACGATTGAGACCTTGCTAGTTTAGTAGACCCCACTTTGCCATACCTTGTCAGTTTAGACTTAAGACAATTATTTTTTGTCATTAGCTTACTTGGTCTTGTTTTGTGTCTAAAATTGCTTTTTAACTCAATGAACTTAACCAAAACACATTGTCCTCGATTTTCTTGAGCAAAGGAGGTGTTACACTGTCCAAATGGAAAATTTACATTTTCCTTGTTCAAATTGTTATCAAAAGCTTTGTGTCATGTCATCCACTTTGGTGCAGTCATGTTGCCTAATTGAGTCTAGATCTTTCACCCAATTTGTTTAAATCCTTCATTTATAATCCACATTCAAAATTGAACCTTTTTGAGTTCTAAGGGTTGGTTTGTCAAAATGGGTTCACCATTTGTGTACTAAGCTTGTTTTAACTTGGGTTCAATTTTAGATTTGGATTGAAGGTCATTTATTAAGACTCAAAATAACATATCATCTTGGTGGACTCAAGTCATCTTGTGTATCACTCATGCTTTGAGTCCTATAACATATTTTATCCTACTGGAATCATGTGGTGACGTTGTGCTACTTATTTGGTCCTAGATTTATACTTAGTGATTTATATATGTTTTTACATCTTGAGTTGCTTAGTCCATTTTGTCTTCTTCATAATCTGGAGAGATTTCCTATAAAATTTTAAGGTCAATTTGTCAAAGTTGAAACTAGCTTTTACAGTGTGAGCATATCACAAATATCTAGGCTTTGGTGTACTAGTTTTCACCTTTGGTCTTTGAGTTACCTTGCTCTCTTCCGATGTATATGATTTCAACATTACCAAAGGTTGAGCAAACTCGTGAACCAAATCTTATAAATTATGTGTGGTTTCAAACCACCCTCCCTTATAGTCTCATTTGTACCTTGGTTATTTGTCTAAAAGAAGGCCAAGGCATACTTTATTTGGTTGCCAAGCATTGGTCCAAAGTTAGTCAAACACACATAATAGCTCTTTTAGACATGACACAAAGGTTCACCTGTAGTGGGGCCTCTTATGGCCTTAGTTATGAAGATGAGCAATTTTATGATGGTCAAGATAACCCCATTATTTTTGATGATATCCCCGTAATAGTAGGATCTGAAGATGATTACAATGAATATAAACCCCAATAAGATCAAGATGAAGTCCTTCTTAGATTGATAGAATCAGGAGCTAGACTACCTTCTAACTTTCCTACAAAATAATTACATACCTTAGTTAGAGAAGGAGAACAACGATGGCAAGAGAAAGCTTTTGCACAAATAGACATACCTTCTTCCTCTAACAAAGGAAAGGAAATACAAACAGAGTCAAAACCCACAAATCCAAATCTTCTGGCTAAGATCAAAACAATAAGTTAACGATATGCAGATCAACTTGTCACAGACTTAACTGGCTCCCTAGTTTTCACTTCAATTCACAATAATGCTTCGAAAGAACAAGGAAATGTGGTTGAAAGTAAACAACAAATATTGGATGAGAACATTACCATAGTGGATCAAGGTAATCTAAATGAGTAGTTAAGGTCACAAGAGACTTTACAAAGTGTTTCATTTGACATGAAACATACGTTCTTCAATCATCAAGAACCTCTTATTACTTTATAAACTCAAAAACCTAAACATTTAGTTCGAATTGAGGAAATACCTCAAGGAAATTTGGATAGTTCTTTTCAACCAACCCAAAAATTGGTAAATAAACATAGAAATTTACAAAATCAACAAAGTATGAAACATCTAAGTTCAGGGAATGTTTTACAATCCAAGAATCAATGTTTTATGTTCTCAACTCAAGGAGCAAATCATAACCAAATCATGGATCGAAGGGTACACACTCCCTATAGATACATATAAAACTAGGGGCACATTCCACCTCAAAAACATCTTATTCAATCCACAAATGCACCAAACATACAAGAATGGAATTCTATGAAGGAAATTGTTCAAAGATTGGAGACGAATAATAAATTCAAAAAGTACAAATTCGATGAAATATGCCCATATCCATTTGATTTATCTATTCTCCAAAACCCCTTTCCACCTCATTTTGAGACACCCAAATTTGACAAGTACAAAAGAAAAGGAGATCCATGCGAGCACATATAGGCATTCTTCATTGTATGTCAAGAGGTTGCTTACAGTAGCGAGTACTTACTATGACTATTTATACAAAGTTTACCAAGATAAGCTCTTGATTGGCTACTTAAACTACACAAGGGATCAGTTGCAGATTGGAATGACTTATCAAAAAAGTTTGTTAACCATTTATCATATAACATAGAACATGAATTGATCATTATTGACTTATGCAAAGCCAAGCAACGTGATGGTGAAAGTTTCATTACATTTTTGCAAAGGTGGAGAGCATTGGCAGGCCGAGTTCAACATAATTTACCATAAAAACAATTGGCTAATATATTTGCACAAAATTTGCATCCTAAAGTTGTGCATAATATATGATTAGCTTGTGCTAACTCATTTGAATAAATTATTGACAGAGGAGTGTAGATTAAGAAGGCTCTTATTGCTAAGGGCCTTGTTGAGATTTTTGTGTAAGGTCAAGCGTGTAATTAGACTAAATCACCAGCTCAAATAGTTATGCAGGATAATCCTAAGGGCTTTAACAAAAATAAGAACATGGTTAGAAATGGGGTGACTAAAACAAGACATGTACAAATGGTACAGGCTATGCCTCCTCCAAATGTATAATTAACTCCCCCAAATCCATTACCTACTTTGTAGAGACAACCTCCATGAAGGACATTTCATAACAATTTTAGAGTCTTTAGCAAGTTAGGAGAATCGGTTGAAACAATGTTAAAAAATCTCATTGTAGCTAAATTAATTATACGGCCAATATCAAGGCCATTTCCTCAAGATTAGCCAAAACTAGATTGGTACAAAGAGAACGAATGGTGTAACTTTCATCATGTTGCTGGTCATGGTGCATATCATTGTATTTAATTGCGACATATTATTGAGGATTTTATTGAAAGTGGTAAATTGGAAATCAAGTTGGCCCCTAATCAGGACACAAATTAGGATATGGGAATCTAAAAAGATCCCTTTCCTCAATATGATCCACCACCACCAAGAAATAATCAAAATGTCACAATCAAGGGCAGAGGCAAAATTAGAACCAATAGCAAGGTCAGAATCATAATGAGCATAATCGAGATCATAATGCCCATACTAATAATGTGGCTTATAAAAATGTACCTTATGACTATAATAATATTGTGAGACACATTTCTACAACCCACATTGCCACTGTTATTGTAAAACCATGTGGCCAATCTTGTGTTCCTCACAACATAGGACCCATTATTATAGGGTCAACACCCTCTCCCCCTAGTAATACCATGTCGAGTTGACATCATCATTTTGCTACTCTATTTGCATGGGTTATTAATCCTGAACAACAATACCTCTCTTCTAATTATAATAACTCCTTGCCACCTCTAGGTTGTGTAGTTGGAACTAGACACCCATGAGTTACCATCCAAGGCCCTTCACCCACTTTTTCCATAAAATTAAATGAGAACATTGTGCCAATGGTTCCAAACCTGAATACTATCCCAACAAAGACTAAACTAGTTCAATCCACAGTTCAAAAGATTTATAGTCTAATGGATCAATTAGATAAAACCCCTACACAAATTTCCATATTAGAACTCTTGCGGACATCTGATGTCCATAGAACCATCTTTAACAAAATTTTTCAAGAGTCTATTATGCCTAATGATATAAACCTTAATCAGTTATAGAACCTAGTTGGACACTTGTCTTCATTTCAACAAATCACATTTGATCAAAAAGACATGTCTATCCTTGGCCCAAACCACAATAACCTACTATACATTGATATAATCATTACGTATCACAAGATCAAGTAGGTTTTAATAGATAATGGTTTAGGTCTAAACATCATATCTCTTAAATTGGTACAATGATTGGGCTACATGGATAAAGACATTCGACCAAAAACTATTACAATCAAGGCTTACGATAATGTCGAGAGGGAGTCATCGGGTAAAATTTGGTTGCCAGTCATGGTTGGGTCTATTTATCATCACACATTATTCTATATTATGGATATTGAGCTTCCTTACAACATAATTCTTGGTCATCCTTGAATCCATGAAGTACAGGCAGTTCCATCTACTCTTCACCAATGCCTTAAGTTTCCCCATGATGGGATCGAGGTTACTATTCCCACTGATCAACATCCATATCAATATTGTAAACATCTTGAAGCAGAGTTTTGTAATTATAACTATTGCCTAGGTTTTGAATTCATTGCAAAGAAGAACAAAGCCATCATTTCTCATCCATCTCCATCTAATTATATAGACCCTAGTGATCTAGCCTCCACTTTGGCCGATCTATTTCCTACAGCTTTAGCCAAGAAAGTTATTATTAAAGACGTAGGGATTTCCACGTATCATCTGAAGGACATCCTCTATATTGTAAAATTAAAAAAAATACCCTAAAACATTTGGTAAGCCTAAAACTTCCCAAACTCCTAATAGACCCGATCAGATTTGGCAACCAAAGAAGAAGCAACCAAAATCTCTTATGGTTTTTGTACCTATAATTGCACTAAAGAAAGATCGAAAGGCTTTTACTGAGGGAGATTGATTATATTCTGAAGGCCTTATAGATTATTTTTAGAATCTGAAGTATCCTATCCCTAATAGGATAATGAATCATCTTGACTATACAGGGAAAGGCCTTGACCCACATGCACAAGGAATTTTAGAACCCTTATCAGCTGGAATTATCCATTAGAATCATGGTCTTAGATTTACACCACCAAAGGATGAGCTCATGACATTTGATAATGACTAGTAATGAGAATCCTAACAATGACACAACATCCCATTATAGACTTTTCGATGAGCTTACTAAATCAGATTTATTTAATTCAAATTCCATATTAACCATAACACCTATTGGAGCTTCCCATCCTGATGCAAAAACCTATCCTAGTGGTGCTTCCCTGTTTGAAGTAGGACACTATATATTTACCATTGGAGCTTCCCATCCTGAAACAAAAACTGATCCTAGTGGTGCTTCCCTTCCCGAAGTGGGACATTACATCTTTACCATTAGTGTTTCCCATCCTAAAGCAAACCCTCACTGTAACCTATACCTTTGCCACCCTGAACTCATAGATTGGTTAAATTTTTTTGGTTATGTGCCTCAATGAGTTCTAAAATGAAGAATCAATTTCAGAATACATGGGCCTATGAGATGCATTCCCCATTGATGATCATAAGCATGGTTTTGATTTTTCATTGAAATCTTCTACCTATTTTGGAGAGTAGGCAAAATTTCTTGGTCACAATAAAGAACAAACATTGAAATATTCAGGTGAAAACCTTTTTGAGGCACTTGTTGATCAGGGAAAAAGCAAAGAAAAAGACAAGCCTTTGAGTGAAAACTTGTTTCAGGTGCTCCTAGACAGGAAAGTTTACTCATCACCTCAGGACATAGAAATCCCATCCAACCCAAGTTCCATAGCTAGTACAAACATCTCTTCAGAACAACATCAAATATTTGAGCATCTTGCTCTTGAGTTTCTAGGGGTTTTTGGAAATTATCCTTTACCTAAGAAGGTAGATTCTGATTCTTCATATTATCCAGATCTTTGGGAGGAAGAACAAGAAGATATAGTAGAGGAAGATGATCATGACCATACATTGCCTACAATTTTAGAAGACAGATCCACACTCCTTATGGAGAGTACAACAAAAGTGAATTTGGGAACCCATGAGGATCCCAAAATTGTTTATCTTGGAGCTTCCCTTACTGAATTAGAACATGAACATATTATATCCATTCTTAAGGATTATATAGACATATTTGCATGGGCATACTCCAACATGCCAGGCTTGGACCCACATTTAGTTGTGCATCATCTTGTTTCTCACCTTGATACTAAACCAGTCAAGCAAAAGTTGAGATATGCATCCATGCATCACCCTTTTGGTTAAGGCTGAGTTGGAAAAGTTGTTAGGAGCCAATTTTATTAGACCACTAGACTACTCTAAATGTATTTTTAACATAGTACCAGTGAGTAAAAAGATCCTAGGCATATATGTTTGTACTAATTTTTGTGATATCAACAAAGCATGCCCCAAAGATGATTTTCCTCTGCCCAACATCGATATGATTGCTGACTTAACTGGTGGGTATGAGATGTTATCCTTAATGGATGGGGTTTTTGGTTACAATCAGATCAAGATTTCCCTTGAAGATCAACATAAGACCATGTTCATCACTCCATGGAGGACATTCTATTACCAAGTTATGCCATTTGGTTTAAATAATGTTGGAGCCACATATCAACATGCAATGACTGTCATTTTCCATGACATGATACATGCCATTGTCGAGGACTATGTTGATGATATACTAGCAAAATCAAGAACAAGAGCTAGACACCCTGACATCCTACGAAGAATATTTGAGAGGCTTCATGCATATAAAGTCCACTTGAATACTAAGAAATGTGTCTTTAGAGTCACATTAGGAAAATTACTAGGGTTCATTGTATCACAATGAGAGATTGAAGTTGACCTTGCAAAGGTCAATGCTATTATTGAAATGCCTCCACCAAACAATCTTAAATAGTTATGAGGTCTACAAGGAAAGATCCAGTCTATACGTAAGTTCTTTTCTCAATTGGCAGATAAGTGCCACCCATTTACCCATATCTTAAAGAAAGGGATAACATTTCAGTGGGATGAATATTATCAGATAGAATTTGTAAAGCTTAAAACATACTTGGCCAATCCACTAGTCTTACGACCTCCAACATAAGGAAAACCACTGCTTCTTTATATATCAGCCACAAAACATGCACTGGGGGCACTTTTGGCTCAGCATGATGATCATGGTAAGGAACATGCTATTTATTATTTAAGCCACACATTGGTATCCTATGAACATAATTATATGCCTCTTGAGAAGGCATATTTAGCTATGGTGTTCACCACTCAAATTTTGTGAATTTATATGCTAAATAACAAAACTATTGTTATCACCAAGGTAGATCCTCTCAAGTTCATTTTATCTAAATCATCTCCTCAAGGACACATAGCTAAATGGATTATGCTCCTCAGTGAGTTTGATATTGAGTACCAAAATCAAAAGGCAATCAAATGACAAGTTCTTGTTGACCAACTTGCAGAAGCTCCACTTATAGCCACCCAACCTCTCAACTTTGACCTTTCAGATGATTCTATCATGACGATAGAACCAATATCATAGGAACTTAAATAGTGGATACTCTATTTTGATGAATCTTTCACATCCCAAGGGTCTGGAGTTGGCATATTATTGATCATGCCACAAGGGGATTTGATCCTTAAAGCATTCCATATACAATTTCAGTATATAAATAATATGGCTGAATATGAGGCATTAGTTATAGGGCTCTATCTTGCCATACAATGTGATATTCAAAGCTTAAAGGTCTATAGAGATTCACAACTAATAATAAATCAAACAACTGATCAGTATCAAACAAGAGATGATAAGCTTGTTCCTTACAAGAAAATTATCGATAACCTTAAAACACATTTTAAATCTCTACAGTTTGAGCAAGTTCTATGAGTCAACAACATATATTTCAATGCCATGGCAACAATTGGTTCCATGATTCAAATACATGACTGTGATAAAGAGTTTCAGTCCCTAATTGAAAATCTTCTTCAATTGACACATATTCTATCAGATTCAGAGAGGATATGAACCATTTTTGATCCTAATCCCTCCCTTAAGCTACCATGGTACCAAGATTTTTATAACTATTTCCATAGTCATGTATTTCCTGCCAACTTTTACAACAACCAATAAAAACTATTCCTTCATCACCTAACATGTTATATCCTCCTTGGAAACATGCTTTATCATAAAGGCTATGATGGAATGCTTCTTCATTATTTATCTTTGGGAGAATCCAAGCTGTTACTAAAGGAGGTTCATAAGGGAATGTGTGGGGCTCATACCAATGGTGTAATCCTAGCTAAGAAACTTCTTAGAATAGGCTATTATTGGCCCAAAATATAGGCAAATGCTTGTAATTATGTAAATAAGTGTGTTCCTTATCAACAACATGACAAATTGATACATGCACCTTCATTAACATTGAAACCAATTACAACATCATGGCCATTCTCATCATGGGGTCTTGATCTCATTGGGAAAATTAACCCAACATCTTCAGCTAGCCATAAGCACATTTTGACTGCAATCGAGTACTTTACCAAGTGGATTGAGGCCATTCCTCTCACTTATGTCATCAGGAAAAAAATAGCCAAATTCATTCATTACAATATCATCTGTTGATATGAAATCCCAACCCATATTATATTTGATAATGGCAAATCTTTTATGAACCAAGATGTGAAATCTCTTTATGCAAAATTCAATATCAAGCACAAGAAATCCACTCCATATAACCTGGAAGGCAATGGATATGCTGAGGTGTCAAATAAAACCATTCTATCCATTTTAAAGAAGATTATTAATGATACTGGCCATAATTGACACTTACAACTCTTTCCTACCCTTTGGCTTATAGAACCAATCATCATACCCCAATTGGATTTGCTCTATACTCCCTTGTATTTGGCACTGAAGCTATCATCCCGATCAAGATAGAGATCCCATCATTATGAATATCACTGGAACACATTGAAGATATTGAAGACTATAGAGCCTCATGACTACACGAACTAGATCTTCTTGATGGTAAGCATTTGGATGCCCTAGAAAACTTATAGACCTATCTGAATAGATTGTGGAGAAGCTACAATAAGTGCATTCTCCCTCAAGAATTTGAGATTGGTGACTTAGTTTTGAAAGATAACTAGAAGAATATGAATGCTAAACCCAAAAATAAAGGCAAGTTTTAGCCTAATTGTTTAGGACCATATATTGTCATAACAAACTATGGATCAAGAGCATATCAATTAGCTAAACCTAATGGTGAAAAACTTTCAGAGCCCATGGACATCATACACTTTAAGAGGTTCTTCACATGAACAGATTTGAACCATTATCTACAAGACCCTTGACTTGGGGGAAACCTATGTTGTCATAATTTTATCCCACCCTTTTGTCTTATTTTGAACACATTTTATACTACCCTGGTCCATTTTTCATGATTCCTGATAGTAAAGGCTTTAAACCCTTGGCACTCTAAACACATTCTTCATCGCATTCTGTATTGTTCTCTTTAAGAAGCATATTATTTATTATGTCTAAGATATGTTATAAGCTTGAAATTTTTTTATCCTTTGACCAATTATGATATTGATTATGTCTCATGAACATTATGAACATCTTCAGCAGGAGTTCTACAAAGTAGTTCAGCCAGGATAGTCTTGTGTAGCTTCAGAAAAGTGAACATAAACATCTTCTCAATTTTAGACAATTGCTACATCATTATAGATCAAGAACCTCGCTCTAGCTGATTTATAAACATGGGTCATTGCATCTGGCTTAACTATCTTATTGGAACCTCTACTCTCAGGATGTGTGTCTCCTCGACTAGATGGTCCCAACTTGTACATATTTTATCCCAAAAACACCAAAAAGATTAGAAATACTTTTAAAATACCAAAAACATCAAAACATGATCTGTAAAAGAACAAAAACATTTTCTCATGCTTTTATACATTTGTACATTTCCATTCCACCATGCTACACTCTTGCCATTTTTCAAGCAAAAAAACACCAGTTCATTTCATCTTATCCTATGCACTTGTCATTTTGTAAGGTCATTCTTTCTTGTCTCATCGACTTATTTTTTGCCAAACCATTCTCATTTGTTTTTCATATCTTCTATTTCTTCTATAAATCATGTTGGTTTGATCATCATTTTTCTTCTATCCCATTCCTAGGAGAACTACATTTGGCCTGAAGTTCATGTTGAAACATGCATCCATAGAACTATTTAGGCAACGTCTACTTGTCTGATACATCTGGAGTCAGCTCGACCAACCCCTTCTTTTTCTTCTCTTCCGCCATTTCTTCTATCATTGTTCCTCTTTAATTAGGGAACAATTGTCATTGTTCTTTATTATGATGTGGTAGAAAGTAATGCCTCTACCACACATGCATGAACATTTGTCTTTAAACTGCACTAACTTGGTTTTTGTTTGTGTGTGTTTATTCATGTTTTCTTAGTGTTTTGATTGTACTTTCACACCTCTCCTTTTATTTCTTCTCCTTTTCTCTTTTTATTACCTCTCATCTCTTTTTGGTCTTGTATTTTTCTATATATATATATATATATATATATATATTTTGTGTTCAAGAATACCTTGATGGTCCACATAGATCTTTATTATTCATATCTTGGTCTCATGTCATTAAGATGTTCTTGCCTTTTGTTTTTAAAAATTTTTTGTTCCTAATTAAGTCTTGATAGATCATATCTTGATTTCAAGTTAGGGTTATTTATGTTTATCTTTTTCTTTTTCTTTTTCTTTTTTATTTAAATGTAAATCGTTGTAACTCTGGTTTTGGTCATTATTTTACCACTATCCTTAGTTATAGATATTCACATTTGAACTAGGTCAGTGCAATTGGAATCTTATGTCATTCTAAGTTATTCATACTTATGATGCCTAATTTATTTTTCTATAGTAAAGACTTTGTGCTCAGGTCTCAACGTCTTAACGTCAACATCAACTTTGATGAACGATTCTCAAGAACACTTTGTAAAACCTAGGCTCATGATATGGAATTAGGCTTCTAAATAGCATGCATTTTAGGCTTCTTAGTCTATGGTTAGACATGCATCTCTTTGCATACATTGTAAGTCTAATCAATACTTGGTCATTTTTCATCATTCTTCATTCCATTCTCTCCCAAACTTGGGCGAACTATATTGGCCTGAAGTTCATGTTGGAACATGAGTCCATGAAACTATGTAGACATTGCTCAATTTATATTGAGGTCAGCTCAGCTATCTCCATTATTATTTTCATCTCACTCATCACTTTGTGAATTCTCATATGATTAGTTTTATATGGCTTTATAAGCCATTACACCATCACATGTACATTTGTGCCCGCTCAATTTAACCTATCTTTTTGGTTATATTCTTGAGCTATTTTTTCTTGCCAATTACCCATACTGGGTCCCAACATCTGAACCACATTTGAATCAAATCATCTCTACAGGGGTAAAATAATTATTTATTTTTTATCAATGATTAAAATTTGTCCTACTTAGGCAAACCTATTTTATCACGATCAAATCTATTCTACTAGAGTACTTATTATCTTCTCTTTAGAGACCCTATTCCAGTGGTGCTTCCCTTCCTAAAGTAAAATGCTCTCTCTTTTCCTCTAATTTCAAAATATCCACACTAATGCCCACGATGGAAATATTTTAATGTGTAACTTGTCTCGGGATTGATCAATGTCGTAAGCATGCAGCGTATACTCTCAAATTGGGTACATTTACAATATGTCCCTTACATTTATGGATTGTATCTTTCCCATTCCCCCCATCTCTAGGGCCTATTATACCTCCTAATTTATTTTTATCATTGATGGTAATCACGTGTGCAAGCATTAACTCATCTATATGTGATTTATTCCATGGGTTAACTCTCACTTTCTCTCTTTTTTAGAGTTCATCCTTCTCTTTCATCCTAGTATGTCATCTCGAGGGGGCATCATGGGTCTATTCCAATTTTTTCTTGACAAATCTTTTCTTTGAAAAGATGTTGATTCATCTGAATGTCTCACTATGCCTTCTAAAATAGGGGCAAAATGTAGACATCCAATTCCTAACACCATTTGTGTTGAAATTGTCAATCTTACTCAAATTGCACTCAAATGCACATTTTAGGTCAAAATCCATAAAACACACTAAATGGTTCAAACTTGTCATTTATAATAGCCAATTTAGGTTAAAGTATCCCTAATTAGGGTAATGTAAATTATGAGTCAGCTAACTTTGATCAATTCATTTTAAGTCAAAATGATGATTTTGCCTTTTATGCTATAGATCAATTTTTTCTCTTAAATTTATTGGTACACATCACGTAACTTTGTTATTTTGTGTTGAAAACATCCTAAATGGAAATACAACTCCAACGCATCTAATGTCACCTTCTAATTCTTCCTGAGTCAAATTACAACTCAGTAATATGACTTTTTGACTATTTTGATTCATTGAGGGTTAATTTTCAAATAATTACACAAATATTGATTAACCTTGTTTAAGGATAATTAATCTAAATCAAGAGATTAAGTGGATTTTCAATGAGAGTCGTTGAATATTTTTTTTTGAAAATTGATTCCTATTAACTGCATCATTAGGTGACATCATTTCTTGGGAAGACATCCCTAGGCCATAAATGCCACAAATATTAGAATTATGGGTCACCCATGCCTAGCTAATGCCTCCCATGCCTCTTTAATGCCCCTTCTTCCAAGATCATGATGAAGATAATTATGGATTTAATTTTAAATATTAGGATTATCCATGGTCACACATCTCAATATTGAGATGGATGGTCATGGTTGATCCTAACCAATCTCAAAAACCTATAAATAGAGAGGCCATGGACATGAATTTTAAGCTTGAATATTGCAAAGTTATAATGTTAAATTGTTTCCACAAGGCTTTGCATTTGATCATTGATTTTTTTTGAAATCTTCATTGATAGGATAGTTTAGTGATTTGGAATCATGAGCCTAGGGTTTATGGAGTCTTCCTGAGGCATTAGAGGAGTTTACCACCATTGTTGACAAAGACAAGGATGACTGATCAATGGTGAACATGCTTTTGAGCCACATGGGTATGGTGAATCCATATGGGAAGGTAATATGATGTTGCTTTCTTTCATTTGTTTCTTGCTATCCTTTGTAATTCCCATAGGAATAGATAGGCTTTGTTGGTTAGTTCTTTATGTATGTTTCATTATTTATGGACTAATGCTTGACAAACTTGATTTGTAATCCTCTCTATAGCTAGATCATTGGATTGCTAGAAGAAATGACCTAAAAAGAAAATCTAGATGCAAAAATATATTGAAGTCATGGATCCATTTCACCTCTTGCTCCTCTCTTATTATATGAAGGAAAGAGAGGTGCAACAATATGTTAACAAGGGGTCCAACTTGCTATCTAATTTTAACTCACGCATGCATTAGATCACACATGAATTAGATGAGCTAATCATAAAAAATAAAGGTGGAGTGAAGGGTTAGTTAAGTTGGTTTAGACTATGGAACCTGACTATCGATGGTCAGGGTGACCATCGACAGTTGAGGGTCAAGGTAAAGTTGGTTTAAAAAGGTGGATTTAGCTGATAGGTTAAACTGACTAGTATTAGGTAGGTTTCGGGTCAAATGCTCAAGGCTAGGCCCAAGGGGGTCCTAAGGTAGTCCAGGGGAGTTGCACAATTCTAAATCATCATGTGCAGATTTTTAGTGTCTATACCCATCACCCATTCTAGCCTTAAGAACACCCTTCCCAATACAAGAACATTGCTATTTTTTAGCTAAAGTTCAAATAAGCGTAAAATAAAAATTTTAAGTCATTTTTATGATCTTGAAGATCCATCACATACCTATTTAATCCCTATAATTTCACCCTCAATAAATCAAGTATAATCTTCGAGATTAATTCTTTAGATAAGTTGCAATGATGGGTCCAAAAATGCAAGTTTTTGTTAGTGAACAAGTAACTTCTCAAGCTCCAACTATCATTTCTACCTCCGGGACCTCCACCTGTATGCCTATCATTTTGATCATGTCTAGATAAGAAAATTACATGTTATCACATCACCATGATGTTTGAATCCACCTAGAAGTGCATTTTCACTACCATTTCAGAGAGCGAAAATACTGATAAAGTTCAAGTTATGGTTACAAAACTTTAGTTTTGATTCTTCCTGTGTGAAAATTGACATTGCCAACATGTTCAAGAGGGAGGATAATATCTAGGAGTAGATTCTTGGCCTCCCATCAAGCTCGATTGACAAACCCACCACCCATTCCGGCCTTAAGAACACTCTTCCCAATATAAGAAAAATGCAAATTTTTAGCCTAAGTTTAAACACACATAAAATGGAAAACTATAATTTATTTATGAAAATTATCAGATCCTTCACATAACTATTTAATCCCTATAATTACACCCAAAAAAATTAGGTGAAATCTTTGATATCAATCTTTAGACACATTGCAGTGATGGGTCCAAAAATACAAGTTTTTGTAAGTGAATAGGCAACTTCTTGAGCTCCAACTGGAATTTATAGCTCTTGAACATCCACCTATGAATCTATCACTTTGATCATGTCTAGATAGAAAAATTACATGTTATCACATTGCTAAGATGTTTGAATCAACTGAAATTGCATTTTCACTACTATTCCAGACAACAGAAACATTGACAATAAATGTTGTCAAAGTTCAAGTTGTGGTTTCAGAACTCTAATTTAGATACTTCTCAAGTGAAAACTAACACATCCAAAATGTTTAGAGGGAGAAGATAATGTCTAGGACTAGTGTTTTGGCCTCCTATCAAGCTCGATTGAAAAACCCACCACCCATTCTGGCCTCAAGAACACCTTTCCCAATACAAAAAAAATTCATTTTTTAAGCCTAAGTTCAAATACCCATAAAACCTAAGATTCTCTTAGCTTCAAGAATATAGAATTATTTACTAACAGTGCCAACCACATGAAGACAAAAGCTTATCTGGCACTACTAACCTACAAAAAATTATTAGTAAGCAATTAAAAATAAAATATATATATGTACTACCTAGAAAATAAAAAATATTTGGTAAAATTGATTACATCTACTTTTGAAAAGTCAACATACCTCCATATTTCAATCCAATGAACCACTAGGATCTGCTCTAACCTTGATAGTGTCAAGAATAGCTTCATGGTCATACTCTTGAGCTTTTCATAGTTTTCTGTTTAATGGCCTCCCATGATATTTTTGTAATTGAATATTTGTTGCAAAAATTAAATTTTAATAGTACAACATCTTCCTGTGCATTTCAAACTCTTCAAACAACCATTGATCTGAATATTTTATAAGATATCATCAAAACCAAGTTCTAGTGACTACCACTAATCCAGTAGGATAGTCAATGTTGTTTCCATCTATAACTGGGGAAGTCAATTTTTTCTTTCTCTCTACACATCGACACAAGTAGTAATTAGTGCCTTCTTCGTTATCTTCATCTGTAATAACTACAAAAACATGCCTTGTATCACAATTTTTTTTTAGTGAAAATATGAAGATATCTTTAATGAGAATAAATTATATATAATGAAAAGAATTCTACTTGGCTACACTAGATCAGATACATGGTCAAAGTCATCTGATGATATCATATTTGTAAGTTGTCATGTTGTTGGAACCTAATATGTGTTGATTGGAATTAAAGGTTTAGAACTCCAATCATCCACCCACTCTTATGACTCACACACATTCCAAATAAAGTCCATGCATGTAGGATATAAACATGCCAAGTGTCTCATATGAGTAGTCCAAGAACTTGCATTTGAGCTATGAAATGAGTGGAGGTTACTTGAACCCATTAGAGTTATATAATCCTCATAATTTTCCAAGTGTTCTTCCTCCATTAACCAAAAATGTCTATGAATAGTAGAATTTTGTTGATCACCATGACACATGTTCTCATTACACCATTCAACTATAGTTTTTGCATATGTCAAATAAACACCCTCTTCAAATTTCAACTCCTCCTTTACAATAGCTCTTTTTACACATGATCCAGTACTGTCATGCTCTCCTTTTCCATGGCCAAGCTCAGTGAAACTACAAATGTGTTCTACACTAGTGGTAACTTGCATCCTACTCAACCAATAAAACATCTTTGCATTTTTAAATTGTGATATGCAATTATCTGACCAAATGTAATGTTGATTGAAAGTAATGTTCCTCTAACTCAACTATTCATAGAACTTCTGAAAACAACCTTGCACATACTTTGAATGATGTGATCTATCATCATTAATATATAAATAGTACTCCCTTAATATTTTTCATTGTTGCTTTGTACTATCAGGTGCATGCATAAATGCTATATGTACTAATATGGTAACTTGTGATGAGCTGTAATACTATGATTGAACTTCCATATGGGGTTTGAATGTGTAATTATTATCAAAATCAACTACTAAAATAATGGAATCAAGTGGGAATGTATCCTTGCATATCTTGAAATGTTCATCCAACCATCTAGCCCTGTGTGTGTGTCTTGCATAGTCATAAACAATCTTCTCCTTAAATTTGACTAAAAATTTAGAAACATGTATCTTTTTTGTAACAAGCTTACACCTTTTAAATTATTTGATAGATTTTACTTGATAAGTCATTTATATTTGCTTAAAACAACTAATTCCTGTCCAATTGCAGTTTTAATCTCCTCATGGATACATTTTTTAAAATTTAGCAATCCACCACAAATACTACAATTGCCATTTAAACATGATTTGTTTTAAAATGATTACCCATTAACTCTTTTGCAAAAGATAGTTGGAATAAATTCTCTTACTAATTTTGGTGTTAATTCAATGACAAACTCTTAAAAAATGTTTGTATGCAAAGTACAATGAATATGGCAAAAAATATCATAGTGCATTAAAAATTCAACATGTTGCCTACACCAACAAGTGGTGCGTGTGTGATTTATTTTAACATAAAAAGGTTTTACCATCTCAAAATATCTTTGATAAATAAAAATTTGTGGATGTTTTTCCAAAAATTTAGAGTACAATTAAGTTTGAGTCATATACAATAAATTTTTTGGATGTGGTTCATAGTTACGAGAACCAACTCTTCTTTTCACAACATCTCTTACATTGGGTGAAACTCTTGTATTGTCTTTCCAAAATTGAACAAAGAACTCTTTGAGAGTATCAGCTATAGCCTTGTCCTCTCATGAAAGTCTACCAAAGAATGCATAGAGCTCATTGGTATTAGGTTCATTAAGTATTTCACATCTTGAAATTTCTTTCATTAATATTTTTTTGTTTATATCAACTGTTTGACTTGTTTTTGAAATCAATCATTTTTTCTCTATTTCAGCACTTATTGCACAAGTTGTCATTATATGTCGGAAAATATTAAAATATTTGTTGTATGATCTCCAGCCTAAAATATGATATGTATCATGTATATTTTCAATAATTTCATCATTTTCATCATCCATGTTAGATGTTCTTAGTCCTAATCTGTACATTATAGGTCTCATCTTAATCAATTTTATCAATGAAATAAATAATTGACATCTTTGACAATCATACTCCAAATTATGAAAGAAAGAATCCCAAATTTGTTGAGCCAATCTTCTTGAATGGCGATTGGATTTTTTTAATCCATTGGTTTCAATTTTTTTTCATCGACTTTAATTAAGTATTTGTCTTTTTTACACACAATTCTTGGATGTGTTGGTAATGGTGGAATTTGTTGAGAGGGTGTTTCAAAATCATTATTACTTTCATTGTTTAGAGGTGGGATGACATTTTATTCATTGTTAATTTATTCATTATATGTTTTCATGAAATTTTCTTGATGGTTAATTTCATCATTATTTGTTTCCATCAAATTTTCTTCATTCAAGGGGGGTGAAGCATCATACATAAACTCATCATCAACAAAGTAAAAAACTTGGAACTTTGAATGTGAAATTCCAACATTAAATAATTCATTATTATTCATTTCATTATGGTCAATTTCATTATTATTAATTTCATTATGGTCAATTTCAACATTATTCAATTGATTATAGTCTATTTCATCATTGTTTAATTCATTATTATCAATTGGCACATTACTTATGGCATTTGGTTCATCAGGATTAGGGTTTGTACCTTATTTACCATGAAAATTTTGCATTTGTAGCTTGTTTCTCTCTCTCAAATATTCTAATTCCTTTGGTGTTTTGTTCTTCAACAACTTCCTCTTCTTCTTCAACTACACAAGTACGTAGATCTTACAGAATTATGTAGAGAATGTTTGTGGGGATAAAAGTCTCAATTTGGGTTAAAAATAGTCATTGATAAGTAAGCTTAATTTAAAATAATAATAATGAGATCATGTTATTAAATAATGTGATCATGTTATGAGTTCTATAAGGTTCAGGCCCATCCAACACATTGTGAAGCTTATATCGATAATAACACGATCATGTTACATAATAATACGATCACGTTATTGTCAATATAATATTTGGAATTGGTAATTGGCAATGAGAATTGAGTGTTACCTATGTTACAGATAACATGATCACATTATTAAATAATACAATCATGTTATACTTAACATGGATAAGGGATTATGGATTAGGGATTAAGGCATTAGTGCATAGGGTTATGGATTAGGGATTCCAATTTATGTTTTAGGGATTAGGGATTACAAATTATATTTTAGGGTTTAGGGATTAGGGCATGTAGGGTTTGGGTTTAAGGGTGTATATAAGGTCTAATCACTATATGCCATGTGTGAACCTAATTTTTACTATAAAGGATGTTAATTGGGACTAAATCTATTGGTAAATTGGGAAAGTTTTTGGTTTATAATTTAGGGTATAATGGTTAGGCCTTAGGTTTAGGGTACACAAGGTTAACAACTAGATTGGTAAGTTTTGAAGGCTTTAGCCATAGGTTTAAAAAGTGCATTTTATGACATCTCATAATAAAATTAGTTATATTGTAAGGCATGTATGTTTAAGGCATGTAATGGGCATTAGGGCATCGAGCTTACAATTTATGTTTTAAGGATTAGGGATTAGGGCATGGGGTTTAGGTTTAAGGACCTGCATATTAATTTAAATAATCTCTCTATGCCATGTGAACCTAATTATTACTAAACAAGATGATAATTGGGACTAAATTGATTGGTAAATAGGGAAAGCTTATGGTTTAAAATTTAGGGTATAGTGTTTAGGGTATCCTGTAGATTTAGTGAATTAGTCAAATGGGGCAATCAGTCATGTGATTTAGGCTAAATTGAGTCCTATGAACTTAATTCTTAGTATAAAAATGATGTTAATTTTGGATAAAATGATTAGTTCAAGGTTTAAAGAGTTTATATATGTGGTTTAGAGTTAAGGGATTAGGAACTTTAAGGATTAGGGCTTAAGGTATATTTATACAATCGTGTAGGCAATTAGGGAAAATTTAAGAGCCTTGAACCTATATCTATGAGTAAAGAATGTGAATTTGGGATCAATTATCCCCCACATCATCATAGATTGAGCCTACGAAGTCAATTGTGGTAATGAGTGATGCAATTTTAACCAAGTTCATCCCTATGAACCTAATTCTTACTATATATATATATATGTTAATTAGGGATAAATTTATTGGTTTAGGGTTTAGGGACTAAAGGGTTTGGAGTTTAGGGATTATGGATTAGAGTTTAATGTAAATGGTATAAGATTTATAGGTTTAAAGTTAATTGGTATAGGTTAACTTAGGGTTTAAGATATTAGATATAGGGTCTAATCACTAAGTTAATTGAATAACATTTTAGCTACTTGTGACACCTATTTATGACTTAATTACCTTCATGTTTACATTTATGATAAAAGTAAGGTCAATTATGCCATGTATATGTTGCATACATGTTATACCATCGATTGAGCCATAAATTAGGTTTAGGGGCTTAATTTTTCCCATATTAATAGGGAATTACACAAATTGACTAATTAGATCAATTTATGATAGAAGATCAATATTTTTATTTTGCCCTAAATCATATCTTGTTATTGAAGGGGTTGAAATTAGCCTCAAATGCTTCCTTGATTAAAATAATCAACTATCTCCTCCTCTTTGGTTAATTAGGTTGAAGGGGATAAAAATAACCCCAATTTACTTCAGATGCACAACTAGATTGATACTCTAAAGGCTTTAGCCATAGTTTTAAAAAGTGCATTTTATGATATCTTGTGATAAAATTAGTTATATCATAAGGCATGTATGTTTGTGGCATGTAGTGGGAATTAGGGCATATAGAGCTCTTACAATTTATGTTTTAGGGATTAAGGATTAGGGCATCGGGTTTAGGTTTAAGGACCTGCATTTATTAATGCCTAATCACTAGATATGCCATGTGTTCAAACCTAATTGTTACTACAATGTACATTAATTAAGACTAAATTGAAGTTGGTAAATAGGGAAAGTTTATGGTTTGTATAATTTAGGGTATAGTTTTTAGGGTTTATGGTTTACAACTTTTAGGTTTTAATGTATATACATGGTTTAGGGTATACAAGGTCATTCAGAAAGATAATTGAGGATAATATGAATCACTTAGACCCATTTGTGACTATAGAATGTGTTTTTGGGTTATCATTATACCATTGATGTCATCGTGTAGATTAAGTGAATTAGTCAAATGGGGTAACCAGTCGTTTGATTTAGGCTAAACTAAGCCCTGTGAACTTAATTCTTAGACTAGATGATGTTAATTTGGGATAAAATGATTGGTTCAAGGTTTAAAGAGTTTATATTTATGGTTTAGAGTTTAGGGATTAGGAACTTTTGGGATTAGGGATTAGGGTATAGATTTTAGGGTATATAAGGTACAATCATGATGGTGATTGGGGTAAATTTGAACTCATTAAATGTAGATCTATGAGTAAAGAATGTGAATTTGGGATCAATTATCCCCCACATCATCACCTATTGAGCCCACAAAGTCAATTATGGTAATGAGTGATACAATTTTAACCAAGTTCATCTTTATGTACCTAATTCTTACTATATATAAAGGATGTTAATTAGGGCTAAATTGACCCCAAGGGCCTATTGAGCCTCAAGGTAAGGAATTTCATCCATATGATATCAATTGGGGATCCAAGTGATCAGCATATTAAAAAAATAATTATTTTTTCAATTTGATATGCAATTCAGTACAAAGGAGCCATGTACAAGGAGTTACATTCATATATAATGGAAATTGGGATTAATTGGCCCTTATTGCATACCATATTGAACCAATTGAGTATTTGGTTCCAAATGATACATAATTGGGGCCAATCGAGGCTTGCCCAAGGAATTATGTTAACATAATTTTAATTAGGGCCCTAATTGCACACCTTATTCAAATAATTGAGTGTTTGATTGAATATGATATGAAATTAGGACCAATTGAACCCTTTGTAAGGAATTACATCTATCTAATAACAATTGGGATTTTGATTGTGCACCAAATTCAACTGAAAGAATATTTAGTTCAATATTATATATGAAATTTAGTCCAAACAAGCCTTGTGTAATAAATTCATCCTTCTACTATCAACAAGGGGCTATATTGGTCCCAAATACATAACATATTGAATCAACCAAGTATTTAGTTTAGTTGAATTTACAATTATGGCCAACCAAGGCTCATGCAAGTAATTGTTCATACATCTACTATAAATTACAACTTAGTTAGCATCAATTGTAAATTATATCCAGCTAATCATGTATTCAATTTTATATTATACATAATTGGGGCCAAAAGAGGCACGAAAGTAATTTTGTCCATATAATATTCTAGTTGGGTTCCATTAGCCCTGATTGCACACCATATTGAACCAATTGAGTATTTAGGTTCAATATGATATGCAATTGGGGCCACTCAATCCCTAAGCAAGGAATTACATCCATCTAATGTCATTTGGGGCTCTAATTATACCATGTTAAATTAATTGATTTTTTTTTCAATACTATACATAATTGAGGACAATGAAGTCCTATGTAATTAACTGCTTCCACCTAGAATATCAATCGAGGCATTTTTCACCCCATGCAATGAATTATGTCTATCATTGTGAATATTTTCCCCTAATTGCATATCATATTTAACCAATCAAGTATTTTTCTTCAGTATAATATGTAATTAAGAGTAATTGGTCCTCATGAAATGAATTCCTTCAATATAATGTCAATTAGGGATTTAATAGCACACCATATTAAACTAATTGAATATTTAGTTCAATCTAATACACAATCAGGGTTAAATGAGCCCTAAGAAAGTAACTATGTCCATATGATGTCAATTGGGTCTCTAATTGCACACCATATTATAAAAAACCAAGTATTTAGTTTAATTTGATACATAATTTGGGTCAACCAACCTCCATCAAAGGAAATATGTCTATCTTATGTCAATTTGGGATCTATTAGCCTGATTGCACACCATATTGGGATCAAAGGAATAATAAATTGATTTATAGGTTAATACATCTCCAATTATCATTCAATGCTATCAATTCTTGACAAGAACATTGGTCACAAACAACAATCTTATTCAACCAATATTTGATCTTAAGACTACTAGGCCTAATGGCTCCTATTCGAGTTTCAAGTTGTTGAGGATATGTAACATGATCATGTTATTAACACAATCATGGTATTTGAATTTGAATTTAATTCTTGTACCTTTTGGATTGGGAATGGCTTGGATTCTCGAGCCAAAGGCTTGGACTGTCAATGTATAGTCGAGTATTGAAAGGTATGAAAATAAACAACAAATTTAAAATTTGATTACCAAATACACTAAAAATTTCAATGTGAAAATTTAAAAACTTGATACCATCGTGATGAACATGCTCTCCTCTTTTCAAAAATATGGTTTTTATAATTTTTAGACTAATTTAAGGTTTCAAAACTATGTTTATTTCTAACTATGTCTTTTTTAAGCCACTACATGCCACAAACATACATGCCTATACATGTTCATGTAATTTATCTTTCGTTGATCCAAGTGAACAACAAATTATATGGTGACCAAGTAGGCATAATTCTACACACATTAAAAAAAATTGATTTTCATTTTTTTTGAAGTAGTTAGGCGTGTCGCACGGATGGCTATCCATTTCTTTGTCAATTTTTAGGATCTATTTACTTGAAAAATTCATAAAAATTGTATTCATTGAAAAAATATAGGTGAAATGCTAGAATATTTTATCTAAATTTTCCCCAAAGGGTTTCCAATAATATTAAATACTGCTAAAAAAATGGTGTGCATCACGAGAGTCTATCTACTATGTTTTCTAAAAAAATAGGAGTTCCTCTTCAAATTTTAGATGTTTGACCTAGTTATGCTTAGCTATTTTTTTAAAAAATTAGTGTTTTAGAAACTAGACTTGAAATGTTACATTTCATGTTTTTACACCATCTTTAAATTTGGAGTGTAGATATCTCAAATTATCTATAGAAGTTTAGATTTCTAAAATTTAAAAAAAATCATGTCCACAGGTAGGCCACTTTTTGTCCCCCAACTTTGTGCATTTACCCTATATTTTCTTAAGATATAATAAAATTAGAGTCATTTCAATTTAGAATGGAAATCATATCAAGTATATCATTTAATTTGACAAGGAAATAAGTCACAATGTATAAATAATAATTTATCTTTATTTTATTTTGCACCCCAATCTAATCAATCAAGTGATTTATTGAATGTGGCACTTAATTTTGGAAAATCAAGCCCAAATTATATTAGAATGTTAAAATCAAGTTCTATGGAGTTGATTTTTTCTAATTGCATCTCCCAATTGAAGAAAATTGAGCCCAAAACTATATTAGGTTATCGCAATTAGGTTTTGGGGCATCAATTTTCTCTAATTGTGTCCCACATCTAGCTAATAGAGTGATTGGTTGAATGGGGTGCTTAATTAGGGAAAATCAAGCCCTAAATCACATTAAGTTGTCAAAATTAGGTTTCAGAGGGTAGAGTTTCCCTAATTGTGTCTCCCATCCAATCAATTATATAATTAGTTGAATAGGGCACTTAATTTGAGAAAATCAAGCCCAAAATCACACTAGGTTGTTGTAATTAGGTTTCAAGTGCTTGATTTCCCTAATTGAGTTCTTCATGTAACCAATTAGGTGATTAATTAAATGGAGTAATTAAGTAGGACAAATAGAAGATTGAATCACATTTAAGTTGTCTAAATTAAGTTTTGGGGGTTGATTTTCCTTAATTACATCCTCTATCGAGCTATTCAAGTGATTGGTTTATGAGATATTGAATTAAGGAAAATCAATCCCCAAATCTTATTAGGTTATTACAATTAAGTTTGGAGGGCTTGATTTTACCTAATTGAGTGTCTCATGCAACCAATGGAGTGTTTAGTTAAGCACTCAATTAGGGAAAATTGAGTCCTAAATATTATTAGATTATTGCATTTAGGTGTTTGCAACAAAAATTTCCCTAATTACATTCCCCATCCAATTAATAGAGTGACTAGTTGAATGGGGCACTTTATTAGGGGAAATTGATCCCCAAATTATATTAGGTTATCCCAAGCAGGTTTTGGGGGATCTAATTTATACATTTGCATCACACATCTAACCAATAGAGTGATTGGTTGAATGAGACACTCAATTATGATAAATAGAGATGCTAATCATATTATGTTGTTGCAATTAGGTTTATAGGATTTGATTTTTCCTGATCGTGTCCCCATCCAACCAATCAAGTGATTAATTGAATGAGGTACTCAGTTAGGAAAATTTAAGCTCAAAATTATATTAAGTTATTGTAATTAGGTTTTAGAGTCTTGATTTGACCTAGTTGTATCACCCATCAAACCAATCAACTCACTAATTTAGTCTAATACTAAAGTCAAGTGAAATACCTAACAAATTCCCTTCATCTCCTCCTAAAGACGCACTAAATTCAAAAATAAAGTCAAACTAAGCTTGTGAGATAAGAAACCCCAATGTAACGTTTGAAAGATCCCAATTATTGCCTCTAAAGACACCCTAACATCATCTCTAGAGATATCTAAATATCGCTTGTTAAGGACACCTAGGTAATGTTCCTTCTAAAGTCACACTAAATTCACCTCTAAAGTCATCCTATCATTGCTAACTCAAGTCAATTTTTCTAAATACACTCCGATGTCACCCTCTAGAGACATCTCCTACATATAAATTAAAATCCCAAGTGAATTTAATGTGACTTTAAATAATCAGAGTCTAAAATATTTTTCCCTTGAAAAAGTGAGTATAACTCCTTGAAAAATTCCACCATACAACAATACTTTAAAAAAATAAGTTATTTTACATTCCAGAGATTACTATCTTATATATGACTAAGTCTAATTCACTAGAAAGAATCAATCAACTTAACTTCTAATGAATAATAGAATGATAATAACATACACTTTTTTAAATTAAACTTTCTACATTTTTTTAAATTGTAGGGAACCAAGGGAGGATATGATTTTACATAATATTTTTTGGACAATTTATAAGAAATAATACTAAATATATTAATGTTGTACAAATATTATATTGTTATTTGAGTGTAATTTTTGTTTGAAACTAATGTTGTTGTATATGAGTATTTGGTAGATTCGTGACTGTGAAGTAGTTGATAAACATACCCACATCTTATAATTTTGTATATATTTCTCATATTAAATGATTAGTTGATATTATTCTACCTTTTTTAAATGAATTTATTTTAAATAGTTTTTCAGACATACTAATATTTCAAACATTGATTTTTATATATGGTGATATTTAGATATATTGTCCTTTAAGAAAGGTCTTTTAAAGTTATTTAATAATTATTTACAAAAAAGCTTGATAGAGTGTTGGCTTCAAATCTTAAATATAAAAATTTAATTATTTTTATAAATAATACACCTAATAGAGATATTTTCTTCCAATTATTTTTCACGAGTCTCCATACCTAAGAGGAAATAGATCTATTAGATCCCATTTATTTTTGCACAATTCCATGAAAAAACTTAAAAGCTTTTGACCTGGTCAGGAATACCATTTTTTACATCTTGTAATCATCTCATTTTGTGTGAGCACATTTCATTGTAACAATTTTTAGAACAACATCTGGAAAATTCTCCGAACACTCATTTTGATAGATTCCATATCTTAATCCCAAACTTGTAATATAGCAAAGGCTAGGAGAATGCTAGTAAAGATTGTTGAGTTCGAATTTACGTCAACTCAATAATGATTTAAAGATAGAAGAGGATTATACATTGCAGGATTCCCTCACCCGTAAAGAACATAAAAACATCATCACCCATAGTAAAGAGTGCAATTACAGCTACTCATTAATGTTCAAATTGACACTTGAAAATAAAATTTGGTTTTAATACTTTTCTATTCTTTGTTAGAACAATTTAAAGTTGGCATGGGTTGTGATGGAATTAACAAAGGGGCTTCTCTTTACATCTGCTAATTGCATAAAAAATTCCAAAGATTTTATAACTATTGAGCAATTATTGCAGTCCATGAAACTACGCATTTTGTAAAAAACTTCTAATGCCTTTTGTATTGCAATCTTCTTACATCAACTCTATCTTGTCAGTTTTTTGAAAACTCTGTAAGGATTTTTCTTAAGGAAACCCCAACTTCCTCCTGGGTAGCAATTCAATTCTCCTCTTTCATTCTCCAATTTCCCATTCTTTTGCCTCATCGTCCATCTTTTCAATTCAGAGTTTATATGGTTCTATTGCAAGTTTCACACCGTAGATATTGTTATAATGAAAGAGTGTAAGAATCTAGTTCACTTTTCGGGCTAAATCCTCAAATTTAATTCTTGCAGGCTAGCTCTTGTTATAATCTTGCAGGCTACATCCTTGAATTTAATTACCAGTGGCTGCTATCCCTAGTCAATGTATCATTTACAAAAAAGAAATATGGAAATTTTATTTTTCACTTTACAAGCGCATTGAAATTCTATGCAAAATTCTTTGAGGTGAAGCACGCACCAAAGAATGGAAGCACTGGCCCAAAACACCCACGCGAAGATGAATCCACAGTGGTTATATCCTTAATGTTGGCCTCACACCATTTCTCAATTATGCGATGAAGTGTATGATTTGCAGTAAACTCCAGGTTGTGCAGCTCTTGCCTCGTAACAGGGCAAGTATTGTTATTGTACTCATATACCCACTGCTCTATGCTTTCTCTGTTGTAAGTAATCCCTGTACAAACTACAACAGGATCTGTCATAAGCTCCATGGATATGGGGCATACAAAATAATCAGGCACTTCCGCTTCCATCACTTCTTTCTAACACAAACCCTAAGTTTTATGTCCAAATTATAACACACTCGAACCCTCAGAATTACCGTTCCATGTATAATGCGTTGATCGTTCAGAAATTTTTATCAACGATGAATTTCCACGAAGGACACCGATAAGTCCTGCCATTGGCCATTTTCTGACATCATTTAACCGATTATAGTTTGTTCAACAGCATTACTATTTCTTCCTACTGAGCACAAAAATAGAAACTTTGACCAATGACTGCTAAGAAGTCGATCTGTAGTTTAAACCTTAACGTTTGCAAATAAAGGAGAGAGGCGAGAGGTAGCTTTTGAAAACAATATCGCTCCAATTGAAGTAGTACTTCTTTCTATATATAGTGCAATAGTATTTCCACAATGTATGTGGAATGAAGTGGTGGTACTTTTATGTTAAGAGGTGTGGTATTTTTATAATGAATGTATTTAGAAGCACTACTACTTCCACGTTAGTTTAAAATTAGTATTTGTACAGATCTATAATTGTTTGAAACTTTTATTAATTAATTTTCAATTTGAAATTGAGTAATGTTAAGATTATAAGAATGGTTCTTGTCTGTGTCAAGAGCATACAAATAGTATCCGTTAGGTCTTATAATTTGTCAAATAATCTGCTTGTCTTGTTTCCTTATTTTCGATATGTTGTTTTTTATCTTAAATTTATGGATTTGACTTCTAAATTTCTCTTAAAAAATCTTACAACACAAAAATTTGGGAGGGTTTGGTTTGGAGATATAAATAAGTAGGGTTAGTGCTTTCCATGTTGATTTGTCCATGATTTTTGAGATCTCTTAAATTGTTCATAGAATCATGTAACAATAGTGTAAAATATATGACTATACCAAACATGTATGTAATATGTGTTAGATATTCGTTAGACAAGTGCTTGAGGATCAAATGCATTGAATTGAGCCTCAAATTAAAAATGAATAAATTCAAACCTTGTCAAAATTGGTGTGCACAAACAAACTCTAGTGATTATAAATGAGAAAGGTAGAAAAGGAGGACATGTTAGCTTGATTTTAAAGGTAATTTTTAGGTAAGTGTCTGTATAATGCATGGTCCTGATAAAAAATTAGGGCAATCATGAGATGGGCATAGGGGTTCCGCAAAGATGAACAAATATGGTTTCATCTTTAAATGTAGTCGTAATAGTTCAATAACATCAAATTTGGACCACACCCTTACACAAATGTGCATAACATTTCTAAAATAATATGAAATAAATGCAAATGGGCTATTTTTTAGTGTCTATATTTTCTTCCACTTTTAGGTGTGTGATTAACCAAAAATTAAATGGCACAAGCACACATTTCAAAGTGGAACATATAAAAATTATGCCAATATTGTTATAAATCTATGCTTTAGTACTATGACACTGAGTCTCGAAACCTAAAAAGACACGCATACATTTATTTCAAAAACATGGTCGAGTGGAAAAATTAAATGTTAAATGCAAATTTATTCATTAATGAGATGCCTATTTTGTCTCTGGTATGCTTTGAAAGTCCCATGGTTTCGTTATGTATCTTTGAAGGAAGTAGAATGGGAGACGAGTTTAAATACTTATATTCAATATCATTAAATGACAAGCCCTCACATCATAAAATGAATCTTATTAATTGAGTAAGATAGATCATATGTCTTGTTGCCCCAAAATGCCGAAAAAGTCTCTTGCATTTGTCATACTGTCAAAGAAAGCATAGCCTTACAAATATTTTGAAGCACATGCCCCTTTATCTTGGTATGTAATGAAAGTTTGTTGAGCTTGGCATAGTGTTGAAGAAAACATAGAGATAAAATATAATGAGTGTTGGCTAGCTTAATGGTCACTGACACACTAGTCCTCACGTGTGTCCCAACACTTATCCTTTTTGCTCTAGCATATCAAAAAAATATCCTTGCGTGATCCACTGAAGTGCAGAGAGGGGAATTGGGTTGGGTCAGGATTAGCTAGAAATGGACTCATTCCTATTATCCCGTGCACGCCTCACATGCACAAGGTTATTTAGAACCACACTATTATAGTAATGCGTGGCATCAAGTATACATTTATATGATTAAAACACAAACACATCTTTCAATTTAACTAAATCATTTATTCGATAAGAATGGCTTCTAATATCATTCCACAGTCAAAATAAGGATAGAAAAAAACATCAATAAAAACTATATTCCTTACTAAAGAATCCATTAATACAAAGGTTATAGGGTGTTTGCACACACTCTAATAACATAAGTTATCTAGTTCTCTCATTAGGTATCTTGGAATCACTTTGTTACTTGTCCATTGATATCCCCCTCCTCCCTTGCATGTCACTTGGTAGCTCACTTTCCACTAATCAATACTTAAAGTGTATTTTTTCCACTTGGTATTTATTACGGTGCTCTGCTCTAGGTCAACTACCATGTCATCTTCCACTACTTCACAATGTCTATCAGAATCAAGCCATCAGTATAAATTCACCTTTTATCTTCTATGATCCCTCTTATGGTTATTAGATACATGTGGTCTTTACGTTTCTCAATCTTGTTATTTTTTCATATGTGCATGAGGACTTGGTTTTGTTAGCTAGCACATGCCTTTTTATCAACCTCTGTTAGGTGTGTGTGTGCATGGAGAGGTTAGGTTTATGCACACTACTCTATACTCCATTTGAACACTGAAACCTATGCCTATATTCATCTACTGGCATGTACACTTGGACTTGGTTGCACTTGGTCAAACCTTGGGGTGAACATCAACCCACACTATCTTTGTTGTATATCTTTGAACAACCTGCTCATTCTTTCCTATGTGGTTGTGCTTTTCCACCTCTTTTCTATCATTTTTACACTTTATCCCTTTTAGACTCATCCAATCCATGCTTTTTCCCTCATATCTTCCTTCATTGTGCCTTTCTCTCCCTGTACGATCATAGTGGTTTTGAGTATTTCCCTTTTAGTCTACTATCATGTGTTAAGTTTCCCTCTAGCCTCTCATATTTTTATCTCATCTTATTATCCCATCATGTGCCTTTCACACATGCTCTAATCTCACACTTTAGGTCCTCCCTCGTGTACCCATACTTAGGAAAAAATTTAGAATTTAAAGAATTAAAGAATTAAAGAATCAAAGAATGAAGGAATGCAAGGAATTTAATGAATTCGAATCTAGGACATTGAAGCAAAGAATTCTTGGGTGTCCTTCATGAAATATTATTCAAAATCAGCCCATGTTTTTAGTTAACCCTTGATGGCATCCTTGACGACTATTGCTTTTGTGCTCAATCACCTCAAAACTTCATTTATTTTGGGAGTGACTCATCTTGCTGCTTCACCCTATCTAGCTTCTCAATATATTCCTTTATTGTGTCTTTGAGGAGTCTTTATTCATCTAGGGTATTCATTTGGAGAGTTGATAAGTGTTTTTCAAGCTCCTTCATCTTGACACCCATTATGAGGACTTAATCTTCCACCTCTTATGGTAGCTTTGTGTGTTCTCCTTATTCTTCTTGGTGTATAGCATGGCATCTAAAGTTTTCTATTCCTAACCTTACTTATAGAGATGTGCATTGATTATGGTCAATTTTTGGATAATTTTAAAGATAGATGTTTGGCCATAGTTTCACTCTCAGATAGATTTTTCAGCGTGTCTTCACAATTTTCCAATTTCTTGGTGAACTCAAATTGGACCTTCTCTATTTCTTCTTGCAACACAAAAAAATGGGAGGGTTTGGTTTGGGGGGTTAAATAGGAGGGTTAGTGCTTTCCATGTTCATTTGCCCATGATTTGTGAGATCTCTCAAAGTGTTCATAGCATCATGCAATAGTAGTGTAAAATAAATGACTATACCAAACATGAATGTAATATGTGATATATATTCATTAGACAAGTGCTTGAGAATCAAATGCACTGAAGTGAGCCTCAGATGAAAAACAAAAAAATTTAAACCTTGGAAAAATCAATGTGCACAATCGAACTTCAGTGACTAGAAATGAGAAAGGTAGAAAAGGACATGTTGGCTTGATTTTAAAGGTAGTTTTCAGGCAATTGTCTGTATAATGCATGGTCGTGATCACAAATTAGGGTGATCATGAGATGGGCATAGGGGTTACAAAGAGATGAACAAATATGTTTTCATGCCTCAAATTTATCCATAATATATCAATAACACCAAATTTGAACCATCACCCATACACCAAAAAAAAAAAGTGCATAACATGTCTAAAATAAAATGGAATAAATGCCAATAGGTTATTTTTTAGTGTTTATATTTCCCCCCACTTTTAGGTGTGTGCTTAATCAAAAATTAAATGTCATAAGCACACACTTTAAATTAGGGTAAATTTTAGTGGAGAATAGTTTTTAATTCACAAATTTTTAATTTTTGAGAATTTGATTTTGGCAGTTTTAGAGAGCTGGTACATATAACTGGGTCACCTAAAAATTTAGAATATAATTTATTTTTTGGGTCAGCTCTCCAAACATTTACAATACTTTAAAGAACAAATATACCCCTTTCACCTTTATATATATATATATATATATATATATATATATATATATATATATATATATATATATATGATTTCATACATCAGTACAATTCGGGAAGTTACTTTGTGCATTGAAGAGCTAAAAAAAATAGGTTGTGGGGTAAAGGAAAAAAGAGAATCAAAAACTTCCCTAAACCTAAATATATTTACATTTTTGGATTCCTCTCAAAGATTTATTCAATTTCAAAAGGAAAATAATCTCAATCTGAGTTCGTATACAAAATTTATGACCTTAGGAAGTTGGTGTTTAGTTGCATCACATATGCAATGCGATCGAACACCAACTTTACAAGGTCATAACTTTTGTATACAGACTTCGATCAAGATGATTTTTCTTTTAAAATTGAATAACTCTTTGAGAGGTTGCATATGTGATGCAATCACATGACATCTTCTCGAGGTCATAACTTTTACATACAGACACAAATTGAGATAATTTTCCTTTTGAAATTGAATAACTCTTCAAGAAGAATCCAAAAATGTAATCATATTTAGATTTAGGGAATTTTTTAATTCTCTTTTTTCCTTTACCCCAAAACATACAAGTTTAGGCAAGTAAGATATTACACATAATAAATTTGCCAACACACCTACAAATTTGCCATGACTATGAAATAAATATCTATAGATTCACCAATGAAATCCAAGGGGATTTATGATAAGGGCTCTTAAAATTTACCCTGATTCAAAGTGGAACATATAAAAATCATGCCAATATTGTTGCAAATCTATCTCTCTACTACCGTGACACTAAGTCTTGAAACTTAAAAAACCACACATACTTTTATTTCAAAAACATGGTTGAGTGCAAAAATTAAATTCTAAATGCAAAGTTATTCATCAATGAGATGCCTCTTTTGTCTTTGGTATGCTTTGGAAGTCCCATGGTTTTGTTATGTATCATTGAAAGAGGTAGAAAGGGGAGGTGAGTTTAAATCCTTATATTCAATATCATTAGAAGACAAGCTCCCACATCATAAAATGAATATTATTAACTGAGTAAGATAGGTCACACGTCCCATTTTCCCTAAAATGTAGAAAAAAACTCTTGCATTTGTCATACTGTTCAATAAATCACATCCCTACAAATGTTTTGAAGCACATGTCCCTTTAACTTGGTCTGTAATGAAAGTTTATTAATTTTATCATAGTGTTGTAGAAAATATAGAGATAAAATATAATGAGTGTTGGATAGCCTAGTGGTCATCTGCATGCTAGTCCTCACGTGTGTTCCAATTCTTATCCTTCTCATGATGGCATATCATAAAAATATCCTTGTGTACTCCCTTAAAATGTAGAGAGGGGAATTACATTGGGTGGAGGTCAGTTGGAAATGGACTCATTCCTATTGTCCTATGCTCACCTTGCACGTACGGGGTTACTTAGAGACTTTTATAATCTATTATAACAACACATGGAAAAAAATATACATTTATATGAGCAAATCACAAACACATCATTCAATCTAAGTAAATCATTTATCCAAAGAGAATGGTTTCTAATATCATTCCATAGTCATAACAAGGATAGAAAAACCAACATAAATAACAACTCTATTCATTACTTAATAGTCCATTAATATAAAGGTTATTTTATGTTGCACCTCTCTTCACTAAAAATATTTGAGATCAGTTTATAAATAAGCAATAATATCAATGTACCTTCGAATAATTGAAATGAACTTTCTTTGCTCTTCGGGTGAATAAGACTTACCAATGTTCAATTTTGTATAGTTAGTTGAATTGAGAGATCCTTTCTACATCTTATTTTTAATAAACATATCAGGTTTATCAAAAAATTCTTATAGAAAAACTAAACCTTTAAGAATTTTGTTCCCTTTAAGTTTAATTACTCCTTATTTTGTTCTTCAACAATTCCTTCTTTCTCTATTGCACTAAAGATTCCCTGTATGTCGAATCAATCCCTTTAAAGTAAATATATCTAAATACATCTATTTTTCAAGAAAGGTAATAATCTTCTTATCACTATTGAAAACCTAACAATTTTTGTAATTATCTAGCACATTGGGTCTGTACAACAATTCAATAGTGTACTTGTCTTTTCCAATATTAGAGTGAGGATTCAACAAAGAATTAGATACAACAAGTATATCTAATTTTGCATTATTTTATCTAGGAACAACCTTTATGGAAAAATATTCAAAAGCCTCAATACTATCCCATACCTTATTTTGATAATGCTTCAAATGATCGTTCTTCACTTGATATTGGCCTTTGATATGCTTCACAACTAATTCTTTATCATCCTATACTTTTGAATTCTTGATCCCCATTTCTTTAACAAATTATAAGCTATGGATTATTCATATTCAACAGTATTTTAGTACATTCAAACTATAATTTGTATGAAAAAGGAAAAACTTCTTTGCTGGGAGACATAAGAATGTCTCATGTTCTTACACCAATCGAAGAAAAACTGCCATCAAATTCAAGTGTCTAGATGTCATTGTGATTTTTTTCAATCCCTTCAGGCATGTTCAAATTTTCCTCTGACATGAGCATATAGTTTCTTATCCCTACATCCTCATATAGAGTATCAGCTCTTGGGTCATCAATCGTATGCATCGTATACTTGGTTTTTAATTTAGGTTCTAGGCGCTAATTAAATCCATTGATTGGAATCATGGCATGAGATAAATTCAATTAAAATTTAGTACCAAATTATTTAAAAAAAATCCTATTAGGATGTCATATGCAACTGGGATATCTGCCATTATTATAGTCATCTTGATTATCTTTTGAGGAAAATATGATAAAGTGACCTAGATGTCTTTGATCTGACTAATCAAGGGTACCTATTTTACATCCATGGAATAGTATTAACCAATGGTTTTAATACAATTCACTGGGTGTGATCCACTTTAGTTGGCATCATCTTGTCATAGATTCAATATCAGTGATATAGTTACTCACTTTACACCCTTTGAGAAAAATGGAAATATAAACTGGGCCTAATTTACTAGACTTGGAAGTGGTGGCAACCATAGGAGTTTAGGGCACTAGAAAAATATGGGTTCACTATAATACCTTTAACATTTTTTAAACTTATACTAGGTTTTTTTCCCTTGATAAACTCAACTAACCTATCTAATTGACTAGGGTTTGATATTAGGTATTTATTTTGGGACATTTGAATTTTTGTCTCATTTACATGCTCAATAATTATGAAAGCTAGTAGTTTAGTGGAAGAGTATTTTTCAATATTTACAATAGGTGGAAACATATTTACATTATTCTTGGAAGAAATATTAGCTTTTGGATAAGGATGAGTATAGGTTTGAGGAGGATTACATATGATAGTCACAGTTTGTATATCCTTGTCTGATATTACAATCAATTGTCATCCATAAATCTTGGCACATTTTCATTACATCAAGTTTGCTATCAAACCTAGTCTATTAGTCATAATTTGTACTTTTTTGGTAAGTCGTGCTCTCCTTACATTATTTTTTTGGGTCAGATGAGTGAGTTGCATTGTTTTATTTATTTTAGTCAAAATGTCACAAAATAATATTAGTTGACGTTATTTTTAAATTTATTTAGTTTGATTTAAAATGTTGGTTTTGAATTTATATATTTTTTGGTGGTCATAGTATTTTAATGGTAATTTTATTTATTATCAAAATTTGAGTCTAAAGTTATAGTCATAATAATTAAAATGTAGTTGTTTATAATAGTATTATTTACAAAGTAATTTTCATTATTACTTTTTAAATATAGTTTGTTATCATTGGTCATCAAAGTATAAATGAATATCATAAAGTCCTTATGATAGTAATATTTTGTCATCAAGGTATATATTTTTAAGAAAATAGGAGGGAGGCAGGTCTTTGTGTAGTTTAGTCAGTTTATGTTTTTAAATTTTATGTCAAAGTCCCAAAGTGTCAAAAACTAGAAAAAACATTGTGTGCATTGTAACTAGATGTACTATCAGTTGAAATTGACATCTAAGGTAAAAATTGTCGGGGGGGGGGGGGCATTATGTAAATGAAGCATAAGTTCAAGTTTTATAAGTAGCATAGAATTATAAGATATAAGAAAAGGAGGATAGAGGATAATTGTAACTCTCATTAGCCACTAATGATGAAGTAGTGGTTTACAGTAGTGGAAATTTACTTTCAAATTTCATTTTGTTTTGAGTGTGTGTTTTGAAACAATAATAGAAGTGTATTCATATTCAAATATGTAATAAGTGATCTAGTTTCTAAATGTAATTCCCTAAAGTGTGATAGTATAGGAGATTCAGATCATAAGCACTAAAGAAAGAGATGTTCTTGATAAAAGTAATTGGTAGATATGTTCCCACTACTTTTTGATTGGTTTAGTTCATGTTCCCAGATTTGGTTGATATAGTCCCCTTTGCATGGTTGGTATATTCCCAAGTGGTTGATACATGTTCCCACCTTGGATGAGGTTCCCATGACTAGTTGATAGTGTTCCCATTTCTTGGTTGATATGTTCCCACAATCAAAGTGCAAGAAAGTAGCACAAAGGAAGGTCAAGACATGTATATGCTACTTAGATAAAAAGATGGTGTTTCTTCCCATGCTCACACTAAGTGGGGAAATGTGTGGAAATATGAGTATGAACATAATTTATTATGAGAATAATATTAATATATGTGTGTTTTATGAATAAAACTCTCATAAGATATCTCTTGTGAGAGAATCTTTATGAGAAGTTGAGAGATTCTTGGGAGTAGTTGAGAGATATGAAGTATTTGGATCAGTTTTGACTTCATGTATAAATGATGCCAATATCCTATAAATTGCAATCTCTTATGATGAATAATACATCCTAAATGAAATACATAGAGACAAATAAAATTGAGTGTGATTTCTATGTGTTTATATTCTACAAATATGGGCTAAACTCATTAGAAAAAATAGCATAAATTTATCTAGGAAATCTTAGAAAACACCATTCATCAAGTTCATAAATTTAGTTGGTGCATCAGTCAATCCAAAAGGCATCATAGTGAATTTTTTGTGACCATAATGAGTCCATAAATCAATTTTATGAATGCCTTCCTCATTGATTCTCAACTAATGATAGACTAAATTTTAAATCAATTTTGGAGAAGAGTGTTGCACCTTTCATATAATAAAAAAACCATCTATCCTTGGTAAAGGATATTGATTCTTGATTGTAACTTTATTAATATTTTGATATTACACAAAAAGTCTCAATGTTCTGTCCTTATTCTTCATGAAGACAATTGGAGCTCCCCAAGGACACACACTTGACCTTATACTTACATTTTATAGAAGATATTATAGCTAAACCTTTAGTTCCTATAAATAAGCCACATTCATTTTGTATGGAGCTTTAGAGGCAGGTGTATCCCATGTATAATATCAATTTAAAAATAAAAATCCCTTTTGGGTGGAAGTTGAAATAGTTTTTCAAGAAGTACATCTTTAAACTCTCTTAAAAGAAGGAATTTTTGGAAGACATATTCTCATTTTTCAGTTGGTTTATGCATTTGGATTGCATAAAGTTGGTAGCCCCTATGAACTACCTTTTTCAATTACAAGTCCAAACCTAATTTACAAGTCGTAGGCCTTCAAATTCCTTGCACTTCATTGATTCTACAAGAATCATCTTGAAACATACCCTTTTACCAAAGCAATCTAATGCTGCATGATGAGGTTGTAACAAGTTCATTCCTAAAATTAGATCATAAGATCCCAAATGAACTAAATTCCTAACCCATGATGAGGTTATAGTAAATGGTTTTACCTTAACTATCTTGATCAATTTAGGTGTAATAGATTGATTTATTTCTCCTTTTACTGCAAGACAATGCAAAATTAAACCCGTCTTGATAAGAGAAGGTTGGGAGGTTGAGTTTGGTACCATCAAGAAACTACTTATTCTTGAATGCTTAGAGCAAGCATAACTTGATCTTGGTATTTTTAAGACCAAAGTGAACCTTTTTATTAAACCTTTAGGGTGTTATGATCTCATCTTGAGGATGGATTGATTGCATAAACATCAATCCATGCTTGATTATGTGGGCAAAAGAGTGTAGTACATCAATGAACTTAGCTAAATTGTGGAATTGTAAGGCATGAAAGGGTTTACAGGATGTAAAACACTCTCAAATTTAAAACTAAAAAGGGTTATCAGAAAAGACTACAAGCTTTACATAGTTCAATTGTAGGAATTACCCAAAGAAAAGAAGTTAGTACATAGATTTTATTATATTGAGGGATTTCATAGATGTTTTTCTTAAGAAACTACCTAGTTTACCACCTAAGTGAGAATTTGATTTCTTCATTGATATCATGCCTGGATCTGCCCCTACTTCTAAAGTCCCCTACTACATGAATGTGACTAACTTACAAGAGCTAAAAGTTTAGATGCAAGAATTCTTAGACAATAGAAACATACAATCAAGTGTGTCCCCTTGGGGTGCTCCTATGGTCTTTGTGGAAAATTAGTATGGTACATTGAGGCTTTACATTGATTATCACTTGATAAATAAGGTAACAATAAAAAACCATTATCCTTTGCCTAGGATTGATGACTTGTTTGACCAAATGAAAGGTGCTATAGTCTTCTCTAAGATTTATTTGAGATCAGGCTACCATCAACTTAGAAAAAAAGAAGAATAAATTCATAAAAAGACTTTTAGAACTTGATGACATTCTCATTTATTCTAAAAATGAGGTTGAGCATGATCAATACCTTCATTTAGTCTTAAAAAGACTAAGACAACATAAGCCATATAAAAAACTCTCCAAATGTGCATTTTATGAGTCTAAAATTCATTTTTTGGGTCATATTATTTCTAAAGAGAGAATCATTTTTGATCTCATGAAAATTAAAGATATTCAAGATTGGCCTGCTCCTACCAATGTGCATGAAGTGCACAACTTCATGAGTTTTGCTAGTTATTATCTATGTTTTGTTGAAAAGTTTTCTAATGTGGCCTATCCCATTACCTTTTTTCTATGCAAAGGCAAGAATTTTTTCTGAAACCCTTAGTATGAGGACATGTTTAACAAGCTAAAAGTGTTTCTTACAATAAAACCTATTCTTATCATCCCAAACCCAAATGGTAACTTTGAAGTTTGGGATGATGCTTCTAGGAAAAGTTATGAAGGCATCCTGACCCAAGATGGAAAAGTGGTGGCTTATGAGTCATGGAAATTGAATGATCATGAAAATAACTATCCTATGCATGCCATGGAGATTGTTACCATTATTCATGCACTCAAACAATGGAAACATTTCTTGTTGGGAAAGCCTTTCAAGGTGAAATATGATCACCATAGTCTTGAATATTTATTTTTTCAAGATGATTTAAATGCATGCTAGCAAAGGTGGTTGGAATTTTTGAGTAATTTTGACATGAACATATCATATGTCAAAGGAAAGGAGAATCGTGTGGTTGATTTACTCAATAGATACATATACCTTGCTACCTTGTCGATGTTACAAGGAAATTTTAGAAGTGTTATTTTAGAATAATTTACTGATGAATTCTTCCATGATATAAGAGTAGGTTTAGTTGATGAGCCTATAACAAAGAGATTTGTTGATTTTTATATTGTAATAAATGGCCTTAAAAGGCATAAAGATAGAAATTATGTACCCAATTTGGGTGAATTAATAAATTTTATGCTTAAGGAAGTGCATACATCACCTTATTATTATCATCCAGGGGTTACAAAGATGATGCATGAGCTGAGAAGGCTCTATTTTTAGCTTAGAATAAAGAATGATGTCACTGATTTTGTAGCAAAATACTTGGAATGCTAGCAGGTTAAATCTAAACATTGCCATTATGGAGGGTTTTTTTACCCTCATGATATTCCAATAGATAAGTGGGTTTTAGTCTTGCTTGATTTTATTTTGGATTTACCAAAATCATGTAACAAGCATGATATAATCATTGTGGTAATTGATAAGGCCACTGAAGTCAACGACTTCATTATTGGAAAGATGACACTTCTATATTTATGGAACATTTTGTGAAGGAAGTGGTTAGATTTCATGACATACCTAAAATGATTATTTCATGTCATGAAAAGTTATTTACTTCAATATTTTGATGTATATTGACTGCAACTTTTGAAACAAGGCTAAATTTTAGTTCTTCATATCATCCAAAAATAAATAGATAAACTGAAAGGCTCAACCAAGTGGTTGAAGATATGTTACACATGTATGTCATGTATCAATAAACTAAATGGGAGGATTACCTCCTTTTAATTTAATTTTCATACAATAATTCATACCATTTTGTAATAAAGATGGCTCTATTTGAGGTTCTATATGGACATAAATGTAGAACTCCACTTGGTTGGGACAAATTGGAAAATAGAACTGTAAATGGACCTGATTTGCTACTAGAATATGATAAGAAGATGAAATTAATAAGGGAGAATTTAAAAGCATCTTTAGATTGGCAAAAGAGATTTGCTGATCAAAAGATAACTCCACGTGAATTCAATATGGGGGACAAAGTTTTTGTGTGTGATAGATCATAGAAAAGTTGTATAAAGTTTTGTAAGGCTTCCAAGTTAGCTTCACAATTTGTCAAGCCTTTCGACATTATAGAAAACATTAGTTCTGTTGCTTACTGGTTGGTTCTTCATCCTCTATGTAGGATTCATGATGTATTTCATATTACTTTGCTAAGAAAATATAGACTTGATCCATCTCATGTTTTGGATGGGATTTATTTATAGGTCACAGAAGAGGAAAAGATCTAGTTAAAATTGGCAAAAATCTTGGACCATCATAGATTTAAGCTACAAAATAGAGATATACAATAAGATTTGGTACAATGGGACCTTGTAAGCTAAATGAGCACTACTTTAAAAGATGCACATATTTTTACCCAACATTATGCATGGCTTTTTGTCATCAAGATGTATCCCTTTCAAGGGGGGAGGATGTTACGATCATGTCTTTTTATGATCTATTTTACTATTAAAACATTGTTATTATTATTTTTATAAAGCTGACTATTGGTTATTTATTTTAGCTAGATTATATGCTAGTACTTATTGTAGTGGTATTTGGATTGTATGTTTAATTTTACATTTAATAATTTGATAGACTAATTATTGCAGTTGATATTATTACAAATATGTAATTATTTATCAATTTTTGACATGGTACTATTGATGTACTTTTGGTGGTTGAAGGTATTATCTATGAGCTAGGTAGATGTTGATAGTGATACACCCAATACCAAAGGAATTATAAGTAGTCAAACAAGTTTGATAGTTATACTTGTTTTGGTTGTGTTTTTTATCTTTTAAACATCTTGATTGGTCATTGATTATGTGATTGTCTTGACATTTTTACTTGTCATATTTTTATGGTTTTTATTATACTTTTGCCTTTTTTCACAAGTTATTATTTTTCATTATTTTTTGTCTCGTATATGCAACCTACTCTAACCTGATCTTTCCACGTAAACTCTTGTTCACTCTTATATGCCTATGTGGAGCCTACTCACTTAATTTGATGCTTTACCTAAGACCTATCTAGACCTACACTTGACACCCTTGGACTAACCCTTAGACTTTATAAATACCTTATATCCTACGGTGGTGGCATGAATGTTTTGTGGCTTGGTTATATTTATAGTGGCATTGACATTAACATTTAAACATGGTTTAATTGATTTAAATATTTTATATTAATCAACTTAAATAGATGGCATATTACAATCATTTAATTTATTGGCATTTATTTTGGCCAGTGGTATAGGCTCTAGGGGTTAAGATGCTAATCCATTTTGTTAGTGTTCATTATATGGTTTAAACTCTAACATGAATTTTCATTGGTTGGTGGTTGGGTTGGTAGATCAAGATTTTTAGATAGGTCAATTAATGAATATTGCATTCAAGGCAAATTTGGTAGGGAATTGCCTTGGGGAAAGTAGGAGGATTTCTCTCTCCTCACATTTAATGCAAACATTGAATGGGTATGGTGAAAATGGACAAATGGAATGAGGATTTATATGATTTATGGAAAGAGTTGATGGGATTAGGAATATTAAGTAAAAATAGGGAGAATAGTGGGAGTTTGACTGGTTTTTATGGCAGCTATGCTAGATTTTTGGACACACAGCTTGCTTAGAAAGTTAGAAGTTTTGGTTTCTATTTTGTTATTTTTTTTTATCTATACAATTTTAGGTAAGTTATATTTTGCCTAGTTATTTGTTTTACTATATAAAATTGAAAAAAAAGATGCATATGTAGCCATAAGTCTTAAAACTTCTAGATGCATATGCAAACCCTCAAAGGATTTGATATGATTGATGTTGGCATTTGCATATAAACTTGAAAATGGATATATATATATATATATATATATATATATATATATATATATATATATATATATATATATGGATGTTTTATTATTTAAAATCCATTGTATTCTATTAAATATTGAGTGTTTATTGACCTTGTATGCATGGAAGTGTTTTCATTGGTTTTATGATTTGATACCCTGTAGGGTTTGTCTGTTCTATGTTATATGGATGGTCGGTGAGTTATTTGGCTTGCTGTGAACCTATACCTTTATACCTACTCATGAGAATTTTATGGCTTCATTTTGATTAAACAAAGGTTGTTATGTTTTTGATTTGATTGGTCCAATTCATCTGTGCATATATTTATGTGGAATAATTAAGCTAGTTCTTGTTGGGGTGCTTGGATTTTAAACAAGCATGTTGTTTTGTTTTTTGGATACATAATAGATGGTCATTTTGGTTTCAAAATATGTGATTGAATTGAAACCTATTCATTCAAATCACCTGATGTATAGATGGGTATCGAATGGAATATATATATATATATATATATATATAAAAGAGTGTATATATATATATATATATATTGATTGTGTTTCTTTTTATATTACTTCACCTTATTATGACTGTGTTCAATTTATCTTAGTTGTAGCAAGAATAAAATTAGGTTTGTCTTTAGTTGAGATGGATTCATATTGGTTTAGTTATTGTCTATCTATGGAATTTGATTTCACTATTATGGATGATTGAGTTCATATACCTTTACTTTGAGGAATATCGATGTCTTCTTTATTCGACTATGCTATTGTATTACCTATAGTTTTGTTTGAGTTCTGGGAAATGAATTACTACTGAATTTTTTTTTATATCTCTACTTCATTTATGTGTTCTGGTGTATTGATTTCTAAGTTGGAATATAATCATGACATGAATCTTTGATAATGTTGATTGGGATTTTTGGACTACATTGATATTCAGGTGTCTTGGGGATTTTAATACTGTGATTGTGTTTATATCTTGTATCATGGTTTAGGTATTAAGAGTGACTACATTTTATATGATTTTAGTAGAGGTTATGAATATATGTGTTGACTATGTATATGTCATGGCTTTGAGTTTGATTGGGTTATTCTTGACTATGTCTTGATCACAATTTTATGATTTTAAATGGATTTTATGATTGTCTGTGGCTAAGTCTTTAAGATGATTGTGTTTGTATAATTTATATAAGATATTATGAATATATGTCAACTGTGTATGTTTTGTCATGGTCATAATATTTGATGGGGATTCTATGATATATTTGATTGCATTCAATATCACTATGTTGTAGACATAAGCTGAATGAGTTTTGGTGATTAAAAATTTAACTGAGGTTGATGTTTAGTTATGTTATGATTAAGTTGTTGATCTGTGTGTTGGCTCTTGTGTAATAATTATGGAGTCACCTCTATTAATTGGCATGAATATAATTGGTTATGTTCTACTAGGTCTGAGAGGGCATTAAAAAAGTCTAAAGGAGTTTTCAGTTGCTTTTATGAAATAATTGGGTTGGTGTTGAACTTTTAAACTTTGGAATGTTATATTTTGGTTTGAATTATTATTCTGGTTTAGGTGACTTATTTGGATGTTTATGTGGTTTATTGTTTAGTTGTATATTGTTTGGTTACCATTTCTAGACTAGATCAAAATGATTAAAATAAATGGGTATATTACATACCAGTATACATTGGTAATTACGATGGTTAAGGCTAACCATAAATTGGACGAGGATCCAAGGTGGTTAATACGAAGACTATATAATGGATAAATTATTAGAGCATTCTATATAAATCAACAACCATGTTAGTCATCCCTACTTCCAATCTACATTGAATATGGATTAATTATTCTCCTCTTGCCTTGGAATAGAGTCATTGCCTTTTTTGTATTGTTTTATTTTTAAGATCTCCTCCAATTGGAAATCCAATTTCTCAAAATTCCCTTCATGTCCCTAGTTGTCGTAACCACCATCCTCTTGATGGTTGGGGTGGTGAGGGATATTTATGGATGGAATCATAGAGCTGGTTGAGAGGGTTTGTTTGGTTCATTCACTTCCTACTCCATGCTTTGGTGATGTTGCATACACGTGAAATAACTTGGTAACAATTTAATTATGTTTATTTACTCAGTGTATTTTAGTATTTATATTTGAGTGAGATGGTATATATTTTGATTATTATGAGATAACTATGTTAATGCTAACCTATGTTAATAATGGGATGCAAAATTTAAATAAAAATTGAATAATTCTTGAAGGGTAAGATGGTTAAATTGATATACATTAATGAAGGTAATATACATCAAGTATATTAAATTATTAGTCATTTAGTTTGATTCTCTTTATGTTGATAAAGCATTTTGTTAATACTATAAATTATAGAATTACTCTTTTAGTATTCATTTATGATCAGGTTGAATTATTATAAATTATTGTATATGGTTAATCTATATAATCATTATAACATTGATTCCATGATTTAAATAGATAACTTGGATATCCAAATTGATCTATGGATGTTATCCTAAGTAGGATTTACTTAGATAATTATACTAGATTTTTTGACCACATATTATGTATATCTGATTTGAATATTGGGCTTTCTAATCTAATGCAAGAATAACACTTTTGATTAGATTATATAGTCAACTAGATATATATTATGTTGTTTTGATTCAAAAATACATAGTCTTAAATTAAGCAGGGAAAATAGCTTAATAGTTCTAGTTTATCACATTATATATGGTGAACCCAATGACATAGATACATGTATATGAAATTCTTAATCATTTTCAGTTATGCATAAATTATTCAAATTACTGGTTGCTAGTACATGTGGAAACCAAACTAGAATCCTTCCTTTTAGCTCTCATTTTAGACATACTTGGTTGCATGTAAGGTATGTATACTACACACACACACACACATATATATATATCATATCTAAAAATTATTACCTTATTCTCATATTTAATATGAAGTGAATTAAAATTTAATTTAACTCCTTTGCTTAATAGAGATGATTCGTAAGCATGTCTAATATTTTTGCATAGTATAATTATGTAACAAAGTGATGTTGAAAGATCTTAAATAAATTGTTTAAATTTAATATCGCCACTATGAATCAATCGGATGAAATAAGTATGTTGCATAGTATTTATACTTCACATAATGCTACATAATTATATAACTAAAACATGCATGCTTGATGTTTCCTTGGGTTACATATGTTTACATTTTTCTTTCTAATAGTTGAACATGCTTGTCTTGCTAACCATGGCTTGTCCAACATAAATTTATAAAAGTTCCTTAAGTGGATTATTTTATTTGGGTTCCACTCAACTTGAATCTCGATTGAATTTTTTTGGCATATGATTGTATTCTATTATGTTGTATGTACATCACTTGTTGCTCTCTTATATTTTATTTAATGTGCGATTAATTATGGAATGTAAAGGTTCATTATGTATGCATTAATTATATAATAATGAAACTTTGTATAAAAAGAAATCATTTCTTTCTTTTATAGTTATCTAAAAGTGCCTTAACTATTGGATTAATACATAGATTCCTTCTCTTGAAATAATTAGATAATTAAGGACTAATTAACTAGATACCTTAGAAGAATAATATCTTGATCTCTCTTATTTTATAATTTCATTATATATATTCATTTATAGACTACCTATAAGATGTTTGATGAGTAACAATACTGATCATAACTATATCATTATTCATTATTCTCAATAATGAAATTTATGTTTAGTAAATAAATGATGTATAATTTACTTAAATAATGGTGTGGTGACTTTAAAGGTCATGAGACATTTATGACCTCGATCAGTAGCACTATGAAACCTTGAATTTTAAATCCATTTTCTCTTTATGTAATAATATTTTTTGCTACATGAATGAGTATAAATTTACATGTGATGAATTGATTACTGATTACTGATTATGATCACTTGTCTGAATTATGTTTAAATATGAGGTTAGTAACCTTAAATTTTAACATAAACCTATGTTAACATAAATTATAACTTAGGATGATCGAGCTATCCTTCCTGAGAAAACTAATCCTTAAACTTACCATCTATGAGTAGGACTAAAACCTATTGAGGAGATTGGGGTATTTAACTAGGGTTAAGGACCTAAAAATAGTCCTATGTGGAAGTAGAATGCCACATATGGGACTCAAGTCCTATCTGTGTATATGTACATTGATACACCTCAAACCCCATAATACATCTTTTAAAGTAACATGCTTCTTCATATCACATTTTGTATGTATTTACCTCTAGTTAATTACCTCAGTTCATCTCTTTTGATTCCAATTGTGTATACATGAGTGCGTTGAATCTTATCACATGTATTAGCAAGCAATGTAATTAGGTCCAAAATGCATCCAAGCTATAATTTGATATACAATTCAAAAAAAAATTATGGGTTGTTTCATCTAGTATCAGAGTATTTTTTTGCTCTAGAGAACTTTAGGGACAAGTTTTCTTCTAGAAATTTTATAATCTAGTAAGTTATCACTTGTAATTATATGGATGGTTAGAATGTGATAGAGCAGAGGAAACATCCATGGGAACCCTTTTGATATCAACCTAACTAGGGTTATAGGTAGAGGATGAGGAAGGGGTCATCATGGATGCATCCCCATTTGTAACCAAGAAGTGCTGCCTATGAATAATGCTGATAGCAATACTGAGGTACCCAATGTTGAAATAGTTATTGGGGATCCAATCAACAAACATGAGGAGATCCTCAATGGAATATTAAGAGACCTTAATACCTTGTAAGGAAAGATTGATAACCAAGAACAAAGGTTAAACAATCTTGAAGGGATATCCCAAGAGGAAGTACCCAAATTGGAAATAGTGTAGGTAGAAGGACCTATAATTCAAGAACTACCTTTGACCAAAGTTGACCCAATCATCAAAGAGCTAAAGAAATTTCTAATGCCTACCTTTTCAAGTGAAGAATTAGGTGATGTAGCTGATGCATGGCTAGTACACTTGAAAAAATATTTAAACGTGCATAACATGTCATCGAATGTGAAAGCTAGGGTTGTAACCTATTAGCTAGTTGGTCCTGTAGCTTTATAGTGGGATCACCTTTGCACCACTAAAGGATATCGGCCATTGAAACCTATCCTAGTATATTTTTGATACTTAATTTCATAAAAGATACTTGAATGCAAACTATAAAGAGCAAATAATCATTTATTTTTAGTTTTTGAAGCAAGAAAACATGTTTGCTGTTGAGTATGAAAACAAGTTTATGAATTTATTGAATCATGTGAAATATATGCATGATGAAAAAACCAAGATTACTAAGTTTAAACTTGGGCTCAAGTGAATATTAATGCATGATGTCAATATGATAAACCCAAAGAATTTGTCTATGGTAATTGAATTAGCTTACAGGGTTGAAGAAAAAGAATAGTCTCATCAAAAGGCAAGACAATAATTTAAGACAAACAGACAACAGTCTAAAGTGAAAAACCTTTCTCCCATGAAAAATAATTTTAAGAAATCAGATCAGAACCATAGATTCTCAAGTGGCAATAAAATTTTTATTAAGTTTTCTAATCAGAATAGAAATTTCAAGTCCCATGGATCCTCTAAATATGGCTCGTAGAAGAAGGAACAACATCAAAGTAGCCAATGTGGACTTTCCACAGGTGATAATACTATTTTGATGGCATATTCTAGACCTATTATTTTTTGGAAATGTGGTGATAATCACTATAAAGAAGACTATCTTAAACTAAAATCAGTCTAAGCAGTAAATCATAGGGTATATGCTACTATTGATAATCATAATGTTGATTTGTAGGCCACTCTAATTGAAACCAAAGGTATAATGAATGGTTTTAGATTGACTATATTAATTGATTTAGGTGTAATAGATTAATTTATTTCTCCTTTTGATGCAAGGCAATGTAAAATTGAATCCATATTGATAAGAGAAGGATGGTAGGTTGAGTTCAGTACCAACAAGAAAGTGACTATTCTTGAATGCTTGGAGCAATTAAAATTTGATCTTGGTATTTTTAAGACCAAGGTGAACCTTTTTAATATGCCTTTAGGGTCTTATGATCTCATCCTTGGGATGGATTGGCTGCATGAATATTAATCCATGATTGATTGTGTGGGAAAAAGAGTGCAGTGCATCAATGACCTTGGATAAATTATGGAATTATAAGGCATGCAAGGGTCTATAAGATGTAAAACACTCTCAAACTTACAACTAAAAAGGGATGTTAGAAAAATATGCAATATTTACGTAGTCCAACTACAAGAATTATTCAAGAAAAAGGAGTTACTACATGTAGATTTTCCTATATTGAGGGAGTTCATGGATGTTTTTCCTGAGAAACTACCTAGTTTACCACTTAAATGAGAATTTGATTTCTCCATTGATATCATGCCTATATCTATTCTTGATTTTAAATCCCCATACCACATGAATGTGGTTGACCTGATAGAGATAAAAGTTCACCTACAAGAACTCTTATATAGTGGAAGCATTTGACTAAGTGTGTCCCATTGGGTGCACTAATAGTTTTTATTAAGAAGGATGGTACATTGAGGCTTTATATTGATTACCACTTAGTAAATAAGGTAACAATAAAAAAACATTATCCTTTGACCAAGATAGATGACTTGTTTAAACAAATGAAGGGTGTTGCAGTCTTCTCTAAGATTGATTTGAGATCAGGCTACCATCATCTAAGAATCAAAGAAGAGGACATTCATAAAACAACTTTTAGAACTCGATATGGACATTATAAGTTCATGGTACTACCTTTTGGCCTAACCAATACACCTATAACTTTCATGAATATTATTAAAAACATATTTAGAGACTTCTTGAATAAGTTTGTGTTGGTTTTCCTTGATGAAATTCTCATTTATTCTAAAAATGAGGCTGAACATGATATTCACCTTCATTTAGTCTTACAAAGACTAAGACAACATAAGTTGTATGAAAAACTCTCCAAATGTGCATTTTATGAATTTTAAATTCATTATTTGGGTCATATTATTTCTAAAGTGGGCATCGTTATTGATCTTATGAAAACTAAAGATATTCAAGATTGGCCTACTCCTACCAATGTACATGAAGTGCATAGCTTCATGGGTTTGGCTGGTTATTACTAGAATTTTGTTGAATTTTTTTCTAGTGTGGCTTATCCCATTACCTCTTTATAGTGCAAAGGTAAGAAATTATTTTGAACCCTCAGTATGAAGAGGAATTTAACAAATTAAAAGTGTTTCTTACAACATATATTCTTATCATCCCAGATCCAAATGGTAAATTTAAAGTTTGGGTTGATGCTTCTAAGGAAGGTTATGGAGTCATCTTGACCCAAGAAGGCAAAGTGGTGGCTTATGAGTCATGAAAATTGAAGGATCATGAAAATAACTATCATACGTATGACATAGAGCTTGTTTCCATTGTTCATGCACTCAAACAATGGAAACATTTTCTACTAAAAAAGTTTTTCAAGGTGAAATCTGATCACCATAGCCTTGAGTATTTATTTTTCAAGATGATTTAAATACATGCCAGTATAAGTGGATGAAATTTTTGAGCAATTTTGACACAGACATATCATATGTCAAAGGCAAGGAGAATCATGTGGCTGATGCACTCATCAGATGCACATACCTTGCTACCTTGTCAGTGTTACAAATAAAATTTAGAAGTGTTGTTTTGAAATAGTTGCTTGTTGATGAATTATGCCATGATGTAAGAGCATGTTTGGCTAACAAGCTTATAACAAAGATATTTTTTGATTTTTATGTTGTAATAGATGGCCTTATAAGGCATAAAGACAAAATTTATGTACCCAATTTGGGTAACTTGAGAATTTTTTTAATTTAATGAAGTGCATACATAACCTTATTATGCTCATCTAGGGGTTACAAAGATAATGCATGAGATGAGAAGGCTCTATTTTTGGCTTAAAATGAAGCATAATATCATTGATTTTGTAACAAAATATTTGGAATGCCAGTGGGTTAAATCTAAGCATTGCCATTTAGAGGGGCTATTGTACCATCATGATATTTCAACAGATAAGTGGGTTGTAGTCTCATTTGATTTTATTATAGGGCTACTAAAATCATGCAACAATCCTTGTGGGGATTGATAAGGCCACTAAAGTTTACCAATTCATTTTTGGAAACTTAATGGATGACATTTCCATGTTTGTAAAATATTTCATGAAAGAAGTGGTTAGACTTCATGGCAAACCTAAAATGATTATTTTAGACTGTGATAAGTTATTTACTTCAAGGTTTTGTCATACATTGACTGTAGCCTTTAGAATAAGGTTGAATTTTAGTTCTTCATATCATCCATAAATAAATGGACAAATTGAAAGGCTCAACCAATTAGTTGAAGATATGTTGTACATGTACGTCATGGATCAACAAATTAAATGGGAACATTACCTTAATTTATTTGAATTTGCATATAATAATGCAGACCATTCTGTAATAAAGATGGCTCCATTTGAAGCTCTATATGGGTGTAAATACAAAACTTCACTTGGTTGGGACACCTTGGAAAATAGAGCTATAATTGGACTTGATTTGCTGCTAGAATATGACAAGAAAATAGAATTAATAAGGTGGAATTTAAAAATAGCTTCATATCAGAAAAAAATCTATGCTAATCAAAAGAGAACTCCACCTAAATTTAGCGTGGGGGACAAATTTTTTCTATGTGTTAGACCACATAAAAGTTTTATAAATTTTGGCAAGGCTTCTAAGTTAGCTCCATAATTTATCAATCATTTTGACATTATGGAAAAGATTATTCTCATTGCTTATCAACTGGATTTTCCTCCTTCTATATCAAATATTCATGATGTCTTTTATGTTGCTTTGTAAATAAATTATATACCTAATCCATCTCATGTTTTAGATTGGACTTATTTATAGGTCATATAAGAGGAAAAGATCCAGTTGGAACCAGTGAGGATCCTAGACTATCATAACATTAAGATACAAAACATAGATATACAATAGGTTTTGGTGTAATGGGACCCACTAAGCAAAAAGAGTGCTACTTGAAAAGATGCACATCTTTTCAAGCAACATTATGCATGGATTTTTGACTAAGTTGCCAGGATGACTCCCTTTCAAAGGGGAAGCATGTTATGATCCCACATGTTTATGATCTATTTTAATGTCAAAACATTGTTATTATTGTTGTTTTAAAGTTGATTACTAGTTGTTTACTTCTGTTGATTTATATGCTAGTACTTGTTGTAGTGGTATTTGGACTACATGATTAATTTTATAGACTAATTACTACAATTGATATTATTACAAATATATAATTATTTATTGATATCTAATATGGTACTATTGATGTACTTTTGTTGGTTACACATACTATGAGCTAGGTAGATGTTGGTAATGGTACACCTGGCACTAAAGAAATTCTGAGTAGTCAGACAAGTTTGACAAGTATACTTATTTTTATTATATTTTCTATCCTTTGAACATCTTGGTTGGTCATTGATTATGTCATTGTCCCAACATTAGTACTTATTATATTTTGATGGTTGTTATTGTACTTTTATATTTTGTCATAAGTTGTTATTTTCCACATTCTTTTGTCCCACTTACGTGACCTACTCCAGCCTGTTCCTTCCATGGAAACTCCTACTCACTCCTGCATGCCTGCATGGACCCTAATCACCTAATTTGATTCTTTACCTAAGACCTACCTAGACCTATCCTTGACACCCTTAGACTATATAAATACCTTATATCCTAAGGTGGTGGCATGAATATTTTATAGCTTGGTTATATTTGTGGTGGCATTGACATTAACATTTAAACATGGTTTAGCTGATTTAAATATTTTATTTTAATTGACTTAAGTTGATGGCATATTAAGGTCATTTGATTTATTAGAATTTATTTTGGCTGATGGTATAGGATGAGGGGGTTAAGATGCTAATCCACTTTGTTAGTGTTAATTATATGGTTTTAAATTTAACCTACATTTTTATTGGTTGGTGGTTGGGTTTGTGGATCGAGCTTTCCATATAGGTCAATTAATGACCATTTCATTCAAGGAAAATTTGGTGGGATATTTCCTTGGGGAATGTATGAGGATTTCTCTTTCCTCACATTCAATGTGGACATTGAATGGATATGGGGAAAATGGATGGAATGGGGAGTTAGATGATAGATTGAAAGAGTTGATGGGGTTAGGAAGACAGAGGAAAAATAGGGAGAATAGTGGGAGTTCAAATGGTTTTTATGGTGGCCATGTTGAATTTTTGGACACACATCTTGCTTATAAAGTTAGAGGTTTTGATTTCTATCTTATTGGCTTTTGAGTTTTTCTCTCTGCAATTTTAGGTAAGTTATATTTTGCCTGGGTTTTTGTTTTACTATGTAAAATTGGAAAAAAAAGGTTGCATATGTAGTTGAAAGTCTTAAGACTTCTGGATGCATATGTAGACCCTTAAAGGATTTGATATGATTGATTTTGGCATTTACATATAAACTTGCAAATGGATATATATATATGTATATATGGATGTTTCATTGTTTTGAATCCATTGTTTTCTATTAAAGCTTGAGTGTTTCTTGACCTTGTGTGCATGGAATTATTTTCATTGGTTTTATGATTTGATACCCCATATATTTTATTTGTTCTGTGTTATATGGATGGTCGGTGGGTTATTTAGCTTTTTGTGAACCTATACCTTTATACCTATTTGTGGGAATTGCATTTTTTCATTTTGAGTAAATAAAGGTTGTTGTGTTTTTGATTTGGTCGATGTAATTAATATATTTATATATTTATGTGGAATAATTAAGTTAGTTCTTATTGGGGTTCTTGGATTTTAAACAAGCATGTTCTTTTCTTTCTTGGTCGCATAATAGATGGTTAGTTTCGTTTTGAAATAGTGTGTCTGCATTGAAACTAGTTCATTCAAACCACCTGATGTATAGAGGGGTCTTAGCCAATATATATATATATATATTTGGTTGTGTTTCATTTTATATCACTTCACTTTATCATGACTATGCTGAATTTATCTTAGTTACAAAAAGAATAAAACTGGGCTTATCTTTTGTTGAGACATATTCATATTGGTTTAGTTATTACTCTGTCTATGGATTCTAATTTCTCTTTGGTTTCACTTTTATGGATGATTGAGCTCATATACCTTTACTTTGAGGAATATCAATGTCTTCTTTATTTGAATATGCTATTATATTACCTTCAACAATTTTCCATTAGGTTCTAGGAAAAGAATTATGACTGTAATTTTTATTATATCTCTATCATGTTTATGTATTTTGGTGTAGTTATTTTTAAGTTGGAATATAATCATGACATGAAGATTTTATAACATTGATTAGGATTTTTGGACTATGTTAGTATTTGGGTGTCTTAGGGTTTTTAATATGATGACTACAAATATATATTGTATCGTGGTTTGGGTATTAAAAGTGACTATGTTTTAGATGATTTTAGTAGAGCTTCTAAATATATGTGTTGACTGTGTATATGTTAGGGATTTTAGTTTGATTGGGTTGTTCTTGACTGTGTCTTGATCATGGTGTTATGATTTCAACTAGGCTTTTATGATTGCCTTTGGCTAAGTCTTTAAGATGAATGTGTTTATATAATTTGTATAGGACCTTATGAATATATGTCAACTATGTATGTTTTATCATGGTCATAAACTTTGATGGGCCTTCTATGATATATTCGACTATGTTCCATATCATTGTGTTGTAGGCATAAGCTGAATGAGTTTTGGTGATTAAAAATTTGACTACAATTGATATTTAGTTATGTTATGATTAAGTTGTTGATCTGTGTGTTGACTCCTATGTAATACTTATGGACTCACCTCTATTAATTGACATGAATATACTTGGTTATGTTCGATTGGTTTTGAGAGGGCATCGAAGAAGTCTGAATGAGTTTTCATTTGCTTTTATGAAATATTTGGGTTTGTGTTAAACTTTAGAATGTTATATTCTAGTTTGAATTATTATTCTAGTTTAAGTGACTTATTTGGATGTTTATGTGGTTCATTGTTTGGTTGTATATTATCTACTTACTATTCCAAGACTAGACTATAATAATTAAAATAAATGGGTATATTATATACCAGTATACATTGGTGTTTGAGACGGTTAAGGTTGATTGTAACTTGGATGGGGATCCAAGGTGGCTAATTCAAATACTATATAATGGATTAATTATTAATATATTCTATATCATTCAAAAACTATGTTAGTCATCACTACTTTTGATCTATATTAAAGATGGATTAATTATTCCCATCTCACCTTGGAATGGAGTCATTGTATTTCTTGTATTATTTTATTTTTGAGATATCCTCCAGTTAGAAATTTGATTTCTCAAAATTCCCTTCATATCCTAGGTTACCATAACCACCATATTGCAGATGATTGGAGTGGTGAGGGCCACTGATGGATGGGATTATAGGGCTGGTTGGGAGGGCTTGTTTAGTTCATTCACTTCCTGTTCCATGCTTTAGAGATGTTCCATATATGTGAAGTAAGTTAGTAAAAATTTAATTATGTTAATTATATTTATTTACTTAGTCTATTTAAGTATTGTTATTTGAGTTATATGGTATGTATTTTGATTATTATGGGATAATTATGTTAATTCTAACCTATGTCAAAAATCGAGAAATGTAAGTGATAGGTAGGAATACTGCCTACAAGAATTTTAAACATCAGTGATGGGTAGGAAGAAGGTGAGTTGCATTCTGAGTATCCCACACAGGCTATGACAAACTCAGTGGATGCTCCTATTTCATTGGTTACCTGAAAGGATCCTTTGGTACACATATCAAAAACATGTTAGGGTCTACCAGACAAATGACCTAATTTCACCAATGTAAAAAACCTTCTTCATGGGCTGATCTGGTGGTCAATGAGCATTCCCTTTTAAAACCCTTAGAATATTTTTTTGGGTTCCTTCTAGTGACAAAAATGAGGTATGTCTCAAGGTTCCAAATAATGTCATAGAAAATATTGACTCGTCTTTGTCAAAATCTACTCCAAATAAATTCAACAACTTTAGGCCAAATATAGACTCCTTTTGCAAGTGGTTAAGTCTTAAGTGGTGACCCAAGGGTCAATTAGACATTGTTACTATGCCCAAGAATTTTTTTTGCTTAACTTTTTTGATTCCAAAGATCACGTAAGGATCCTCACTAGAGGTCCTTGGTTTATGGGTAAATCAATAGTCATCCTTCAAAAATAGAAGGCAGGTCTTAACTTGGATAACTCCATCATGGAATAAATTCCAATTTGGGTAAGATTACCTTAGCTATCTTTTGAATTTTAGGCACAATAGGTTATTTTGGGAATTGCCAAGACCCTCAGCCAACCAATTTCCATAGATCCTATGACTAGATCTAGATGTAGACTCCTGGATACTCATGTTTGCATGTTCATTACAATAGATAAACCCCTGAATCATTCTATCAAGATAAAATCCAAATATGGGATCTAAAACCAAAGAATAACATTTAAAATGGAGTTAGAAATATATAAAACCTGTGATGTTCTAAATCACTCATCCCAAAACTGCCCTCTAAGCAAGAAGCCACTCATTCCCCCATCTCTTACCTAGGTTAGGAAATATTCTACCCAAAATATTCCCCCACATCCCCCCACTACTCAAAACTCACCATCCCCTCTCAAATCCCCCTTGTTTCCCCTCCTAAACCCACTTTGACTCCTCTTAGATTGGGGGATTTTTTTCAGATGTAGTTCTTCCTCAACCTTCTACTACACTTAAGATCCTTAGCCCTCCTGAGGACAATTTAGATATGGATTCCTCTATATTTCCTCCAAATCCAACCATAACAATTAGAGCCACTCCTCCTCTGGGGGACATATTAGTTGAAGCAGTATTTGCATATCTGGTTACTCCTTCATCTCTTAAGGAATTACAAGGAGACACTTATTCAAACTATCCATGTACCATAGCTTTTGAATCTTTACTACTCGACAAGGATCCCATACTTCAATAAATAATGACTTCCCATATTCTTATAACACCAACCAAATGTCCTAGGGGGGATAAGACCTTCTCCCCTAGTGAAGGTCAATGTTCCTCTACAATCAAAGGGGGAAGCTCTAAGATTTCTAAGGAATCAACTGAGGAATAGTGGATGAAATTCCAACAAAAAAAGGCAAGAAAAAAGAAAAAGTTAAAAAAGAACAAAAATCTTAAGCTAGACCAACAAATCAAAGATCTAGAAAAGCAAAAATAGCTAAGCATGAAGTAAAGGGTACATAGATGACCCTTAAACACATCCCAAGTAATAAGAAATGAACATCATTTCCTGGAATATAAGGGGGTTGAACAACCTTGAGAAATAGATGTTGGTGATAAATTTGGTCATCAATCACAAACCTAATATATTTATTATCCAAGAAACTAAAATGTTGATGGAAGTTTTTTTGAAGAATAAAACTAATATTTAGGATAAAGCTTTGTGTAGTAGCAACAATTCCAGAGGTGCCTCAAGAGGCTTGGCAGTGTTTTGGGACCCCTTAGTTTTGTAAGGCAATTACCTCTTAGAAATTAATTCACATATCATAGTTTTTTCCCAAGAAATCCATACAAAAAGAAATTGGGTTCTCACTAACGTCTATGCTCCAAACTCTAGGAATGATAGGAGAAAATTATGGAAGGATTTTTTAGATATCATGAATATTTTTAAAGACCAATACTAGATAGTGGTAGGAGATTTCAATTCGCTTTGAATCCAAGGGAAAAGAAAGGGGGAAGTTATTCCCTTGATGACAACATGTTGGAATTTAGTGAATTTATTATTGAGGTAGGGTTAATTGATGTTGAATTAAAGGGAAACCCATTCACTTGGTCTAATAGGAGATTGAGTGATAATATAATTCAAGTTAGATGTGATAGAATTTTGATCTCTTTGCATTGGAACTTTCAATCTAATAGTTCACTTTATTCTCTTCCCAAGATCAGTTCTAACCATAATCAACTAGTGTTCTACAATGAAAAGATGTCTAAAACAAAAAGCACTCCTTTAAAATTTTAAAAAATGTGTCTTTCCAATCAGACCCTAGAATATTCTCTTAAAGAATGGTGGAAATTATTGGTCCAAGTATTTTCTATGTATATCTTTGCCATGAATCTTAGACATGTCAAGAACAAACTTAAGATATTAATTAAGTTTTTGGGAAAATATTTCTTCAAAAATGCTATATTAAGGAGGAACTTAGTAGAGTTGAGTTGCAAATATTTTTTTTTGGGTTTTACCCTTCTTTGCATTCAAAAGAAAAGGAGCTCCTAAGTCTTTAACATAACTAGAAGCTAAGGAAGAAACTTACTGGTGTGAAAAATTGAGGAGGACTTAGCTCAAGGAGGGAGATAGAAACACTAAGTACTTCCATACTTCAACATTCAGGAACCACCAACATACTTTCATTATGAAATTAAGGGATAAGATGGTATCTAGTATAAGGAGGAAAAAGACATTGAGATTCAAATAGTAAACTTCTACAAAAATCTGATGGCCTTTATCCCTTCTCAGGATGTTTAGTTAGAAGATCAGGTGGTACATCTCATACAAGGAGTTATCTCCCAAGAATACAATGCCACCATTATCTCTCCTCCCTCAGACAATGAAATTAGATACATTATTTTTTCCTTACAAGGGGACAAAGCCCTCAGCCCTGATAGTTTTCCCCTATTTATTTTTCAAGTTTTCTAGGATATCATCCAAAATGAAGTATGTATAGTAGTTTATGTGTTCTTTAAATTTGGAACTATGCTACAATATTTAAATAAAACCTTTTTATGTCTCATCCCTAAGAAGTAGGGGGCTAATCAATTGATAGAATTTAGACCCAACAACCTTTGTTATACTTTTTACAAAATCTACACAAAAGAACTATCTCTAAGAATTCAAATGTTGCTTGATAAAATGATTGTAGAAAAATAAGGAGCCTTTTTTTTCGATATAAAAATCTCAAAAAATATCATTATCACCCACAAAACTATTCACTCGATGGCTAATTATTTTTGGCAAGGAATGTTTCTCAAGTTGGATATGAATAAAACTTATGATCAAGTCCCCTGGTAATTTCTTGAAAAAATCCTCCTCAAGTTTGGTTTTAATTAGAAATTTAGAAATCTGATTGCTTCCTACATATCCACCCCCATGTTCTCTATGATCATCAATGGAGTTCCTCAAGGTTTCTTCTTGGTAGGCAGAGGTCTCAGACAAGGAGACCCCCTTTCTCTATATTTTTTTTATCATTATGGTTGAAACTTTGAGTAGGATTCTCAACATGGTTAGAACATTTAGAATTATCAAGGGAAACACAATGGCTCCAAACACCAGACCTGTCACCCACCAAAAATTAATGGATGACATGTTGATGGTGGGAGAAGATTTATTTTTTGAATCCAAGTGTTTCAAGAAAATCTTTGAAATCTATGAGATTGTTTCTGGTCAGAGTGTTAACTTCCTCAAAAGTTCCTTATTCTTCATCAATACCCCAATTTATATACAAGATAATATCTCCAAGATTTTAGGTTGTGTCATTAAGAATATCCCCTCCTCCTACTTCAGAATCCCCCTTTTTGATGGTCTTATGAAAGCAGATTTCTAGAATCCCCTCATAAATAGGATTCATAGGAAATTATTTTAGTGGAAAGGGAATTTTCTATCTCAAACTGAAAAATTGCAACTTATTAAGAGTTTGTTGTAGAGTATACATTTTTATTTCATGTCTTTATTTATCATTCTAAGAAAATTTGCATATCAAATTGAACAAATCTAGAAGAACTTTATTTGGAGGGGAATGAAGGACAGATTCAATTTCTCTCTTATCTCCTAGAACAAAGCTTGTCTTCCTACCTATAAAGGAGGATTGGGGCTTAGAAGGGTAAGATTCATGAATCAAGATCTCCTAGAAAATCAAGGTTGGAGGGTGATCAAGGAAGACAACTATTAGACTAGGATTATTAAGGCTAAATACTTAAATTCTAGGGAGGGTTCCTACTTCCTGGTAGAATATGGTCCTGACAATGGTTCAACATTTTAGAAAGCACTAAGAGATGGAAAGGACATTCTCAAAAAAGGACTAAAATGTAATATTGGTAGGGGTAAAAAAGTGTATTTTTGGTAAGATCCCTAGATTTAAGCCCCAATGATCTCCTCACATCAAGTAGTGGAGTTATCAACTCACTTCAAAGAGACTATCAGTTATAAGGTGTATGATTACTGGGAGGACATCGAAGGTAGGAAAAGGTGGAAACTTCTCCATAAAGAAGATCTAAATCAACACCAAGATATTTTTTTACAAGATTTAAATTATACCCTCCAGGACACTCACCTTAGTATATTTCTAAAAGAAGATCATCTCATATGGAAAGAGGATCCTAGCAGTTTGTATTTAGTTAAATTGAGCTATCTTTCCCTGTGAGAATAGGAAAAATTCAAAGAAATATGGTATGTTCTTTGGATAAAAAATCTCATCCCAAAGATTAATTTTTAATTCTGAATGGTAGCTTAGAATAAGATCCTTATGGTGGATAATCATATGAGGAGGGGAATTCTAATCCCCAATATATGTGTTCTATGTAAACATGAGGCTAAATCCACATAACACATTTTATTTTCATATACCTTTTCCTCATCCATATTTTGATCTTTTTTTAGCCTTTCCAACTACTCTTGGGTAACTCATGGAACTATTAAGGCCCTAATCTTTCAATGGAAGCCGCCTTGGGATTACCTATCACTAAAATTCTGGTGGAACATGGTTTTGCCCCATATTTTTTGGGGTATTTGGATATTAAGAAATTTGATTATATTTGATAATCAAAATCCTAATACTTTTTACACCTTCAATAAAAGCAGGGATTTTTTAAAATAAAATTGGTTGTCCTATGCTTCTTCCTTTGATGGGTTTATTCCCCTCATTTTTCCTAGATTCTCAGTCAACTTAATCTTGAAATCCCTGATAAATCCCATAATTAGTGCTTTGATAGATCTAAGGTTAAGTGGATTCATCCTCCTCCCCATTGGTTCAAATTGAATTTTGATGAGGCTACTAAAATAAATGTGGGTTCAACGAGAGGGAGGATTCATCAGGGATTTTCATGGGAATCTCAGGGTAGTCTATGCAGGACCACTTGGGATCCAAATGAACCATGTTTTGAAATCTAAAACTACCCTTTGGGGCATTGATATTATAGTGAAACTTGGCATGGAGTATTTACAGATTGAGGGAGATTTCATGAATATCATCAACTATTTAAAAGGTTTGACTCATTCTTCCTAAAACACAACTAGGATTATCAATGATGCTAAAATCTTGATATCCTACTTCAAAGGGGTGTCTATAACTCATGTGTATAGAGAGGGAAATAAAAGTGCTGAAAAAATGGCTAATATAGGGGTTTATAATAGTTGCCTTACATGTTGGCATGGTGATGAGTTCTTTGATGATGTCACTCCTTTTATCGAGCCTGATAAAGGACATCTCATAAAACAAAATGATGTGTTTATTTATGAATCATCACACTCAACATAAGAGAAGAGACATTCACACGTGCAAGAACATTATAATTTAGTCATTCCTAAAGGATTTGCATGAATGGATTAAATTTTTAATTCATAATAATAATTTATATAGCTCCATTCTCAACACTCACTCCATTCTCATCTCTAAGGACTCAGGTCGAGAAGTTTGTAAAAGAAACTTGTAGGAAAAAAGGGGAGGTGACCATGACCGATTTGAACCTATATCCTATGCAAATGTTAAGGAAGATGAGTATGTCTATCTTAAGATGGTAAAATTAGGGCTATAAACATACATGGAGAGGTTGGTCAGGTATGATACAATGTTTTTTAAAGATTTTTCTCATAGGTGGATGAACAAAAAGGTTCACATGCACAGGCTAAGGATTATAATCATCAAAGATATTATTGGAGAGATCATAGGAAGGGATTGTTCAAGGGTTAAAGCTTTCAAGGACAAAAAAGGAAAGAAGAGATTTTCAATATCTTTTATAGCAAGGAGAATAAAAATTGAAGGTTTCATCACAACAAGGGTTTATGAGAGTGGAATTATCGAGAAAGTATTTGGACATATGCTTGAAGGTTATACACTCCATCATGATGGAATGAAAGCATATGATAATATTTTCACACCAATTTATTTTTCTTAACCATTTTAGGGGTCATATTATCATTATTCCTTTCTTCCTCAGGAGGATTTATTCATGGAATATAAGTTCAATAAAATAGGGAGAATAGGTGACTAAAATGAAGGTGTTGGAGAAGATTTTATGTAGGAGGAGCCTAAGTTTAGAGGTAAGGACATGGGGGTTTTTGAAGTCATGACATTGATTACTATCAAGGGTTGGGTTTTTCTAAATCCTAAGATTAAGGAAGATATTGAGTAGTCCCTTGAAAAGTTACACACCAAGGTGTCCATCCAAAAATTGTTATGTATGAAAATTACAAATGAATTTGAGAAACTAAAAGGACTTCTAGTTAAAGGAACATCTGACCTGAGCTTTGGCAAGGAACATGCAAGTATGAATGAGTTCATCCACCAAGGATATAGAATGACTCATAGAGACAGAGTAGAGGAAAATAGTAAGTAGTCAGAGTAGGGGAGGGAGGAATTCAAGCTCACTAGTACGAAGCACAAAAGGCCAGATGAGGAGAAAAAACATATAGTTAGGAATTGGACTAGAGGGAAGAGTAATAAATTAGAGTGCACTAAGACTAAAAAATTGGTCTATTACTCTGAGTCTAATTAGTTGGTATTGTTAGTTTAGCTTCTTGGTTGGTTGTGGGTTTTTTGTTGAATCTTAGTGTCTTTTAGGCTAAAAGTGGTTAGTCTTATCAGGTTTTAGGGTTTATCTTATTTTGTTTTGCTAATTTTCATGCTTATCTTCCACTTCATTTTGTATGGGTGCAAGACCCATCAACCCATTTTTTAACCTATCTAATAAGAAATAATGGGATGCATAATTTAAATTAAAGCTAAATAATGCTTGAAGGATAAGATGGCTAAATTGATATATGTTGATGAAGGTAATATACTTCAAGTATATTAAATTATTAGTCATTTAGTTTGACTCTCTTTATGTTGAGAAAGCATTCTGTTAATAATATAAATTATAGAATTACTCTTAAAATATTAATTTATGATCAAGTTAAATTATTATAATTTTTTTTATATGGTTAATCTATATAATCATTATAACATTGATTCCTTGATTTAAATAGATAACCTGGATATTCAAATTGATCTATGGATGTTATCCTAAGTAGTATTTACTTAGATAATTATACTAGATTTTTTAACCACATATTATGTATATCTGATTTGAATATTGGGCTTTCTAATCCAATTTAAGAATAACCCTTTTGATTAGATTATTTAGTCAACTAGATATATCCTATGTTGTTTTGATTCAAAAATACATAGTCTTAGATTAAGTAGGGAAATTATCTTAATAGTTACTTCCAGTTTATCACATTATATATGGTGAACTTAATTACATAGATCCACATATATGGAATTCTTAGTCATTTTAAGCTATGCATAATCTATTCCAATTATTGGTTATTGGTACATGCATAAACCAAACTAGAATCCTTCCTTCTAACTCTCATTTTAGACATACCTGGTTGTGTGTAAGGTGCATATGTTGCATATATATATCAGATCTAAAAATTATTACCTTGTTCTTGAATTTAATATGAAGTGAATTAAAATTTAATTTAACTCCTTTGCTTAATCGAGATGTTTTGTAAGCATGTCTAATATTTATGCATAGTATAATAATGTAACAAAGTGAAGTTGAAAGATATTAAATAAATTGTTTAAGTCTAATATTTCCACTATCAATCAATTAGATAAAATAAGTATGGTGCATAGTGGTGCTACTTACGTAATGTTACATAATTATATAGCTAAAACATGCATGCTTGTTGTTTTCTATTCCTTGGGCTGTGTATGCTTACATTTTCCCTTTTGATAGCTGAACATGCTTGCCTTTTTGCCATGGTTTTCCCAATATAAATTTTTAAAATTTACTTAAGTGGAACATTTAATATGGGTTCCACTCAACTTGAAACCCGACTGAATTTTGTTGGCATATGATTGTGTTCTATTCTATTGTATGTAAATCACTTGTCACTCTCTTCGATTTTATTTAATATGAGATTAATTTTGGAATGCAATGGTTCATTATGTATGCATTAATTAGATAATAATGGAACTTTGTATAAAAAGAAATGATTTCTTTCTTATATAGTTATCTAAAAATGCCTTAACTATTGGATTAATACATAAATTCCTTCTCTTGAAATAATTATATAATTAAGGACTAATTAACTAGATACCTTAGAAGAATAATATTTTGATCTCTCTTGTTTTATAATGTTGGATTGGCTATGCCAATATAATTTCATTATATGGATTCATTTCTAGACTGCCTATAGGATATTTGATGAATAATGATACTGATCATAACTATATCACTAATCATTATCCTAAATAATGGTATTTATGTTTAGTAAATGAATGATGCATGATTTATTTAAGAAATGGTGTGGTGACCTTAAAGGTCATGAGACATTTATGACCTTGACCGGTAGCACTATGAAACCTTTAAATTTAAATCTATTTTTTCTTTATGTAACAATATTTTCTACTACATGAAATGAGTATAAATTTGCATGTGATGAATTGATTGATTAATGACCACTTTTTTGAATTATATTTAAATATGAAGTTAGTAACCTAAATTTTTAACATTAACCTATGTTAACTTGAATGATAACTTAGGATGATCAAATTATCCTTCCTAGTTAAACTAATCCTTCAACTTAACCATCCTCGAGTAGGACTAAAACCCACTGAGAAAAGTGAGGTATTTACCTAGGGTTAAGGACCTATAAATGGTCCTATGTGGAAGTACGAGTGCCACATATGGCACTTAGGTCCTATCCATGTATACGTACACTGATATGCCCCAACCCCATAAGATATATATTAAAGTAGCATGCTTCCTTATAGAACCTTTTGTATGTATTTACCTCTAGCTAATTACCTCAGTTCACCTCCTTCAGTTCTAGCTGTGCATTTGTGAGTGCGTTGAAAATTATCATTTTTGTAATTAGCTGAAGTAATTGGGTCCAACATGCATCCAAAGCTTACTCCGATATATAATTCCAAAATTGTTTTTTGGGATTGTTTTAATTTCAATATTGGATTAAGGTTCCACTTCATATACTTTTGGATACTCATTTTTTTTACCATATTAAACATCCTAATTGCATTGTCCACAAATGCCATGTTTATATTGCATTAGACATTCTATTAGGCTAGTAATATACTAAAATTATTCTCATTTTAATCTTAAATTCCAAAACTATATTTCATTACATAATGTATCGATTAATTTGGTTTCAATACCTAGATTTATTGTCTTCAACTTTCATATTGCATTTTTTATTTCTAGGACCCCTTCGTCTTAAATCTTATAGTTTATATTATGTATTACTATTAAAATATTTGATGCATATAATTTTTAATTCATCCCATTTACTATTTTTAAGTATCTCACATTGATGGTAGGTATTAATTTTCTTGATTATAATAGCTTAAATAGTGGGCTCATCTAAGAGAAAATATCATTCATTGAATATTTTGTAATGAGGCATGCTTAAATGAGGTTCCCCTTGAAGAGGCATGTAATACTTTGTAGTGAGATTCTATGATTTCAATATAGTCTTATAATTTTATTTATATTCAGTTCATATTGGTAATATTGTTGTTATTTTATTTTTTATACAAACCTGTTCCTAACATATAATATCATAGTTCTTTCCAAGGCCATTTTTCTATAGTAGTTTTGGTAGTTTAGGGTTATCTACTTCTATCCATTATATGATCTCACCACACCCAAATGGGATTTTGGTGATTATAAAGTGGTAATGAGGTGGTGGCACTAAGATTCTTAACTTTTTCTCTCTCTTCTCTCTTCTTTCCATAAGTTATAAAATGTGCTATGTAAATTTTAAAACTAACACTATGTTGTCATTTCAGGCTAAACAGTTTTAAATTTTCTCTAATTCTTTGTAGTACTAAGGAGTTATGCGCTAATACACAATCCATTATATATAATTGGATATATAAATATGTTTCCACATATCTTCAGGTATATAGGAATACCCTTAGTTATTTTTACAACCTATCCATAGGAAGCCTTTGACCGTTTGTTTATGTGATGCATCAGTAAGTAGTTAGCCCCAGGAATTTACTTGTACCATACCTAAAAAATGGGTTCATGGACTACATAATGGTTTTAAACAAGGAATACATCTAGGGGAGGTTATTCTAGTGTTATTCCAATAAAACAAATCAAAATAACACACTAAAATCCTAACACTTCTAGCCTAGACACTAGGGAGAGCATAGGTAACAAACATGAATATGAAAACATAACTAGAACATTAAAAAAACACTCTTTTACCTTCCTTAGAGTTCTAAATGGATTTTTGAAATGGCTTTATTAGTCTGTGTATCAATAAATCTTAATCAATGGAGCTTTTTTGGCTTCAACTTTCCTTGACACCTTGGCTTGATTGCTTGGCTTATGAATTTAGCATGGTAACATTACTTTCATAAAGCTTATAGACTAAATCCTACATAATAACTCTACAGTATCAAAAATTTGAAGACATTTAAGCATAATAAATTTTCTCAAAAAAAGGTTAAAAATCAATAGGCATGTCCTTGTATTTATAGCCTCAAAAGTTAACTCTCACCCAAGGTGAGTTAAGGTTGAGTTTAAACATGGAATGGGTTCAAACTAACCCTAGGTGAGTTGAAGATAACTCCAATTGAGTTAAAATTTGTCATGTAATTATGATTTTTAATTAGTAGGCATGGCTCTCAAATTAGATATTTTGGGATATTTTGGAAGAGCTTGATAACTTATAAAAGCAATGATGAAAAGACTTGATATTTTTATTTTTAGAATTTCTATTTTTAGATATTCATTAATTGAAAATAGATAATTTAATTAAGCATTTAATCTTGTTTAACTAGTTAATTTAATTTGATTAGAATTTTATCTCTTTTAAGATTTGATCAAGTGCCCCACTTAATGAGTCCATAGGCCAAATTGCTAGTTGTTAGGTCGCAAGGTGACTAGGGATGAATCCATAAGAGTTTATTATTGCATACAGTCTAGTATCCCAAATAGGGATGCCTCAACATGATTTTGGGCATTGATGAATGATGTGTAAAAAAATTGGGAATTTTAGTGATTCCTGGGCTTAATTTGTAATGTTTGGTAAGAATCAGTCTAAAGTCTGATCAGAAGCTAGTCTACAATGGTTATTTGTCATAGTTAGCATTATGAAATATTAATCCAACACTATTTTATGAATGAGAATAGTATATTTTCAAGTTCATAGACCAAACACACCATGTAGTATCCTTCCATATAATCTTGTAATTCCTACAATCACAAATTTGATTATACTTTCTAAAAAATTGAAGTAACAACCAACAGTTGGAAAAATAATATCATATTTTCCTAGTTGATAGGAAAAATTAACTATAGATGCCATAAGGATCAAAATGTTTCATAACATTTATTTAAATTTGTTTTAGTATCCAAAAGGGTCATAATGTTTTACAATAATTACCTAAAATCATTGTAGTATCCAACCATTAAAAAATCAAAAAAATGCCATAGGTAAAATGCACCATTATGCATTTCTTGTCAATACAATCATTTTAACAAGTATTTCAACTTTTCAAAAAAACTTCAATACAAAATAATTTTTCACCTACATCCCCAAAAATATTTTTATAGATTTATGAAAAATATACCATTGAAATCATCTAGGTGAGCAAATTAATTTAACATAAAATTTTAGTCAACATTTTTCAACACCTACAGACCCTTCTATGATTGTCACTCTTGTTGGAAGCCAAGCCAAGACATAGAACATTGAGGATCTCCAATATGAATGTCAATCTTAGATACTCCCTATTCACTAAGTTGAATGAGTGACTATAAGTCATCACAAAATACCATTCTCTTCAATAGACTTAATGGTGATTATCACCTTGAAGGTCAATTTCTATCCCGAACAATGCCTCATAGCCCTAAATTAGATTTTACAAAATTTTATGGGACAAAACCAACTAGTCAAATTTACCATGTTGAATAGTATTTCAACTTGCATAATACATTAGGTGTATATAAGGTACCCAACACATCATTTCACTTAGATATGGAAGCTATATAGTGGTACTAATAGTATTAAAAATATCATATATAAGTCACTTGGGATGATTTTTTCAACATTTATTGGTTTGATTTGGTCCTAGTGCTTATGATAATTTCCTTAGAGCCCTAACAAAACTATAGTAAACTAGAATGGTTTGTAAGTATCAAGATAAATTTGAAAATTTGACCAACCAAACTGAAAGGTTAAATAATGAATGTTTCAATAGTTGTTTCATCATTAGACTCAAATATATAATTCACACGTAGGTCAAGATGTTTAAACCAGTAAACATGATGAAAACATTAGGATTGACCAAGATTAAAAAACATAATATCACTTCCCATTGTTGATCTTCCAATTTTGGTTATTTTAAGATAGCTAGATCACCATGGCTAATCACAAACCCTCTTCCAAAATTCACTCTCATTAAATACCTTACAAAGACATAAATATGCATTCATTGCAAAAAAGTCTATATTATATCTATGACGAAAATAAATATAGAGGACATAAGTGCACTGAACAAATATTGTATTTTTTGGATGTCAAGTCACCACTAGATGATAAATAATGAGAAGGTGTTCAATGTTTCCACGAAGAAGAACCTAAATTTGAACCTAGTTCTATGAAATTTCACCTTGAAATTTTGATGCATGCCTTGGATAGGATAAATAATCCTCAAACTATGAGATTAAAATTATATTTTAAGAAGTTCATCCCCTCATTATTCTCACCAACTCTAATAGCTAGAAAAATACATTGACTATTTTGTTTCATGTTCTAGATTTGAAGTGATTATTGCCAATGGAGGAACAATGTTTTGTAAAGGTAAATGTTGCAATGTTTGAATTTATATGGGGGACTATACTTTATAACTAGACATTTTTGACTTTCATTTGAGTGGATGTGATGTGGTTCTTGGATCCCAATGTTTGTACACTCTTAGAACTATTTTGTGGGACTTTTAAAAAAATTGGATGTAATTCTCTGAAAAATACCAATAATCCACACTAAAATGCCTCTTACCAAGATTTTCAAGTTCATTTGTTCCCACCACATAAATAATATCCTCAATAAAGTCTCACATGGAATAATTTCTCAACTCTTCTTTATTTATCTTTAGACACCTCTTGATTTCCACCATCCAACTTACTTAAAAAATGTCTTATGCAAACTTGCATCAATACTTAAAGAACTAAAAGTCTTACTGCCTTGTCATTATAAGACCTTTTATTCAAATCCTTATGGGTAGTGTACTCCAAAAATTCAACCATACTTATATATCATTTTTTTCTAGAAACCTTAAATTTAGAAGATGGTTCAATAACTCCTTCAGGCATGAGTCATTCATCCGAGCATAAACCCATACTCCTGCCTAGTTTTACTAGTCCACAAAAAATGTATATTAGTAGATCTATATTTATTTTCATGATTTATATAAGATAAATATTAAAAATAGTTTTCCTATCTGATTGATAGATGAACTTCATGATTCCCACTTCTTCTCCAAACTATATCTATGACCTGTCTATCATTAGATCTACCTCCAGGATGAAGATGTTCCAAAACTATTTTACACACACAAAAAAATACTATGAAGTATTTTTAATTCTCTTAAATCTTACCAATTCCCCTTCCATCTTCCAAGTTTTGATGAATAATGTTTTTTGCACTTTTGTATGCAAATTCTTCCTGGTCTTCTTTAATGATATCCTAATTTATTTTAAAATTTGAGAATAACATCTGTAACACATAAATACAACCTTAAAAATTCTTAAATACCATCATATATATAAAAAATAGCCAAAATTTCCTTTGGTCAATATAAGGTATAGTATCTATGCCATATTTTCTTAGCAACTAACATCTAGGTCAACCCAATAAAAATTGAGACCATGAAACATTGGCCTAAACCCAAAACACTCAAAATACTTCACATATTTTTTAGCCTCACACAAAATTTTGAAATATTATGGTAAAATTATTTCCCCATTGACTGCCATGCTAAAAAAACTCTTTTTTATTGTCCACTACATTTAAAATAACTTTTGGGGTACTAAAAATGGGTATGTGTATTAGACCTATTTTGGCCATGCAATATTTCTCAAAGATATTTGTCATTGAAATTGATGCATGTGGAATAATTATAGGTGTTGCCTTGATGTAAGAGTGTTGTCCCATCACCTTCACCATAAAATTCCTTAGTTGGTGAAATTTGATGTAGTCAACAAATGAAAAATAAATGAAGGTTATCCTCTATGTTATTAGTAAGTGGAAACCATGCCTTTTGGATTAGTATTTTTAGATTAAAACTAGTCATCACATCCTTAAATATTTCTTATATCTTTCCTAGTTCAATAAAAATATGTTTTTGAATTAATGGGGTATGATTATTATATCAATGATAAGAAGGGCAAGGAAAGTCTAGTCGTTGATGCACTATCCCACTAGTATGAAGAATATAATAATTTTTTCCCTTAAATTAATACCTATTTCAAAATGGATACATGAAATTCAACAAGATTGGTAGAAATATAATCACCTGCATCATATCATCCAAAAATTATCTATGGACTTCGCTTCCAAACCCAACTATACTTGGGAGACCAATCCTTACTATACAAAGGCTGCATTATCTTGATTTTCAAATCTAGGTGCCTAAATAAAATTTTGAAAGAGTTACATGTAGATCATTAAATTTTTTTAAAAAACCTATAAACATGATCACCAAAGTTTATTTTGGCTAGACATCAAAACAAATATAAAGACATTTTTAAGGAATGTGAAGTATGTCAATGTCATAATGGAGAAACAACAGTATTATCTAGATTATTTCAACCCCTAACATTTTGCAACACATTTGGAGAAACATATTTATGGATATTATATAATCCTTACATAATGTGGTGGAAATTTAGTCTTTTTAGTGGTGATAGATTGCCTCTCTAATATGATCACTTTTGTGTCTTGGCCCATCCATACACTATTTATACCATCACCCAAACATTCCTTGATAAAATGTTTCACCTTCATGGAATCCCAAAATTTAGGGTGTCTAATCACAACTCAACTTTCAAAAGTCACTTCTAGTAGTAACTCTTCAAGTGCACGTGTACCTAGCTAAAAATGAGCTTAGGCTACCACCCATAGACATGAAAAAATGAAAATTATTAGTAACTTCATAGAGTCATATATTTGTTACATTATCTCTAATTAGAAACATAATGGGTATAATGGTTACCACTTACAGAATGGTGGTATAACACCTCTTATCACACAATGACTACGTTGAATCCTTATGAAGTTATCTATGGTCAGAATCCACCATCTCTTCTTTCTTATCTTCCCAAAAGCTCTCATGTGTAGGAAATAGACACTACCATCGGTACTTATGGTAATATTCTCCACCTTCTCAAGGAAAATTTTCATATATCACAAAATCGCATGAAAAAACAAGCAGATTAGCATCATTCAAAATGGACCTTCCAACCTTGAGATATGATTTTCCGCCAAATACAACCTTATAAGTAGCACTCTCTTAAGATGAAGGGACACTATAAATTTGATCCCACATTCTATGGACCATGTAAGATTTTTTAATAAATTGGTGATGTTGTATATAAGCTAGAACTTCCACCCTCTTTATGTGTGTATTTAGTTTTTTATGTCTCATGTTTTAAGAGAGTTATCAGCCATTAGAAAATACTTCATGAGCTCAATGCATAAGGATATCTCATTCTTGGACCTAAAGCTATTTTGAAGAGGTGCTCCTATCAGCGTTGCAATAAAACCATCACTAAGATTTTAGTCCCATATCATCATGTTCCATGTCCCAATCAGACTTGAGACCTTCATCCTAATTATTTGTTTATAATTATTGTATTTATTAAAAGCTACATACGCATATGCTTTTTAAGTCATCCCTTAAGCTAATTGTAATAATCCAACATATATGGGAAGTATTATTTAGCTAGGATAAAATTAATATAAATAAGAGCCTATACTATATGAAAGGCCTTAGAAAATTATATTATATTGAGATTTTTCGGATGAGGTTCCCCCCTCAAAGATTCCAACATTATTGTAATGTAATTATGCTCCTTTTTTAATGCAATATATTCTTTTTATATTTTTTTGCATTATTAATTTAGGTACTTACACTATTTTTATGATCTCTTGTAGGAAGGATCATAACCTTTATATTTATTATGTTTTTCCTACGTTAAGATTTTTTTAATTTAAATTGATTATTTATGAATTGAATCAAATCTCAATTATATATTATTTTTAATACTTGATTTCAAATATATTAAACTTTCTTATTACTTAGTTTTACATATTGTGTTCATATTGCAATATGATTTTGTCTTGCAACATTTTTAAATTCTTTTAGATCATTTTTTTCATTGACTTTATTCTTCATATGAATTTTTTTTAGGTGCATACTTTAAAGAATTCTATTTTTTTATGTTAATTTCATTTGTATAGTGCATTAGAATAAATATTGAGATGTCTTGTATTTATGTTATCTTACACTAAAATATATTGGATTAGCATTGAAATTGCTATATTTTTATTTTGCATTTATTATTTTAGGATAAAATTAATTGCCATTGACATGATTTTAGTTTATGTTTTTTAAGTTAATTTTTTTATTTTTTTATTTTTTAGTTTATCCTAGTTTTATGAATTTATAATTGAATTTAAGCATGCTCTACAATGGAATTATTTAAATTTTTATCTTAATTGATCCATACAAATGTATTGGTTTAATGCATGAGGTTATTACAAAATTTTGTTAGTTTTCCTCTTTATATTATTTAACTTTTATGTTATTTAGTTTGTACTATACTCAAATCTCTTTTTACATTCTTAGATGTTATGTTTATACTAGATGAGATAATTCATTAGGCTAGTACATTTTCACCTTGAAATAAGTCTCAAAATCATAGTATCTTCGTTACTCACTTTTATTGTGTTGATCTATATTTTTTCAAAATTTTAGCTGTTATATTTGTGTTGCATTAAACCATTTTTCAATTGGACTTTCCCATTCATGAATTGGATTGACCTTTAACTACATATCATTTTAAACACTTTATTTTCAATATACTAAACATTCTTATTGTATTGGTTTTGTGTACTATGTTTGCACTAAATTTCACTTATAGTTATACCATTTTTTTTAAAAAAAAAGCCCATTTTAGCCTTGTATTAATCCTCTATGTCAAACTAATTTTAATGCATAGTCTAAACACTACGAAGCCTGATTAATGTGTTTAATTTTTATGTCATTTATATTAAATTACACTAAATACTATAATTATTTGGTATTTTTAAAATCTTAATCCAATCCAATACATTATCTTGACAATTAATGTGATTCATTTTTGCATTTCATATTCTAAAATACAATAAATTACCATTTGAATTATTTTTAAATGATTTTTAAATTTGAATATTAACGATATTTTTAATTTAATTCTATGCTAATTTTAATTTTGTTTGAATCATGATCTAAATTTTCAAATTCTTATTTTTATACTTACTTGAACACTATACATACATTGATTTCATACCATTCATTACTGCTAGGCAAGTAACCAAAAAAACAACAAAAAGAAGACTTTGTATTGCCTTCTAGAAAGATGATGTTTCTTAAACATTTTTAGTTTCTTTTCAAATAATAAGCTTTTTATTTTTAAGATGATTTTGAATATTATTAGTTACAAGAGACATTATTCTAATTATTATAAGTATTTTTTCAAATTTTCCCTCTTAGTATTTACTTTTCAATAATTATGTTGGATGACATGTTTGTCCAGTCAACAACCATCTTGTAATCTCACCTACATGATGACATGTCCATTATAGTCTCATCGACCTTGATTTAACAAATATCATTACTTAGCATCAAGAAAACATATGCATATATTTAGTTTTTAAAAATTATCTCCTCTTCCTCTATCTTTAGCAAGCTATTTCATTTATGGCACTAATGAAGATATGATCTACTCTCCCAGGTTTTGAAATGACATCTAGAGTGTTCTATCACTATAAAAATACAAAAGATTATTGTATTATGTAGTGTATGAAAAAAAAGGGAAGCGAAGCTCTGCTGAAAATTTGTTTTAATGTTGTGTAGGCATCATAGCTTAGTTTGCTTTCCAAAAAATAAATAATATAATCTCTATTTTTTTCTATTTTGTTCTACGTTTTTACTTCAATCTTGCTTGTTGTAGTATTCAGATAGTTCTCTGCATTTATATTTATTTTATTTTCAATTATTTGTGTTGCATTTACTTTTAATTGTTTTTATCCATTGTAGCTTTATACCTTGAATGGTTAAAGTATTGTTTGTTTTAAAGGAGTTAAACCCACATTCTAGAATCAGAGCATCTATAAGTTTCTTGAGCTTGTATTCCTATCCATCAGAGCTCATGACCAAAAACATGCCTCATTTAAGATCAAGTTAAGGCTGAACTTACTCACTAGTAGAAGTTATTATCTCCACAAAATCTAGAATGTAGAAATTTTATTCTGATGAGCCAAGCCAACCTGTTCTTTTAGAGCATTCCATCTAAAGGCAAAGTTGAAGCTTTTTCTTCCAATTCAATATGCATCAAATCTAGTCCATGAATATTCTACCTTATACATCTATTTTGAACTATTATAACTAAAGTCATTCATACTTAAGCTAGTATTCTTTAGACTCAAGTCTGAACCAGTCTTATTCTACACCTATATTTGTCTAAGCTAAGGTAGAGCATGCATCGAGGTCGAAGAGAAGAATTTTTTGAATACCCACTTAGTAGAGTGAGTTAGGGAAGTGAACTATGTTTATTCAGAGTAGTCATGGTAGGTGTAGGAAGGAACATCACTTAGTGTCAAATCCATCTATTTAATGGAAAAAACTATGATTTTTGGAGCATCAAAATGAAGACTTTGTTCTTCTCATAAGATGTTTGGGACCTCGTAGAAAATGGGTTTCCTAAACTAGCCTCCCAACAAGTATATCAAGCATTGTCATAAGTTGACAAGGACTTTCTCAAGGAGAAAAAGAAAAAAAATCCAAAGCATTATTTTTTGTTTAGAAAACCATGAAAAATTCAAAATTTTCCTTGATTTGTAGTAGCTTCAAGGTTAGAACAAGCTTGGGAGAGTCTGCATACTACATACCAGGGCACTAACAAGGTTAGAATAGTGAAACTCTAAATTATTGGAAGAGATTTTGAGAATATTCAAATGAAGGAGTCTAAAATAATAGATTCATTTTTCACTCATGTCATGGGAGTTTTAAACTAGATAAAGTCTCATGGTGAGACTATTAAAGATTAAAAATTTGAGGAAAAGATCTTGAGGAGTTTGCATGCAAAGTTTGATTTAGTTATGGTATCTATTGAAGAGTCTAAGGACCTAACACAACTATTATTAGATGAATTGATGGGTTCCCTTTGGTCTCATGAGAAAAATTTAAACCAGTCAGGAGGTTCTTCTTTCAAAAATTCTTTCAAGTCTTAATGTTTAATTAGTAGAATGAGAGGAAGGTCTAATTACAATAGAGGTAGAAGGTAGATATTCACCTAGAGGGGGAAGAGAAACTACTTATTTTGTGGTAGAAGACTAGTCTCAAGCACAAATACATTCTCCACAACTACAAGAGGTAGAAGGAGTAGCCATTCACATAGCCACCCTCATGGAGAAAACTATAACAAATCAACTGTTCAGTGTCAATATTGTAAAAAAATTGGTTATTATGCATAATAATATAGGAAAAAATAGTATGATATGAATAAACAAAAGGTAAATTTTACTAAATAAAATCACCCTAGTGTTAGTAATCAAGATTTAATGTTAATTACATGTAATGTAGCACAAGAAATCTTGAAAGATGTCTAGTTTTTAGATAATGGCTATAGTAATCATATGTCAGTAAGGAATTATTTGAAACCATGGATGAAAAAGTAAAATCAAAGGTGAAATTAGGAAATTACAATCAAGTTTTATTCAAGGGAAAAAGAACTATTAATATTAGAATAAAACAAGGAGAAAAGAAGCATATCCTCGATGTGTATTATGTTCCTGGATTATAACATAACATCATAGGCATAGGTTAATTAGTATAGAAGGGATATAGAATATACTTTGAGTATTATGAATGTGTAACTTGGGACAAAAACCCAAGTAATAGATCAATTGAAAAAGTGGAGATGACACAAAACAAAATGTTTCCTCTAAAGATTCATAGTGAAGTGTTTTTGGCATCAAAATCTCAAAGTTTACAAACACAAACACTTATTGAAGAAACCTTTAAGGTTTAACACAATAATTAGTCTTGGCTTTGGAATTTAAGATTTGGTCATCTAAATTTTAATGGTTTGTAATTATTGCATAAGACAAATATGGTAAATGGATTACCATCAGTTGAGCAGTCAAAAATAACATGTGAAAGCTACATATTATGGAAACAACATAGAGAAAATTTTCTTGTAGGAAAATCCTATAGAGTAAGAGATATACTTTAGATAGTTCACTCAAATTTATGTGGACAAATGAAAACAACATCAGTTGGTGGAAGTCTATATTTTATGACTTTCATTGATGATTTTAGCCAAAAAACATGGGTTTACTTCTTGAAACAGAAGTCTGAAGTCTTTTTTGTTTTCAAATAATTTAAGGCAAAAGTTGAAAAATAAAGCAAAAATTATATCATGGTGTTAAGATCCAATTGAGGAAGAGAGTATGTCTCAAATAAATTTATGAATTTTTATAAATTAAATAGAATTAAGATGTATTTTACAAGTAAATATACACCTCAGTATAATGGTGTATTGGAAAGGAAAAATAGAACAATCATGGACATGATTCAAATCATGATGATGGCCAAACAACTAACAAATGAATATTGGGTTGAAGTTGTTGCATGCATAGTTTATACTTTGAATAGATGCCCAATGAAAAGTGTAAAGAATAAAGTTCCTCAAGAAGGCTAGAGTGGAAAGAAACATAGTGTTTCTCATTTATGAGTCTTTGGTTGTCAGGCATATTCATTAGTGCTTGAAGAATTGAGAAAGAAATTAGATAATAGAGGAGATAAATTTATCTTTGTGGGTTATAATGAGTAGTCCAAGACATATAAATTATATAATCTAATTATAATAGTCATCAAAGATGTAAACTTCATTGAATAAGAAGCATGGGATGGGAGTATAGATAAAACCATTACAATTGTTGCTAGTGTTCCACATGAGAATGAGAATGAATAAAATGGTTCTCAAAATGTTAATCTTCTTCCACAAGTAATTACTCCAACAATGCCTTCTAAGGCACCTACACCTCCAAGTCCATCTACTCCAACAAGCAATTGTAGTAATAAATCATCAGATCTAACTCTTGCATCAATAAGGTCTCACTTTAGAGACACCTCAAGGAAGACACATAGATTGAAGGAGATTTATGATGATTCTCAAGTAGCTAAAAATGTGGGTTTGTATTTTGATTTTGAATTTTTATCACAAGCTAATCCAATACACTCTAAAGATGATATTAAAAATATAAATTGGATTACAGCTATGATCAAGGAAAATTTTAGAGGTTATTTATAACCAAAAGGCTATAAGTAGGTTTTGTCAATTTTGAAAATCATTATTTTTGTGAAAATATACATAGGTCAAATAGCCTTAATTTTATACAATTTCATAGTTTAGGACATATATTTACGTTATAGATTATAATTGATCTTATTTAGGGGCATAGATTCACTGAAGTTACTATACATGTATGAGTCTAATTCACTAGGAAATTATATGAGACATGTATAGGTTAGTCTATAATCATCAGGTGTGTGTGTGTGTGTGTGTGTGTGTGTGTGTGTGTGTGTGTGTGTGTGTGTGTGTGTGTGTGTGTGTGTGTGTGTGTGTGTGATAAGGACCACCTAGGACATAATAAGCGTAAGGTAATAATTGTATTTTACTATAAAAATATTTTAAATATTCTTTGGTGCCACATGTTCTTCCTTCTATATGGTTTTTAATAACTAAAAACTTAATAATAAATAATTTTCAAACCTAATGTTTATTTTATTTCTAGGATTGAATGTGGTGTAGATATAATTAAAGCTATAGGGATCGAGGTTTAGATTTTTCCCCATTTTTTAGTGAATTGACACTACATATTGAGCGGCCCCATGGAAAAATTTAATGTTGCGCCAACTCATCACTTGGGGATTAATGTAATTTGTTCAAATACATATGTGATAGCTTCTTGATTTTTAGTGTCACTTATGTAAGCTATTGCTAGAAGTGAAGCTCTAGTAATTGGAATATTGGGATGAGAGGTTGGAAATGAAGGTGCAAATAATTGTTAAGTTAGTTTCCTTGTGATTAAAAGGTATGGACTTGTGTTTTTTATTTTTTAAGACTGAGATAAGTTGTTTACACGCATAGTCATATATCTTAAAATGAATAAATATAATAATAGGCTCCCTAAAAATATTTGTTTAAATAGAAAAACACTGTGCATGTTGGTTTTCTTGGAAATTTTAGGTACATTTTCAAATCTTTTCCTTAAAATCAAAATCTATGAAATGGGTATTTTTGGGTTAGTTAGAAATATGGTTGAAATGATCATAAGGCTTTGTTGCATTATTTATTTTTTTAAAAAGAAGTATCTTGCATGCCATTATTTCTTAGAGGAAATGAGTTTCTTATTTATTTAAAAAAAGTATGTGGTAAAGACCAACTGCATAATATAATTCATTTTATTTCATGCATTGTGTAAAAGAAGTATCTTGCATGTTATTATTTCTCAAAGAAAATTAGTTTCTTGTTTATTTAAAAGAAGTATGTGGTAAAGACCAAACACATGATATAATTCATTTTTTTCTTTGTGAATTATTTAAAATAAGTATGTTGCATGCCATTATTTCTCAGAAGAAATTAGTTTCTTATTTGTTTAGGGTTTAAGGTGGTAAAACTTGTTGGAGATATAATCACTAGGGGGAGAGGGGGTGAATTAGTGTCCTTATAAACTTTTAATTTCACTTCAATATATCTTCTAATTATTCATCAAGCAACATCATCATATGATAAATATTAACTAGTCTAGCAACATAATAATGAGAATATACACATATAAAGTATGAACATATCATATATGTGGGAAACCCTCATGGGGAATAAAACCCACTGACCATAGCTTGGAAAAGTAGTCTTAGAAAGCAATGAATCAAATTTAGTTGAGAACCCACTCAAATTGGATTACCAACCCCAGTCTATCAAGAACCAACTTGAAAAAGTATTTAGCAAGCACCCACTTATAAAGAAGCACAAACACTCTAAGTAACTCAGCACCAAGTCAGCCACCTCTTGACCAAGAACCCACTCATCTAAGTAGACCTATGCATTCCATCTTTATCCTTGTTGCAATCTTCAATAGATGATGGTCCTATTTATGATCTCTCCTTATCCTTTGATTTTATACACAAATCTATTTTTCATCTTTTCATATTATTCACCTTCTCTTATGATCATAGGTCTCACCAATATACTTTAGATTTCTAACACATCTTTGGTCTCTTATGATTGCCTCATAGATTCTTCTTTGCTTCTCTTCTTATTGTCTTTCATTTGCAAACCTTTGACCTTATTATGATGTTCAGATCATAGGAGAAAATCACATTATTCCATGGTATGGATTTATATCCATTATAACACCTCTTCTCTACTCTTCTATTTTGATACTCTACTTCTCTATTTCTCACTTATTTTCACACACAACAATTAGGCCTATTAGGTCTTGTTCTTATATGAGCACTTGCTATTACATGCCTTGGTAAACCATATAAACTTGAACACTTAGATTAATATTTCAACAGGTCATATAACATGTTTCGTACATTAACCAAACATTATAACATATCAGTCATTGCATATAAGACCAAGACCTATTTTAGGCCTTAAGGAGACCTAATTCAATTAGGCCTTCATTACCACACATTACCCTTTGATCTCCTTGGAACACATTCAAACACTTAAAATTATATAAAAATATCATATTACACTCAAATATACCACTTATAAGCTCATTTAGGCTCCATAACACCTTTTATCTTGAACCACCACTTGAGGCACACCATTAACACTATTCACAATTAGGTCTATGAACCTATAAAAAGTCTATTTGAACTATAGGAGATAACACAATGTTTGGAAAAAAATTACGATAAAAAATCATATGCACATATCCTATAATACATAAAAAAATTCACCAAGTGTATTATATTTCATTACACAAGGCAAAATGACTCAAAACCTTCTCTATAAATAGCCCACTCAAAACTGCTAGAACACTCCAAAACCTAGTCAAGAACAACTTGATATTCAACACCTGAAGGAACACTTAACATGATCATTGATACTTTAAAAATATCATTTGACATATATATACCATTATTATATACAAAAATTACAAGGTCTAATTTCAAATATTGGTCTTATAGACCAATCTTTTGACCTCACTACACACAGTCAAACCAAAACCAGAAAAGCCATTTTGGTTTCAACATTTCAACCTCTTATCCTAAATTCCAAGATTTCAAAAATCATGAGAATAAATTTAATTTCAAAAACATAAAAATCATATGCATTATATACATAAACTCATGGCATCGATACTTAAACTCATCACTGTAACTTGCTTACCCAAAACTGTCAATTTGCCTTGAAGCATAGTCATGGTGACAATGACCGTCAACCACCTATATGACCATTTCCAGAGACTCCTAATGCATTTGGATGATATTATGAGATAATTATACCATTATAAAATAGAAATATAATATGCTAAAATAGAAATATCAGTCTTGTAGACCAATCTCATAACCTTTTACCTTACTATCTCATCTGAACTAGACAAGTCAACTTATGAGCAACATTTTCATCATATCCACTAACCTCCAAAACATCTATCCAAAATAAACATGTATTAAAATTATTTAACAAATTATTCATGTAATTGTATTGATCCCTATTCCATGATAACACATCTCTAATCAACTTCTCACTATTGCCTAGGTTTCTCACTATTTTTACCATTAGGCCTGTTAGCGACAAGTCAATTTGGATGACTAGTTTATCATACCTGAGGGATATAAATTATATATAAACCACTATGGACATAAAATAAAATTCTCAAAATTTGTTCTCCATTTATTTATCAAATTTGACTTGGTCAAAGTTGATTGCTACAACAAATCTCTGAGAAGTAAGGCTTTTCTTGTAGGGTATGCTCACACACTTGATAAAATAATCACACCTAGAAGTGTCTGAGAGAGTTAAATATAACCTCCAATCACCTGACTAGCCATACCAATCAATTATGACCATTTTAGAACAAATTATTTCATATTAGGTCACTATTAGGGTTTTTTGAGGGTTTAAACCATCTTCCAATCTTAACAATCATTTATAAATCTTAGCCCCTCATTCCAAAAATTAATGCCTAGAACTTTGAGATAGAACCCTTCCCCATATACCATGAATATCTTAGTTTACCATGCATAGGTCACACATGCCAATGAACACTTAAAAGTCCTTGGATTGAGAACCCTTCATTTTGTGTACTCAAAAGACCTCAAACCTTATGAACATGCTTGAAATAACATATCATACCTTTGCCCATGCTCATATGAGCTTAAACATATTTAAATATGATCATGACCCCTCATTAGGCCACACCCTCTATCTCATTTCTCTCGTATATCTTGACCTACAAACCATATTAATCCTAAAAGCTAACCTTCAAGTTTCTTTCCATGCACTCTCCACCTAATTCTCAAATTCAATCAACCTCTCTCATGCTCAAACACTTTTTTACATCCTTCATAGGCTTTGACAACACCTTATGACACCTTATTTGGTTAGGCAGGGTCTAGAACTAGTCTAGTTACAGAATTGGACTTAAGGTCTTACCCTTGTAGGCTCACTTTGAAACTTTCCTTAGTGATCCAATTCTTCATATGCATGCTCAATCAAAATTATATAGCCTCTTATGCCTCTATACATCCATCTCATCAGACCATCATGATCATGCTCATGATATGACTATGCTTTCTATGACTATGATTCTCAAGTATTTGGAACTTGACCACTGACCTTGAAACACATTTGAAGGTAACTATACTTTACATACATGATCACTCATTGCCAAATAACCTCTCACAATATTGTGCTCTTTCACTTCACCAAGCTTCACTATGCACATACCTTATCACAAGGTCTAAACAAGGCTTTACAAGACACCTTGATGCCTTGACCTATTCCTTCCACATCATGACATTAAAACAACATAAAACAAGAAGATATGAAACACTCGGACCTATACCTTTCTCTCTCATAGTAATAACACTTACTATGTTGGCATAAGAACTCATCATGCCTTCATAATAACCTGGTCACATCAAACTCACAAGATCATACATCAAATATCACTAACCATGCATCTTCACCACATACATCTAGACATTAATGACAATGCTATGCTAAAAAAACTAAATACCAACTAAATAATATATTAAATTAAGTAAAAAATTATGATATAAAATTAGGGTATAGAGTGTAAATAATAAATTGACTATGGGTCCATAGGGTAAGACTATATATATTATTTATAGTTATTTTTCCCTATGACCCCATAGTCAGTTTAATATTTATACTCTATAGCCTAATTTTTTGTCATAATTTTTGCTATACTCAGTTTAATATAGTATTTGGTTGGTCTTTACACATATTTATTTTAAAAAAATAAGCAATTGATTTTTTTTGAGAAATAATGGCATGCAAGATACTCTATAAAAAGAAAGGATGACAACTAAAAAAATATAATTATTACCTTAAGTTTATTGTGTCCTAAGTGGTTTATATATATATGATTTAACAATTTTGGGAATGTTGGTGTATTATTCCTAATTTAGTCAAAGGTCTGGAATGGGAAATCAGTAAATAAATATGCAATAATTAAGCTACTGATTTATGTAAATTAGATTGTAATTTGAACTTTTCTAAAAATAGTAATAAGGAGAAGAAAACAAAACTTAGATGGAAACGAATTGATCTAATTGAGATAGAGGCTAGAATTCACCTTGTAGGACTGAGACACTATCACAAACTGAGATCTAAAATTCATTTTGTGATTGGATAGGAGCATCAAAATTGGATAGTAGTGGCACTGACGCTATAGTCCACCTCTTCCAATTTTGTCCTAAGGATCTAAGATTTATGGGTTTTGTTCGACACGTCAATGTGAGCTTATGTACTAAATTTTGGAGGTTGGAAGTCAAAAGATCTCATTATAGAGTAGATTATTTCTTTCAACCCTATATTCCATTGTGATTTGACTAATTTTAAGTAAGAGGGGGGGTGTTGAGTGTGTGTAAAAAGCACTAGACAAGCTTCACACCGTATGTGTGAGCATATTGCCTATATACCAATACTCCAAATAGGGATCAAGCCATATTTAGTTATCCCACTTGATGTAATTTGTGCAATTTAGTGTATGAATATGCAAAGAATGCTAAATTAGATGTACTTGAGGTGGCTAGGGATTGGTATAAGAATTTGAATGAGATTTTAAGTGTGTTGGATGAATATATGTAGAGAATAGGGAGGATTTCTTGAGTAATCTTTCTTGTATTCTTGCTTACTTAGTGATAATTTTCAACCCATTCTAAATGATCTTTGAATGGGATTTAACAGGGATTTATTGGTCATAGATTAAATTTTCTCACGTTAGGTTGATAAGGATAAGGATGGGGAACTAGAATAAATTGACCATTGGGGATAAAAATAAGCATGGACAATAATGCCAAAAGTAGATAATAGTAGTACCGGCACTATAGTTCAAGTGTGGCACTATTGTCCTAAGTAGACATGACCTAGGGGATTCATTTTCCATAGAAAGAGGGGTTTGGCTCAGTTGGGATCAAGTCTGAAAGGCTAAAAATGATCGAGAATCAGTGAAAATATGCCTATGAGGGTCATGAGAGAAAATAAGGACTTAAGGGTTGGGTGTCATTATCCATGCTCAAGTTACCAAATTTTGCATTTTATATGACTACATTTGCCCTCCCTTTATTCCAGTGATGCAACAAAGTGAAATACTAGGATAAAGTAAAAATAGAAAGGAAAGCATATAATAACTATAAATATAATCACATATAACTAATCAAATCAAGAGGGAGAGTATGCAAGACATGTTAGTACATGACTAGGTAAATGCTAATAAATACATAAGTGTTATATAAAAGTGAGTGTCGATAGAGTAATCTATGTAAGATAGTAAGTAATGTACATCAACATGATAACTAGAGTGTGTGGTGTAGGAATGACATAACCTAGATGGTGTAGTCATGTGTAAGATGCCCTTAATGGGTATGTATTTCAATGTGTGTCTCGATGTGAAAGTAGGATGTCCCTTCAATGGGTTGAGTGAAGCAATCAAGTAGCTAGAAATCACTGCACACACTCAAAGAAGATCAAGTGAAGCATGATAATGTAGATAAATAATAGCATAGAATAATAAATGTAAGTCTATCATATTATTATAAATGTAAAACATGGATAATGCATATGATTAAAATATTTTTGGTGTTTTTGAATGTTATTTGTATGTTTTTATATTTTGAAATTTTGTATTGTTTTTGAATTTTTAAAAGTTTTGAGCTATGTAAAATCAAACATAAGAAACTATGTATAGGTAAGCGGGTAAAGGATGATACTAACTGATGAGTCTCATGGGAGACTCCCTATCATGGTATCTTGTATCAAGGAGAGGAATCATTCATGATCATGAAGCATAATTGAAATGTTGAGACTATGGCTCTAAAAGTTGTATATACTATAAATGCCCTAAAATATATGAGGTAAAAACCAACTATGGGGTCCCCTTGTAATGCTGAGAAGTTTATTCAAATTTAGGGCTTTTAAGGACCCATTTGGTAGTAGGAGAAGCTCTCTAAACATGTGCTCTATGAGTATATACATGAGATCTCAATGATACTGCTCTAGGTGTGAACATTGTAGCTAGAAGCTATCTAGAATATTGAAGTTATGGAGGTGTATGAACATTTTGTGCTAGTGATGGATACCTCAACTATGTCTAAATTAGAACTAAAGGAGGAAATATAACTGGTGGAGAAACTAGAACTGGATATTGAACTAAAACTAGTGACTGTGCTATGAAAGATGGCTCTAAAGTGGGGAGTGGTAACTCATATGGAACCCCATCAATTGTAATAACCTGATTAGCATGCATGAATTTCATGCATATGTGAACTATAAAAGGTATTTTTCAAAGTTTTTGAATCCATGGTTGACCAAGTAACATATCAAAAACTCTTACACTGAGAACTATAGTGAATGGCATGGCCACATGTGTTGGACTCATATGTAGAGGAAGTACAATCTCACCCAATGAAATATATATATGCCCACTAAACCCATTGGTAACTATGTCTATCAATTTAATATCCTACTCTGAATATCTTAAATGCTATAATAATGTTATAGTGCACATGTTCACACTAGATCCATTGTCTATGAGAACACTATGAATAGGATGATTATTAATGTGAGCTCTAATAAAGAGTGCATGATAATCTGTATCATCCTCAATGATCTCCTACTTTGATAAAGATATGGAAGGTCTAGCTAGAACCTTGGAATTATATACACCAATTATGTTTCTCAAAGGATGTGTCTCAACTGAAGGTGTCTTGTATGTATCTGGTAGGGGATGTGCATGATCTGCATGATGAACCCCTGATGCATCCCTTGTCTCTTGTTTGGAATTATATGAAAAAGGATCTAACAATGTTTTCAATGCTTTATTATGTGTTGGCTTGGCTTGAGGAGGCTCAAATGAAGTGCCAAGATCAATATGATTATCATCTATTAAATATTTTATCTTGTGTCTTAAACTAATGCATCTATTTGTTGTATGGCTTGGTGCCCTATGAAACTCACAAAATTCATTCTAATCATATCTCCATGGAAGAGGCTTTGTTGGGTCAACTTTTTGAATAAGAGGAAGAGATATGACATTACATTCTAATAGCTATTGTGAAACTCTGGCTGGAGAAACTAGTAGGTTGGTAAAGGTTCATTGAGGAGGTGTTGATAAAACCACTCATTGAGGGGGCTCAGAAGCTGCATTAACTTTAAGTTGATTTTGACTCTTTTTATCATTGACCTTTACTTTATATGGGACTTACTATTACTCTTGTTTGTTGTGTATGAGATACTTCTGTACTTGATTTTGCCCATTGAAATTAACTTGACTTCTCTTTTCTTTAGCATGTGACACAATTTAGTGAAGGAAGAGAATCTTTTGAACATGATTGATTCATGCAAAGTTGGTAGAAGAATCTATTTGAAGAGATCTTGTAACTCTTGATCGGCCATGGGGCTAGTCATCTTAGACAAAATAGTCTTATATTAGAGAACATAATCTATGAGATGCTCATTTGACCTTTTTTTCTATTGCACAACTTGAGCATATGAAACCTTATCACCAATGTTAATGCTAAAATAACTTAGGAACATGTTGGCTAAAGGATTGAATGCATTGATTGACTGATTCAATAGACTATAGAAATATTTTAAAGCATAATCCTTTAAGCTTCATGAAAATAACTTGGTAAGTAGCCAGTTATTGGGTACATAGTCCAAGCATGCTACATGAAAGGCTCTCAAATGTGTCTTTGGATCACCCTTGTCATCATATAGAGTAAGCTTGGGTTGAACAAAACCTTGTGGCAAGGGTGTCAAAGCAATGTGATGTGCTAATGGTGTATGTAGAAGAGCAAAAGAATCCAAAGCCTATGTAGGTCTAGAGGCACCTTGCTCAAGATGTAGCACCTTGTATTGAAGAGATTTTATCTCTTGCACAAGGGCTGCCACATTAAGAGACAAAGATGTACTAGTTGTAGATGGTGTCATAGAGGTAGGATGGGTTGCTACAGGAGGTTGTTGAGACATAGTTTCCCATGTAGTGTCATTTATAGCTGATTGCTTTGAAGGATTGGAAGATTCAACTTGCTTAGCCTTTTTAATTTCTATGATAGATTGAAAGATAAAATTATGATCTCAGGGTTTTTCTAGGAGCCTTTCTTGAAAACTTTGTAGGATCAAATATTTGATGAGGACAACTTCCTTGTCAATAATTGGTGTAATTTGGATGTGTAGAATCTATAACAAGAACCTGAGTTGGTTGTTTATCCATTCAAGAATTTGGGTGAATTCAGGAGGATTGCCACTAAGTCTTTCACTTCATCTCAAAGGAAGATATGTAAGGAACTTAGGTATCTTAAGGAAAATAACTTGGATGATAGTAGAAAAGATTAAATGTATATAATCTAAACACGGAACTCAAATATACATAAAAAGTATATGAAGTTCTCACACATGTAAGGTGATACCTCAATAAACAAATATGAACTTGTACATGCAATTAGGGTTTTGAAAGATGATAATTTTGATAAATTTACTATGAAAATTTGAAATTGAAAGTGAATTTTCGAGTTATAGATGCAAGTAAAAAATCAAAACTTTATTGGAAAATTAGTGATTTAATAGGACCTAGTAGATGCAACTAGGGTTTTGATTTTTTTTTTGAGAATTACTATTGAATTTTAAAATTTAAATGGATTTTTTATTTAAATATGCTAGTAAAAATTCAAAAAATAATTGAAAAACTACTAGGACATAGTGTGGGTAACTAGAGTTTGAAAGAAAACTATTTTAAAATTGAATACTAAATTTTAAAATTTGAAATGAATTTTTGATTTAAATATTCAAGTAAAAATTTAAAAATTTATAGAAAAAATCAGTAGGAATTTTACCCTAGGGTTTATATCTTTTTTATGTGCAAACAAAGTAAGTCAAGTTCACCAAATGATTTAACAATTTTGAGAATATTGGTGTATTATTCCTAATTTAGTTAAAGGTCTAGTATGGGAAATTAGTAAATAAATATGCAATAATTAAGATATTTATTTATGTAAATTAGATTACAATTCAAACTTTTCTAAAAAATAGTAATAAAGAGAAGAAAACAAAACTTAGTTGGAAACTAATTGATCTGACTGAGATAGAGGCTAGAATTCACTATGCAGGACTAAAACACTATCATAAATTAAGATATAAACTTTATTTTGTGATTGGATAGGAGCATCAAAACTGGATAGTAGTGGCACCGGTGCTATAGTTCACCTCTGACATTATCGTCTTGAGTATTTAAGCTTTTTGAGTTTTATTTGCTAGGTCAGTGTGAGCCTGTGTACCAAATTTTAGAGGTTAGAAGTCAAAAAAGCTTACTATAGAGCATATTATTTCTTCAAACCCCATATTCCATTATGATTTGACCAATTTTAAGCAAGAGGGTGGGAGTTAGTGTGTGTAAGATACATTGGACATACTTCACACCCTATGTGTCGGCACACTACCTATATACTAATGCTCCAAAGAGGGATCAAACCATTTGCAGTTCTCCCACTTGATGTGCTTTATGCAATTTAGTGTATGAATATACAAAGAATTCTAAATCAAATGTGTTTGAGCTGGCTAGGGATTGGTGTAAGGATTTTAATGAGATTGTAAGTGTGTTGGCTAGTTGTATGTAGAGAATAGGGAAGATTGCTTGAGTAGTCTTGCTTGCTTAGTGATAATTGTCAACCCTTTCTAAATGATCTTTGAATGGGATTTTATAGGGATCTATTGGTCATGGATTAAATTTTCTCACTTTAGGATGATAAAGAAAAGGATGGAGAACTAAAATAAATTAACCATTGGGGCTAGAAATGGGCTTGGACAATAGTGCCAAAAGAGGATAGTAGTGGCACCGGTGCTTTAGTCCAAGTGTGGTGCTACTATCTTGAGTAGATGAGACCTAGGGGGATTGATTTGTCATGGAAAGAGGGGTCTGGCTTAGCTGGGATCAATTTTGGAAGGCTATAGATGACTGGGAATTAGTGAAAAGATGCTTATGAGGGTTATGAGAGAAAACAAGAGGGACATAAGGGTTGGGTGTCATTAGCCATGCTCAAGTTACCAATTTTTCCATTTTATATGACTATAACATATATATGAAAATTGAATATTAATGTTTTAAAAATTTAGAAATCTTGTTGAAGATAATGCAAAGTATATAAGTGATCAATTTTGACATAGTGATTTGTCTTCATTAAACATTTTGCTAAAATGTTTGAGGAACTTTTGTTCAAAATAAGTATTTTATTATTTGGCATGGTCAAAATTAGAAATATTAGTTTCATATTTTTGATGATATAGTTACATGTATTTTTATAAATATATATATGGAACTCATAGGGCTAGGAATTTTTATGGATTTGAGTTTCATGTATTTGATTATATCCTATTTACCATTTTCCTAAAAGTGGCATGAGGATTGTGAAATAAAAAATGAGGCAAGATCTCAACCTTGATCCCCGTAGCTTTAATTCCATGTGCACCACATTCAATGCCATAAATAAAATAAACATTATCTTTTAATTATTTATTTTTAATTTTTTTAGTTATTAAAAGTATATATAAGGAAGAGCATGTTTATTTTAATCAGTTTTATAAATGATGCCAAAGAATATTCAAAACATTTTCATAGTTTTAAAATTAGAAAATTTATAATAAGCTTTGCCAAAAAGTTTGAAGTGTGAGCTATGGTCTATACTCAATTTATACTGAGTAATACACATGAACTTATTGTATGTACTACACAAAAAGAATCCTAGAACTTTGTGATCATACTATATTTTGTTTTTAAATGTTTAAGGTAATAATTATATTCTGGGTGGCATGGTTTGTTATTTGAAATAACTAAATATTTGAAACGTTAATATGGATGTGGTTAAGACATTTTGACAAACCTCATTATATAGTTTATAATTTTAAAACTATGAAAATATTTTGAATATTTTTTCAGTTATGTCATCTTCACTTTTCATAGTTTTTAAAAAGTGTAAATAATAAATTGAATATACCAAAAAATATTTAAAACATTTTCATAGTTTTAAAATTACAAACTATATAATGAAGTCTGCCAAAATGTTTTAACCATATCCATATTGGCCTTTCATTTTTTTTTAAATTTCAATTTCAAAACCTTAAACTTTAAACCAAAATATAATTATTATCTTAAGTTGATTGTGTCCTAAGTGGTCTCTCTCTCTCTCTCTCTCTCTCACACACACACACACACACACACACACACACACACACACACACACACACACACACACACATGAAAATTGAACATCAGGGGTTTCATTATTTGATTATGGCCTATTTACCGTTTTCTTGAAAGTGGCATGAGGATTGTGAAAGAATAATGCATGGTTTTCTTAGGCTAGTAATTATTTTAGTAGGGTTTTAAAGAGGATGCAATGATTAATTTTTATAAGCAATGATGGCTATATAATTATTATTTACATTTTGTTTCAAATTTAATAATTTAATACATTGTATTTTTAAGATCATGAAAATTATGAAGTATTTGATCTCAGTTGTATAAAATGCTTATTTTAGCATATTTTATTAGATGTCAGGATAGAATCCAGGTTCAAATGATTCAAGTAGAGATGTTTGGGGTCATGATGATGATCAACATAGTGAGGCTACTCATTCATGGGGTAGCTATTGAGGTGGATGATTTTTTCATGGTCGTAGGGCTACTAACACATTTACTAGGCCATTTAAATGGAGAACCCATGTTTCCTTATATTTTGATGCCAATGACCCTACCTTTTAGAATGTTCCCAACTCTTTACCTACTAACTCTTTAAATTTTTGTGGAAATATAGGATGTATGGGAGCACATTGGAGGAATAATAATCATAGATGAGGCATTCCAAATGAGCCCCCTCAGCACATGCATATTGCCATTCAACCTAATGAGTATAATGTTCCTTTGTGCAAGCCCCCTCAACATGAAAATATTCTTGAATTAATTGAAAAAATGCATCCCAATGAAATTTTTCCACTTAACACTAACATTCCACCCCTTGATCCATAAAAATCTACTTCTTCTAATAGGAAATGTGTTAGCAGCCCTATAACACAACCTATGGAGGTCAGAATGTTAAAAAAAGTTAAGTTGGAGGTAGATGATTCTGAGGGGGACTCAACCCACTTGATGAAAATTCCCACTAATTCCATGGAGTATACTAAGTACTTGACTGATAAAGGTGCCCCTTTGATTGATTTAGTTTTTTTGATTCAAACTCTGATTAAAACTTAAATTCTTATGTTGAAATTTTTGTTGATACTAGGTAATTATGAAAGACTGTCATGATATTTTGGTATTATTTTTGGAAGTTTTGATATATACATGGAAGTATTTTATTTCCTATAGAATATTATGTTTAAATGGTTTACTCTCTACTAAATAATTATGAAAACACACATGGATTTTAATATTTTATAGTAATTTTAAAAATTTATTTCTACATATTGATCATGTTTTAGTCTTGACAAAATCAATAAATAAATGTATGTAACATGATCAAGATTCAAGATGTTCTTTAGGGAGAAGTTGAAATCATTTTTTTAAAAAATACTTCATGTCCCAAAATTATGGTTCTCCAGGGCTATTTTTGTGTATTACATATGGTAAGATCATGTGCAATACTTAGTATACATTGAATATAGACTAATGAAACTAGTTCAAATTTGTATAGTTCCAACACACACTAAATCTTTACTTAATTCATTTGAAGTATACAAGATATTCAATAATAATTTCTAAATGTATTTTATTCAAACTTGAGAGATATTTATACTAAAATGATCTCTTAGATAATATGAGTCTAACATCATCTGAAATACCACTAATATCTCTGTCATGCCAAAACGCTCTCCCATAATATCTTCTTACGCCCTATTCTTACTCAAAAACTTATAATCATAATATTGTTGTAATTCACAATAATATCACAACTGCATAATATAATCTAACCAAATATATCTAACAGTGAATTATTACTTCCATAATTATTCACACAAATTAATGTGAGGACTAATTATTTCCTAAGATTCCCATCATAGGCCTTACATGGTAATATGTGTTTCACATGATTTAATGAAGTAGAGAAGGAACACATCAACCTCTTATCAACCATTCACTGTTGAAAACACATCAATCAAATCAGTTTGAGAACTTAGAATAGGCACATCTTCTATCAACTATTCACTGAGGGAACCGTATCAACCTATATAGTGTGGGAACTTACAAGTAGGAACCATCTACTCAACCTTCACTCCTACATCTCCAAGAACTAGTTCAAACATAATCATATGCCAATGCATACTTTTAGGTTTGCACACTACTATTTGAATCTTTCTGCACATGACCACTATTATGTGAAGAATGCATCCCAAAATTACTCTATGTGAATGGAATGGATGTTTCATTAGTTGATCATCTTCATAAAGAAGTATATAAATTAGAGGATCTCTACAATTATTTATTCTCCTATACAATTATTGCCATATTCCATGACACTTTTTTCTAATCCAGCTGGGATAAATAGGAAATACACCTCTTATTTATCATACATATAAACAAGTGATGAAAATAAAAAAATATATATATTTACCACTATATAAAAAGTTCCCCTTAATTAGTGGATAATGAGAGGCATAGAAATCCTCCATCTTCCAGTTTCCTCCAACCTCCAATAGGTGAAGCTACTTACTCAACCAATATATTGATGAAACTTAGATGTATTAATTTTTTGAGGAGAAATCCCCCCATAGTTTGGACATCACGTACAAGCGATAATGAATTCATTACAATAAAAGGTTTGAATTTGAAGACCAAACAACATAAAAGAATGACTCTAACTCTTGACTCATTTTGTAATGATAAAAAAAATGACATTCTTAAAAATGACTCTTTTGACATATAAACACTTTGGATTTTTGACTCTTATGCACATAGAATTTATTATTTTTACTCTTGACCTGATGGTGATAGATACTAAGAAAATAACCATAAAAATATAAGTATACACTATAAGCTAGAAACAATTCAACAAATTAAAAAATTATACCCACACTTATGAGGTGACTCAATGCTTAGACACTATGTATGATACACCTATTGAATAGAAATAAAAACTTAGACATGTAAAGATTTTAAAACCCAAAATAAAAAAAATACAAGATTAATTTTATCAAGTTTTTTAAAATAACCATACGAACCATAAAAATATAGACTTCTACATAGTAAACAACCTATAATTTCTAACCACATAGAAGTTGACTTGAAGAGTCAATTTTGTCATTAATTATCCTATATGGATGATTTATCTACCTTTAGACTACATTTTAAAATGAAAATTTATTTTTATATAGGGATTTACTTTCTTATGGGCAAAGTTGAATACTCATTGAATCACCTTATTGAATTGATCTCAAAAGTTTAGAGATCACAATAGACAGAAGGTCGTTACGGTGCATGAATCTTTGATAGTTATATATCACATATCCACATATCATATCAAATAAATTTGGAATGAAGACACAGGAAAAAATCTATAGACTATATATGCATAGTTTATTGTGCATATGACTCTTTCACAACTCACTGAGATAGGGAATATATAGATTTTGAACCAAAAAAAGAAGATTTAATCCAGAATGATTTCCATAAGCATCAATCTCATAGAATAAATGTTGATTGTAGATAATTCACTCCTAGCCAAAGAATTAAATTTAATAACATAGATTTACATGTGGAATGATCATTTGACATGGGTCTAAATAGACTGATTATGTAGACTTTTTGATCTGATATGCATACATTTTTTCTAAAATATGAACAAAGCTCAAGGAAGAGAGTCGTAGTCGTAGCACACATGAATGAACATTTGATGAGAGATATCCATAATAAATTAAATCATATGGAATGTGAGGAATAACTATGTAAAAATGACACATGAATCTAGTATAATTTTTTAAATTTAGTAACTTTCTCAATATCTCCAATCTTGCATGATTGTGAAACTTACAGAGGCAACAAACTTGGTGCTTTCTCCACCTTCATGAATAATGAAACTTTTATTTTTAAACTAACTCTCTAAATGCTTAAAGTGAAACTAAAAACTTCTCAACAAAATATTCCTTTCTCATTCCTAGAGTGAAGCACAAAACAACTACCCCTCATAGGCTCTCACAAACCCATAACTGCTCTGATACCAAATAATGAAACTAGTTGAGATTTGCATAGTTCTAACACACATTGAAGCTTTACCTAATTCATTTGAAGCATAGATGATATTCAATAATAATTTTGAACTGTACTTTATTCAATCTTGAGAGATATTTATATAAAAATTATCTCTTATATAATATGAGTCTATCATCATCTGAAATCTTACCAATCTCTCTATAATGCCAAAATACTCTCCCATAATATCTCCTCACACCCTATTATTACTCACAAACCTATAATCATAATATGTTGTAACTCACAACAATATCACAACCAAATAATATAATCTTACCAAATATATCTAACAATGAATTATTACTTTCATAATTATTCACTCAAATTAATGTGAGGACTAATTATTTCCTAACACATACCTCTATAACTCTTTCAAAATATTAATCTAAGATATAAAAGGGATATCAAGAAATTGATATATAAGAGACTAATCTATAAGTATACATTGAGTACATTAAGTCTTTTTCTCTCTTGGTTGCTTTCATTTCATTTATTTTTCTCTCTTTTCATCTATAGAGATATAAATGGGATATCAAGAGATTGATAAAACACTTTTATAAAATTAGAAATCTTTCCTTCAAGATATTGTCTATTATACAAGCTTTATCTGTTGGATAGGTTAGATTATATTATTTGAAATATAATCACATATACATATATTTGATAACTAAGACATAAACTATAAAATAAGGTCTGTCAAAATATCTTAACCATATCGATAATCAATAATGGCCTTTCAAATATTTTTTTATTTCAATTAACAAACCATGCCAACCAAAATATTATTATTACCTTCAACCAGCTATGGAGTCATAGGGTAAGACAATTATGAAAATTGAGGATGGCAAGTTAGTATCTTTAAAGAAATACCTTTCAGGGAACTTATCATTATATTTATTCAGTTCAAAATAGATGACTATGCATGCAAACAACTACCTCAGTATTTTGTGTGATTAAAAGAACATGTATATAATAGTTGTAAACTCTATTATAGAGGTACATATGTATTTTATCATAAGAAATTTTATCAAATACATATGTAATGGTTTCTTGATTTTTCTAGTCATTGATGCAAGCTATTGGCATAAGTAAAGCTATGGTAGTCTAAATATTGGGTTGAGAGGGTAAAAACAAAGGTGTAGAAAATTTATACATTGATTTCCTTGGGTAAGTGCATGGAGTTGGGGGAAAATTCCATGGACATTTACCATAATGTGATCACATAAATTAATAATACAATCATATTATTTAATTAATGCAATCACATTACTTAAATCTAAGCTCAACATTGTTGAAACATAATATGATCATGTTATTAAATAACATGATCACATTATTAATGTGATTGCATCTCATTAATAACATGATCACATTACTATTTAATATAACGTGATTGTGTTATATTAAATAGTAATATGATCACGTTATTAAAGGGAACATGATCACATTCCCTGTGTCAAAAAAAAATAGGGAAACCTGAACACAAAGTTATTCATTTTGCTTTCATATTTCCTCATCTCCATTTCCATGATCATGTTTTGATAAAAAAATTGCTAATAAGTGCCATGAAGCTAATAAATTCACCCCATAAGCTTAAAAATTGATGATGTTATCATGTAAGAGAGGTAAGTCATCAAAATGCTCTCTATTTAACCCTAATTTTTTATAATTTTCATTGTGTAACCCATGTTTTTAATCATAATTTGTTTTTTCTAATAGGTCATCCTACTAACCTTCCCAACCCTCCACAAAACCTTATTATTCCTCCTATCCCTCCACCTAACCATCCTATAGTTCTCCAAAACCCCTTGGCAGTCAAGATTTTCTAATTGACAACATTGTCAAAAATAAACTTGAAATTGAAGACCTAATTAATAGAATGAGAGATCTCAATTTGACCAACCCCCACCAGACCTAGCTAGCTAATTTCCTACAGACCTTATTAGGTCAAATCAACTTGATAATAAGTCAAATTAATCGATGGACCTCATTTAAGGATACTTTTAGGGCCAATTACACTGACAAGTTATCTGCCCTTTAGGTTAAGAATTTGAAATTTTCAAAAGCTAACATTTTCACCCTATTCATCGACCCAAACACCAATGCCCCCTTTTCTGTAATCACCAAATATTTTCCTATCCATCACTATGTACATAACTTAATCACAACTAATTTTTTGGATCAATGTAGTATGGTCTTGACTATCCACCATGTAATAACCATGAGGTCTCGTTATATTTTTTGAGGAAACTCTACTGTGAGTTTGTCCTCAACCAAATTCCTAATTATTTTAATTTTATTGAGTTTTGAGGGTGAGGAAAAGGTTCTACATAGGATCGACTAGGTGCACATCATCTGATTAATCAACCTATGTGGATTTGTATCCAAAAGCATCTTGAGCCTAAGATCCCCTCTGTGGTTTATCAGGTCATGGAGATAGATATTCTCCATGCTCTTAGTTCACTCATTGATATACTCATTCAACATACAAATATACTTTCACAGAGTGATGATAAAGATACACCATAGGCTACTTGACCCTGACCCTACCCTTGTAGTTCATGTGGATATATGTGAATGGGACCTTTTGATGATGATGGTGTTGGTTGTTCATTGGCTTAGACCATATTCTTATGAGTGATGAGTTTTTGGCATGCACATTTGGCATGCAGACATCAATCACCACGTAGATGCAAGTATATTTTATATAAATGTCATGTTAAATTTAAGCTATATTTGAAAATTTAATTTCTAATCTAATAATTAATTTACATAAAAAATTAATATAATATATGTTATTTTTTAAGTCGCAGGAGGTGATGGTTCATTCATCATCACAACTGACATTAACAACATTTAATTTTTTGCATCTATTGTTTTCATATTTAGATCCAATTACTGGGCCATCCATGATTGAATCTATGTCAATTATGATGACACCATTTACATATACAGAGGTAAATTGTTTTTACATATATGTTTTTCTCTTTGCATTTGATATGACTACAATTTTTTACATATACATGTTGATGAGTGATGTGGTATACAATTTCTCTACTTTTGTGTGTTGGAAATATTGTCATTGATGTCAAAGGTCTAGCATTATTGGCGATAAAGGCCCCATTGCATTTAATGTTGTTTATGTTGGCTAATATGAGTTAATATTTATTTAATATTAATGAATATATTTTTGGTTGCATATGAAACAAAAGAAGGGCCCATGGAGAAGTCGAAGAGCCATGGGGTAAAGACAAAAGAAGGATGGGACACATTTTCCCATGAAGAGTGATCTTGGGGAATACCAAGAGTCACCAAGTGAAGACAAAAGAGTAAGGGCACAATTTCTCATGAAGGGACACTTTGAGGAATACGAAAAGTCACCAAAGATAAGGATAAAAGTGGGAAGGATGTTTTTGGTCATGAAGGGTCACCACATGACTTTTCAAAGACTTGAATATGAAGGGTCATCCAAGATTGGCGCCATTTTCCATGAGGATTGAAGGGTCACAAAGGGGGAAGGCCAAAGGTCATTTGGAAAGCTATAAATAGAGGCTTGAGAAGCTATTTGTAAATATGAGAGATAGAGGTTGATTTGATATTGTAATATCTAGCTTAGAAGAGCAATTGTGAAAGATGAATATGATTTGTATTTGTTATATCTAGCTTAGAAGAGCAAAGGTGAGAGAGAGGAAAGAGATGTTGTATTAATCTATCATTTGTTGAGATAGCAACATTGAGAGATAGGTGTGTGGTATAAACAAAGGGGTTGGTGCTCTTGTGGGTTGGTGCTCGGTAAAGGGGTTGGTGCTCCTATGGGTTGGTGCTCATGAATGGTAGCTGGGTTGGTGCTTGGAAAAGGGGTGTGGTGCTCCTGTGGGTTGGTGCTCATGAATAGTAGTTGGGGTGGTTCTTGACAAAGGGGTATGGTGCTCCTACAAGCTTGGCTTGCAAATATTGTTTAGGTTTGTGCTCATTCATAAACTTGAGATCGTTCTCCATGGTTTTTCCCACATTGGGTTTCCAGGTTATATCTGGTGTCTCTCTCTATCTTGTGTGGTGTTTATTGTTTGAGTTTTATTGCATATCTTGAATGTTTGATTAAGTGAAATTTGGTTAAAGGAAAGTTTTATAAGATATATTATATACTGATTCACCCCCCTCTCAGTATATCCCGTGCTTAACAATTGGTATCAGAGTAGGTTCTTTTTTGAAAAGTTTTACATCTTGAAGGTAGTTCAGGAAAGCATGATGGTTGGGTCACAGGAAGGATTTTCTAAAAATAGGGCACCTTTGTTTGATGGAATAAATTATGCTTTTTGGAGCATGAGAATGAAGGTTTATTTGATGGCCCTTGGATTCGACATATGGAAAGCAGTGGTGGAGGAATATGAAGACCCACAGACATCTATAATTACTTTAGCAGAAAAGAAGACAAGTGAATGTAATGCTAAAGCTTTAAATGTTATTTTATGTGGTTTATGTGAATCTAAATTTGTTACAGTTATGCAATGTAGATTTTCTCATGAAACTTAGGTAAAACTTGAGAATATTTACAAAGGTGATGAAAAGGTTCAGTAAGCTAAGCTGTAGACTTTTAGAAGGTAGTTTGAAAGTTTGAAGATGGAAGAAGAAGAAGATATAACAAGTTATCTTTTGTGAGTTGATCAAGTCATAAATCAGATTCAAGGTCTTGGAGAAACGTTGGATGAGTCAATGGTGGTGTAAAAGGTTTTGAGATCTCTACCAATGAGATATGATGCAAAGGTTTTGGCAATCAAGGAGATGAAGAATTTAGCCAAGCTAAAGATGGATGAGCTTCATGGTATTCTCACGGCATATGAGATGCAAATAGAACAAGATAAACCATCAAAGAGAGAAGTGGCTTTCAAGACATCAAAGAAGGAGAAAGCTAAGATTCAATAATCAAGTGATAGTTTCAGTGATGATGAATATGACAATGGAGCACTTTTCATTCACAAGCCAAAAAGAGGAATAGGTAAATATCAAGGAAAATTACCTTTTAAATGTTTTAATTGTGGAAAGATTGGACATTTTTGAGCTAGATGCCTAGATAAGGTTAATGATAATGAAGAAGAAAAGCCTACATACAAGAAGAATTTCAAAGGCAAATCTAAGAAGGGATTCGAGAAGAAGGGCCTGTATTCTAAGGATCCTAGCTCAGGTGAAGATAGTGGAGTCATCGTTTTAGAAGAAGAAGAGATTCTATTCATGGCCATACATGAATATAATCAAGAAGAAGAAGAGAAGGAAGCTGAAGTGAATATGGAAGGAGAGCTCATTTGTGCCTTAGAAGAGTTAGAAGTTGTTCAGAAGAAGAATCGAAGATTAAAGTGCTAGATCGAGAAAAATGAACAGGAGTCAAAGGAAATGATTGAAGATCTACAAGCACACTTTAAAGAAGCCAAGAAGAATGAACAAGATCTCATAGTACGGTTGGAAATAGGAAGAAAAGAATGTCAAAGGTATGTTATTGAAATTGCCTCTTTAAAAGAAGCTATTAAGAAAGCAGTCAGTGATAAAGTAGTCAGTGATTCAAAATTTGAAGATAGCACTAACATGAAGAATAAGATATTGGAAAGTTAAAAAGCATATGCAAATAAGACAAGGATTGGTTTTTAAAATAAAAAGAGCTATGCTAAAGCTCTTACACAAGAGGAAACAAAAAGGGGAGAAGTGAAGAATACAAAGGATATTCCAAATAGAGAAAGTTGGAAGGAACAAAGCTACAAAAGGCAATCAGGTTAGAGATATACAGATAGGTCTTATTTTTATGGATATTATTTTTATTGTAATGGATATGGTCACAAGAAATTAGATTGTAGAAAAAGAGCTAACAATTTCAAAAATAAGGAGAAGGAAAGTCAAGTAGAGTCAAGTAGAAGCCACAACTCTTTTGCTCCTCTATCAAGCTTTGATGAAGAGATCATAGTATGCTACAAGTGCAACAACTTTGGAAACATAGCTTGGTATTTTAGAAGCATGTTTAAGTTAGTCAAAAAGGATCAAATTTTAAAAGCACCATTCATCAAGAAGAAGGTTTAGACATGTTCATGGCAGAAGAAACAACATGAAGATTCTATGGTGGTTCAGATAGCTCTACATGTAAGAGGTAAAGATCAGCCATGGTTAATTGATAGCGGATGTTCGAGGCATATGATAGGTGATAAAACTAAGTTCACAACTCTAAAGAAGATTAATGGTGGTATAGTGAGATTTAGAGATAAAACCACTACCAGGATAGTCGAAAAAGGTACTTTAAGTTTGGATTATGGTAGAACTAAGACTAAAAATATTTTATATGTAAAAGGTCTTAAGCATAATCTGTTGAGTGTTAATAAAATATGTGATCAAGGATACACATTAAGGTTTCATGCTGAAGGTTATGAGATTAGAAGAAAAGATTCAAATGAGTTGATTGTAGATGCTCAAAGGATAGGGAACAATGTATATGTTTTGTCAGATATCTTCTCAAAGGCACGATCAAAGGATACATTCAAAGATCGGTGAGAGGAGTTGGGAGTAATTTCTATTACTTCCTACCATTGATGTTCATCATCAATTGAGGGGGAGCTAAGTGTTAGCTCCAGGTAGGACCTTTGCCATTGATGTCAAAGGGGGAGAATAATAGGTACAGGTGCATAAAATAGGTACAAAGAATAGGTACAGGTTGCTCAGTAAGGGGGAGTTACTGTATGTTTTTAGATGACAGTATGTGTAGGTGACAGGATGTGGCAGTTTCAAGATTGAGGTTGCCATCAATGACTAAGGGGGAGATTGTTGGAAATATTGTCATTGATGTCAAAGTTCTAGCATTATTGGTGATAAAGGCCCCATTGCATTTAATGTTGTTTATCTTGGATAATATGAGTTAATATTTATTTAATATTAATGAATATATTTTTGGTTACATATGAGACAAAAGAAGGGCCCATGGAGAAGTCAAAGAGCCACGGGGTAATGACAAAAGAAGGATGGGATGCATTTTCCCATGAAGAGTGATCTTGGGGAATACCAAGAGTCACCAAGTGAAGACAAAAGAGTAAGGGCACAATTTCTCATAAAGGGACACTTTGAGGAATACGAAAATTCACCAAAGATAAGGACAAAAGTGGGAAGGACGTTTTTGGTCATGAAGGGTCACCACATGAATTTTCAAAGACTTGAATATGAAGGGTCATCTAAGATTGGCACCATCTTCCATGAGGATTAAAGCATTACAAAGGGGGAAGCCAAAGGTCATTTGGAAAGATATAAATAAAGGCTTGAGAAGCCATTTGTAAATATGAGAGATAGAGGTTGATTTGATATTGTAATATCAAGCTTAGAAGAGCAATTGTGAAAGATGAATATGATTTGTATTTGTTATAGCTAGCTTAGAAGAGCAAAGGTGAGAGAGAGGAAAGAGATGTTGTATTGATCTATCATTTGTTGAGATAACAACATTGAGAGATAGGTGTGTGGTATACATAAAGGGGTTGGTGCTCCTATGGGTTGGTGCTCATTAATAGCAGTTGGGTTGGTGCTCGGCAAAGGGGTGTGGTGCTCCTGTGGGTTGGTGCTCATGAATATTAGCTGGGGTGGTGCTCAGTAAAGGAGTATGGTTCTCTTGCAATATTGGCTTGTGAATATTGTTTGGGTTTGTGCTCATTCATATACTTGAGATTGTTCTCCATGGTTTTTCCCACATTGGGTTTCCATGTTATATCTGGTGTCTCTCTCTATCTTGTGTGGTGTTTATTATTTGAGTTTTATTGCATATCTTGAATGTTTGATTAAGTGAAATTTGGTTAAAGGAAAGTTTTATAAGATATATGATAAACTGATTCACCCCCCCTCTTAGTATATCCCATGCTTAACATTGTGTCTCTTACTTATACTTACATGGGTGATGTACCTCCCACTATTTTTTGGCTATATGGAGCCTAACCTCCCCTATACGTAACAATATCATTGAGAGTCTTCACCTAAAATTCTAAACCAACCACATTTTCCTCTAGGCCAACTATCTCTCTCTTATTATGAGGGAAATCCACATATGTATGATAAGTAGGGAGAAAAACATATGTATGATTGCTTATTCACACATGGAGAACTAAATCCACCAAAATATTATCAAAGATCAAATAAACCTCACCTAAAAAATACTAACCAAAGTTTATTTGATCATGCTCCACCACTAAGTGATTCACTCTAAAACCATATAACAAGAGAAGACATTAGATCTCCAGTCACATAAAAAATAAATAAGTAATAAAATACAAAGTAACATAGAAAGTAACTAAAAATAAACTAACTCACTAATTTATTTGGGTAATTTCATGTTAGTCTAGGTATAATTCCTAATTAGACCCCATCCTAGCATTCTCCTCCTATCATGTTGGTTCCTCTCTAACAAGTGTATGCTCACCCTTGTTTCCCCCTAAAATTCATCTCTTCACCCTCTATCCTATGATTGTTTCTACATATAAGTATCTACATATTATGGTGGTGGTTGTACTTAATGTTGGTATCCTACCATAATTACAACCTAGACACAAGATATTTTTCTAAATGTAGTCCTCTAATTAGTAATCTCCCAATTTTACCTATGATGGTATAGAGTGTCCACCTCATTCAAAAAATATCTTAAAATACCCTAATATATTAGAGCTACCAAATATATCATTGTTAATGTGTCCACCACTCATGGAAAGTCTCTCAATGGTGGCATACCTATCCAACTAGAAGCCCTGATGGCCCCCACTGTCCCAATCTCCAACCCTCACTGGTAAGGGGTCATGTGCTCATACACCTAGCCCATGATGATTGTAGGGGTCATGTGCTCATACACTAAAGTATTAAACCCAATTAACAACCTTACCTATATCACAATCCTTTATCAAGGCCATAACCCTACCTTTAGCCAACAAGCCTAGTATCCTAATCATAACCTTGAAAGTGATAGTCCACTCTCAAGGGACTTGTGGGAAAATTAAACTATTTTACATAACACATCCTAGTTGGTGAATAAGTCAAGAAAAGGAATCTAATCGATGGGACAATAATCCCCACCTACACAATCCAGAGTATCCCTATTATATATAGTGTGGCTAAATAATTAGTCATTAATTTCTCTATAATCGTATGAAGCCAATCATACTTGATCACTCTACTCCATCAAATTTAGGCCCACATTTTAAAACAAAATTTGAAATATCCCTAAATACTCTAAGTTAATCTTGAAAATTCACCCAAAATAAATTAGTTATGAAGGTCCAAACCTAAGTCAAACCCAGGCTATTTTTAGACAAGTAATAAATCAACAACCAATATAGTTCAACATGTAATATAACATAAATTAAAGATATTGAGCCAAGTATATTTATATTTATCAATTTGAAAAAAAATAAAATTGTACATTATATATTCCCTTTCATATTTTTAATCCTCTAATTTTGGTTTTTGTACAAGGTTGCTACTCTAACACTTCAATAGATGGCTTACAATTTCATACCTAAGTGTATTTTCACGTGCATGCTTGTCTTCTTCTTTCCTACAATGTGTAATTGCATTCATGTACATATATATATATATATATATATATATATATATATATATATATATATATATATTATATGTACAAGTGTTTATATTGATCATTTTGGTTTCCATATATAAGATTTGACATGCAATTTATATAAAATTAAGACCTTGTTTACATGAACAGTTGATGGTTGGTACTGACACTCCTCCCTCTCTACAAGCTGAGATAGAGATAGGTATTACTACTACAATGTCATCTGCATAGGCCTTGAAAAAGGTATATATTGGTTCTTGTAATTTTGAATTGTAAAAATATAATTGTTTATGTATTGTGTATGCAAGTTTATCCTATGACAGCTGATAGTCCCAGTCATATGGTGATTGGGGAAACTTATCATGTTCCTCCTATATTTGAGATGCCTATTTAGACAATTGAGCCCACTATTGACTTGATTGAGTGTGAAAACAGATTAAGCAGGATTATGAGCTTGTAGTAAGTGCACATGTTTAAATGATTTTTTCATTATAGTTTAAAATCAATTTCTTAATAATTATTTGAGTGTATTTTATGTTGATTTCTTAATAATTCTTATATTTGAACAGGCTCAGCTATAATCTAGTTATGAGTGTAGGACCCATAGTCAGACCTTGGAGAAATCCAAGGCATTAGAGGGGTCTCCATCTACTAGTAGGGCATCCTAGGGAGAGTCTTCTTCGAGGAAGGAAAAAAAAGGGAGGCTATTTGATGAATAGGATGTCTTACACATGAGATGTATTTTTTTTATGCCTATATGGCAATTGATGCATTTTTGGCATTGTATATACGCATATGATATTCAATCAAAATTAAATACTTTGTTCGTAGATGTAATTTTTTGTATGGATATCATCGCCCAATCTATGTATTATTGACATTGGACATGTATGTGCCTATATTGTATGCCTATCATGGCTTAATCTATCTAAATTATGTTCAATTTTTATTTCATTATGTGTTATTTTACATTGTTGTTTTGATCTTCCAAATTATTATTTATATCAGATCTCATATTTAATGTTGTACATGCACAAATGAGGATTAAAAAATTATTCTTTTTAATACTATAAATATCAGATCTTACATATTTTTTAAAATTCAAGTTTTTAAATTTCATTTTGTGTAGTGAAAATGACAAATGACACTCTTATCACTTAGGCTTAATGGCCTTCTTTTCTTTGTACCTGCTTCTTGTACACTTTTGATGTAGAGATTTCTCAATATCTTACAAGTGTTCAGGATCTTGATCAAAGGTATTTTTATCTAATATTGTGTATTAACTTATATACTACCTTAGGACTCTTTATCCTACTCATACAACACAATTCCAACTTTTTAACCCCTCTCTCTTTTATATTTTCTCAAATTTCTCTTTTTAGCCTTTGTCTTGGCTTGTAGCCCTATTTTAGGGAAAACCTCATGTTATATTCCATACATAGACTCTTCAAAGAAAAATAATTAGGTTTTTTACAAACCTTTTCCATTCCATTACCTCACACAAAATTTTGGGTTAGGTTCCTTTACAAAATTTTGTACCTCTAGGTTTACTTGACACTCCAATTAACCCTCTAAATGCATAAAGATCCAAAGTTTAACCATTTTGGAGACGCTTTGACCAAAAAAAATAATATTTAACCACCCTTTTGGCCAATCATACTTTTCAATCAATTTTTTTCCTCAACTCTTCACTTAAGTTCAACTTTCTTCTTTAACCTCTTTCTCACTAGGTCTCTTAGGCTAGTTGACTATTGATAGGGTAGTATAGTATGAAATATATAAGGTAAAATTATAAAATAAATTCATTCACTTAATATAACCTAAGACACACTATATTACAAATTTTAAATAATTTTTAAGGATTGAATCTCTTCCTATGGTCAAAACCCTAAAAATCAGGGTTTGTAGCAACTGTATCGGCTGAGACTAAAAATAATTACATATAATGTCCAACTAGGACTTTCAAGATGATATAATGCTTGGATTAGGTCTATATAACATTATTAAAACTTTTAAATTCAATGAATAAGTTCTCACAACATTCAGGGCATTCAAAAACAAGAAATCTCAATCATTCACCACTATATTTTGTATGTTATAAATAGGGGTATGCAAGGTATCTAGGTTTTTCAACATCAAAGGAATCTATAACCAATAATAAGTTTATCACCAAATTTTATAACCATTTTAAAACCTTACATATTAATTTTTTAATTGAAGACAAGATTCAATACAAATATTACAATATACATAATTTTGAGTTTAGGACTATGGACTTTCAATGGGAAAAAACTAAGATCAAAATGAAACTTACAAAATCTTATCCATTTGTATGTTATAAAAAGATTAAAATCTAACTCTTCATATGTATTTCATCTCCACATTCTCCATAAAAATCATGAGAAGGAAATATTGAATAATCATACTCTTCACCATCTACCTCGAATGAAATGTGAGGTTACAAAACCAAAACTAACTGTTAACCCAAAATAGGGTATATAAGGTTTATTTGTTATAGATATCAATAGATAAATTAATAAATGCCACCTAATAGGTAAATTAATCAATTCCACCTAATTGGTCAATAGGTCAATAGGTCAAAGTTGTAAAAATTGTCAAAGTTGTCAAAGGTGTCAGAGTTGTCAAAGTTGTCAAAGTTTTCAATAGGTCAATAGGTCAAAGTTGTCAAAGTTGTAAAAATTATCAACGTTTTCAAAATTGTCAAAGTTGTCAAAATTATCATAGTTGTCAAAATTTTCAAAGTTGTCAAAGTTTTCAAAATTTTCAAATTTATCAATAGGTCAATAGATCAATTACTCATTAAGTTTCTAGGTCTCTAGTTTAAGTTGTCAAAGTTATCAACGTTGTCAAAGTTAGAGTTATGATTACAAAACTCTAGTTTCAATGTTTCATGGGTGAAAAATGACATTTCCAACACATTCTAGGGGAAGATAACAATGAGGACTAGGATTTTGGCCTCCTATTAGGTCCGATCGACAAACTCACCACCCATTTTGGCCTCAAGAACACCCTTCCCAATACAAGAAAAATATAATTTTTTAACCTAAGTTCAAACATGCATAAAATGAAAATTGTAAGTCATTTCCATGAACCATCAGATCCCTCACATGATTACTTAATCCCTCTAATTACACCCTAGATTACTTAGGTAGAAGATTAAATATCAATCCATTAGACAAGATGTAGTGATGGGTCTAAAAATGCAAGTTTTTATTAGTGAACAAGCAACTTCTTGAGCTCCAACTAGAATTCATACCTCTAGGACCTCCACCTATGAATATATCACTTTGGTCACATCCATATAGGTAAATTACATGTTATTGTGCTATCAAGATGTTTAAATTCACCTGGAAGTGCATTTTCACTACTGTTTTGGAGAGTAAAAACATTGACAACAAATGTTGTCAAAGTTGAAGTTGTGGTTGTAAAAATCTAGTTTCAATGCTTCATGGGTGAAAAATGACACCAAAAAAAAATATATGGGTGGATAACCTGTAGGAATAGGTTTTTGGCCTCCTTTCAAGTCTGATCGATAAACCCACCACCCATTCTAGCCTTAAGAACACCCTTCCCAATATAAAAAAAAAACAATTTTTTAGCCTAAGTTCAAACATGCATAAAAAAAACTATAAGTCATTTTTGTGAACCATTAGATACATCACATACCTATTTAATCCTTCTAATCATACCATATATCACTCAGGTGGAATATTTGAGATCAATCTGTTAGACAAGTTGCAGTGATGGGTCCAAAAATGTAAGTTTTTGTTAGTGAACAAGCAACTTAACGAGTTCCAACTGACATTTCTACCTTCAAGACCTCCACATACGAATATATCACTTTGGTCACATCCAAATAGGTAAATTACATGTTATTGTGCTACCATGACGTTCAAATCCACCTGGGAGTGCATTTTCACTACTATTCTAAAGAGTCGAAACATTGACAACAAATATTGTCAAAGTTGAAGTTGTGGTTGTATAACTCTAGTTCTGATGCTTCATGGGTGAAAAATGACACCAATAACATATTCAGGGGGTGGATAACCTTTAGGACTAGGTTTTTGGCCTCTTGTCAGGCCTGATTGACAAACCCACCACCCATTCTAGCCTCAAGAACACCCTTCCCAATACAAAAAAATGCAATTTTTTAGCTTAAGTTAAAACATGCATAAAAAAACTATTAGTCATTTATAATAACCATCATATCTCTCAAAAAAATCCTTAATCCCTCTAATCTCACCCTATAGAACTTAGGTGGAAGCTTCAAGATCAATTTGTTAGACAAGTTGCAGTGATGGGTCCAAAAATGCAAGTTTTTCTCAGTGAAAAATCAACTTCTTGAGCTCCAATTGGCATTTCTAACTCTAGGACCTCCACCTAAAAATGTATTTATTTAATCACATTAAAATATGGAAATTACATGTTATTTTACTATCATGATGTTTGATCCACTTGAAAGTGAATTTTCACTACCATTTCAGAGAGCAAAAACAATGACAACAAATGTTGTAAAAGTTGAAGTTATGGTTACAAAACTTTGGTTCTAATGCTTTGTGGGTGAAAAATGACACTGTCAACATGTATATGGGGTAGATAAACTCTAGGACTAGGTCTTAGCCTCATATTAGTACTGATCGATAAACCCACCACCCATTTTGGCCTAAAGAACACCCTTCCCAAAACAAGAAAAATGTAATTTTTTAGTCTAAGTTTAAATATGCATAAAATGAAAACTATAAGTCATTTTTAAAAAACATCAGATCATTCACATACCTAATTAATCCCTCTAATCTCAACTTGGAGTAATTATGTGGAATCTTTGATATCAATCCATTAGATAAGTTACAGTGATGGGTCTAAAAATGTAAATTTTTGTTAGTGGACAAGCAACTTCTCGAGCTCCAACTGGCATTTCTACCTCTGGGACCTCCACCTATTAATATTTCACTTTGGTCACATCTAGATAGGAAAATTAATTGTTATTTTACTTCCATGGTGTTCGAATCCATCTAGAAGTGCATTTTTACTACCGTTCCAGAAAGCGAAAACATTGACAACAAATGTTGTCAAAGTTGAAGTTGTGGTTATAGAACTTTGGTTTTCATGCTTCATGGGTGAAAACTAACATATCCAACACATTTTTTTTGGGGGGGGGTGGATAACCTCTAAGACTAGGTTTTTGGCATTTCATTAGGCCTGATTGACAAACCCTCCACCCAATCTGGCCTCAAGAACACCCTTCCCAATATAAGAAAAATACAATTTTTTAGCCTAAGTTCAAACACGCATAAAAAAAAATTGTAAGTCATTTATATAAACCATAAAATCCCTCATGTACCTATTTAATCCCTATAATTACACCCCAGAGCAAACATGCATAAAACCTAAGCTTCTCTTAGCTTCAAGAATATAGAATTGTTTACTGACAATGCCAACCACATGAAAGTGGAAGCTTATCTGGCACCACTAACCTACGAAAAATTGTTAGTAAGCAATTAAAAATGAAATATATATATGTACTACCTAGAAAATAAAAAACATTTGGTAAAATTGATTACATCTACATTTGAAAATTCAACATACCTCTATATTTCAATCCAATGAACCATTAGGATCTACTATAACCTTGATAGTATCAAGAATAGCTTCATGATCTAACTCTTAAAATTTCCATAGTTTCCTATTTAATGGCCTCCCATGATATTTTTGTAATTGAATATTCATTTCAAGAATAAAATTTGAATAGTGCAGTATCTTTCTACGCATTTCTAACTCTTCAAACAACCATTGATCTAAATTTTTTATAGGATATCATCGAAACCAAGTTCCAGTGACTACCACTAACCCAATGGGATAGTCAATGTTTTATCCATCTGTAACTAAGGAATTCAATTTCTTCTTTCTCTCTACACACTGACACAAGTAGTAATGAAAAATATTCTATTTGGTTGCACTAAATCAGATACATTGACAAAGTCATTTGATGATGTCATATTTATAAGTTGCAATGTTGTTGGAACATGATATGTGTTGATCAGAATTAAAGTTTTAGAAATCCAATCATCCACCCACTCTTGTGACTCACATTCATTCCAAATAAAGTCCATGGATGCAGAACTTTAATTTGAGCTACGAAATGAGTGGAGGCCACTTGAACCCATTAGAGTCATACAATCCTCATATTTTTCCAAGTGTTCTTCCTCCATTAACCAAAAATGTCTATGAATAGTAGAATTTGGTTGAGAATCATGACATATGTTCTCATTATACCATTCAACCATATTTTTTGCATCTATAAAATGAACACCCTCTTTAAATTTCAACTCCTCCCTTGCAATAGCTCTTTTTACATATGCTCTAGCACCATCATGTTCCCCTTTTCCATGGCTATCCTTGGTGAAACTCCAAATTTGTTCTACACCTGTGGTAACATGCATCCTTCTCAATCAATAAAACATTCATGTATTTTTGAATTATGATGTGCAATTATTTGACCAAATGTAATGTTGATTGAAAGTAATGTTCCTCTAACTCAATTTTACATAGTTTATGCACATACTCTAAATAATATGATCTATCATCACTTATATAAAAATGGTACTCCCTTAATATTTTATGTTGTTTCTTTGTAATATTAGGTGCATGTATGAATGCTATATGCATGAATATGGTAACTTGTGATGAGTTGTAATACTACAATTGAACTTCCATTTGGGGTTTGAATGTGTAATTCTCTGAAAAATCAACTATTGAAATAATGAAACTAAGTAGGAATTTATCCTTGCATATATTTAAATGTTCATCCAACCATATAGCCTTGTGTGTGTAACTTGCATAGTCATAAAAAATCTTCTCCCTAAATTTAACCAAAAATTCTAAAACAGGTATCTTTTTCGTAACAAACTCACACCTATTAGATTCTTTGTCATCTTTAACTTGATAAGTCACTGATTAAATTTGCTTAAACCAAATATTTCCTATCCAGTTGCACTTGTAATCTCCTCATAGATACATTTCTTTAAATTTGACAATCCGCCACGAATGTTGTAATTTCCATTTAAACATGATTTGTCATAAAATAATTGCTCATTCGGTCTTTTACATAATATAGTTGGAATAAATTCCTTGACTAATTTTGGTGGCAATTCAATGCCACACTCCTAAAAAATGTCAGTATGCAAAGTAAAATAAATATAGTAAAAAACATCATAGTGCATTGAAAATTCAACATGTTGCCTACAACAAGTGGTGTGTGCGTGATTTATTTTAATATAAAAAGGTTTTGCCATCTCAAAATATCTTTAACAAATAGAAATTTGTGGATGTTTTTCCTAAAATTTAGAGTACAATTGTGTTTGAGTCATTATCTAATAAATGTTTTGGATGAAGTTCATAGTTATGAGAACCAACTCTTTTTTATCACATCTCTTACATTGGGTGAAACTCTTGTATTGTCTTTCCAAAATTGAGTAACTCTTTGAGAATATCAACTATAGCATTGTCCTTTCATGGAAGTCTACCAGAGAATGCTTAGATCTCATTGGTATTAGGTTTATTAAGTATTTCACGTCTTGAAATTTCTCTCATTTATTTTTTTCTATTTATATCAAGTGTTTGGCTTGTTTTTGAAATCAATCATTTTTTCATTGTACTGCACAAGTTTTCATTATATGTCGGATAGCATTACAATCTTTGTTATGTGATCTCGGGCTTACAATATGATATGCATCATGTAGATTTTAATAGTTTCATCATTTTCATCATCCATGTTAGATGTTCTTAGTCATAATGTGTACATTATAGGTCTCATCTTAATCAATTTTATAAATGAAATAAATAATTGACATCTTTGACTATCATACTCCAAATTATGAAAGAAAGCGTCCTAAATTTACCACAACCTTTTTGCATTAGTAGCTTGTGTTTGTACCTTATTTACCACAACATTTTTGCATTAGTAGCTTGTGTTTCTCTTTTAAATATTCCAATTCTTTTGGTGTTTTGTTCTTCAAAAAATTCCTTTTCCTCTTTGAATGTGATTCAAAACCCATCAGAAGGGACAATTGACAACTTTTCAAAGGTGGAGTCAAGTACATAAGTATGCAAATCTTGTAGAAGTACACATAGAGAATGTTTGTATGGATAGAAGTATCGAATTGGTCTAAAAATAGTTGTTGATAAGTGAGATTATCAATAAAATAATAATAATGTGATCGTGCTATATAGAACTATTGTATTATTAAATAATGTGACCATGTTATGTTTTCTACAAGGTCCCAACACATCCAACCCATCGAGAAGTTGATATCGACAATAATGCAATCACATTATCTAATATTATAATCATGTTATTATTGATATAAATTATGGGGTTGGTAATTGGTAATGAGGACCAAGTGTTACCTATTTTAATAATAACATGATCATGTTATTAAATAATGCGATCATGTTATGCTTAATGTAGATAAGGGATTAAGGAAAATTAGTGCATAAGGTTTATGGATTAGGGATTAGGGATTAGGGTTTATAATTTATGTTTTAGGAATTAGGGATTATAATTAAGGTCTAAATTAAAGGTGCATGGCTACTGAGACCTTCCCCTAGAATGGCGTGGCTTTATGGATACTCGCATCACTCTCTGTGTTAAATCCCATGATTTAAATTGACATTATGATGGAAGGGAAATGGCTCCCCATAAATTTAAATGATGTGTGCATTTAATAAAATAGTAGGTAGCATGATTTTATGACATACGTGGCATGAAAATGTTTTTGGGCACATTTCCCAAAGTGCATTAAATGTCATACAACTTATAGTTTCAATTTGTTAAATAGATAGCCAATATGTTTCCCAAAGTGTATTAAATGCCATGATATTACTTCTTAAGTCATTTTTTTTCTTCTCCCAATACTTGGAGAAAGAAGATCTAAGCATGTCGAAGCCCAAAAAAATAATAATAAGTCATTAATAATAAAATGTGTTTTTGGGTTGCCATTATATCCTAATGTCATCATGTAGATTGAGTGAATTAGTCAAATGGGGTAATCAATTGTGTGATTTAGGCCAAATTGAGCCCTATAAACTTAATTCTTAGTCTAGAAATGATTTTAATTTGGGCTAAATTGATTGGTTCAAGGTTTAAAGAGTTTATATTTGTGGTTTAGATTTTAGGGATTAAGAACTTTAAGGATTAGGGTTAGGGTATAGGTTTTAAGGTATATTTATAAAATCGTGTAGGCAATTGGGGAAAATTTGGGGGCCTTGAACCTATATTTGTGATTATAGAATGTGAATTTAGGATCAATGATCCCCAACATCATCATAGATTGAGCCTATGAAGTCAATTGTGGTAATGAGTGATGCAAATTTAACCAAGTTCATCCTTGTGAACCTAATTCTTACTACACACACACACACACACACACACACACACATACACACACACACACACACACACACAAATGATGTCAAGTGGGGCTAATTTATTAGTTTAAGGTTTAGGGTCTCTAATTTAATGGGTTTGGGGTTTAGGGATTATGGCTTAGGGTTTTTAATGTAAATGGTATAGGGTAACTTAGGGTTTCAGATATCGGATATAGGGTCCAATCACTAAGGTAATTGAAGAACATTTAAGCTACTTGTGACACCTATTTATAGCTTGATTACCTTCATGTTTGTCTAAATCTAATAAAATTAGGCTTAATTATGCCATGTACATGTTGTATATATGTTATACAATCGATTGAGCCATAAATTTAGTTTAGGGGCTCAATTTTGCCCAGATCATGTAGGGAATTATAAAAATTGACTAATTAGATCAATTCATGAGAGAAGATCAATCTTCTAATTTTGCCCCAAATCATATCTTGCTAAATTGAAGACCCTCAAATTGGCCTCAAATTCCTCCTTAATTAAAATAATCAACTAGCTCTCCTCTTCTTTGGTGATTAGGTTGAAGGGGATCAAAATAGCCCCAATTTACTAAACAAATGCATAACTAGATTGGTACTCCAAAGGATTTAGCCATAGGTTTAAAAAGTGCATAAATTATGACATATCATGATAAATTTAGTTATATTGTAAGGCATGTAATGGGCATTAGGGCATATGGAGCTTACAATTTAAATCTTTTAGGGATAATTGGGGATTAGGGCATAGTGTTTAGGTTTAAGGACCTATATATTAATGTCTAATTACTAGATATGTCATGTGTTAAAACTAGATTATTACTACAAAGGATGTTAATCGGGACTAAATTGAAGTTGGTAAATACCTAAAAAGTAAATGGTTTACAATTTAGGGTATAGTGTTTAGGGTTTATGGTTTACGTCTTCTAGGTTTTAATGTATATACATGGTTTAGGGTACACATAAGGTTAATCAAAAAGATAATTAAGGATAATTTGAATCACTTGGACCAATTTGTGATTATAGAATGTGTTTTTGGGTTGTCATTATACCATTGATGTCGTGTCGCATGTGCAGATTGAGTGAATTAGTCAAATGGGTCAATCAATCATGTGATTTAGGCCAAATTGAACACTATGAACTTAATTCTTAGTAGTAGATGATGTTAATTTGGGCTAAAATGATTGGTTCAAGGTTTAAATAGTTTATATTTATAGTAAATAGAGTTTAGGGATTAGGAATTTTATGGATTAGGGCTTAGGCTATAGGTTTTTAGGTATATAAGGTATAATCATGATGGTGATTGGGGAAAATTTGAGATCCTTGAACATAAATTTGTGAGTAAAGAATGTGAATTTGGGATCAATTATCCCCCATATCATCACATATTGAGCCTACAAAGTCAATTGTGGTAATGATTGATGCAATTTTAACCAAGTTCATCCCTGTGAACCTATTTCTTACTATCTATAAAGGATGCTAATTGGGGCTAAATTGATCCCAAGGGCCTACTAAGCCTCAATTTAAGGAATTTTATCCATATGATATCAATTAGAGATATAAATGCTCACCATATTAAAAAAATAAGTATTTTTGCAATTTGATATGCAAATCAGTCTAAAGGAGCCATGTGCAAGGAATTACATTCATTAATAATGGAAATTTGGGCTTACTTCACCCTGATTACATATGATATTGAACCAATCAAGTATTTAGTTCTAGATGATACATAATTGGGGTCAATCGAGGCTTGCCCAATGAATTGTGTCAACATAATTTTAATTAGGGCCCTAATTGCACACCTTATTCAAATAATTGAGTGTTATCATGAATCTGATATAAAATCATGACCAATTGAACCCTCTATAAGGAATTACAGATCCATCTTTAATAACAATCAGGATTCTGATTGTATACCAAATTTAACTGAAATAATATTTGGTTTAATATAATCTATGAAATTTATTCCAAATAAGGCTTGTGTAAGAAATTCCATCCTTCTACTATCAACAGGGGGCTCTGTTGGTCTGAAATACATAACATATTGAATCAAGAAAGTATCTAGTTCAATTGAATATTCAATTATAGCCAACCAAGTCTCATTAAAGTAATTGAATACATCTAATGTCAATTACAACTTTGTTGGCCCCAATTGTAAACTATATCTAGCTAATCATGCATTTGGTTTTATCTTATATACATAATTGGGACCAACTAATCCCCATGAAAGTGATTTTATCCATATAATGTTCCAATTGGGTTCTATTAGCCCCAATTGCACACCATATTGAAACAATTGAGTATTTAGGTTTAATATGATATGCAATTGGGGACACTCAATCCCTAACAAAGGAATTACGTCCATCTAATGCCATTTGGGGCTTTAATTAAACACTATGTTAAATCAATTGATATTTTTTTCAATACTATACACAATTGAGGACAATTAGGTCCTATGAAATTAATTTTTTCCACCTAAAATATCAATTGAGGCATTTTTCACCCCATGCAATGAATTGTGTCCATCTAATTTGTCCATTGTTAATATTTTCCCTAATTGCACATTATATTTAACCAATCGAGTATTTTCTTCAGTATAATCTTCACAATTAAGAGTAATTGGTCCCCATGCAAGGAATTCCTTCAATAGAATTTCAATTAGGGATTTGATAGCATGGGTCATATTAGACAACAATCTTAAGACTACTAGGCATAATGGATCCTATTCAGGTTTTAGGATGTTTAAAATATATAACATGGTCGCTTTAATAACACAGTTAATAATGTGATCATAATATTTGAATTAAAATTTAATTCCTACACCTTTTGGCTTGGTAATGGCTTGGATTATTGAGCCAAAGGCTTGGAATGTCAATGTATAGCTGAGCATTGAAAGGTATGAAAATAAACAACAAATTTCAACTTTGATTGCCAAATACACTAAGAATTTCAATGTGAAAATTCAAAAACTTGATATCTTCGTGATAATCATGCTCTCCTCTTTCCAAAAATATGATTCTCATACTTTTTGGACTAATTTAAGGTTTCAAACTATATTTATTTCTAACTATGCCTTTTTTAGGCCACTACATGCTGCAAACATACATGCTTATACATGTTCACGTATTTTGTGTTTCATTGATCCAAGTAAAAAATAAATTATATGGTGACGTAGTATGCTTAATTATACACACATTCATTTTTTTTGAGGTAGTTAGGCTTGACTCACTGATGACTAACCATTTCTTTATCAATTTTTAGGATCTATTTACTTGCAAAATTCTTAAAAAAAGTATTCATTGAAAAAAAAATATAGGTGACATGACATAAGATTTTATTTAAATTTTCCTCAAAAGGTTTCAAATAATATTAAATACTACTCAAAAAATGGTGTGCATCATAGCCATCTATCTACTATGTTTAAAAAAAAAATCAGAGTTCCTCTTCAAATTTTAGATATTTGACCTAGTTATGCTTAACCATTTTAAAAAAAAATAATGTTTTGGAAACTATACTTGAAATTTAATTTTTCATGTTTTTACACCATCTTCAAATTTGGAGTGTAGATATCTCAAATTATCTACATAAATAATTTTTTTTGAAATTTTAGAAAAATCATGTCCATGGGTATGCTACTTTTTATCCCCCAAATTTATGCACTTACCCCCTTATGATTGCAAGGTATGGATTTATGTTTCTTTTGTTCTGAAAAATGAGAGTAGTTGTTTTCATGCACAATCATCTATCTTGAAATGAATAAATATAATGATAGTTTTTAAACTATATCCATAATAAATAATGATAAGGTCTGCCAAAATATCTTAACCACATCTATAATTAAAAAGGCCCTTCAAATGTTTTTTTAATTTCAAATAACAAACCATGTCAACCAAAATATAAGTATTACTTAAAGATTATTGTGTCCTAAGTCACAAGTGGTCCTTAACATATTTATAAAATTGAGTAAAACAAACATGCTCTTCCTTCTATATGGTTTTAATGATGAAAAAACCTAATAATAAATAATTTTTAAACCTAATATTTATTTTATTTCTAACATTGAATGCAGTGCAAGTGAAATTAAAGCTATGGGGATTGTGGTTTAGATTTTGCCTCAATTTTTAGTGAATTGGTGTTGGCACATTGAGTGGCCCCAAGGGAAAATTTAATGTTGGTCCAACACATCACCCGTGGGATTAATGGAAGTTACTCGAGTACATATGTGAAGCTTTTCTTGATTTTTCTAATTGTTTATGCAAGTTATTGGTAGAAGTGTTATTGGTCTAATATAGATACTTACAGTTCATTACACTATATATACCTCAAATAAGTTTGGTATAAAATAAAAATGGAACACCATAATATACTTATGCATATCTATAATAGATTTTACAACTATTATAGACATGTTCTCTTAATCAAACATAACATAAAAATATACCTACTTGGTATAAAATATTAAGAGAACACTAAAATATACTTATGCATCTCTATAATAAAGTTTACACCTATTATAGACATGTTCTCTTAATCAAACAGAAACAAAAATACACAAATTACTATTTAATCATTTATATACTTTGCATTATCTTCAACAAGCTTTCTCAAAACCCTGATAAAACAAATCTCAAAATTGATCACAAAATTTGTTGTCCTTCCTCAATCAACCTTGGATTTCAAATGCCTAAATTTAAAATTTCAACATGCCAATTTTATTCATTTTCTTCTTGATAATTGTTATTTGCATTCTCTTCAAAATTTTTTGAACTCAGATCTATTATTGTAGAACTGTAGTATGTTTGAAGAATTATTAGTCAGTCTTCTTCTTTCAGATGTTGGCTACCAAATTGTTAGAGCTCTATTAAATAGAAAATTGAGGACATTATATATAGTTATATAGAGCCTCAAGCAAGTCTCCAATTTTTGTCAAGCTTATTTTTTTAACTTTGAATTTAGAAATGACAATGTAGTAAATATTCTCTCATCTTCCACTAAGCCCAAAATCATTATTTGGCATAAATTAGCAATATTAAAATATTATGAGATACCATCACATAGTGTTTTATTCAAACTTAGGTAGTCCATAGTCTAGTGATCGAGCCATCTTTGAAAACATGGTCCAAAGGTTATTGTGGTAAATTGAATAAACTGTTCTCTTAGCTTTAATAAATGTAAAATGCTTTCAATTTGTTCACCATTCAATTCTACACTCTTGCATAAATGTTGGGCCAAGGTTTTCATTTTATTCTAAAAATTTGATGAGCTAACATTTTTTCAATATTGGGGTTAGATCACAACCACGGATTCTAGTAGTTCATCTCGAGGAAAATGATATCTAATATCTAAAGAGAAATATTTTTTATGATTTCCTTCAAAGTGTAACTTATAGAATATACAACCTCAAGAAATTGATCCCTTGTAACAAGAACTTCTTTAAGTCTATTAGATCGACCAACTATGTCAAAAGTATGAGTTGTGGCTTGTATTCAATTTATACTAAGTAATGTACATGATCTTACCATATGTACTGCACAAAAAGAGTCATGGAAACTCATGATCATACAATATTTTATTTTTAAATGTTTAAGGTAATAATTATTTTGGTTGGCATGGTTTGTTAAACGAAATAAAAAAATATTTGAAAGGCCAATATGGATGTAGTTAATACATTTTAGTAGACTTTATTATATAGTTTATAATTTTAAAATTATGAAAATGTTTTTAATATTTTTTTTTCAATTATTTCATCCTCACTTTTCATATTTATCTTGCCCTATGGCGTCATAGTTGGTTTATAGTCTATACTCTAATTTTTTGTCACTATTTTTGCTATACTCGGTTTATTATATTATCTAGTTGGTCTTTACCACATACTTATTTTAAATAAATAATACATTGATTTCCTTTAAGAAATAATGGCATGCATGATACTTATTTTAAACAATGCACAAAGAAGAATCTGAATAAATGCAATTGATCCCATGATCATACTATATTTTGTTTTTAAATATTTAAAGTAATAATTGCATAATGATTGGCATGGTTTGTTAATTGAAATAAAAAAATATTTGAAAGGCCATTATTGATTATGGATATAGTTAAGACATTTTAAATTCAATTTTTTGAGTAAATATATTAAAAAAAAAACTTTTTAGAGAACTTATCATTATATTTATTTATTTGTTCATTATATTTTTGTTATACTCAGTTTATTATATTATCTAGTTGGTCTTTACCACATACTTATTTTAAACAAACAAGAAATTGATTTCCACTGAGAAATAATGACATGCAAGATACTTCTTTTAAACAATGCACAAAGAACAAATTGAATAAACATAACAAAGCCTCATGATCATACTATATTTTATTTTTAAATATTTAAGATAATAATTATATTCTGGTTAGTATGGTTTATTAATTAAAATAAAAAAATATTTTAAAGGATAATATAGATGTGGCTAAGAAATTTTGAAAGACCTTATTATATAGTTTATAATTTTAAAATAATGAAAATATTTTGAATATTTTTTTTCAGTTATGTCATCCTTGTTTTTTATAGTTATCATGCCCTATGGCCCCATAGTTGGTTTATACTCTATACTCTGATTTTTTGTCACAATTTTTACTACACTCAATTTATTATGTTATTTGGTTGATATTTTGATAAATTTATAGAGGTATGTAGTCAATTTATACTTAGACATATGGCCAAAAAATTTAGCACTTAAAAAGGACAAATTTAATCTTTAAAAAGAATGACAAATTTAATCATTCAAAAGAAGGAACCGTAAATAAGATCTTGACTTAGACTTCTCATCCTCTAACCACTTTATCCATTGGTTTTTTAATAAACACAAATTACTTCCTATAAAATAAATCTATATAAGTGTTTCAAATTGCTTAAAGCCCTAGAACCACAAAACCCTAAAATCTAAATTTCTTATAACTTCATTTCTATTAAATTTTTATTATTTTATGTCATTGGAATCAGAAAGTGAGAGGAAATTTCAAGAGGAGGCCAAGGAGGAGTCTAAGAAGCCAACAATGAAGTACAATCCAAGTAAGAAATATAATTCCTAAATGCCATGGAAATAATGAAGTGATTAATAATTGCAAGAGGAAGCCAAGGAGGAGTCTAAGCATCCAATAATGAAGTACAATCCAAATGAGTGATAATTTCAAGAGGAGGACAAGGAGGATTCTAAGCAACCAACATTGAATTAAAATCTATGTAAGAAATACAAGTTATACATATCTTCAAATATTTTCACACTTTTAATGATTTATGCCTATCTTTTAAGGGATTGAAACTGTTTCCATGTTATTTTTTTCATCAGATCTTTGATCGTAGTGTGAAAAACTTTTTTTTACCTTATATCAAAACCCTTAATGTTAGAAACAATTTGGTTATCACACATGATTTATTATTTAGTAATGAGATCAGTATTATCTTTGGATTTGTTTGGGATTATTTTCTTAGTAACAAGATCAACAAGACCTAAAAAATCTTGTGAATGTGTGTTTGGGCATTGATGTGGTGATGACTTTTTTTTAGAGCCACACACACTTGCTGAGGGTTTAGGTTTGGGATGGGTCTGTAGTAATTTTTTATTCATGTTGTCTCTCATATCTTCCTTGCTTGGATTTATTCATTCAAACAAGTGTTTTAAATATCCAGATTGCCCCTAATTTTATAGAGTAAAGCAAAATAGTTATTCTAAAAAACTTAGGGTATCCACTGATCATAATCGATATTCCACCTCAAATATATTTGCCCTATGAATGTGTTTGGGTAAAGGGGTTTAACTTGGATTTTTTTCCATTATTTATTGACTTGAACATTATTCTTGATTCACCAGTTATTTATAATTTTTTTGAAAGAGCTATTAGAAATCACCAGTCAATTTATACTAGCATGGTAATTTTATCAAAGATTCACCAATAGAGTTATACCTTAAATATAGGATTTGGTAGGATTTTATAGTAAGATTTTAGATGTCCCTTCTTAAAATTATCCCTGGCCATGTATGAAGAAATAAATTCAATAAAAAATATAAAATATGGGAACTAGTTAGTCTTCCTGAAGGAAAGGATGCAATAGGAGTAAAATGGGTTTGTAAGACTAAATTTAATGTTGATGTTAAAATTGAAAAATACAAAACAAGGATAGTTTCTAAGGGCTTCACACAATAGACTAGAATTGATTATAATGTGGCTTTTGTACCAGTGGCTAGATTAGACACAATTACTATGGAGTTATCTATTATTTCTCAAAATAACTAGAAAGCATACCAAATGGATGTTAAATATACATTCTTAAATGGTGTACTATAAGAAAAAGTTTGTAGAATATCCATCTGGATATGAATTTTTGGTATAATAACATAAGGTTTACAAGCTAAAAAAGGAATTATATGGACTCAAACAAGCTTTGAGAGCTTGATATAGTAGAATTGACTCATATTTAATGAATAATGGGTTTTGTAAATGCAGTAGCAAACTAACTTTGTATGTTGAAGTGAATTATCAAGGTTAGATCTTAATAGTCTATTTATATGTGTATGATTTGATATTCACTAGAAACCTATCAATAGGTGCATTTAAGATAGAAATGAAAATAGAATTTGATATGATAAATTTGGGTTTAATAGGGTACTTCTTTGGCATAGAGGTTATTCAATCTAAAAAAGAAATTTTTATATGTCAATCAAAGTATGCAAATGATTTTTTAAAGAGATTCAATATGGTGAATGTGAATTCAACACCAACACCAATTGTTATGGGATTAAATCATAACAAAGAGGACAAAGGATCTAATGTCGGTTCAAATTTATACAAAAGACTTATTAGCAGCCTAATGTATTTAACTGCCATGAGACTTGATATTATGTATGGCATAAGTCTAATTTTGAGGTTTATGGAAATGTAAAAAGAATCACATTGGAAAGCATCCAAAAGGATATTAAGATACATTACTAGTATAAAAGACTTTGGAATATTGTATGCACCTTCTAAAGAATTCAAACTCATTGGGTATATGGACAACGATTGTGTTGGTAGCATAGATGATAGAAAAAACACTTCTAGTTACATTTTTCATTTTGGATCAGGTATAGTCTCATGAACATCTAAAAAGTATCCAATTGTCACACTTTCATCCGTAGAAGTAGAGTACATTGTAGTCACATCAACTACATGTTAAGGAGTTTAGATAAGGATATTTTTATTAGATTAAAATCATAATCAAGAAGAGACAATGAAAATATATTGTATAATAATTCATCTATATCACTATTTAAAAATCATGTATTTCATAAATGCATCAAACACATAGACATGAGATATCACTTTATTCATGAGTTAGTCAACAATGACAAAATATTTCTAGAATTCTGCAAGTCTGAAGAATAGTTTGCTTACATTTTTACAAAAAAATTATCAATGATGTTTTTGAGTATCATCAACAATGCATAGGAGTAAATGATGTTATTAAAAGTCAAGATTAATGGAGAGTATTGGATGATGTGTCTATCTAGTCAACAACCAACTTGTAATCTTGCCTACTTGATGATATGTCTAAAATAGCTAAAATCCTATTGACCTTGCATTAACAGCTATCATTATTTGACAACAAGTAAATATTTTCATATATTTTTTTTTCTAAAAATATATCCTTCACCTCTGTCTTTAGCATGTGATTTTATTTATGTCATTAATGAAGATTTGACCTACTCTCTTAGGTGTTTCAACGACGTCTAGAGTGTTCTATCACCATAAAAATAAAGAAGATTATTGTATTATGCAATTTATGTAAAATAAAATGAAGTGAAGCTTGACTAAATTTTTTTCTTAATGTTGTGTATGAACAAGCATCATAGCTCATTTTGCTTTCCAAAAATAATCTTAATACAAGATCTATTTTGTTCTACATTTTCACTTCAATCTTGTTTATTGTAGCATTTAGACAGTTGTCTGCATTTATCTTTCATTCTATTTTCAATTCTTTGTCATGTGTATACTTTTAGTTTTTGTTATCTATTATAGATTTACACCTTGAGGGTTAAAGTATTTGAATATACAATATGTTTTAAAGGAGTTAAACCCACAAACTAAAACAATATTAAAATGTTTTTCAGATGTCCTGTTATCTTCTTTGTTATTAACATGATGCAAACAACCATGAAAACTATGTTCATGGATGTTTAACATTAATTTAGGTGATTTATCTCACAATTACATTTTTTATGTATTATGTTTTCGTTATGAGTAATGTGTCATGCTATAGAAAGGCAAATCTCTATATTAATGTAAAGCTTACTTTTTCACCTCTAAAATTTTGCCTTATGTATGGCTCCACATTTTTTGTACATACATAAAGAATACAATACATTATGACACATATATGCCAATTTATTTTGTTTCAAAGTTTCCAATACATTTTCAATAAAACTATATTTTATCATACTTTGATCACCATTTTGGGGATAGACTCAAAGGACAGTAGAAAAGTTAGCAAACTATACATTATTCCATACATGCATCTCTTATGAGATGAAAACTGAGCATACATAATTGATAATGCATAGACAATGCATATCATAAATATTAGTGGCTCTTTTTAGAATAGACAAAATACATAGTTGAACAAAACTTATTGTCCTCACTAAACCTAGGAAACACATGAATTGTGAAGAAATCTTTTATTTTTTGAGTGTTGATAGATTTAAAACCAACCAAATTCAAAGCATAATCTATTTTGTTTTTAAATATTTTTTTTAGCATTTATACATCTTTTTTTAATATCATCAAACTCTGTTAACCAAAAGAATTTTTTGCATTGTTTTGTGTATGCATCTTAAATTGCTCACCTATTTTGGCTTGTTAATTGTAACTTTAGTTCCACCTAATGATACACTAATTGATCATATTCATCATTATTTCATCTAACATTACCTAATCCTCCTAGTCATTTTTATAACACTTCTTTTCATTATTCACATCATGCAGTAACCTTATTATCTTATGACAAATCAATTAATCCACTTGATTCCCATTATTCACTAATAAATCTTGTCTTATCTAATACTTGGGAATTTTAAATTCCCTCCCACCTACCCTAACCAATGAGTAGCCTCTCCTACACCCTTGGAATATCTACCCCTTAATCATATGACTAATCACCCACGAATCATGATTAAAAATCCAAAAAGATTTTAGAGGCTTCTACCTCTAGAACATTCCCTCCTCTAGAATCATCCAAGGAATTTTAATTCCTTGAATAATTCTCCACCATTGATCATCCTACACCCAAATTTGAATTTTGTCCATTAATTCTCCCTCTTTCCTCTATTTAAGTCATCCACCCCTCCATTGCCAAAGGAAATATGAGAAGACTCCATGAAAAATCAGTCCATAATCTCTTAATCATCTTAGTCCATTATCAAGCTATTATCCATTACTATAACTTCAAAATCTAAGTCTATTGTAAGCAATCCTACATACATAATCTTTAGTCTTGTTGATTGAATCTTGTTTGGAGCATTTATTTTTAGATTTTTATAACACTGGTATGAATGTTTCATTTATTTACAATATAGTCTAATGGCTCTAAATTCATGAAGTATATAGTAAATTTGGGTATTTTTGATATAAATTTGTATATCAAAATTCATTGCTCAAATTTATCATCTTACATTTGTTGACCATAGTGGGAGCCCTCCTTTTGGACTAACCTTGTGTTTGTAAAGTGTGTGAATTCAGATTGTAGGTCAAGTTTTGGAAGAATTTTGAGCTCAAAATTTCAAAAAAAAATCATGTTCCATGTGGAAAGTGATTTTGCTCTACAAATGGTAATTTTGAAACTATTAATTGTGATTCTACCCTCGATAGTCATGATTTTGCATCAAATTACCACCTTAACTATTGGTTGTTAGGTTGACTTAGTCATTTCATTTTAGTTAGTCAAAATCACTTATTGCTAGTTGAAATATTGCAAAATCTCCTATTACTAGTTCCTATATTGAAAAATCACTTATTGCTAGTTGTAATATTGTAAAATCACTTTTAGCTAGTTGTAATATTATAAAATTGCTTTTAGCTAGTTGCAATTTTGATTTATAGTAATGATTTTGACATATTAAGTTATAATTTTGACTATGAGGAAAGTTTCTAGTTTTCCACCTACTTTATATTCTGACTATACATAAATTATATTGTTTGTATATACAAATTTTAATCTATCTCTAACCTTTGTTTTGTACAATTTGGTGGAAAATTGATGATGTGCAAAACCACAACATGCTTGTTACAATTTCGAAACAATCTCTATCTAATCATGTTTCAGTCATAAAAACTCATATAAATACCTTAATATGATAAAATCATAATCTAATATCTCATCAAATCCATTTAGTTTTTGTAAATATCTCTATTTTTGTTGAATTTGTAAAATCACTTATGTTCAGTCATGATTTTGATTTCAAGTTATGATGTTGCCTCTGATAGTCATGACTTAACCCCTAATTGCTAGCAGCTAACTGTATTAGCAAAATCACTTATCTTAATCTATAATTTTGACTAGTAGTTACAATTTTGACATCTCATAGGTGATTTTGATTGCCTAACCACATGGTTGCTATCATGGTTTCCCTGTAGTTTTCAACATCATTTGTCTCTAGTTGTGATTTTGACCTGATATAAGTGATTTTGTTTCTCTGTATATAATTTTTCATAATATTGACTATGTATCTATGGTTTTGATCAAACTAGTAGTGATTTTTCTCTTTATTTTTCTTCAAAAATTATCTCTTTTGAGTTCATTTTTATGATAATTTTTAGTGAATTTTGAGTCATTCCAAGCGTTCTATAAGTCCCAAATTATATTTGGCATTAGGGGTGCTTCCCCTCGACCTTTCCATATACTGTGACACGTAGCACACTTGGGGAAATTCCCCTTGACCCCATTAGGGGTTGTTGCCCCCAGACCCCCACATCGTGGTCCCTTATTCAAAAATTTATAGTGCAAAACACATGATTTTTTCAATGTTTTTATTAAGGCTTATTGAACTAACCTTTTTTTTGGATTCTTCTAAGGGTGAATTTAGTGGCAACTTTATCTTTCTTAAGTCTACTAACATCTTATCTAAGCAAGTCATATTTTTGTCTAATGTCTTATCTTGCAAGCCACCTCTCAAGAGTGCCAAATTAAAACTATTGATCACTTTCTTTACATGACACCTGTCAAATATTTGAAATTTGAATAAACCATCTTATATATATATATATTTTTATACATAACATCTAAAATAATTTTTTAATCAACTTTTTGCTTGCTTGTTTGTCTCTGAGGGCTATAGTGGTGTATGCTCTTCTCCCTACATCCTAGAATCAAGTCTTATAGCATCAAAAATCACTAATAAACCCTCCTATATTTATTTTTAGGAGGAAAATTGAGATGGAATTGATTCCCTTGCACTTACCATAGTCTTAGGGATTGGTGACATGGATTTCATCATCATGTATTCAACCACACTTCATGTTCTAGCAGAGTATAAAAATTAGGGATAATTGATGTTAGGCTAAGTGGTTAACCCCATACAGGTCTTTCATGAAGGGAAAGAGTTAAATCTTCGACCCAATTATCATACATCACCCTATACAAATTTAAGACCCACATACCTAGAGTATATTGGGGATGCACCTAGAAACCTTGTCTAGCCTAGAATAGGACCATTGGCTATAATAGGTGACTTTTTGCCAGAGTCAGTATTAACACCTAAATGAACGTTAAGTGCAAAAAAGCTTGAGAGTTTTTGGGATATTTCATAGCAGGTCACCAACCTACACCCTCACCCATGAAGTCATTAGACGATTCAGTCATTAGGTTACACTCCTGAGTCAATCATTAATTCTAAGTTTATTGCTTTATTATTTTTGTTGTGTGTTGTAGAAGCTTGTATTATTTATACCACTTAAAAATAAACACATAAAATATTATTCCCCTAGTCAAACATAGTCCCTAAGTCAAACATCATCCCTTATTTACACATAACCTTATTCTCCATCATCATCTCATGTCCCCATCTTATTATTTTGGCTTGACATTGTCCATTCATACATACAACATCCTAGTCTTCATATCTTAGCCTAGTTCTCCCTAGTTGAAAAAAAATTCATCATGTCACTCCTTTGTCCTAAATCACAACCTTATCTTAACCTTTATCTTTATTTATCCTATCCCCTTGACCTATTCATTCACTATTATATCCCTCTTTGACCTAGTCCTTAGTCGTTATCCCTAGTCTTACCATAATAGTTTTCACACCTTTCTCTTAGGTATAATCCCATCCTAGCCTACCTTTATATCCTTGTCACACCTCATCACTCACCTTGGTCTTGTATTTGTCTTCACCCATCCTATTCCAACCTTGCCACATTATCTTCATCCTATCTTGACTTGTCCAAAACATCAAGACACTCCCTCTTATCACCTAATAAAATCCATCCCTCAAATCTAGTCCCATCATCCATTTAATATTGAAACCTAATCATAAACTATCACTCTATGCTTGGGTCACCTTAATCAAAACCATGTCATAGTCCAACCTACCATCTTTATCAATACTATTCATCCCATCAAGTATGTAGTCATATGTTAGTCCTCATCTATGTTGGCAAACAAATCCTTACATATTAGGGTCCTTATCATAATCTTACTTGTTTTTAATCAAGTTTGAGTCATAATCACAACCCTATCAACCTATAAATCAAATCAACCCATCCTATTTGAGTCAATCATCTTAGGATTGAAATCAATCTCTCAGGCCAGTCTGGCTCCCTATCAAATCTTAGAGCTTTTTGTAGCTCACCTAGTTGTATCCAATAAAAATCATCAAAGTCTAACTCACATCCTAATTTAGTATAATTTATCTTATCTGACCTCATATAACATCACAACATGTCAAAATATCCAATCAAACTTAAGATCGGACAAAAGCAAGCCTTTATCCTAATTTTTTCTATGCATCTAATATTCATCCCTCAATATTTCCATTCAATCCCTCATACCTATTGATTAGGGATATCAAACCACATCATATGTAATTTATCTCATCTTGATCTATGGCATCCAAAATAGACTTGGTCAATACCCTGATTGAGCAATGCCTCTTGGCCAATAGGGATATACTCCTTTCTCACCTCTTTGAGATGGGCACTCTCCTACAGAATTTGACCCTGTCCACCCAATATTACCTCAAGTCTATACCCATCCATGTCAATCTACTCGTAGCCTCCATACCACCCAATCCCATTAAACCTTCCATTCATTGATTATAGCTAGTCATATAGCCCTTCATACACTAGTAAAGGGAATTCTACCTTGGTAACACCTTCTATTACTAGTTTTCCCACCCAATCACATCAATAACCATCTAATCTAAAGTCTAATGCTTCATCCCCCAAGTCAAAAAGAGAAGAGAGGCCCTATAATCCTCTTCTTATGTCCTTAGAATCCCTCTTCTACCAACTTGTTGCCACTGACATGATGGTCTATTTGCCCATACGATAACTTGATCTTACCAATCCTAAGGTATCTTAGTATAAAACCAAATACTACTGTATATATCACCAAACTTGGGGGCATGCCATTAATCAATGTCACAATTTATAAAAATATGTCTAAGTCCTCATCGACTATGGTGACATCAAAATTGACAATGAATTAGATGGTTCTACATCCAAGGGTGAATAAGAAGAGAAATGCCAAGATTTTATTACCAATTATAATCAAGCCCTTCCCTTTCCAAGCCAAGGTCAAGACACCGAGTCCATCTTCCATAGTCCTACCATCTTTGACAAATCCTCCATTGAAGATGAGTCCATTTCCCATGAACCTAGTCATCCCTTCTCTCATCCTTATTCCATGGGCCTATCTTTGGTGAATCCATTTTTTCTCCATCATCTTCCTCTCATCCATCATATCAAAGAACCCATGTTGAGAGGTCACTTGTGGATAATGAATCCTCTACTAGTAGCATTATAGTATGTACATCAGATTTAATATTAGAGTCAACACCAGTGTTATCTGCATTAAAACCATGTTCAACATTAGTTTCTGAATCAAATTACTCATCAAAAACATTATCCCTCATAGATATTTTAGCTTATGATGATGTTTACTCATTTACATATACCTCCAATATAGATGTCCACTAATCACAAGGCATATATTTTGATCCTAATTAGGATGACCAAGTTATAATAGAGTTCTTACAAGCTTTATCTATCTAAGATAATCAGAGTGGATCTGATCCCATGTTGGATGTATGTCCTTCAACTAGTCTTAGTGATCTTTTTGTTGATCTTGAGGAGAGTTTCTCTAATATCAAAACTAGGTCTCCCAAGAACCCTTATGAGAATCATGTTGCCTTATCACCACTCATTGACCTCATCATACCATCTCTACTACCTTCATCCATCATAGATCTTTTTCTTCCTATCACTGATCATTTAATCACCCCCTCCATAGGGATGAATAGGAACAAACATCATTGGATCCTTCTTCAAGTAACATAACATGTGCCAAAAATATAAAATTCTAAGATCATATTGAAAAATTCATACATGATGATCAAATCACCTTTGATCTAGCAAGTCAAAATCAAGAAAATTCAAATCATTGGCCTAAACAAAAAGCATCTTCCCCTAGTGAAACCCTTTTTGAGGCACTAGGGGACCATCAAAGTCAAAATAATAATCATATATGAAGTCATCTATCAAATTTTGTTGGTGAAACCCAATGTCAGGCACTAGGGGATAGTCAAAATATAATCAAGTCTAGACATCAAATCCTTGTCAAAATCACTATCAAGATGGATGATATCCTTCAAATAATCGGATCAAAGATGAACCACAAATTCAAAGTGTCTTAGATATCTTAAATTATTTTATCAAATGTGAAACATTTGACATGTCCAACGATGTCTGTGAATGCTAGTCCCACTTCCTAATCACCCATCACACCTCCCTACTATGATCCTATCATCCATTTGAGTCTTATACATCACCATCAAATCCAAACACTAAATCCATTCATTACACACCTCACAAATATGGGCAACATTGTCTTTTATAGGGGTGATTAAGACACCTAATCTAGATGTCTGGAGGGGTCTCAATCAAGAGATAATAAAGGTCATAAGGACATTAGTGAATCCAATATTAACAACATGGTCCTCGTATCACATATCTCTAGAATATGTGTCATTTAAAATATCAATAAGGTGTCAGTATTCTTGCATCTCTCATTTATATCCAATAAATCAAGATGCCCAAAATTAAAAAAAACCATTCATCCAATGGTGAAAACTAGCCTTCTAGCACTTTGGGCAAGTATCATGATGAAAATTGATTTATAGTGTCATGGTAAAATAGTATATTATCTACATTATACCTCAACACTTAGGGGGAAAAAACCATCCCTTTTCAATCTATCCATGTCATCCTTATCTATATTATCCCCTGTCCATTGTTTCTACCCATCATCTTCCATCATATTGTTCATCTTATTATATCCATCCTTTCTTTTGGTCTTGACCTTCGTAAGGAAGTGGAAGATGTCTTGAGAATTTTTTTGGAATCATCTTGGCATATCCTCCAATGGACACTCTATAAACAATATATTTAGTTTCTTCACAATTTGATCATCAACAATCATTAGTCCATTCTTACTCATCCATCAAATTCATTAAGCATTGTCCAAGTCCTTTTGTCATTCCATTCATCTTGGTTACTAGGCTTGGTGTTCCCTTTAATAGTAACCCCCTTTGTATAGTGTACATACATATCCCAAAAAAAACCTAAAAATTATATAATCTAAAAAATCCCAAATCATTGCAATTGTCTTGTCATATGTCATATTGTCCTATGTCCTAAATATCCCAATCATCTTATCTAATGTCTTAGTCATATTATCATATTATCTTATCTTATGTCCTAATGGTCTTATCATTTTTTCATCTTGTCTATCTTGTGTACTAATTTTTTCACCCAAGTCCTTATCCATAACCTTATCCTACTCCAAGTCCATACCTTGTCCAACTTCTTAAACTTAATCCAAATTCACATTGTCATGACCACTTAGTCCAACACATCACTTGATTAGTCATCTCATCAACTCTCATCAAAATAATTACACAAGACATAATGACAATGCATGTAGATACTTGTGTGTGTTGCTTGTCTATTCTTTATTGTTTGACTTGTTTGCATGTCTTTTATTATGTATATATTTGCATATGTTTGTTTGCTTATCTCTATTATTTTATTTTATTAGTATTTTAATTAGTCTTGCATCATGTCTATTTTGTCATTGGTGTAATGAATGAGGATGCTATGATGGAGCCAAAAAATCTATAATGATGCTTTTAGGTGCCCTCAATGATGCAAATTTTATTATATGCCCCTTTTATAATCATGCATTTTGGTACAACATCCTCTTGGTCATACTTATATCATGGGGAATACTACCTAGTGCTATATTTACATCATATTTCTTGGACTATGATGAGACATGATACAAATAATGATGGCTTGACAATAGACTACACTCATCATTTCTCCTATCCTCTCTCACCTATATAAACATCTAATCATTTTAATCCTATCATCCAGTTAGTCATCCCAATCCACTTGTCTAATATTTAATCTTTCCTCCAATTCATTCTTCATTACATCTATATCCTCTAGTCAATCATATATCATCTCTCTAGTCATCAACATCTTAACATCTAATATCTCATCTCCCATCATTTTTCTTAGTCCTCTATCTTCATGTCTAACATCTAAATGGAATCCTCTATCTAAAAACTAACATGTCTAATAAGTGTCATCATCCTAATATTTTAATCCATCATTATCATCCTCTAATATAGACTAAACTACATTATCTTGAGGTCTTTTCAAATTATGTTGGTAACACTCAATCGGATGGTGTGTCTGAGATTAGCTCAACCACTCTCACCTCTTTTCCCATCATTCATCATCACATTTATCTTGTCCTTCATCATCCCTAATTCTTGCATCAATCAAATCCTTGAACTATAATATCAATCATTAATTAATTATTATATTGATCAAACACCATGTCCACAATCACCTCCCAATCTTCCCATTCAATTTCTCGCACCTATTGATTGGGCTCAATAAATCATAGCATCCATCTTTTCTTCCATCAATCGTCCATTATCACTGATTGGTCAATTCATCATTTAAATTTTATGATTTCCTCCTTTGATTAGAGCATGATGAGAATCATAACATATTATGGATTACTCCTTTTCATGTTCCCTTTCTAGGATCATTATCGCTATTAATCACATTATGGCTCATTGATTTGATGCAATGTAGTCCAATTCTTCCCCTTCATCTTTTGGTCACTTGATCATATCATTTCTTCTATCTCATCTCCTTCATCATATAATTTTATGTTATCTTTGAGATACACTCATCATTAATCTTATCAAATCATTATCTTATTTTAGCTTGATGCTTTCCCATGCATGTGTTTTTACTTGGGATATGTCGACAAATCGTGGTCTTCTCTATCAATCTTCTTGGTTTGAAACTTTCCCTGGTGTGTGTCCTTGCCTGGGATATGTCTAAACATTTTTTATTTTTATCTTATTATCATCATGTTATGGTTTATTCCCCCTTGGGATGTGTCGATAGCCATAACATAATTATTACTACTCCTTGTGTATATGTCTTTGTCAGGGGCATCATTGATTTTTAGCTCATTGCTCATGTGAAGTTCATTTTCTTCATTATTCATCCCCCATCTAGCATCTCCACACCTTTTCTCTTCACACATTCCACCCCTCATTTTCTCTTTCTAATGGTCATCAACCTCCTTCTTCCCCGTATGTCCTCTCGAGGGGGCATCATGTGTCCACTAACATCATCTACTAACATTTATCCATGAGTGTCTTTTTTTGAAATATCATTACTACTATTTCATCCACTTGTAATGTCCTTTCAAAGAGGGGAAAAATGTATGCATCTTAATTTGCTCACCTATTATAGCTTGTTAATTGTGTCTCTAATTCCACTTAATGATTTACTAATTAATCTCTTTCATCATTATTTCATCTAACATTACCTTATCCTCCCAATTATTTTTATAACACTTATTTTCATTATTCACATCATGCACTAACCTTATTATCTTCCAATAAATTAATCAATCCACCTAATCCCCATTATTCACTAATAAATCTTATCCTATCTAATACTTAGAAATTTTAAATTCCCTCTCACCTACCCTATCCTATGAATAGCCTCTCCTACACCACTAGACTCTCTATAACACTTTAATCATATGACTAATCACCCACTAATCATGATTAAAAATCTAAAAAGACTCTAGAGGCTTCTACCTCTAGAACATTCCCTCATCTAGAATCATCTAAATAATTTTTAATTCCTTGAATAATTCTCCACCATTGATCTTCATATACCGAACTTTAAATGTTATCCATTTATTCTCCCTCATTCCTCAATTTAAACTAGACACCCCTCCATTTCTAAAGGAACTATGAGAAGACTCTATGAAAAATTAGTCCATAATCTCTTAATTGTCTTAGTCCATTATCAAGCTGTTCTCCATTACTACAACTTCAAAATTTGAGTCTATTGTAAGCAATCCTATATTTATAATCTTTAGTCTTTTTGCTTGAATCTTATTTGGAGTATTTAGCTTTAAATTTTTATAATACTTGTATGAATGTTTCATTTATTTACATTATAGTATAATAACTCTAAATTCATTAAGTAGATAGTAAATTTATATATCAAAATTCATTATTCAAATTTATCATCTTACACTTTATTATAAATTTATTAAGATATTATAAACATAACTCTTTTCTTTTTTCACGTAGGGTACATGTCTTCGTTTTTGGAAGAGAAAATTGCTTATTTACTTCACTCAAAACCTTTAATATTGTATTCATATAATAATTCTCTCTCACAAACTTTAGAATATGTTTGAAAAGCAATATCATTGGATATATGTTCTTAATATTTCTATGCCCTTTTAATTATTACAATTTTTTTTTCCTTATTCAAAAATACAATAAATAGGTATTATCATTTGTAACTTGAATTTAAGCACATTATTCATTGACAGGAATTCATTTAATACCATTTGTGCTCTCAATTTTGCTATTGATTTGATTGACATACCATGCACTAATTTAATTCTGATTATAGTTTGTGTCTAAGATTATGCTAGGTTTCTTTCTCAAATCACATTATTATTGTTTTATTTGTGAATTTCAATGTGTTTTGAATTAATTAAATTTAAATTTTATATTATTACATTCAGTTTTTAATATACTTATTTTAATCCTAATCTATTTTTTAATTGATTAGTGCTTTAAATTTATTTATCATGATTTTCATTTTTCTTTACATTTAGTTGTTGATGTTTCTACATTTAACCATCTTCTAGTCTCATATTTTCTTTGATTAGATATGAAAATTTTATTTTTATTAAAGTTTAAATATCTAACTACAAACATAAAATATAAGGTTGACATGAAACTCTTTCAAATTCAAATTCAGCATTTATATTTCATATGTACTGATTAAAATAAAATTTAAAACAAACCCAAATATTAATAATTTTAATTTTTAAAAAATATTTTTAATAACTATCTATAATAAAAATAAAGAACAGAAATATTTAAATATTATTTATCATAAATTATTTAATACAAAAATGTTATATTACAAAATCATAATTTTCTAAATATAATTTTTATTGTGTTCTCTTCGATTTAATAACCCTTTGCTCTATAACTATATGTTTTTTCTTAATGTTCCCATCCTTTCAAATCTTAAATATACAATACATGTCCTACAAATAAGAATATAGAAATTATTCTGGAATAATCATAAAAAATGATTTTGCTAGCCCATTCCCTATTCCAACTCTTGATAATGTTTACTATTTCTCTTTTCAGTATATGTCCACGCAAACTTTGCCATTCTCTTTTGGCTATGGGTATTGACATCCATTTCCTATACAATGATAAGAAATTGATATTTTTTATTTGTTTTAATTTATTATTTATTTATGTAATAATTTTTTAATATTTATGTGAACAATATTTAAATTTATTTTGAAATGTTATTTCTAAAATTAATAATAATATAAATAAAATTTAATTATTATTATTATTATTATTTTTTCTTTAATAATTTAAATTTTGAATTATATTTTAATATTAATATAAAATAAAACATTATATTATATATATAATAATTTTACAAGTAAAATTATATCTTTTTCCTATATAATGTAATATTATAAGTATTTATGTATAAATATTTTATACTAATGAAAAAAAAATAGGTTATAATATATTATATGTATGTATCTTTTACATTACAACAAACAACAATTTTAATTTATGTATCAAATTTTTTATATTTATTTTATTATAATTTAAAAAAATAAATTACAACTCTATACCATTTTTTAAAATAAAATATAACTTTTCATATTATAATAAATATATATAAATTATATTCTTATCAACTTTAAACATTAATATAATTTGAAAAAAATAAAAAAGAAAACATATCATAATATATATACCTTTTATATTATAATAAAACTCTTTCAAACAATTTTATAAAATTTATATGTATGAATAAAAAATAACAATATCTACATTTAAATCTAAATTTAATAACAATAATAATATTACACATTTAAAAAATAAATAAATAAATGTTTCATATAAAAAATAATTTTAAAAAACAACATATCGAATACATGTTGAAATTGTTCAAATTTTTACAAACTATACATATATAATTACTAGTTTAATTTTTACACTCATTTATTTAAATTAATATAAATAAAATCTAAAATAACTTTCCAATCAAAATCAATGCTAACCGACTAAACAACACACTCGTCAATACAAATAACACCACTAAAATTATTCAACCTTAACTTTAATCTATATCTATTTTGTCCCTCGAAATATTTCTTCCTGTTCTTCCTTTCACTCTGGCATATTCCATTTAAATCTCTAGGATCTGCCTATTCTTAGCCTTCTTTTTCTTGAATTGGGTCTGCATATTTAAATAAAATCTGACAGCTTCAAATTCTTAACCCAAGCGTTCTAAATACTTTTAACTTATGAAAAGGTAAGCCATTTAGATGGCAACCTTAAGCTTGTGGTCGCACCCGTTACACACACACACACATATATATGAAACAGGTTCTGGAATAAATTTCATAGCCTAGCATAGTAAGAATAAGCAAGGGAGCGAAATTTCAAATCCAGCAGTTTACAGAGAGATAGGTTGCTAGAGTTATTGTTAGAGATGGCACAATGTTCGCCAAGTCGGAGCCCTGCAGAGGTGGAGGACATAATACTGCGTCACATATTTGAATTGACATTAATACAAGATGATGTTGGTGGGGCGCTGTCTCTGGAACATACTGCTGCTCAACTGATGAGTGAAGGAAAGTCCCTTCTCTTGTCCATGGACATTATGGAGAGAGTTTTGATTGACAGGCTATCCTTATCCACTACTAGTCCTAACCTTGCTCTTCAACCACCTTTCCAATATCTGTTGCAATGCTATAGTAGGGTTCAGGAAGAGATAAATAAAATACCCACCATGAAAGACAATATTATGAGTGGTAAAATGGAAGAGATGGTAAAGCAGGCTAAGAAATTAGTTATGTTGTATACTAGAATTGTTTTGGGCAACCCAGACATGTTTGGGCACCCTCAAGCAAAGTCTTCATCTCTTTTTGATCTATTTCTGTCCAGGGTATACAATCGTTGTGATAGGTTTGGTGGGAGCAGTGACACAGACACTAACACAAAGGGCATTGCTGCTCCTCCCGGGTTTTTGGAGGACTTTTTCAAGGATGTGGATGAGGATAGCTTGGATCCTATATTGAATCGGCTCTATGATGATTTGAAACTGGCTATGGACAAAATGCCTTCGCCTCTCCAGAGCTGTCAGTTGCCTTTGATGCTTCTTCAGAATCTCGTTGAAATTCCTGCTTGTTCGAAAGCACTGGTGAATCATCCCTTATGGATTCCTGAAGGGCCTGATACCAATGGACGATCCATGGAACTCGAAAGCATACTGGGTCCTTTCTTCCATGTCAGCGCTCTGCCAGACGATCTTCTGTTCACAAGAGAAGAACATGATGTTGGGCGCCAATGCTTTTTTAATTCTGAAATTCGATCTCTTGCCGATTTGTCTGCTTCTTTCACCACAATTAAGATAATAATGAATTTTATGTATGAAAGCCTTCGTTCTGTCCTCAATCTTCTATTTAAGCATTCCGACGGACGCGAAAAAGTCCTGGATTACTTTGCTCAAGTTATCAACAAAAATGCTGCCAGGGCTGGAATCAATGTAAACCCTTCCAAGTGTGCAAGTACCGGCATGTTTATCACCCTCGGAGCAGTCATGCTTAAGCTTTGTGCGCCATTTTTATGCGATCCCACCAAAATGAAGTTAGTTGATGGCAATTATCTGCTCCATGAAAATTGTCGAATTGATTGTCGAGAATTGACAGCAATCAACGCAACATCAGAAGAGGTTGCAACATTGGTGGGCCAAAAAAACCAGAATCACCCACCAGAAACTAAATATTCCTTTGTTACAGAATGGTTTTTCATGACAGCAAGGGTTTTGAACTTGGGCCTTTTGAAATCACTCTCGGAATACCAAAACCTAATAGAAGAACGGAAAGTGTTTCGGGACGAGCTTGCAAAACTTGAAGCCCAACGCAGAGGTTCTCCGGATCCACAACTGGAGCAAGAGATTAGCAACGCCAAGGCAAAAATAGAGCGACTTGTCCAGCGAATTCTGTGTTACGAAGTTCAAATATTAACCGATGTCGATCTTCTTAGGCAAGCTTTGAGTTTCTACAGGTTGATGTTGCGATGGATGACGAGCCTTGTGGGTGGATTCAGAATGCCGTTGCCAGCCGAATGCCCCATCGAATTTTCCTTGATGCCCGAACACTTTGTTGAGGACGCAATGGAGCTTCTACTATGTGTTTCTGAGATTCCAAAAGCCTTAGATGGCGTGGAACTGGATGATTTCTTCGATTTTATCGTAATGTTTATGGCAAGCCCACATTATGTGAAGAACCCTTATTTGAGAGCCAGGATGGTAACCGTTTTGAATGCTTGGATGCCAGAAAAAATGAGCTCGTCTTCTCGAGATGCAATATCCACCCTGTTCGAAGGGCATTCCCTTGCTCTCCAGCATCTTGTGTTTGGTCTCATAAAGGTCTATGTGGATATCGAATTAACAGGGGCTCACGCTCAGTTTTATGATAAGTTCGACACACGCCATCACATTGCACAACTTCTGCAGTATCTTTGGCAGGTGCCCAGTCATCGCAATTCATGGAAGGAGATTGCGAGGACACAGGAGAAGGGCATGTATTTGAGCTTTCTCAATTTTGTCATCAATGATACAATCTTTCTTCTCGACGAGAGTTTTAACAGGATTGCTGGACTGAAAATATAGGAAGCCGAAATGGCAAACACGGTAGAATGCGAGCGCCAGCCGACCGAAGAGAGAGAGGAAAGAACACGCCTTTTCCAGCATGAAGAGCAAACTATTGGGTGGGACATGAAATTGGCAAATGAAGATATTGGGATGCTTGCGTATACATCTGCAGATATTACAGCGCCATTTCTGCTTCAAGAAATGGTTGAAAGGGTAGCTAATATGCTCAACTATTTCTTGAAACAACTCGTGGGTTCTGAGTACAAAACACTCGACCTGAAAGATCGAGAGAAATATGAATTCAGACCAAAGCAATTGTTGAAGCAAATTGTCCAAATATATGTCCACCTCTCCAGGGGAGATAATAGTAATGTATTTCCTTCAGCTATATCAAGTGATGGGCGTTCATACAAAGATGAGTTATTCTGTGATGCAGCCCAAGTTCTGCAAAGAATAGGTGAAGATGGAAAGATTATTGAAGAGTTTGTGGACCTTGGCGCCAAAGCAAAAGCTGCAGCTATCCAATACATGGACATAGAAGATATGCTCGGGGACATACCAGATGAATTCCTTGATCCAGTGAAATGCACATTGATGAGGGATCCTGTAATTTTACCTTCCTCGAGGACTACTATGGACCGTTGTTCAATTGAAAGGCATCTATTGAATGACTCCAGTGATCCATTCAATCGATTTCATCTCACCCCGAACATGCTCATTCCTAATACCGAATTAAAGGCTGAAATTGAAGATTTGATTCGGGGCAAGTCATCAACAACGAAGTAATTCATTAAATTAACCCCCAAATCAACATCAATCAAATTATCATGGCTATCAGCAGGAATGCCTCTAGTTAGTTTGTATTTACAAACGTGCTCGTATGTTGTGGAAACTAGTTATGAACCATGGTAGCAACTTTTTTATGGTAGGATTTGTACCGTAGATCTCAAATATTGGAAAAAAATACACTGTAACAAATCAAATATAATATATATATATATATATATATATATATATATATATATATATATATATAAAAATTAAAATTATAGATAAATTTATTATATGGATGTTGAGGATGACATTAAACAAACACTAGTTGGAAGGGAATATTTACATTCACCAAATAGCATATACAAATATTCATCACACATCTAATTAACTAACCCTTGAATCAAACTTAACTCTGTAGTGGGTGTGAACATAGCTAACACAAAGTTGGTTTAGAAATAACCCAAACCACTAACCAGTGTGAACACAATCACTCCAACACCCTCTCTTAAGCACATAATAGGGAGTGAGAAGAGACTAAGTAAAGAGGTTGAATGGGTTATCACAACTAGGCTTGATTAAGTACCTGTGTACAAATACACAATTGGATGATAAGTGTCTTTATAGTAACCAATTCATCTTATTGAAATACATAGATGTCAATTCGTTGCAACCATCAAGTCAAATAGATTAATACTCTATATAAGGTTCACTCAAGAAAAAAAATATTGATCACAAAATTGGAAAAAAGAGTTATCAAATTAAATGATTCATTGCAAGGCACCAAAAAACCAATAAAAACAAAGTAAAATCGAAGCATGACTCAACGCTCATACACAATGTTGAGGTAGGTGCACTCAATAAAATGAATCCCATCAAACATAAGTGTACTCAAAGGACTCGAAAGTCACAAAATATCCAGTGAGAAAAAGTGGTGTAAAGCTCCTATTGAAGTGGTGAGAGGTGCTAAGAATGCCAGACAACAAACACTGATAAGTTTGAAACCACAAGCCATAAAATTATACTAAGTAGAATAGGCTTCCTGAAATAGAAGATGTGGTATGTTAAGGGCTAGTAAAGAACACAACACTTGAAACAATATTTACACATAGCCCTATTGGATTAGGCCACAATCGAGGTCTGAGTAAATATGAAGTACAAATCTTTGTAAAATACGAAAGGAAATTATGTAGAAGAGATAATTATTGTAAAACTAAAATCAAACATGATTCAAGCAGAAGAATCAATAATTCATGAATTGATCATTAATCATTCATTAGCTAAAATAGCTTTAGAAAATGTACATATATATGTGGAAGACAGGCATGTCCTCACATCGTCATAAATGTGAGATTATTTTCCCCAATGACATAATAACATCTAAGAAAGCTAAATAAAAATGTGTAAAGAAAAGCCATTAAATGGAATTAAAAATTACACTAACAACCCCTTAAGCATAGCTTAGGTGGGTGGATATTGGGTCCTGGCATAAAGGCTTAATGAAGTACCCAAGTACATAGAAAAGCCCTGCTAAAGGAGGATGACAGAGTTATCTGAACCTCAAGAAGAGCCTACAAATGAAGATATTTACTCTCAGTGAAAGGTTTCTTGAATATATCAACAATTTGTTCTATAGTTTGAATGTAGTGGAGATCAATGACTTGCTTATGAGTAAGTTTCTAAATGAAATGCATGTGAATCTCAATATGCTTGGTTCATTGATGGAGGATCAAATTCCTATAAATTTAGATTGTGCTTTGGTTGTCTCAAAATATGATTGTTGGTTACTAAAAAACTAAATGCCAAACTCAATGAGAATCCCATCAAACTAAATAGCCTTAGTGGTAGCATTAACAACTCTTAAATGCCAAATTCAATCAATTTCATCTCATCCTTGACATGTCCATTCTTAAAGGCTCAAATTAAAGAATTCATTTGAGGCATGTCATCAAAAATGAAGTGATTCATTAAATTAACCCCCAATTCATCATGAATCAAATTATCATGGCTATCAACAAGAATGCATGTCATAAATTATAGATAAATTCATTCTATGGATAGTCGTGTCTTAGTTAGAATTATCCTTGTAAGTTATCCATGATTGACATTTCACATTAGGTTTTGAGGATGAATATCATTGCATCTCACTATTATGCACAAATAAGTCTCATTATTGCCTCAATGATCAATACATAATCCATAGCATCCTCTCCTGATAAGGTTGGAGATACAAAGGGAATGCTTAATAAATAGGCCCAAGAGTATGTTTCGTACAACAATGATTTGTTGCATGAAACTAACATTAGGTGCAATAGAATATTTACATTCACCAAATAGTACGTGTAAATATTCCTCACATAATAACTAATTCTTGAATCAAGCTTAACTCTTATAGTCGATGTGAACACAACTATCATATAGTTGGTTTAGAAATAACACAAACCACTAGCCAGTGTGAACATGACCACTTCAATACCCTCCCTTAAGTGTAAAATATGGAGTGAGAAAAGAGTAAGCAAAGAGACTAAATGGGTCATGGTAACTAGCCTTGATTAGACACCCATGTAAAAATGCACAGTGAGATAATAATTATCCCTATGGTAACCACTTCATCTTACTGAAATATATAGATGTCGAGTCATTTTAACTATCACATCAAATAGGAATTGGTATTGTATACAAGGTTCAATCAGGAAAAAAATATTGATCATAAAACTGAAAAATAATAGTTACTAGATGAAATGAGTCATTATAAGGTACCCAAAAAACCAATAAAACCACAACAAAAGCATAGCTTAACTCAAAGCGCATGCACAATGTTGAGTTAGATGCACTTAATGGAATGAATTCCATCAAACACAAGTGCAATCAAATGACTCAAAAATCACAAAATATTTGGAGAGAATAAGTGGTTCAAAGCTCTTACTGAAGTAGTGACAGGTGATATGAATGCTAGACAACAAACACTAATAAGCTTGAAACCATAGTCCATAAAATGTATACTAACTAGAATACACTTCTCGAAATATATGTGGTGTGTCAAAGGATAGAAAGGAACACAACACTTGAAGAAATATTTTCACATGACCATGTTAGATTAGGTTGTGACTGAGGTTTGAGTAAATATGAAGCACAAATATTTTTAAAATACAAAAATAAATTATGCAAAAGAGATAGTTGTTATAGAAGTGAAATCAAATATGAGCTAGAAAAAAGAATCAATAATTTATCAATTGACCATTAATCATTCATTATCCAAAATAGTTTTAGGAAAGGTACATATAGGTGGAAGATAAACATGTCCTCATATCTTCATAAATATAGAATTATCTTATCCAATGACATAATAATACCTAAATAAGCTAAATAAACATATGTAGTGAAAACCCATTAAATGGAATGCAAACCTACACTAACACCTCCCCTTACGCATAGCTTAGGTGGGTGGAAAATTGGTTCTCGATAAAAAGGCCTAATAAGGTACCCAAGTACATATAAAATCCCCTTAGAAAAAGATGATGGAGTTGCTCAAACCTCAAGAAGAGATTGTAAATGAAGATATTTGCTCTCAGTGAAAGGTTTCATGAATATATCAGTAATTTGCTCTGTAGTTTGGATGTAGTGGAGATCAATGACTTGCTCATGGATAAGCTCTCACATGAAATGCATGTGAATTTTGATATGCTTGGTTCATTGATGGAGGACCAAATTCCTGCATATCTAGATTATGTTTTGGTTTTCATAAAATATGACCATTAATTACTGAAACTAAATGCCAAACTTAGTGAGAATATCATGAAGCCAAATAGCCTCAGTGACAGCAATAACAAAACCTATGTATTTTGCCTCTATAAAAGATAAAATAATAGCATTCTACTTCTTGCTTGACCAATTAATTAGTTTCGAACCAATGAAAAAACTATAGTCTAAAGTAAACTAATTAGTTTTGAACCAATAGAGAAGTTATAGTGTAAAATAAATGAGACTGCCAATAAATTATTGACACTAGGTAGCATCAACCAAAGAAGATAAACAATTAGCCTCAAGTTTCACACCAGATAGAAATGGAGTTAGATCTAGATTACATTCTACCATGTTAAATTGTGCAAATAAATCAAGAGCATATTTGGATTGTGCAATAGTGATCACAAATTCAAACTGAGAAATTTTAATCCCAATAAAGTAATGCAATAAGCCCAAGTCAATCATTTATAATTTATCAGACAAATTAGTTTTAACTACTATAATAGTGGATGAATAACTCCCTGTGATCAATAGATCATCCACATATAAAACTAGAATCAATAGTGAATCATCCTACCCAAAAATGTAGACATTTATGTCAGAATGGCATTTAGTGAACCCAACCAAAAGAAGAAAGGAGCCCATATTTTCATACCAAGATTGAGGGGCTTGTTTAAGGCCATAGATAGATTTAACAAAATTTAAAAACTAAGGTAGAACCTTTCACAAATCTTTGTGGTTTCTCCATGTATATTTCCTCTTTGAGGTCATCATGAAGAAAGATATTCTTCACATCTATCTGATGAACATTCCATCAATGTGTTTTGGTAATAGTAAGAGGAGTCAGATTGAGTTCATTTTGGCAACTGAGGCAAACATCTTAGTATAGTCAATGTCGGGTACTTGAGAAAAATTCTTTACTTCCAAATGTGCTTTGAAATTTTCTACGAACCTATCTACTATATATTTTGTTTGGTAGATCCACCTACATCAAATGAGTTTTCTTCCTGTAGGAAGAGGGCCTAAACCCAAAGGGTTGTTCCTCAATAAGGAACCATACTCCTCTTCCATAGTTGTATACCACTCCAGAGTGTTTGATGTCTCATGAAATGATTATGGATTGGAAGCTCATATAATGAGTGCATGTGGGGCATTCTGGAATTATGAACATGTTCATTTAGTGTCTGCTGGATTTCCAACCCAATGGCTAGCACGTTGTATTGTTTGTCTTTCCCAAAGAGAATTAGTGATTAGAGAGTCAAGAGGAGATTCCTCATCCTTTGAAGATATTTTTGGAGAAGGAGGAGATGAGTCCCCATCACTACTCTCATCATTAGAACTAGAAAAATAATCTAGATCATCAAGAAGCTACTCAAATGGATTTGATTTAATAGAAGAGGGAGAAATGTCAAGTGTGAAATCCGAAGGATGCTAGCAAATACTTCTCTCAATAAATAACTCATTAGTGGTGGGATGGAGAATTTTGTATCCCAACACAATCATGATATCCCATAAAGATATAAGGATAACTCTAAATTTCTACTGCCTTACATTTATTCTTATGAATGTGGGCCATATGAGGATATACACAAACTTAGAAGTGTTTTACTATGGTTTTCCAACTGTTACATGTTTCAAAAGGAGTGACTCCCTTAAATATTATATGAGGAACTTGATTCTAGATATAAGAAGCATAGTTGATGGCCTCAGTCCAATATTGAGGTGAAAGAGACTTGGAGTGTAACATATAATTGTCCATTTCCTTCAAGAACCTATTATTTAACTTTGCAACACCATTATACTAAGGACTATATGGAATTATATGCTATATTTTAATTCCCTCTAAAGTGCAGAATTTCTCAAAATGATTACTGACACACTTGCCACCATTATCAGTGCATAAAATTTTGATGGCATTACCTAACTATTTTTTTACAAGTGATTTTAAGTCTTGAAAATAATCAAAGATCTTAGATTTCTACTTAAGAAAGTATATCTTGAAAAGTCATCAATAAATGTAAGCATGTATTTAGTCATGTTGAATGAAGGTGCTAGGAATGGACCATTAATGTCACTATGAACTAATTCTAATATTTGTGTAGCTCTCCATGATTTGCCACTATGCAGGCTTTTTCCCACTATGTGGTTTTATGTACATAGTCTAATTATCTTGCTTAGGTTAATAATAGGTCATTAGGAAAAATGTACTTTAAGTCATTTTATAATTATGAGTTGAGCTAACTACCTTTTTGGGTGACCTAATTTCTCATTATATAATATATCTTTCTATGTACTTTTTGGCCAATGCTCATTAATACAAATTTTTGTAGTGAAGATAAGTTCTTCCTTTTATGGGTTTTTCTTCAAATTTCACTACTCGATACAGATTCAACATCATGCATTCAACCCTATCTAGTTGATCTTCAATTATGGCCCACTCTAACATGGTATCAGTGTTACGCTAGTAGATGAATCCATAGATTATGTTGTAAGATCTTGTATTCTTGTTGGTTTAATATTTTAATTGATTTTATTTTTCTAAGGTTTAGTAGGGTTTCTCTTCAATCCATGTAAATCTATGTACCCATAGTTTCTAAGTTAAAAACAAACAATTACATTAGTATTAGAAGTGGCAAAACACTATGAACGATTATAAACATGACTTAGTTTCATGACAATCTATTTTTAACTATTTTTTTGAGGGTTTCAAGGCCATTTTTTATTCTAAAAAAATCATACTTTTCAGTGACTTTGAGAAAAAACATTTCTAATTTTTTCTATGTTTGTAAATAAACCAAGTGGGTCTCTTTCAAATTTTAGAGAAGTTGCCCAAAATCCATATTTTTAAAGGTTTTCCAGGTCGATGAAATTTTGACCCCTCATACATAATTTTGATAATTATTGAACTTTTCTCAAAGGAAAAAAATCCCCATTAGAAATTTCCACCTTAGTTGAAATTTGAGTGGTTGTGTGCACATTCATCAGATTCTAATCCCTATAAAAGCACCTGCCAAGTTTTAAGCCTTGTAAAAGCCCCTGCTAGGTTTTGACCCTTAAAAAAGGACCTATCAAAATTTGATGCCTACTTAAACACCTATCAAGTTATAATTCCTTTCAAACACCTATTGGGTTATGATGCCTTTTGCAACACTTTTAGGTTCCAACACCTTCTTAGACACGTCCTAGGTTCTAACACCTAACCAGAAACACTACGAGTTCTGATTCTTACTCATGCATGCCTCAAATTCTGCCACCTACTTGTGCATAATTGGACTAAACTACTTGATCAAACACCCTCCAATTTTTTTTATTTCAATAATACATTACACGTCCTACCTACCCTATTTACACACATAGTGACATCTTAGAGACCGTCAAATTTAAGATAGTGGAGAGTGACACTATTAATTTTCAAAATAAGACCTTTTTTGGATGAGATGCTACTACTCACCTATTTTTGGGATGATTTCACCCACCCATCAATCACATCAATCAAAATGAGAAGGTGGGAGCACCCAAAATAGGTCTTATCCCCTACTCATATGGGGGTTAATCCCATGATCAATTCAAACCAAAAATTGGTTAACTTTTTCTCCAAAAGGACAATATTTTTTTTAGGAATTTGATTCCAAAAAAATTCAACTAAATTTTTCACACCCAAAAAATTTCAAAAATTTCAAAGTAAAGATTGCCCTTGCCATCTAAAACCTTAAATGCGCATAACTTTCAGTCTGCTATTCATTTTAAGGCGTCATTTTTTTTAAGTGTGAATTTTTTGAGTTATTCACATTAATAATATTCTAGTGCCTTGTAAATTTTAATTTATATATATTCAAGGGAGTTACATATTCTTAATCTTTCAATACATGCAGTTCAACATATACTTCTTTTCTACACCATGGATTTAAGTTATGTTCCAATTCGTACACCATTCAACTATCATGAGTGGAAAGTCAAAGTGAAAATATTATTAAAGATCAAAGACTTACATCGAATCATAATGGGTATTTAAAAAGAATCAACACTCAAGATAGATAAGGTGAAGTGGTATAACATATGTGATAAAGCCTACAGTCTTCTATACCTCTTTATGTCTCTTGATGTTCTCTTTCATATTGAATCTACCACTACTTTAATGAAGACTATACCATATTAGAAAAATTATTTGAGAAGTAGGAAATAATGAGATGTCATGATTTAGAGAATGAGCTCATAAATTTGAGCTCAAGTGATTTTGCTACCTTACAAGACTTATTCACAAAGTTCAAATCACTCAGATTATAGTTAAAACTATATGACATTGATAAAAAGGATGATCAATTGATTTTTTACATCCTTGTCAAATTGGGATATAATTATTCTATCTTCATTTCTACCTTCTATGCCACTAAGCATTTCATTGGAGCTACATGGACCATGTCATCCTTGGATGACTTTGCCACTGATTTGACTCAACAACAAGACAAACTAGTTCAAATGGGTACATTAAAGTCATCTAAATCGCATGCCTTAATTATGAGTTGTGATAAATAGAAGGCTTCTGGAAATAAGGATAAGAAACAAAAAAGGACCCAAAGCAAATAAAGTGTCATAAATATGATGTTAATTCTAAAGCATCAAAAGAGTCCTCTTCAGAAGGGAGACCCAAGAAAGAGAAACTCACATGTAGCTATTACAAGAAATTTGGGCATGATGAATCCAAATGCATGAAGAAACAAATTAACCAACTAAAAAAAGGTTAGAGAGGCATAACATCAATGTCCCTAATTATTCCAATCAGAGTTCTTTAGCATAGGGGTCTTCTAAGCCAAAGACAAAAAGAAGGGCAAAGATAAGGGCAAAGTACTTGTTTCAGTTACATCCTAGACCTCCACATGGGTTATTGATTATGATTCATTGTGTATGCAATGGGAAATGTAACATATCTATAAATCAATCCTAGCTCAGAGAAGATAAATCCTACTTATACTCCTGAATAGAGATACATTAGATAATCAAGGTAGTGACCAAGATGGATCCACTAGACCTAGCCAATGGATCTCTTAACAAAATAAATTCACTAGGGAGGGTTCTAAAGCCTCCAGTCAAGAAAAAATATGTAATAACCCTAAATAGGTCCTATATTTTTATATTTACTAAACTAATAATAAGTAAATCAAAATCTAATCTAGTGCTCACCATAACTTGCGGCACAAATTAGGGGTAATAAATATTAAAAGTAAACATGCATAAAATATATATACTCACATCAATGTATATAAAATCCTAACATATGGAAGATAAATTCAAATTCATATCTATCTACTCTTACAGAAGAGAAATAAAGTTAAGAATACTTACCTTTGAAGATGAACACATTTAGCCTCAATCTCTCCCTTGGCCAAGGTGCTTCGCAAGAGGTTGTTGTGGTATGTAAGGATGACAAGGACAAATCAGATCTAGGTTACACAACCTATCAATGCATCCAAAAAACATCTCCACAAGACAATATCGGTATCTCCAAATAAATTATGAAACCTTAAGATTGTTCCTCAAGTAGAATGGTGGATAAGTAGATGTGCAATATATTTTACTTCTTATTCTCTTCTCTTAGAAGTGGAAAAATGAATGTGTTTATATAGCTAGATCTAACCCTAATCCTTTACAAAATTTTAGGCTGATAGGGCCAACCCATTCGACCTAGTATCGTAATTGACAAAAATAAATTAGGTCATGGACTAGGTCAGCCATGGGCTGACCTAGACCCTAATAAGTTTTATCAATAAGAGTACAAGGTTGATGGGGTTGACTATGTAATGTAAACCTTCAAAAAGGGGTTTAGTTTAGGGAAGGGCTAATGAAGGTGTTAAGTGACTAGAAGAGGGTGCAAAATAGGAGGCAAAGCTTAAGGGAATGGTTTTTAGGAGATAGATGTACAGATATCAAGTGGTAATAAGGGACAACAATCTTGTGAAGCACCAATGGTTTTCCCACCCCTTTTCTAGTGCACCTCTTTATCTGTGCACTCAGAGAGATTAAGACTTGATGGATTACTATAATATAGAGAGCATCAATAATTGATAATGTTTGAAAATATTATTTTTATACATATGCCCCATTTGAATTTCATTATGTGTCATGTAGGTGCAACATGGGATGGTAATTCGATAAAAAGAACATAGCAACACATAATGCTAAAAATGAATGAAGTGTAGTAAGGAGCAAATAAGATAAATGAAAAGATAGAATTGAAAAACAAATACCTTTACTTACCTTATTGTTGTAAATAAATAAAGAGATGTAAGAGATGTAAAGGTATCCAATGTGAATAACATTAGGCGAACCTGTAGATATTAGTGAAAAAGAAAGAAAAATTGAAATTTTTGCAACATGAACATATAATAGTTGAAAATATTCTCTATGATATCAGGATTCCAGAACATTTTATGATTTGGAAAAGAGTTAGTAGAGATAAAGATATGATTAAAATAAGAAATCTGATGATAAATATTTGAAGGTTAAATAATTGTGAATAGTAAATATAAATAGGGTGAAAAGTAATTTAGTTGGTATTTTTACTATTTAAAAAAAAATAGAGCTCTAATAGACCTAGTAAGAGTCCATATAGACAATATGGTGAGGATACGATAGTTGAGATAGGGAGGATACATAATAGCTGCAAATGAGTGTAGCATAGGTAAGCAACCTAGAATTTCAAAATTTTGAGTATTTTTATTTGAAATTGAGTTAATTATAGAAAATTGACTCATAGGAAAAATACAGGAATCAAAATGAACCCTAGGAAATTTTTAGGGACACTAGGGGTTAAACAAAATATTAGGTAAGAAGGAGTTGGACCAATAAATGCTCAAGGCATTTATGGCAGTTAGTTAAAAGTTGTCACAAGTGACAAATAGAGTCAACCAAGTCAACTAAGTCTACAAAAGTTAAGGAAATCGATAGGTCAACTTAGTATTAGTTGGTCGACTTAGTTGGTTAGAGAAGGGGGACGAATTAGTACTAGTGGGTTGACTTAGTTTGTTTTGAAGCGATCGACTTAGTATTGCAAGGTGTGAAAGGGGATGACTTAATAATGGTAGGCCAAAGGTTGTTTGACTTAATACTACAGAGGTCGGTTTAGTTTTGATTTTGATAGGGCTGATCTAGTATACCTGACAAAGTATAGGGTCAATTTAGTTTGTAATAGGTTAATGTGGTAGAAAATTAATAAACTAAATCAAACCAACTCAATTTTGTGAAATTTATAAGAATGTACTATGATTATGAATGACATGGAGATCTAATACATCTTTTGTTGTTTGATATTTTGTAGAAGCATTGGAGATATTGGTGATTGATCGATGCATCATGGTTATCAAATTTTCTAGAGCACTTGATAGATGTGGACAAAGTGAGATAGTTGTATTGGGTCTGGTAGGTATCATGGAGATGAGATGCATCCTAATGAGTGTTGATCTCATTGTCATGTTCCTCAGAGCATGGGAATGGTTAACCAACACATTTTGATGGGTGGTAGATGGGGATACCATATAGGTAGGTATCACATTGGAAGACATCCATGAATTTCTTGGATTACCTAAAGGAGGGACACCAATGATCACATGGATAGCAGATGATTTGGAAGAGAGATGAGCATTATTCAGGTGGGAGATGTGCTTAGATAGGATCTAACCAAGATTGATGGTGATATTATTTAATATGTATATTGCATAAATTCTATATATCTAAAAGGTCATGATTGGATGTGTGATAACATTAGTGTTGTGTCAAAATTTGGATGGCAAGGTACTATTGTATGTGATAGCCTTGTACCAATCTATTTTGGATTAGAGAGTGCTCTATGATTTTAGGTTTGTCATCTAGGTCTAGCTCATGCATGATATGTATGGGATGTTATCTAGAGTGCATAAGACCATGGTACTAGGGGTTTTTTTGAGTGCATGGATATATGAGAGGTTCCTAATGTATTAGCCAATTGGGTTGCCCCATATGGTCGATGATAGGTTACCTCAAGTTTCTAGATGGAGATAGAATCAGGTAGTATGAGTTATACCCCACATCCCAGTGCTATAAATAATCACATGAGGAGAGATAATGTGGTATGCATACACACATATTGATACTATTTGGTCTAATTGGGCGACCATGGTGCTAGGGCTGACTCAAGTATAGATTATGGGCCACTATACTTGGAGGGTAGAGACACAACCAGTGGCATGCTTGCTAGGTTAGTTTGGACTCCTACACATAGTGGATCCTTTATTAGTGCCTACTTTTTGGGCATGACATGCTAGAGATCCGAGGGGAAGAGAAGGAAAAAAACATCAGTTGAGAGACCAATGATTAGGTTACAACATGTGAGACCATAGACTGGTCGAACATGATAGCTAGTAGTCAAAAGAGGAGAGGGCAAGGATGTGGATGCAAGGGTGTAACAAGTACCATAGTAGTCACTATAGTAGGAGGAGTAACAAACACCTTGGATGCATCACTGATGGAGATGCCATCAATGAGATTTAACATAGAGAGTGGTCACACAGGATGACCCGATAGTCAACCTAGGGTAGAGATGGTCGAAAGAGGCACCTCTGAGACCATAATGTGCATGAGTGGTGACTCTTGTATTTGATTTGATAAGGAGGTGACCCATGGATGAGAAGTTATGGGGATGGGTTGATGGAGAGACTGTGCTTGGTGGATGAGCATATGATAAGATGGTGGTTGGTGACACCGAGACAAGTAAGAAATGTTGTAAATTTTTAGTCTTTGTGATAAAATACTGGTTGTATATAGTTATAGATAGATAAATTTTGAGATGTATATGTGAGATGATATCTATTTGGGTTTTAGTGTTTGCATACATTAAAACAAAGGAGATCATATGGGGATCCCTAGTTATGGTATCACACCATGACATTTTAGATGGGTTGATGGTATCATACGACCCCACCATGCTGGATGATCCTATGGTACCATCTACCCCAGCTTAGATGGGTTGGTTTAGACGAGTGGGAGAAGTCATGAGGTAGCTATAGGCATGTAGGGATAGATTATGGCCACTAGTAGGGGTGGGAGCAAGAGAGGCACAGGGTTGGTAGGCCTTGGATTAGGAGAGAGATACACACATGGATACCACAATCTAACTAGGATAGGTTTAGGTGGCGAACTTATAGGGACATGTAACAGGTTTGAGATATTAGATAGCCTCATTAAAACACACCATGTAGAGGGGATAGTTTGAGGCATTTATGGGTAGTGTGGCGAGGCCATGAGATAGGTACGATGGAGCCCAACCATAGAGCTGGATCTATGTATTGTTTAATATTTTGTACCATTTGTATAAACACATCATATATAAATATATATTGTTTTGAGAATTGGATTTTAGTTTCATGAGTTATATTGTGGTTGTGGTCGTTGATGCATGGATAAATTTTGTTCTAGCACATGTATTTTGATTTTGTTGTATATGTTATGGGAAATATATGCATAGTGTTTTTATTTTCTATCATTATGTAGTACACATTCCTAGTTAAAAATAAATAGGCAAAAAAGACTTGGAAAAGTGTAATTAATCAAAAATAAATGCACTACACACTATATCATAATGGAAAATGTGTAATAACAAAAGATGACTAAGTATAATAATCCAAAAAAATGGATAAAATGTTTTTAAACCATGAAAAATATTAGCACCAAATTAAAACAAGTAAAATCATACTAAATCATGTTGGGAAGTATGAAAATAATGTAATAAAATGGAAAGCATGTGAAAGACAAATGGTAGAAAAACAAAACAATTAATTCAATCAATCATACTAGATCACATTGAAAAGTATAAAAGAGAAACAAAATTGGCAAAATGGAATTAAATTAATCACACCAATTCAAGTTGGGAAGTATGAAAAAACTTAAGAAAAATGGTTGTATTCTTACATGCAATCGTAAAATAAGAAGATAAAAGTGGAATATTAATGAAGTAAGCATAAAACATACTAAATCAAGATGGTAAACATGTCAATGACATGTAACTCATAATCAATCATAACTTATCTCAAATTTGACACATGTAATTTTATTGTGACTTGGGTATTGATAATTTTTTTGGGGAAGGCCATGTCTTGTCCATGGTCTTACACTAAAACTAACAAAGAGAACACCAATGAGGTGAAAATAGAGGGTAAAATATATGTTAAAAGGGGATGTTTGGAATGGTAATGTGAAAATTTGGTAATTTATGAGGAAACCCTGGTTTTATCTAAGTGTTAGGAACCCCTCCAAAGAAGCACAATTGATTACCTTTCTTATAAGCAATTAAACATAGAATTGAACCAGAATGATTAAGTAACTAGAAACTTGAAACAACAAAGAATTTGAGAGACAATACACAATCTTGTATTAAATATCTTCAGAAGAAAATACAATAAAGAAGATGCCACTTCTTCTTCCACCTCTAAGGCTTGCCACACTTCAAGGACTTCTTCCCTCTCTCTCTTGCTCAACCACAACCAACTCAACAACCTGAGTTGTTATCCCCTCCTTGAATGCTTCAGCTGATCTCCTTGACTTTACACCTTGCAGATCTCCTTGACCTTGCTTTCTTGCTTCAATGCTTTACTTGCCTTAATTACAATACATGCCTCATGGGTCTCTTAAATAGGATCCCATGCATACAATAATTAGACCTCTAATTACAATAATTAGAAACACAGACTCAAGACTTAAATTAGTCTTCAACATGCAAACACTCTTGGACCACTTAAATTAGACGAGTCTAATTCTGGAAATGCATTCTGGAAACACATGCAACTGCATGCACACGCATAGGTGACCGATGTCAGTTGCTGTCAGTCTGCTCCTGACCGATGTCGGCCGATCCCTAGTCCCTTCCTGACTGACGTCGGCAATACTGTCGATGCTGGTTACTGGTTACACTCAGTAACTCCCTGATTAGCACCCTGGTGAAGCTTTTAGCTCCATAACTTAACAATCTCCCACTTGGAGATAAACAACTGCACTTGTACAATAACTTCCACTAACCATCTCAGGCACCTCCATCTTCAAGCTCAATTTTGAAGACCAACCACCACACATCCTGTGATGCTACACCTGTCATCCAAGTCCCCTACCACATCTAAACTTTTTGACAACTCCCACTGGAGACAAAATCAACCTGTGATCTTCCATGTCTCTTATGCCAAAATAATTTTGCTGCTTCCAAATTCTTCATGACACACCTCTGAACTAACTTTACCCTTAGCTCAGTAACTCTCTGCATGCATAACCCTGCAACAAGCAACAACATACAATAATAGGATAATGTAGCTAATATTATCCAACCTGGTAAAAGAAAACACAATGGTTAAACCTCCATTGTCTTGCAGCCTGCTCAAGACCATATACCCTGGCCTTCTGTCTCACGTGTCCATCCACTCTCTTCTCTAACTTGGGAATCCATCCCTCATCTAGTGCTTTCTTCCAGCTGACAACTCCACCAACAAAAACCTATTTGGTTCTTCTCTAAGGAATCACATTCCTCATTCATGCCAATCTCCCACTGTTTCTAGATTCTACCTACATTGCCTCTTCACATCTTCCTGGTTCTTGACCATCAGTAAGCAACAAGTAATATAAAGAAGGTGAACAATGAATATGAGGTCCACTTACCCTTTCAGTCCTCCATATGGGCGTTTGAGACTTCTTGACAGCTTGCTGTCCACCCAACATCCGTTCCAGTGACTGATCTCAGCCATCTCTTAGTCTGCACCCGACCGATGTCGGTTCCCTGCACTGACCCTAACTACCGACGTCATTTCCCTGGCCGATGTCAGTGTTCCTTCTATCGACGTCGGTTCCTATCTAATCGACATCGGTCTTCTCCTACCCGACACTACCGACTCTACTGGTCTGCACATGACCGATGTCGGTACCTGCCTGATCGACGTTAGTTCTATGTGACTGATGTCAGTACTTGTGCTTTCTTGTAAGTGATGACTTATTTATTCAAGATCTCATCTTGGATCAAAACCCTATCCATACTACCCTGCTCAAAATTATTCAGCCCCTGTGACTGATCTCTGTCCATCATCTCCTCCATAAACACTAAGGCTTCCCTGTTCTTGTCAAAAGCATCAAATTTCCTTTTTCTGCAATGAACTCGATCAATGCCCTCTGAATCTAAACTCATACATTTTGACTCAAGAACGTCCATTCCCTTCTTATTCATGTGACCAAGCCTATTAAGCCACATCTTTGAATCTACATCTGAAGTAGATAAACCAGAAGTAGAATCAGTAATACAAGTAGATAGATAAAGAGTACCTACTTTCTTACCTCTTGCTAAAACAAGTGCACCCTTGGTAACCTTACAAGAATCCCCTGTGAGGGTTACTGTGCATCCCTCATCACCCAACCTTCCTACATAAACTAAACTCTGCTTCAAGACTGGGACATGCATAACCTCCTTCAACACCCATGTGCTACCTATCTATAATTCCAGCTGCACTTTCCCTTTGCCAACCATTTGACAAGGCGTACCATCCCCTAAATAAAGCTCTCCAAAGTCTCCCTAGACATACTCATGGAACAAATCTCTATTTGGGGTTGCATGAAAAGAAGAACCATAATCTAAAACCCATGATTCTAACTGACTATCCAAAGAAAGTATGAGAGCATCCTGTGCCACAATACCTGCATCTTTTGCTTCTTCATTACCTTCATGTTGATTTTCTTTATCCTTCAACCAACAATCTTTCTTTGTGTGTCCTCTCTTTCCACAAAACTAGCAGGTGATACCTCTGAATTCGGATCTCCTTCCCATCTTTGACCTTGATTTCCCTTGCTCGACCTTCTCTCTTTGCCTTCCCCTGCTTTCTACACTTAGAGCATTCCCTGATGATTCACCTGTGCTTTTCCTGCGTATTTCTTCATTCAAGATTACACTCACAACATCATCAAATTTTAAGATTTTAGAAGCAGATGCAGAATTACTTACTGCCATTACCAAACTATCCCAACTTTCAGGTAAAGAGCATAAAATTAAGAGAGCCTTTACTTCATCATCAAAAACAATATTGACTAAAGGTAACTGGTTTACCAAACCATGGAAATCACTAAGATGAGTATATACCGATCCACCTTCTTGCATTTGCAAAGTAAATAACTACTTCATAAGAAATACCTTATTTGAAGCAGAGGGATTTTCATATAAATTTGCCAAAGCTTTTATCAACTCTTTCATTATCTTACACTATGATAAGTTGGAAATCACAGACGATGCAAGGCTCAACCTTATGGATCCCAGAGCCTTCCGATCAAGAACATTCCATTCTTCATCCTTCATATCTGTGGGCTTGCATGCAACCCCACCCAACGATAAGTACAAATCTTTCTGATACAGATAATCTTCTATCTGCATCCTCCAATGTTGATAATTCTTGCCGTTAAACTTCTCCGTTCGTAGCTTACTTTCTTCTACCATTGATGTACTCCCACTCAATCAAAAACCCCTGAGAATGACCTGTAATCAAACAATAACCTACTCCCTGCAACCTTAGCTCTGATACCAACTGTCAGGATCTACTGCCCACTAAGGGCACACTTGATTACCTTTGTATTAGCAACTAAACACAGAATTTAACCAGAATGATAAGTAACTAGAAATATGAAACAACACAGAATATGAGAGACAATACCCAATTGTATTATTAATCATTCAGAAGAAAATACAATGAAGAAGAAGTGTGGCATCTTCTTTATTGTATTTTCTTCTGAATGATTAATAATATAATTAGGTATTGTTTCTCATATTCTGTGTTGTTCCATATTTATAGTTACTTATAATTCTGGTTAAATTTTGTGTTTAGTTGCTAATACAAAGGTAATCAAGTGTGCCCTTAGTGGGCAGTAGATCCTGACACTAAGGTCTTACACTGCAACTCAAAATGGGATTCTTAGGGGAGTGATCAGTGAACAAAATAATAGTTCTCAAGGAAAAATATTAGGATGGTAGGGAATGAAATAAAGAATGTAAGAATCATAATGTAGGCTTCTTATAAGAAGACCTTAGGAAATAGGAGCCACACTAAGGACATAAAAAGACACTACATGACTAGTGACCATCAATATACAAAGGATACATGTTTACAATAGGCACAACGCTATGTAGGAAAATAAGTGTGATACTAAGATCAACTTATGTTGGCTAGTTTGAAAAAAGAAATTAAAATGGACTTACCTTACCACAATGAGTTTCCCATTCCTCAGTACCCTTTATAGAGTCGTTAGTCTACTATGAAGATTGGGTACTTGTGTGAGAATGAAGGTAGCACTAAAAGATTTTTTTGTTCTCCTTTTCCAATCTACTAGCTTACCTCACCCCAATGGACCTCGACTCTATCATGAGGCCAACTATGAAGTTTGAGGTTCGATTTATAGAAAGGAGATGTGTTTAGAATCATGTCTTTTAGTGATTTTTGAATTTTGAAAAAGTTTGATGTTGCATTTTAGATCATTATCTTTTGTTAAATGATTTGGTTTTTGAATTTTTATGGTTTTTAATATTCCTCCTACATAAAAATTTGGAATTACCAATCATGAGAGATAAAGTGATACACAAGAATGAATTCTAGGCTTTGGCTAAAGGAAGCTAACTATCCAAAGACATGACTAACTAAAACACTTAGGCTTACCTATGAGCCAACATGTTATCTCAAGTCTCAAGCATGTGTATGCTTAGTTTTCAAAAGTAAATAAGGAGAATAAAGGGATATCCAAGGTGGACCAGTTAAAGGAGATTACAATGAGATGAATTTTTTTCTAACTAATCCCATGGTAAATAAGGAATGACTAAAGGGAGTAAGGTTTGTATAACCAAGACACAATAGCAATTATCCGTGTTGAGAGAGATAAATAACAAACAATCATGAAATAGAACAAGATAGCCATAGAAAAAGAATGCATAGGGAGGAAATATGTAATTATGAAAAATAATTCATAAGAAAGCATAAATAAGGAAATGAAGCCATAGACAACATGTAGTGAAAAATAAGACTCATCATTTAAGAGAAATAAGAATTTGACACAATGTCAAATGATATAAGATAGATAAATGTAAAGTTAGAGTACACGTCCAATCCAAAATGAAAAAATAAATGAAATAACACCATGCTTGTGTTCATAAATACTGGTAGATTTGTCCATACACATTATCCATCACATCTGATAAGTATCTATGAAGTTGAATTAAGACTACTGCCAAAGTCTCATCGATATTTAAGAAAACTTGAGAAAATACTTCTCATTAAATCTCCTTAACAAAAAATGTAGGAATAACTAAAGGATCATGCTGATGAGGGATATCATATAAGGGATACTCAGGATAAGGAATAATAATGGACCTTATGGGAGATGAAGGGGTCATCAGTTGAGAATGGGCCATGGGTGAAGGAGCCACTAGTGGAGAAGGGTCTAAAGGGGAAGGAGGATCCATGGGTGAGTGAATCACGGGTGGAGAAAATATAGATAAAAAATGGACCATAGGTGGAGGGGACATGTGGGAAGAAGGGGGAACCTTCTTATGAGGGTGACCTATGGAAGGTAGGGTGGTAAGCATATGAATGGTCACGAGGTGGTCCTTGAGATGTTAATAAAGGATGCCACTATAATTAGTGTGATGATTACCACATTGGTACCAAAGACAATATACCTCTCCATATTTGAGAATATATTCAGGTAATACTTTCGAGGAAGGTATAGCCTTGTTTGTGGACTAAATAATAGTGGGATACAAGGTGTTGATATATTACCATGGCTTATGATAATGCATGGAGGAATGATTATCTATCATGAAAGCAATAAATATGCTTATTAGTAGAATTTATAGGTGTACTAAGAGAGGGAGTGGAAATATAAGCCAAGGAAGGTTGGTGTAATAATTATTCTTTAGTCTAATGACTGGTAACTTTATAAATATCACAAGATGGCTAATTGATGCATTTGGTGGGCAAAGGAGCAAGTTATGGTAAAGGGAGAAACCACCACTAAGGGAATGTGTGGTTAGTGGAAAGACTAGACTAGGCTTGGCTAAGGGAGAAATAAGATCAAAAATAGGAAGAGACTCAGCTAGAGAGGGAGTGGGAATAGGATATAAACTAGGATCAGTTAAGAGAGGGGAAGGATGCATGGAAGGCTAAAGGACAGTCACAAGCATCTCAAGGATAAGTTGGCTAGAGGGGTCCTAATATCTAAAAAATTAGTAGGGACCATTCATAACATGATCCATAAGTATAATCCTATGAGTCTCTTAAGAAATTGGAGGTGTGTGCACCTACAAACAAGAGGAAATTTTTTAAAATTAAGAATTATATATAGGATGAAATATGATAAAATATACAAAAATATTGAACTAAAGGGAAATGATAATGAATAATTTTATCAACTCTAGATTTAACAAGACCTCCTAAGAATGGATCATTTACGATATAGCCATCATCATAGTCAGGTGAATGAATATCAATGGCATAGGTAGGGAAGACCTTGTCATCAAATGTGGTGTGATGAATAGAGTGTCTAGTCTTAGTTAAGACAATGGGTATATCATCACTAGGTGGTTGATGATAATGTGATTTCAAATAAGGTGGAAGCTAGGAAATGAGATGAGGTGAATGATCCAAGGTTTTGATTTTGATATTGATTTCATTAGGCTCATCATCATCTAAATCTAGTATGGTAGGTGGTATATTTTTGATAAGTTTGAGGTGATCATTGTAACCTTGTGTGGATTTGATAGTAAATTTAAACCATTTATATTTATGAAATGAAATGATTTGAGGGTTGGAATATTGAATATGCCATAGTCTTGGAATTGTTCAAAATTACAAGGGTTAATGTCACCTTGAGTCCTATAGATTGATCCATTATGAGGAAATTTGACAAATTAGCAGGCAAAAGAGGCAACTGCTCTCATGCGATGATTTCATGGCCTACCAAACAAAATGTTATAGGATAGAGGAAATTTTAAGATCATTACCTTCACTCAAATAACAACAGGTGGAATAGTTATAGGGAGCCACACACAACCTAAGGGAGGCATTTGCCTTTGGTCATAGCCTTGATTTGTGCTACATGTGGATATAATATTACATTCTAAATATCCAAGAGTTTTAATAAAATTGAGAGATGCAATTCAAGTACCTAAACCCTCATCAATCAAGGAACACTTGACTTGGATATCACCAATTTGGACACTGATAGAAAGGGGATGATCATCCGCACAAAGAAAAATCTAATCATAGATCATAGAAATAATGGATAATTTGAGGGATAGATAAGTGCCCATTGTTTCATCAATGTGTATGGACATCTCTTCACATTATTGTAAAATTCTATCTTTTGATCTAGATAAGGTGGATTCATATCCTGCTAGGGTAGGATGAGAGATGTTCATTTCGAACAAGAGTTTCATGAGACAATAATGATGATGCAGAGAAGTCTGCATAAGTTTAAGAAATGGGATTTGAGATGGAATATTAATAAGTTTTATGATAGTATCCCATTCATCATATCCCATTATGGGACTATTGGAAAGAGGTACATAGTGTTGAAGGAGGTCCTTGAAAGGAAGAGCTGAAGTGCATGTGAATTTATGTTCATAGGATGCAAGAGGTTTAATTAGAGGAAAATTTTGTTGATTATCATGAGAGGATGGGGTAGTTGATGTAGGTTTGGTTTGAGATAAATTGTAAGAAATGTTTATAGAAGTATGAGTATCATTGGTTATGGGTAAAAAAGTTGAGTGGTAGAAATGGTATGAGAAGTGTTATCCAAAGGAGGTGTTGGAATGGGTTAATATAAATATATAAGGTTTTCTTCCCCCAACTCTATTAAGTGATTTGGGGAAGAGTCTTGGATAACACAGAAAGTGTGAAACAATTGAGGAGTGTGGATGGGATGAGAATTAATGAATGCAACTATCCTTCACATATTGGTCATATTGACCACATTTTCTTTAGCACTTAGGTCTATAAGACTATCAATATTATTGGTAGAAGGAGTAGGCTTATCATTATTGTCTTGATGATTCAGAAGAGGATCTTTATAGATATCTAAATGAGCATTAGCTTGGTTTAAAGCTTGACATTTAATTTATGTTTCATGGGTTTTGAAGGTAACATCATAAGCTTGTTGACATTTACAAATTATATAGTCATGATTGAAATTAGGACCAAGGAGAAATCCATAGCCAAATTATGTAATTGTCTACAAGTTTCATGAGAATGACCCCAACTAGCATGAAACCAACATAATTTATTGGGATCATACTAGGATTTCAGGGGACGAGTGGGATCAAGCTCTCATGGAAGAGGCCTTGGTAGATGATTTTATAACTCTTCTAAAAATAAATGTTTATGAATATTGATGTTATTTGTTGAAGATAAATGAGGATTAAAAATTTGGTTGCAAGGGGAAGCTTGTTATGGAACCTGATTGGGAATAATAACTTGAATAGTATAAATGGTATCATAAGAATTGATGAAACCATAGTTAGTAGCATGATGATTTTTATTTTTGATTAACATGTGAGTACTTATATAAGGTTAGGATGGCTCAAATTGATGCATGAGGAAATCTTGGCACTTGGCTTGGTCCATGGCCTCTTCCAAGTTACATGGAGAGCGAGTCTAGACCTAATATTACAACTTGGGATAAAGAGAGTTTGAAAATTGATGAAAGATATTATCATCTACCATATTGTGTTCACAGTTGTTAGACAAGGTCTTACACCATTTGTTGAAAGCTTGTGTGGTGTCTATCTTAAGTTGCTTACAATTAATCAAGTGGGCTAAGGTATTTTCAAGAAGGTCACTAGTTTGAAACTCTTAAACAAGAGCATTGACTAAATCTTCCAAACTAGTGATAGAATGAGATTTGAGTTGGTTATATCAATCTAAGGTATCTTCAAAGAGAGTTTTTGGTAATAGATTGGTAGTGGCAAAAGTATTTAACTTGACCCAATCTTTGTACATATTTCCAAATGATTTTGAGTGTAGGGTAGGATCATTTGATCCATTATAACTAATAATAGGGGTGATAGCTCCTATATCCATGTTAGTAATTTCAGATGTAATAGGTTCATTTTGAAGGTGCTTGATTGTTTTTTTAATAAGAGGAGGTTGAGGGGTGAGATTACCATGGGAATATTGAAGAGGAGGGGGGGAATTCTGGTAATGTGTTCCCCATGGAACCTATTGAGGGTGAATTAGGAGATGGATAAGATGATTTTGCATTTGCATCATTTGGTTGGCATTATTATCTGGGAAGGTGCTCATTTGATTAAGAGTTTGTAATAGAAGTTGATGGGTTTGAGTGGTGTTATTTGCATTATGTGAAGAATTGGCATTGGTATTACTGGCTTGGGTACCACTATGAGTTTTATTAGTATCTTGAGAGGAATTTTTAGTGAGTGATGCACTAGTAGCATGATTTTCTTGTGTGTTAAAAGATGTACTAGTAGAGGGATGAGAAGAAGCAATGCTAGAGGCATGATTACCATGGGTATAAAATGATGCATTAGTGGAAGAACTTAGAAGAGTGGGCCTTAGAATAGGTCCACTAGATGTATAATAATCCATGTTAGTAGAGATAATTAGCATGGAGGTGGAGGAAATCAAAGAGGAAGATGTCATAGTATGAGAAGGGGTCAAAAGAGAAGGAATAGGTTGAGAAGTAAAGAAACTATTATCCTTAAATCCATGTGATAATGTGGGAGAAGATGAACTGGGCTCCTCAGTTTGACCTTTTATCATAAGATGGTAAATTATAGAAGAATCTTTTCCTCAATGTTGAGGAAATTTATTGAAGAAGAGAATTTTCAGAGTATATTCTAGTTCAGGTGATCATCTAATGAGAAAAGAGGGTATTGAACTAAAGATGAATGGGAAAGGGTCCCATAGTTTATAATGTGAATGGTTATATACACATTAATTTCATCTAAGGTAGGCGCCACAAGTTGCTTATGGGAGAACCTATTGGGGTTGGTGAAGCTCATCACATATGTTGAGTTCAACTTAGTTTTGTCTTCAAATATGAAGTTCAATTAAGTAAGACTAATATGATGTAAAGGCAAAGAGGTAAAAATGATATAGAGTTGAATAAGTTGAATCTATATTGTAATCTAGTAGGTAAAGAAGAGTAAAAAGTCATACATGTCAACTTTGTACTATAGATAGTGTATGAAAGTAAGTTGATAAGGATATAGAGTCGAACCAGTTGACTAAGTTTTGTAACCTAAGTGATAGAGAAGGATATAGAGTCATATAGGTTGAATTTGTATTATAGACAAGGAGGTAAAGTGGGCTAAGAAGAATACATAGTCAGACAGGTCAACTATGTACTATTGATAGGGGAAAACATAGTATATAATATACTATACCAAACATAAAGACAGTGTGCTAAAATAGGGAGAATTTTCGCAATATAAGTGAAGCAAGAAATGGAATCAAACACATAAACAATTGGATAAATGTGAGTGATCCAATTAGAGCACACAACACAAAACCTTGTACCAATGTTGGTTAATGCAAGTTTTTGCAATACAACACATAATGATCAAAGAGCAAATTATCAATTGAAAAGTAAGTGCTAACTAAGTGGTCATCCTGAGTTTTATTAGACTATTAGAAAGTATTGACTAAGTGTAATACAAAATTTGGCTTTAAATAGAGAACTGAAAAGCAATCTATGGATGGTTTCAAGATGTTTAAGTTGAAAGGGATATGTGTTGGCAATAGTACTAGCTTGGTATTGGGGCCTAACCCCTCAATTCACAATCCTATAGTGATAAGGGTGTTGGGTGCTTTACCAATATATACCATTAACCATGTATTTATACTTATCCACAAAACCAAGTTGGCTTCCCCCTTGGTGATGAAATCCAAGTAAGTAGGCCTTGGGAAGATAGGTGTTAAATGTCTTTTGAATATTGTGTGATTTGATAGTGTGTTCAAAAGTGAAAAATAGTGTAACTAAATAGTATTTTGAAAAACCATCTATTTATATGATGTGAGTTACTCTAAGCATATAAATAGCTGAAAATGAAAGTGTTAATTAATTACTAGCAAATAGTTGTTAATTCCCATATTTAGAATGGTATAGAGTCAGTTCAGATAACACTATATGTAAACATCATAGAATATAGTCGATTGGGTTGCTACTATTTTGTAGAAGCAAAGTATTTTAAGATCAAATTCAAACATGTTGACTTAGTATTTTAGATAGAAGACAAGCTATAGAATTAAGTTGAGCAGGTTGACTTAATTTGTTGTAAGGTTACAGGTTTGAAGATTGCTAACTTGCACCAAATAGAACTAAAAGGAAGTACTAAAATAACTGAGAGAGAAAGAGAGGAACGTTGGTTAGTTTGAAAATGGTTAGGATTGGAATTTATATGTTGAAGTGCCTTGAATTCTACTTTCAAAATTCTACAAACTCAGTTAACTAGTTTGAACTAGTTCTATAAAAACCTATGTGTTGAAGGAGAATAAGATGACTAAGTTGACCTATTCGACCTAGTTTGTTGATCTAGATGTTGGTAGAGAGAATAAGATGATAGAGTCAACCTATTGGACCTTGTATTCTTATTTGAGATTGAAGAAGAGTATTGTGTTGACCTACTCAATCTAGTAACATGTATTTGATAAAGACCTACATAGAAAGAATAGTGTCATTTTGATGCGATTATGTGTTAAATATGTGCACATAAAGTTATAACTATAATGACTAGTTTGATACAGTATTGAAAAAATACAAAAATAATAAGATGATAGAAAATAAAACATGAAATAAAACCTAAAGTTTTAGATTCATGTTGGGTTCACTAGAATATATGTAATTAGAAATGTAGTAGATAAATAAATTAATCCTAACTCAGAGAAGATAAATATTACTTACACTTCTGATTGGGAATACATTAGATAATCAAGGTGATGACCAAGATAGATCTACTAAACCTATCAAAGGGATATCTTACCATAATAACTTCACTACTGAGGGTTCCAAATCCTCCAATCATTTAAAACTACACAATAACCCTAATTAGGTCCTATGTTCTCATATTCACTAAACTAATAACAAGTAAATCAAAATCTAATCTAGTGCTAAAAAAATATTATGGAACAAAGTGGGGGTAATAAAAATTAGAATTAAACATACATAGAATACATATACTCACTTCTATGTATATGAAATATTAATGTATGGAAGAGAAGTGCAAATGCATATCTATCTACTCTTATAAGGGAGGAACAAAGTTAGGAATAATTACCTTTGAATACAAACCTGTCAAGGCTCAATTTTCTCCCTTGGACAAATTGCTTCATAAGAGGTTGTTTTGGTATGTAAGGATGACAAGGATAAATCAGCTCTAGGCTACACAACCTATCAATGCATCCAAAAGACTTCTCCATAAGACAAGTTCTATATCTCTAAAGAAAGTATGAAACTGTAAGCTTGATCCTCAAGTAGAATGGTGGATAAGTAGATGTGAAATATATATTACTTATTATCTTCTCTTAGAAATGGAAAAATAAATATGTTTATATATGTGGATCTAACCCTAATCCTTTATAAAATTTTAAGCCGACAAGGTTGAACTAGTCAACCTACTATCATAATTAATAAAAACAAATTATGTCACAGATTAAGTCCGTCAGGGGCTGACCTAAAACCTAATAAGTTTTATCAATAAGATTACAAGGTCAATGGGGCTGATTATGTAATGTAAACCATCAAATAAGGGTTTAGGTTTGGGAAGGTGAAAAATAGGAGGCAAAGCTTAGGGGAATCAGTTTTAGGAGATAGATGTGTAGATATCAATTGCTAATAAGGGAAAATAATCCTATGAAATACCAATGGTCTGCCCACCCCTTTCTTAGTGCACCCCTTATGGTGTTCACTCAAAGAGATTGAAAATCGATGAGTTCTTTCAAGATAGAGAGCATCAGTAATTGATAATGTTTGAAAATATTTTGTGTATACACATCATACCACATGGATTCATCATAAGACATGTTATAATCCTTAGAGCCTTGTTCTATGTCTTCTATATTTTTAGGTGATAATACTTACACAAAAGTTAGTGGGAGTAGATTTGTTGAAGTGAATGAAGGGGCATTTTATGATGCTCTACGTGTTCCCTCTTTATCCACTAATATCTTATCTATTTTTCAGATCACTCATATCACTTTGGGTAATAAATTTGAGTTCACACCTAATTACATGGTTAATATGGAATCAAATAGTGACTATGTTATTGCATTTAGGTAAGTAAATCACCAATCATGATTATATAATTTCTCACATTTTTCTATTGATCAACCCTCTATTGTACTTCTCACTCTTTCACATGGGTTGAGTATATTATGATATGAGTGATTTAGCCATCTTAACTAGATCACTACCTAGATCAAATAAGTCATCAAGTCATGGTTTTAGGGTTGCCACAAGTCAAGTTTTATGATAGAGTTTTCTAGGGTTGCATACTACAATGACATTATTAGCCCATTTCTAAAACCTTCATTCAATAGGAATAAATTCATGCTTACTTTTATCGATGAGTTTTTTAGGCATATTTAGGTGTATTTTCTTAAGAAAAAATTAGGGGTGTTTGATCATTTTTAGGACTTCAAGGTACTTGTAAAAAAATAATTAGGTAAAGCCATAAAAAAATTTCACACCAACAATGGTAAAGAGTATGTTAGTAATTATTTTGATCAATTCTATATATCAAAAGGGATTGAATTACAATGTATATTTCCATATAGTCCTCAATAGAATGGTGTTGTAGAGTGAAATAATAGATCCTTGAAGGAAATGGCCAATTATATGTTACACTATAAATCTCTTTCACCTAAGTATTGGGCTAAGGCCATAAATTTTGTGTGTTATATCTAGAACCATGTTCTTCATAAAGCATTGAATGAAGTCATTTATTTTGAATTTTAGAGTGGTTGGAAACACACAATAAAACACTTCTAAGTGTTTAGATCTCTTTTTATGGCCTGTATTATGAATAAGCAATGCAAGGTAATTGAACCTCAAAGTTAGCCTTGCATCTTCATTGGATATCTTGAGGGTGTTAAGGGATATAGGTTTTTCCATCCCACCACTCATGAGTTTTTCATTGAGAGGAGTGTTCACTTTCAATAGGGTCTTTGGACTCCACACTTGACACTCCTCCCTCTTCCTTAGATGCACTAGGATTTGATGATAGTTCTGATGATTTAGATCTGCCTAAGCAATTTCCTAATGATCTATATTCTTACTCTAATTTTGATGATGAGAGTAGTGATGATGATTCACCTCCTTCTAAAATATCTTCATAGAATGAGGAGTCTCCTTATAACTCTATGATCATCGATCATCTTTAGGCTAGATAGACACTATAAAGTAACATCCAATGGGTTGGAGATCCATCAGACACTAGGTGACCTCATTCATAATACCAGAATGCCCCACATAATTTCATTGCATCTACTTATGATCCATAATCATTTCATGAAGATTTCCTTCCTGAGTGGGATATTTATATGGAAGAGGAGTATGGTTCCTTGTTGAGGAAAAACAATTGGGATTTAGTCCCTCTTCCTAAGGGAAGAAAACTTGTTCAATTTAGGTGGATCTAATGATCAAATTTTTTATTAGATGGGTGTGTATACAAGTTTAAAGCACGTTTAGTATCTAAAGTGTTTTCTCAAGTACCTAGCATTGACTATATCAAGACGTTCATTCCAGTTGCCTAAATGAACTCAATCTGGCTCACTCTCACCATTGTTATATTAAATTATTGGGATGTTCATCAGATGGATGTGAAGAGTGTGTTTCTTCATGGTGACCTCAAAGAAGAATCTACATAGAATAACCATAAGTATTTATAAAAGATTCATTTTTAGTTTTCATACTTTAGAAATTTATCTATGGCCTCAAACAAGCTCCTCGATCTTGGTATGCCAAGATGGACTCCTTTCTTATTTTGGTTGGGTTTACCAGATACCATTTTGATCAAAATATCTACATTTTATGTAGGATGATTCATTGTTGATTCTGATTCTCTATGTGGATGACCTATTTATCATAGATATTTATTCATCCACCATCATAGCAGTGAAAATTGCTTTGTCTAGCAAGATCTTAATGAATAACTTGGGTTTGTTGCACTACTTTGTTAGGATTGATATTTCTTAGTCTAACTTTGGGATCATTATTATATAATATAAGTATGCTCTTGATTTGCTTTCATAGTTTAACATGGTTGATCATCAGCCAAATTTGAGTCCTTTTCTATCTAATATGAAGTTTGAGATTGATTGTGCATCTCCTTTGGTTGATGCTACCTTGTATCAAAAATGTTTTGGTAGTCTTATCTACCTTAAACATATTGGATCTAACATCTCATATGTAGTGGGTATGGTCTCCAGATTTATGTAGGAACCACATGAGTTGCACTAGAAAATAGAAAAGTGGATTCTTCACTACATTCAAGTTACTCATAGTTTTAAAATTCACTATGGATAAGAGAAATCATTATAGATAAGGTATCAACATCAACTTTATTGGTTATACAGATTCATATTGGGTTGGTAATATTTAGAATCATAAGTCTACTTCAAGCTATAGTTTCTCTCTCCATTCAGGTTTGATTAGTTGGTTAAGTAATAAATAGAATGTTATTGCTTTATATTCTAATGAAGTATGATACATAGGAGTTATTAATGTTTCCATTGAGGCTATTCAGCTTTAGGAGATTCTCACTAAGTTTGGCATCCGGTTTTGATGACCAACAGTCATCTTCTACAACAACCAAAGCATATTCTAGATCTATAGAAATCTAGTCCTCCATCAAAGGACCAAGCATATTGAGATTCACATGCATTTCATTTGGGATCCCATCCATGACCAATTTATTGATCTTCATTACATCTAGACAATAGATCAAATTGTTAATATATTCACCAAACCCTTCACTAAGATCAAGTATCTTCATTTATGATCTCTTCTTGGGGTTCAAGCAACTCTGTATTCTTCCTCCTCTAAGGGATCATCTCTATGTACTTGGATACCTCATCATTTTTTTGTGTCGAGACTCAATTATTTTACCCACCTATGTTATTCTTAAGGGATATGTTAGTGTAGGCTTTTTACCATTATGAGGTTTTACCTACATGGTATAATTAGCTTGCTGAGGTTAATAATAAGTCATTAGGAGAAAAGTACTTTAATTCATTTTCTAATTGTGATTTGAATTAATTAGCCTTTTAGGTTATCTAATTCTTCACTATATAGTGTAACTTTCTATGTACTTTTTGGTCAATTCTCATTAATGCAAATTTTTATTGTGAAGAAAAGATTCTTTCTCTTATGAATTATTCTTTAGATTTCACTAATCCACACATATTCAACCTTGTGCATTTGACCTTATCCATATTATGGCCCACTCTAACATGAAGGTGCTAGGAATGGACCAATAATGTCACTATGAACTAGCTCCAATATTTGTGTAGCTCTCTACAATTTGACTTTGTCATACTTTTCTCTATAATGATTACCAAGTATGCAACCTTGGAAAACTCCATCAGAAAAATGAACACATAATAACCCTGAAACCATGTCATGATAACTAAGTTACTCCAAGTAGTGATAGTTGATATGGCTAAATCACTGATGCCATAATTTACTCACTCCATCTGAATGAGTGAGTAGTGTAGTAGAGGGTTGATCAAGAGCAAAATATGAAAATATACAATCATGACTAGTGATTTGCATTACCAAATGCAACTATGGAGTCATTTTTTATTTCTCTAATAGCCACAAAATTAGGTTTGAACTCAACTCTCTTGCCTAAATTTATGTGAGTGATCTGATAAATAGATAAGAGATTGGTGGACAATGAGAGAACACATAGAACATCTTGAAATGTCCTAATATGAAGCCATGTGGTGCAAGGCACTAGAATAAATTACCCATGTGGAAGGATGGAATGAAACTAAAACAAATTCTTTTCCCTTGCCTATTCCCTTACTACTATCTTTGGCCTTAGAAGACTCATGTGTTAATAAACTTTGATTGGTAAAATTAGGGACACTAATATTGTGTTCCTTAAGTATTTTTGTTAGTTGGTCAATATTTTTCTTCATGCACATAGTTTCATCATGCCCATAAATTTATAATAGTAGGCATATATGAGATGTTCTTTTTTAGATTGCATGTCTGAATAGGAGATTTTTTTTGATGCTTTGGAGTTAACATCAAGTTTCTGACACGTTATTTGCTCTAGGTCCTTGTTTTCTTTTTTCTCTTTGCTATTGTTATAAGCCTTATTTTTGTTATGAGCCATAATTAAGGCATGTGATTTAGAGGAATTTCGTGTACCCATTTGAATAATTTTGTCTTTATCCTAAGTCAAGACAATAAACTAATAATCTAAGAACAACATGGTCCATGTAGCTCCAAGGGCACATTTGGTGGCATGGAAGGTAGAAATAAAGACAAAATAGTCTAGCCTAATTTGGGGTAAGTGCACAATGTTTGGGGAAAACAGGAGCCTACCTATGAACATGATTTTCTTGAAATTGCATAAATATTAACTTCTATAGATAATTTGAGATATCTACACTCTCAATTTGAAAATGGTGTCAAAACATGAAATGTAGAATTTCAAGTCTAGTTTCTAAAACACTATTTAAAAAAAAAATGGTTTAAGTATAAGTAGGTCAAACATCTAAAATTTGAAGATAAACTCCTATTTTTTCAAAAAAATAGAGTAGATAGACGGTCGTGTAACGCACCATTTTTTAGCAGCTTTTAATCTTGTTTGAAACACTTCGGTGAAAATTTAGATAAGATCTTCTAGTTTGTGAACTATATTTTTTTATATTTTTTAATGAATACTTTGTTTTTAATGAATCTTACAATTCAATAGATCTTGAAAATTGACAAAATAATGAATAGTCATCCATACAACATGCCTAATTACCTCAAAAAAAAGAAAATCATTTTTTTATGAATGTGTAGAATTAAGCCAAGTTTGTGACCATATAACTTGTTTTAAACTTGGATCAATGAAATACAAATTACAATAACACGTATAGGCATGTATGTTTTCAACATGTAGTGGTCTAAAAAAGGTATAGTTAGAAATCAACATAGTTTGAAACCTTAAATTAGTCAAAAAAATTATAAAAATCATATTTTTGGAGAGAGGAGAGCATGCTCATCATGATGGTATTAAGTTTTTGAATTTTACCATTGAAATTCATAGTGTATTTGGTGATCAAAGTTCAATTTTATTATTTTTTATCAATACTCTTAGACTCGATTGTAGATTGACAGGTCCAAGCCTTTGGCTCAGGAATCCAAGCCATTCCTGAGCCAAAAGTCTTGGTGTTTGAATTCAAATTCAAATAGCATGATCATGTTATTAACCATGTTAGAAATGTGATCACATTAGTTAAGAATGTGATTGCATTATATATTCATAACACCTAAAAACCCAAATTTTCTCTTGAGCTCAAATTTTATATATGTTTTAATATGTTATTGAGCTCCCTAATAGTGGTGTTTTTTCATTATATATGGGAAAGGTCCCTAACCTTGGACAGTGAATTAATGTGTTTTGGTATCACATTAGACTTCAAAAAATTTATGGGCATTTTAATATGTTAACTTGACTACTTATAATTACTTGGTTTTAAGGTGTAACTCATTATACATTTTAAGATATAACTAATTTTATCACGAGATGTGATAAAATGCATTTTTTAAACCTATGGCCAAAACTTAGCCTTTGGAGTACCAATCTAGCTATGCATCTGAAGTAAACTGGGGCTATTTTGAGCCCATTCAACTTACTTATATGACTATAAAATGTGATTTGGGGGTTGATCAGATCCAATTTTATTATCTCGATTAAATCAAAGAAACATTATTTTTTTATATGCAAGTTCTACATGTATAGAATCTGGTTTTGAGCTCATAAACTTGAAATCATCAGTTAATGAATGTAAATGTCGATTAGTTCAATTGTGGAGGTAATTATGGTTAAAACAAGCTACATTAACCTATTTTAAATTGTATATGATGTGATTTAGAGTGAAATTAATCTTAATGTCATGTCATATATAATTAACCAAAGAGTTGATTCATTTAATTGAGGAGGCATTTGAGGCCAATTTGAACCCCTTCAAGGGCAAGATATTATTTGGAGAAAAATTAAGTTTGATTCTATCATGAATTGATCCAATTAGTTAGTTTATGTAATTAGAGTCATGATTTGGGAAAAATTGAGCCATACATTTGATTCTAAACTAAATGTATGGCTTAATCAATTATATAATGTATGCAACATGTATGGCTTCATTGACCCTACTTTTATCATAAATGCAAACATGAAGTTAATTTTCACAAATAGGTGAACAAGTAGCTCAAATTTTCTTAAATTACCTTAGTTATTGGACCCTATATCTGATATCTTAAACCCGAAACCTTGTACCATTTAACTTGAACCCTAAAACCTATACTATTTACCTTAAACCCTAATCCATGAGCCCTAAACCTTAAAGCCTTTAAATTATAGATCATAAACGCTAAACCAATAAATTAATCCCCAATTAACATCCTTTATATATTAAGAATTAGGTTCACAGGGATGAACTTGGTCAAAATCACATCACTCATTAACACAATTGATTTAATTAACTCAATCTATGACAATGTGGGGGCTAATTGAGCCCAAAATCACATTCTTTACTCATAGACCTAGGTTCAAGGAACTCAAATTTTCCCCAATCACCTTCATGATTGTACTTTATATACCATAAAACCTATACCTTAATCCTTAATCCCTAAACTCTAAACCATAAACATAAACTCTTTAAACCCTTAACCAATAATTTTTTCCTAAGTTAACATCATTTAGACTAAGAATTAAGTTCAAAATGTTCAGTTTGGCCTAAATCACATGATTGATTTCCCCATTTGACTAATTCACTCAATTTATATGATGACATGGGGTATAATGACAACCCAAAAAACACATTCTATAGTCACTAATGGGTCCAAGTGATTCAAGTAATCCTAAAGTATCTTTGAGATTGACCCTATGTACCCTAAGCCATATATATATATATATATATATATATATAAACTTAAGCCCTAAACCATAAACGTCAAACACTATACCCTAAATTGTAAACCATAAACTTTCCCTATTTATCAATCGATTTAGTCCTAATTAACATCCTTTGTAGTAAGAATTAGGTTCACATGGCATAGAGTGATTAGACCCTATATACACCCTTAAAGCTAAAATCTAATCCCTAATCCCTAAACCCTAAAACTTAAATTGTAATCCCTATTTCATAATGCCTTAATCCCTAATCCCTAAACCCTATGTACTAATGCCTTAATCCCTAATTCATAATCTGTAACCCCTAGTATATATTGAGTGTAACATAATTTCATTATCAAATAATATTATCATGTTATTCTTAATATAGATAAAACTCATTTCTCAACATCTATGTTTAACTCAAATCGAGTATTAATAATAACGTGAATGTATTATTGCATAACATGATCATGTTATATAATGTGATCACATTATTATTAATATATATGAAGCTCACTTTTCAATGTCCATTTTTAACCCAAATCGAGAATTATGTCCCCATAAACATTCTCCATGAGACCTATGAGACATGTGTACTTTTGACCCCATCTTTGAAAAGTTGTCAATTGTCCTTGATGGGTGATAGATCACATTCAAATAAGAGGAATATGTTGAAGAAAAAAACATCATAGTAATTATAAGAGTTGAGAGAGAAACACAAGATACAAATGCAAAAAAAAATTGGTAGACAAGGTATAAACCCTAATCCTGATGAACCAAATGCCATAGATAATGATCCAATTGATAATAATGAATTAAACAATGATGAAATTGACCATAATCAATTAAATAATGATGAAATTGACCATAATTAAATTAATAATAATGAATTAGATAATGTTGGAAGTTTACATTCAAAGTTTCAAGTTTTTTATTTTATTGATGATGAGTTTATGTATGATGCTTCACCCCCCATGAATGAAGAAAATATTATGGAAACAAATAATGATGAAATTAACAATCAATAAAATTTCATGGAAATATATAATGAAGAAATAAACAATGAAAAAAATGTCATCCAACCTCTAAATAGTAAAATTAATAATGATTTTGAAACACTCTCTCAATAAATTCCATCATTAACAACACCTCCAAGAATTATGCGTAGAAAAGGCAAGTACTTAATTGAAGACAATGAAAATATTTTAGAACTAATACATAAAAAAACATATGATCGCCATTCAAGAAGACTGGCTCAACAAATTTAGGATAGTTTCTTTCATAATTTGGATTATGATAGTCAAAGATGTTAATTATTTGTTTCATTGATAAAATTGATTTAGATGAGACCTTTAGTATACACATTAGGACTAAGAACATCTAACATGGATGATGAAAATAATGAAATTGTTGAAAATTTAAATGATTCATATCATACTGTAGGCCCAAAATCATGCACCCAAGATTGTAATGTTGCTTGGTACATACTTACAACTTGTGCAATAAGTTGCCAAATAAGAAAAAAATGAATGCTTTCAAAAACAAGCCAAACACTTAATATAAATGGAAAACATTAATGAAAGCAATTGAAAGACATGAAATACTTAATGAACCTAATACAAATTAGCTCTAGGCATTCTCTGGTAGACTTATAGAAAGGATAAGGCTATAGCCAATACTCTCAAAGAGTTATTTGCTCAATTTTAGAAAGATAATACAAGAGTTTCACCCAATTCAAGAGATGTAGTGAAAAAAAGAGTTGGTTCGCATAACCATGAACCGCATCCGAAACATTTCTTGGATATGACTCAAACAAAATTATACTCTAAGTTTTTAAAAAACATCCACAAATTTATATTTTTCAAATATATTTTGAGATGGCCAAACTTTTTTATGTAAAAATAAATCACACACACACCACTTGTTATTGTAGGCAACATGTTGAATTTTCAATGCACTATGATATTTTTTGACATATTCATTATACTTTGCACACTAACAACATTTTAAAAGAGTGTGACATTGAATTTCCACCAAAATCAACTAGGGAATTTATTCCAACTATTTTTTACAAAATATCAAATGGACAATTATTTTATAACAAATCAAGTTTAAATGGATATTTCAACATTTATGGTGAATTTCCAAAATAAAAAAAAATGTATCCATGAGGAGAGTACAAGTACAATTGGATATGAATTAGTTGGTTTAAGAAAATTTAAATTGGTGACTTACCAAGTAAACAATGGAAAATAATCTAAAAGGTGTGAACTTGTTATAAAAAAGATATCTATTTTTGAATTTTTGGTCCAATTTAGAGAGAAAATTGTTTACGAGTATACAAAACACACACACAAGGTTAAGTGGTTGGATGAACATTTCAAGATAAGAAATAATACATTCCCACTTGGTTTGATTATTTTAGTATTTTACTTTGATGAAAATTACACATTCAAACCCTAAATAGAAGTTCAATCATAATATTACAATTCATCACAAGTTACCATATTCATGCATATAGAATTCATGCATGCACCTGATAGTACAAAGCAACAATGAAAAATAATAATGGAGTGTCATTTTAATATCAGTGGTGACCGATAACATTATTTAGATCATGTGTAATTTTGTTTTAAAAAATTCTATGAATAGTTGAGTTAGAGGAAAATTACTTTCAATCAACATTACATTTGATTAGATAATTGCATATCGTAATTCAAAAATGCACGGATGTTTTATTAGTTGAGAAGGATGAATATTAGCATTGTTGTATAACACATTTTGAGTTTCATCAATGCTAGCCATGGAAAAGGGGAACATGATGGTGTTAAAACATGTGTAAAAATAGCTATTGCAAGGGAGGAGTTGAAATTTGAAGAGAGTGCTGATTTGACAGGTGCAAAAACTATGGTTGAATGGTGTAATGAGAACATGTGTCATGGTGATCAACCAAATTATATTTTTTGTAGACATGTATGGTTAATGGAGTAAGAACACTTAGAAAATTATGAGGATTGTATGACTCTAACAGGTTCAAGTGACCTCCACTCATTTCGTAGTTTAAATGCAAGTCTTGGACTATTCATACGAGACACTTGGCATGTTTCTATTTTTCATGTGTGGAATCTATTTGGAATGAGTGTGAGTCACAAGAGTGGATGGATGATTGGAGTTCCAAACATATAATTCCAATCAACACATATCAGGTTCCAAAAACATTACAAGTTACAAACATGACATTATCAGATGACTTTGACCATGTATCTGATCTAGTATAGCTAGGTAGAATATTTTTCATTTTGTACAATTTATTCTCATTATGTATCTTCATAGTGTCACTAAAAATGGTTTTTTGTGATACAGGGCATGTTTTTGTAGTTATTTCAGATGAGGATAATGAATAGGTCACTGATTACTACTTGTGTTAGTGTGTAGAGAGAAATAAAAAATTGACTTCCCTAATTATAAATGGAGAAAACATTGACTATCCCATTGGGTCAGTGGTAGTCACTAGAACTAGGTTTTGATGATATCCTATAAAAAAATTTAGATCAATAGTTGTTTGAAGAGTTTGAAATGCATATGAAGATATTTCACTACTCAAATTTGATTCTTGTAATGAATATTCAATTACAAAAATATCATGGGATGCCATTAAACAAGAAACTATGGAAAGTTCAGGAGTTAGACCATGAAGCTATTCTTGATACTATCAAGGTTAGAGCAGATCCTAGTGGTTCATTGGTTTGAAATACATAGGTATGTTGAATTTTAAAATGTAGATGTAATCAATTTTATCAAATGTTTTTTATTTTCTAGGTAGTACATATGAATTTTATTTTTAATTACTTATTAATAATTTTTTGTAGGTTAGTGGTGCCAGATATGCTTCCACTTCACGTGGTTAGAATTGTCAGTAGAGAATTACATATTATTCAAGATAAAAGAAGCTAAATTTGTAAGTAATTAGTGTTTCTACATTCCTGAATAATATTTAAAATACACTTCTAATTCAAGAAGCATCGAAAATAAAGTTCTACAACCACAACTTAAACTTTGACAACATTTATTGTCAGTGTTTTCGTGCTCCTGAATGATATTAAAAATGCACTTCCAAGTGGATTTGAACATTATGGTGGTGTGATAACATGTAATTTTATTATCTAGACATGATCAAAGTGATGTATTCTCAATTGGAGGTCTCAAAGTTAGAAATGGCAGTTGAAGCTGAAGAAATTGCCTATTTAATGCCAAAATTTTATATTTTTTGGACCCGTCACTGTAACTTGTCTAACGGATTTATCTTGAAGGTTCTACCTAGTGATCTTAGGTGAGATTATAAGTCTCAAATAGGTATGGGAGGGATATTATGGTTCATGAAAATGACTTATAAGTTTTTTATGCATGTTTGAACTTAGGCTAAAAACTACATTTTTTTGTATTGGGAAGGGTGTTCTTGAATTCAAAATGGGTAGTGGGTTTGTTGATCAGACCTGATGGTATGAAAAAAACCTATTCATAGATTTTATCCCACCTTGAACATGTTGGAATTATTAATTTTTTATCAAGAAGCATTAGAACTAGAGTTTTACAACTATAACTTAAACTTTGACAACATTTGTTGTTAGTGTTTCCATACTCTTGAACGACACTAAAAATGCACTTTTGGATGGATTTGAAAATTGTGGTGGTGTGATAATGTGTAATTTTCATATAAATACATGATCAAATTGATATATTCTCAAGTGTAATCCATGTAAGCATAAATGGTAGTTAAAGCTCAAAAAGTTAACTATTTAATGCCAAAAAGTTACATTTTTAGACCCGTCACTGCAACTTATCCAATGGATTGATCTAGAAGGTTCCACCTGAGTGATATGTGGTGTGATTAGAGAGATTAAATAGGTAGGGTATGAGTCTTATGGTTCATGGATATGATTTATAGGTTTCATTTTATTCATGTTTGAACTTAGGCTAAAAAACTACATTTTTCTTGTATTGGGAAGGGCATTCTTGAGGTCAAAATGGGTGGTGGGTTTGTCGATCAAGCTTGATGGGAGGCCAAAAAATTGGTCCTAGATGTTATATACCCCTCCCCTTACATGTTTTGGTAGTGTTAATTTTTTTCAAGAAGCATCAAAACTAAATTTCTACAACCACAACTTAAACTTTGACAACATTTATTGTCAATGTTTATGTGCTCTTGAAATGTAGTGAAAATGCACTTCTAGATGGATTTGAATGTCATGGAAGTGTGATAACATGTAATTTTCCTATAAAAATGTGATATAAGTGATATATTCTCAAGTGGAGGTCCCAAAAGCAAAAATGGTAGTTATGTTAGGAATAAGTGATTAATTATGCAATAAAATATAATATGGAATTTATTCCTTAGAATTATAGCAACAAAGACATATGAAAGAAAATTTAGATCTAAGAAAATAAACACATAACACCGATATAACGTGGTTCACCCAATGTGGGCTACATCCACCAAGAAGCTCTCAATAATATTATAAATAAGAGTACAATACAACTCTCAACAAGAACATCTTATAGAGATAACTTTCTCCAACCTAAATTCACACCAAAATTCATGATATGCAAAGCCACACCTCAAACCTCATCACACTGACCAAAGATAGAATTATAAATCTCAAAATAAGATGTAAAATGCAATGAATAATGTGTTACCCCTCACCCATTTTTATAATTTTTAAAATCCCTTGAAAAATGTGCCATAACCATAAAGATAACCATATCTCCACAAAATAAGGCAAAAAATATGGGAGGTTTCAACCACATAATCCCCCGATTCTCTCAACACCTTTAAATCATACTCACTTTCCAAAAACATGACACAAATAGGGTAAGTGGTTAAAATTCATCCCACCATTGTAAAAGGTAAATATTTCATGTTAAAAATGTCTCAGTAACTTTATTTTTACCTTAAGGTTGAAATGGACTCCATATTCAACAATCTCCCACTTGGAGATTGTTTCCCCTTGAACAAAATTTAACACTCCTCCATGATCTTCATCAATACTAACCAAAGCTAAACATAACCTCAAATTCTCCAATGTGACTACCTTGGTCATCATATCTATAGAATTTTGGCTCGTATGTATCTTCTCTAGCTTCACCATGTTTTCCTCCAAAGTTGCCTTGATGAAATGATAACACATCTATATGTGTTTCATCCTCGAGTGAAAAGTGGAGTTCTTGGATAAATATACAACACTCTAACTATCACTATGTAATCCCCCAACTTCTTTCTTATGCCCTAACTCATTAAATAATTATTGTAACCAAATCATCTCCTTGCTAGCCTCTTTAGTAGAAACATACTCAACCTCTGTGGTTGATAAAGCCACAACCTTTTGTATCTGATAAATCCAACTAACTGTTGTATCCTTGATAGTAAATACATAACCAATTGTACTCTTGATATCAACCTCGCCAGCCATATATGAGTCCACATAACCACAAAAATTGGTGTATGATCTACCAAAGCACAATGTTGTACCTATGGTTCTTCTCAAATATCAAAGAATCCACTTCAATGCTTGCCAGTGCTCATTCATGTACTTACTTACTACTCCCACTACATGGGTAATATCTGGCCTAGTATAAACCATAGCATACATCAAGCTACCAAATATTGATGAGTAAGGTACCTTGGACATCTTTAGCTTTTCTTCTTCTATCTTGGGACACTGTTCCTTGGATAATCTAAAATGGCCTGCCAAAGGAGTCCCAACTGACTCAGTATCCTACATACTAAACCTCTCCAAAAATTTCTTCACATAATCTTCCTAGGATAAGATAAACTTCCTTTCCTTCCTATCCTAATTTATCTTCATACTAAGGATTTGTTTCATTGCACCCAAATCCTTCATAGAAAAAGAATCACCAAGTTACTTCTTGAGTACTTGAATCTGTTGCATGTTCTTTCCTACAACCAACATGCCATCTACATAAAAGCATAGGATAATATAATTAGCATCCTCAAATCTCTTAACATACATGTAATGGTTAGAATGACACCTAGAGTAACTTTGTTCCAACATAAAACTATCAAACTTCTTACACCATTGTCATGGATCTTGTTTCAGGCCATACAAGCTCTTCTTTAGTCTGCACACCAATTTCTCCTTTCCTTCAACCTCATAACCTTGTGGCCGATCCATATATAATTCCTCCACCAAATCACGATGAAGGAACACAATATTCACATCTAATTATTCTAAGTGTAAATCCTCTATTTCAACTATACCAAGTACATTTCTAATAGAAATCATCTTAACAATAGGAGAAAAAATCTCATCAAAACCAATACCTTTCTTCTATGCAAACCCCTTGACCACCAACTAGGCCTTATACCTTTTCCTTCCTCCATTCTCTTTTCTAATTTTGTGTACCCACTTGTTCTATAATACTCTCTTACCATTGGATAGCTTCACCAAATCTCATGTTTGGTTCTCCATGAGAGAACTATGTTCCTCTTCCATGGCTTGCTCCCACTTCTCCCCAGCATTCACATGCATTGCTTCCTCAAAACATTTTTTTTCTCCATTGTTATTAAGTAACAAATAACTCAAAGATGGGGAAAATGTTGAGGATTTTTTCTTGCCCTAGAAGACCTTACTACAGGAGTTTGGGGTTCCTGTATAGGAGGTTCCTGGACTATCTCCTTTGACACCTTACCATTCATAATATCATCCAACATTGTGAACTCTTTTTGTTCCTATTTCTACAACTGATCCTTATAAATGGATTTTTATTTAAATAAAACTTCCCTAGATTGGAATAATTTCTTGTCTCTAAGACTCCAAATCTAAAAGCCAAAGTCATCCTCACCATAAATAATAAAGGTGCATCTCTCATACTTAGCTTCTAACTTGGTCCAATCTTTCTTGGGAACATAAACTAATGTCTCGCATCCAAAGACCCTAAGAAAAGAATAATTAACTTTCTTACTAGACCAAGCTTCCTCAAGTATGCCTTCATCCAAAGGCACTGAAGGTCATCTGTTAATTAGATATACTATTATGTTAATTGTTTCTACCCAAAACATTAGGGGTAACCCTGCATGCAACCTCATGATCCTAACACACTCCATGATTTTCTTGTTCATCCTCTCTAACACTCCATTCTCCTATGGTGTTCCTGTAACCATTCTTTACCTATTAATTCCATTTTGTGAACAATAATAATTAAATGCTTTTCTATAATACTCACCTCCGTTGTCCGACCTGAGACATTTCAACTTGAGACCTGTTTCATCTCAACTAAAGATTTCCATATTTTGAATGTTTCAAATGCATTAGATTTATTTTTAATAAAATAAACCCAAACTTTCCTAGTTGCATCATCAATAAATATAACATAATAATTTGAACCACTAATAGAAGATACCTAAGCTAACCCCCATACATTTGAGTGAACCAACTCCAACTTATTTTCCTTCTTCATAGGCCCAACCCTCAAGAACTTAACTCACCTCTACTTCCCATACATTCAATCATCACAGAAGTTCAAATCAACATGTTTCAATCTAGGAAACTTGTCTTTCAATATCTCCATGCCATTCTAGCTCATATGACTAAGCTTGTAGTGCCACAAAGTTGCATCTCCATTTGTAGAAACTAAATTACAATGATCAACACTACTAGTCAAATACAAAGTGCCAATTTTCTTACCTCTTGTAACCACAAGATCACCCTTGGTAACTTTCTAAGAGTCTGATGTAAACAACACAAAACAACCCTCACTATTTGATTACCCTATTGATATTAAATTATGCCTTAACTATGGCACATGTATGACATCCGTTAGTATCCATGTGTTCCCATTCTGAATATTCACCTGAACACAACCTTTTCCTACTATACTACATGGTTCATCATCACCAAGATAAACATGCCCAAAATCTCCTTGAACATAATCAATAAAATAATGCCTATGTGGGGTGGCATGAAAAGAAGCCCCTGAATCTAATACCTAAGATTCAAGAGCATTATCCAAGGAAAGAATTAAAGCATCCTGACTAAAAGTACCTATTGTCATATCTACCTCCTTGGTCTCCTCATGTTTGATCTTCTTGTCCCAAAGTTCCCAACATTCCTTCTTTGTGTGTCTACTTTTACCATAGTACCAGCACACCATCTTGGCTCTAGATTTAGATCTTCCCTGACCCTTTGACTTTCCACAATTTTCTTTGCTTCTATCCTCTTGTATCCTTCTAGTCTCCACTATCAAATCATTCCCTAAAGATGATTCCTCGGTGCTCTTCCTTCGAATTTCCTATCTAAGAATCACACCTATAACATCTTCAAACTTTAAACTTCCCTTAGCAGGTATGGCATTACTTACATCCATAACTAGGCTATCCCAACTATCAAGTAAGGAACACAAAATCAATAAAGCCTTAACTTCATCTTCAAATTTAATACCAATAGAAGTTAGCATACTCATAACCATATTACAATCATTCAAATGATCAACTACAGAACCATTTTTAGACATTTTCATATTAAATAACCTTTTCATCAAAAATATTTTATTAGAGGCAAAGGGTTTTTCATATAACTCCCCTAATTTTTTCATCAGACCAAATGTGGTTGTCTCCTCTGATATATTGAAGGCAACTGAAGATGCAAGGCATAATCGTATGGCTTCCAGTGCTTTCCTATAGAGAAAATTCTAATTTGCTTGATTCATACCTAAAGGTTGGCCTATTTTCCTCATCAAAGGGAGATGAAGATCCTTTTGAAATAAGTAATCCTCCATTTCCATCTTTCACAATCTTAAATTTTTTCCATTGAATTTTTCAACTCTAGATCTACCATTATTTACTATAGCTCCCACTCAATCTAATATCTTTCCATGTGATTCACCACTTTAGCAAAACCACTAAAGCTATCTCTAATACCAGTAGTTAGGAATAAGAGATTAATTATGCAATAAAATATAACATGGAATTCATTCCTCAAAATCACAGTAGTAGAGACATATGAAAGAAAATTTAAATCTAAGCTAATACACACATAACATTGATATAACGTGGTTCACCCAATGTGGGATACGTCCATCAAGAAGCTCTCAATAATAATATAAACACTATTAAAACATAATTCTAAAAAAGAACCTCTTACAGAGATAACTTTCTCCTATAGACACCTAAATCTGACCACTAATGACCTCCAACCAGGGTTTTGACCAATTTCCACCTAAAGTGCATAATTTGGCTTAAAAACACTAAATCACATTAAAAGATTTAAACCTGACATATTCAAGTGCTAATTTTGGCTAAGCATCATTAAATGGAGTAATATAATTTATGGGCTAGCTAACTTTAATCAGATCATTTTGAGTCAAAATGGTAATTTTGTATCTAGGTGCTCTGGATTGCTATTTCCTATCAAATCTCTTACACAAGATGCATGTCTTTGTTATTTTGTGTTGGTAACATCCTAAATGGAATAATGGATCTAATGCATCTAACATTGACTTCCAATTCTAATCTAGTCAAATTTTGGACTAATAACAAGGCATTCTGATCAATTTGAGTAATTTGTGCACAAAGTGCTTAATCATACTTAAGAGCTAGTTAAACCAAATTAGAGCCTAATTAAGAATTCCATGAAATTTTTTTGAGTACTTATTTTTAGAAATGAATATTGAATATCTACATCATCAAGTGACATCATTTCTTGGGAAGACATCCCTAAGCTATAAATGCCACAAATATCAAGATTCATGCCTTATCAAAGACCTCCATGCCTCTTAATTGCTCCTCTATCTCAAATATTGATGAGCCTATTTATCAATTTTAATTACATAATTTGATTAATCCTTAGCCACACATCTCAATCCTAAGATAGATAATTCAAGTTAATTCTAGCCATTTGCAAAAATCTATAAATAAGAGGCTTTGCCTATTGAATTTTAAGCTATTTTTGGTGCAAAGTTATTATGCTCAAGTACCTTCAAAAGTCTTGATAATGCAAATTTATAATGCACAAATGATTTCAAAAGCTATTTCATTTAGTGTTACCATACCAAATTGATTCCAACCCAAGCCAAGCCAAGCCAAAGCCACAAGGTGCCAAGGAGAAGAGGAGATAGCCAAGTCTCCTTGATGAAGACTTTATAAGCACAAGCTGAGCAAGCCACTACAACAAGCATTTTGGAGCATCCAAAGAATGTAACAGAAGTTTTATTTTGTATTTTAGTTTTTTATTTTATTCATGTTTGTTAACTAAGCTCTCCCTAGTAACTAGGCATGAAGGTGTTAGTTTAGTGTGTTTTTGTCAATTTGCTTTGTTCATTTTATCACTAACACAATACTAATTTCTCTTCTAAGTCAAATTCATAGCTCACATAATGGAACGTCTAGTGGGACACAATGCATCCCACACATGAAGAAGATCATTATGCAACTTTAAAATCTTCATTTGGATCATTAAAACTTTTTTCAATTTGATTTTCTAACTTTGTTTTGCCATTTTTCTTTATCACAGATTTACACAATAATTGTCATCAGTTGAGTAAACCACCAACAATTATTTTCAACCGTCGTTGGTTAGCATTAGTAAAACCAACATCGATCTACATAACCATCACCAATTAGTAAAACCATCATCAGTCTACATAAACATCACTATCATCGGTTAGTATAATCAATGATGGTCATTATGTTTTTTTTACACAAACCCAAGAGCTCATTTTTATAAGTTGGTTGTTTCATCTTCAAAAGTGCTTCTAAGCTAAACATATTACTAACATTTTTTTTTAGGTTTTACTTAAGAAATCATCAAAGCATGCTTAAATAGACCCCTTTAAACTTCTTTTAGGGTGTTTTAAAATGAATCAAACTTTTGATTTTGGTGCTTAAAGGAAAATCATTTAGGGTGTTATTGCTTAAATCTTGTAGTTAGCTTTCAAAGTTACAAATTAAGACCAAGGGGTCAAAATAACACCAGTTAATTTTTTTAAATTGGTGCTTAAAATTGAACACACTTGTCATTTTTATCTTCAATAATTGTTTGATATAATTTTGTTTAGTGAATAGAGGGGTGTTGTGTGTATGCTCTTCCATTTGTCCCCTTTAGGGAACCCTTGGAATCAAAAGCATGATTCTTATTATAAAAATTATAGTATAAGGTTTAAAAAGAATGTCATCTAAAGCACTCCCCAAAAACTTGTCATAGTTTGGGTGACCTTGAAAATGACCCTAAAGTCTTTCTTTTTATGTCTTTTATTTCATTGCATTTTGGCTTACGAGGGAGATGTCATTACCTCTTACAAGTTCTTTATGAAATATTTTACCTAGGGTTTCATCTCATTCTATTGAATTCACTTACTCCTTTTGAGTTGTACATGAGATGTATCTGCATTTGGATATCACACTACACTAAGCGAACAATAGGATGTAGTGGTTGTAAAAAGGACTAGACCTTTTTACAACTAGTCAATGCCATGATCACTCAATTTTTGTGCTTATCTTTTGCATCATTTGATGTGAAAGTCATTATTCAATTGATTCCCTCAGAAATGTTTGAAAGATTTATAGTTTAATCAATCCCACATTTTCATACCCTTGCTAGGATTTGGACGATTATACTTAGTGTATTTTGATCATTTTTGTGTGGTATGTTTTGAAACTAAAATTTGTTTGTTTGTTCATAAGCCATGTCAAAACAATGTATTTGAGTTGAGGACGGTAGTTTTATGTTGGCCAAATCATGTCAAAACATTTTGAGCCTTTTGAGTTTTTGAAACATAACATAGATCACATCATTCGAGCATGCTTATGCCATTAGGCTAATCTATTTATTTCAAGACTAGTTTACCTTGTATCAGAAATCATTTTTTCAAACCATGTCATGTATATCATTTGGACCTTTGTCTTTTGTTGTCATGCTGTCCAATCTTATCTAGCTTGTTTGGTAAAATCCTAGTTTTCAATGTTGAGTTTTTAATTAACCTTGTTAAGTTTGGATTCAAACATTGATTGATTTTTGTTTAGGCCTTAATTCATGGGGATGATACACAGATCTTTCTCTTTTGGGCTGCATAACTTCTGTACCTATCCTTATCATTATTTGGGAAAACATAGTCTTTATTCAAAGATCTTTTTGTCTTATGCCTTATGTCAACTGATCATGTTTATGTTTGATTTTATGTGCTGGGTTTATGTCAAAGTTATTTTCAAACTTGTTAAATTAAATCAAATCACATCACCCTTTGTTTCAAGTCTAGATTTTGATGCCATTTGGCCAAAAGTCCTAGCATATGCCTATTTGTTTGAGCCTAGCTTTTGACTCTGTGTTTGGATAAAAGACCTAGCAACTCTTTTCCCCTTTCCTAGTTTAGACCTTATTTGAAACAATTTGACTTGGACCTTTGACATGCCAATTTTTATTCAGATGCTTGACCTTTTATACGTATAACATTTGAAATTAGACATTTGATGTTGGACTATTTTATGCCAAGTCTTATCACAAACCATTTTGGAGATACAACTCTACTTTCAGACCATATTGGAGATACAACTTCACCCCTTTGACAAAGTTAGACCAAGTTTGAACCATTTGTCCTTTGGATAGTTTTTCAAAGTTTGTAGAACTCTAAGATTTTTTTTTTGGAGATTTCATCTTTTACATGGATATGTCTAGGTACACTTATGGTGGAGTCACATACAATCCAACTTATGATAGAATGGCCACACAAAATCCCACTAGGAACCCCTATTTATAAAGATTTTCTAAGGAGTTTTAGTATTCTTCCTACAATACTCCATATGGGGAACATAGTCAAAAGCCAAAAAATACAAATTGAAACCTTGATTAGCATGAAGAGGCATGTGAGGAGGAATTTGAAGACCCAACTATAGATAATAATATTTGGGATATGAATCCATACCCTCTTTATGATAATCATTAAATGAAACATAGTCAAGAACTAGCTTATGAGCTAACTTACGACTATGATGATATGATTTATGAGGAAGACTTGTATGCTTTGGCTTATGCAAGTAATCAAGTTCCATGACATCCTTTTGATATTTGATCATTGACTACCCCTAACCCTCCTTTGGATTATATGAGCTATCAAGCTCTGCAATATCCAAGGAATATCATTACCATTCCTAGACCTAGTCCTTTGGCTTATGTGGGCAACCAGGCTCCACAACACCCCTTCATCATTCCAAGACCTAGTATTTTGGCTTATGTGGTAAATAAAACCCCACAATGCCCTATAATTACCATTTTAGGACTTCATCCTTTGGCTCATGTGAGCAATCATGCTCCCCAAGGCCCTACCATTATCTAACTATAAGTCATTCCTCATCTAGTACCAATCCCAACCAACTCAACTAATCCAATCATTCAAAGACCAAGCTATGTTCAAAACTAGTATTTTCCAACTCATTGGAAACCAAGACCAAGAGAAACAACTAATCTGAGATGTTTCTATTGAATCAACCACTTGTGATAATTCAACCTATGATACATCACCTTTTGATCCTATACTAGTTGTTGAGAAGTCTCACATTGATGAGCTAGTCTTTGTTGAGTCACTTCTTAATGATTATAATTTCCTTTGGGAAAATCATTACCTTGACCATGTGCTTGTTTTTCAAGAGCCTCCTATTGACAAGCCAGTCTAAGAGGAGTTGTCTCTTGACCTTTTTCCCATCCTAAGGGAGTCCCACTCTGACAAACTAGTTTTTTTTAGCCTATTATGTCATCACAGGCCATTACTTATCCAATACCACATATTCAACAAGAAATCATTGTCATAGAGTAACCATCAGATGAACAATTAGAGTTAGAGTCAAGTTTTATTCTTAAACCGATATCAGATTTAGCATTAGAATCAGAATCAACATCAATCTCAACATTGAATTCAGAGTCCCTTGAGTTAGAATAAGATTCAGAAGAAGAATATGTTCATGGATATTACAACATTGGTTACGCGTACCTTATAGATCAATTTGAATACATTTGTGATCCTTTTCCAGTTTTTTAGGATGAATACTTTAGATTTGACACAAGTTATCCTAGTGTCTTCTATGAGGATTGTGCAGCCTCTCCCCATTACATTACCATTCCACAAGCCATTACCATTAACCAATATAGCCATATTATTAACATTATATCTCTTATAAGTTTCAATTGAGATTGAGAAAATCACACTTTGTTGAACTACATCTATGGTGACATAGCAGTTGAAGAAGAGCATGGAAGTAAAAAACACATTCATGTAGCAGAAGAACACTCTCCTAGTAAAACTTTTTTAGAGGCGCTAGGGGACAATAATATTCAAAACTCAACATCTTCTAGTGAAACTTTTTTGAAAGCACTAGAATATAATCAAATTTAAAAGTCAACATTCCTTAGTGAAACCTTATTGAAGGCACTACAGGACAATTAAGATAACTTCATTGGTAAAAAAACTTATTAAAGCACTAATAGCTGAGCACAAAAGTTCTTCACTACTTGATGAAGAGAAAATCAAAGATCAAATACAAATAGCTTCTTATCTACAACCTAATCAAATGGTAGCTACTCTCAGGCCTAAATAATAGAAAAATATGATGGTCCTATTGAGAGAACAAGTCTTCAGCCCCACCACAACCAAAGTTATGTTGAATTTGGCATCAGTAACATTACATGTGACTAAACATTTTGATCTTCATTTATTTCCCAACTATTCCACATTCCATTATCATCTACCATTCTATTTCACAAACAAACCTACCATCCATTATTTGTCCCTATTTACCATCCATGGTCACACTTTCCTTTATAGAGGCTACAAAGATACCTTGTCTCAACATTTGAAGGAATCAAAATCAACTACCAATGAAGATCATAACAACATTCTCAGAATCACATTTTGTAGGTAGTCCTTGATGGATCAATTATTCAGATGAGGTGTGGGATAAAAATTAACACGAGAGAGTATTTTATTTGTATCATTTGTTGATTAATATGTGCATCTCCATCTCAATAGGAAAAATAGAATCATATGTCATTTACCACACCTAGGCCAAAAACATGTACCATACCATTTCACATTGCCATGCCATTGTCATTATTACATATACATTTTCTATTATCACATATTTTTTCTATTCACCCTATCAATTGGGGGAAACCCTCTTACCTTTTTACCCAATTTATCAAACCATCATTATCTTAAGCAATACTATACGATCCTACCATTCCATTCCTATCTAGACCAAACCCTATTTTTAGTCATCCTACCCAATCTTGTTTTGATATTGGTTCGTTTGGTTCTTCCCACACTTTTTACGAGGATATTCTAATCAAGTTTTAATAAACCATCAAATCCATGTTTAAATGATAGTCTATGAAAGTAGTGTGACAACTAATCTGGAAAGATATCTTTCATCCTATATCAAGTTTGTTTATGTGAGCCTGATTATAACCACCTATGGGAAAATTAGTGTCTCACTAGTCTTGCAACTAATTATAACTGCCTATGGGAAAATTAGTATCATTGACCTATGCCATTATATCCTAGTTATAACTACCTATGGGCAAACTAGGGGCATTACTTGTTTACCATGCATTGTTGCATCACCTTGCCATTATTTTTTTCATTTGACTAGCCATTTGCCATATTTAAGAACTTGTTGGGACCTAATTGGTTTTTTCTTGCCTTTTGTGTGGATGGAATTACTATGACTTGAGGTCATTTTAGGACTATGTGGGTCATGCTCAATTCATGTTGAGGTCACCTCAGTCCCCATTTCCATATGCTCTCATTATTTTATGAGCAAATCTAAGCCAAATGCTCTTGCCATTTTGCAAGCAGGTATCTTTTCATTCTCTAATGAGTTAAGATACCTCAAAATGCCAAAAACATTCATAATATTTCAAAATCTAAAAACATTTGTCCTATTTAAGCCTAGTCAGTTATCCTCGATCTACCTTACTAAGCATGGTCATTATTAGGATGCTTTCTTTTACTTTTGTTTTCAGGCTTTTTATTCATTTATTTTATTTCAAGTTTTTTCTTTGTTTGTTTGCTTGCCTATTTGTTTGCTTTCAGCTCTATTGCCTTGACTCAGTATATATATGTTCATTGGGTGATTCCTTGCACACATTATTCTTGAGTTCATCTATATTCATATATCAACATTGTCATCATGGTTTTTATCATTGGTGCATTATTTTCAATTGTTTATTAGATTGAGAGTCAATCCATATGCATATTTTAGTCAAGTCTTCATGGTGTTCTATCATGATGCCTACCATCACGTGCTATAGTAAAATTTAGATTCAAGAAATTCAATAATCAATGGAACCATAGAAGTTTCTCCTTGGCACCTTGAAAAATCCTTCCATCCCACCCTTGATCAAATTAACCCATTAGCCATTCTAGTTGTATCATTACTAATAAGGATGAACATCTCCTTGTTGGCAAGTATAACTAAATCATTCATACTGATCAATCTTATTCTTCTATTAATCTCTTTCATCACTTTGCACCGACTCATCTTTAATCTATATTTTAGGTTATATCCTTGACTTATGCTTGCTAATCAGCCCTAACTGGGGCATAATCATCTTTATCCAATTTAGGTCCTCTTAATGATTATAACCACCTATGGGCAAATCATTATTTTGACTTTTATTCTTGATTATAACCACCTTTAGACAAATCAATAATATTTTTGAAATAAATGCATACAATCATTTTTTTATTTGGATGAATCTAAACTACAGGTTAATCCCACCTTTCTTCTTGTTTATTTTTGAGGGACTACCCATCAACAAATGTGATGACCACTCCATTGATGACGCATCATCATAAGCTTCCCAAAACCATTTGGAGCTTTTTCTTCAACCATCATCATATTTTTGGCACATAGGCCATCTCTCATTATTTGAGAATACATTGCTATGCTTATAGATTGCAATGCCTTCCCAAATAAGGGAAAATGGTAGACACCTAAATTTGGCCACCAATGACCTCCAACTAGGCTTTTAACCAATTTCCACCTAAAGTGCACAATTTAGCCTAAAAACACTAAATCATATTAAAAGATTTGAACCTAACATATTTAAGTGCTAATTTTGGCTAGGGTATCATTAAATGGGGCAATGCAATTTATGGGATAACTAACTTTGATCAGATTATTTTGAGTCAAAATGCCAATTTTACACCTGGGTGCTCTAGATTGTTATTCCTTATCAAATCTCTTGCATGAGATGCGTGTCTTTGTTATTTTGTGTTGGTAACATCCTAAATGGGATAATAGATCCAACACATCTGGTATTGAATTCTAATTTTAATGCAGTCAAATTTTGGACTAATAACAAGGCATTCTGATCAATTTTAGTAATTTGTACATAAAGTGCTTAATCATGCTTAAGAGCTAGTTAAACCAAATTAGAGCCTAATTAAGAATTTCATGGAAACTTGTTGAATACTTATTTTTAGAAATGAATATTGAATATTTGCATCATCAAATGACATCATTTCTTAGGAAGACATCCCTATGCCATAAATGCCATAAATATCAAGATTCATGCCTCATCAAAGCCCTCTATGTCTCTTAATTGCTCCTCTATCCCAAATATTGATGAGCCTATTTATCAATTTTAATTACATAATTGGATTAATCTTTAGCCACACATCTCAATCTTGAGATGGATGGTTCAAGTTAATTCTATCCATTTTCAAATACTATAAATAGGAGGCCTTGCCTATTAAATTTTAAGCTATTTTTAGTGCAAAGTTATTATGATCAAATACCTTCAAAAGTCTTGATAATGTAAATTTATAATGCACAAATGATTCTCAAAGTTATTACAATTAGTGTTACCATGCCAAATTGATTCTAAGCCAAGCCAAGCCAAAGCCACAAGGTGCCAAAGAGAAATAGAGATAACCAAGTCTCCTTTGATGAATACTTCATGAGCACAATCTGAGCAAGCTACTACAACAAGCATTTTTGAGCATCCAAGGTAAAAGAAGGTTTCTTTTGCATTTTAGTTTTGTGTTTTATTCATGTTTGTTAACTAAGCTCTCCCTAGTAACTAGGTATGAAGGTGTTAGTTTAGTGTGTTTTTGTCAATTTACTTTGTTCATTTTGTCACTAACATAATACTAATATCTTCTTCTTAGTCAAATTCCTAGTTCACATGCCAAATTTATGATGTCAAAATATTGAGCCAAGCCAAGCCAAGCCAAAGCCATAAGGTGCCAAGGAGAAGAGGAGATAGCCAAGCCTCCTTTGATGAAGAATTCATGGGCACAAGCTGAGAAAGCCACCAAAAAAATAATTTTTAGCATCCAAATAAGGTGAAGGATTCTTATTTTTCTTTACTTTTTAGTTGTCTTTGTCATTTTTTTTTGTTATTAAGCTCACCCTAGTAACTAGACATGAAGGTGTTAGTTTAGTGTGTTGTTTGTCAATTTTATTTGTTCATTTTGTCACTAACACAATACTAATATCCTCTTCTTATTAAAAATATTAGTTCACATCTCCAACCTTAATTCACACCAAAATTTTCAAGATGTTAAGCCACACCTCAAACCCAATCATACTAATCGAAGAGAGAATTACATAGCTTAAAATGAGATGAAAAATGCAATGAATAATGTGTTACCCCTCACCCCTATTTAAAATTTTAAAAATCCCTTGAAAAATGCACCATAACCATAGAGATAACCATATCCCCACAAAATAATACAAAAAATATGGGAGGTTTCAACCACATAGTCCCCCAATTCTCTCAACACCTTTAAATCATACCCACTTCCCAAAAACACGCCACAAATAGGGGAAGTGGCTAAAATTCATTACAAAATTATAAAAGGTAAACATTTCATGTTAAAAATGTCTTGGTAACTTTATTTTTATCTTAGGGTGGAAATGGACTCCATATTCAACAAGTTGGAGCTCAAGAAGTTGCTTATTCAATGCCAAAAAGTTGCATTTTTGGACCCGTCACTACAACTTATCCAATAGATTTATATATAAGGCTATATATAAGTGATATAATATAATATTATAGGTATTAAATATATAGGGTAATGATCTGAAAGTTCACATAAATGACTTACATATTTTGTTTTATGCATATTTGAACTTAGGCTTAAAAACTGCATTTTTCTTGTAATGGGAAGGGCGTTCTTGAGGCCAGAATGGGTGGTGGGTTTGCCAATCAATCCTGATGGGAGGCCAATAACCTAGTATTATATGTTATCCACCCCATCTATATGTGTTGGAAGTGTCATTTTTTATCAAGAAGTATCAGAACTAGATTTCTACAACCATAACTTAAACTTGGACAACATTTATTGTCAGTGTTTTTGTACTCTTGAATGGCAATGAAAATGCACTTCTCAGTGGATTTGAAAATTGTGGTGGTTTGATAATGTGTAATTTTAATATAAAGATGTGATATAATTGATATATTCTCAATTAGAGGTCCCGAAAGTAGAAATGGTAGTTGGAGCTCATGAAGTTGCCTATTCAATGCTAAAAAAATGCATTTTTAGACCCATTATTGTAACTTATCCAATGGATTTCTCTATAAGATTACACCTGAGTGATCTAGGGTATGATTATATGGATTAAATATTTATGGGAGGGATCTGATGGTTTACAAAAATGACTTAAATGTTTCATTTTATGTATGTTTGAACTTAAGTTAAAAAATTGCATTTTTCTTGTATTCAGAAGGGCATTCATGAGGCCAAAATGGATGGTGGGTTTATCAATCGGCCATGATGTGAGGCAAAAAACCTAGTATTATATGTTATCTACCCCCCTAAACATGTTTTTAGTTTCATTTTTTGGTCAGGAAGCATTGTAACTAGAGTTCTACAACCACAACTTAAACTTTGACAATATTTGTTGTCAGTGTATCGACACTCCTGAATGCTAGTGAAAATTCACTTCCAAGTGTATTTGAACATTTTGGTATTGTCATAATGTATAATTTTACTCTATATACATTATCAAAGTGGTATATTATCAAGTGGAGGCCCCATAGATAGAAATGGCAGTTGGAGCTCAAGAAGTTGCATATTTAATGCCAAAAAGTTGTATTTTGAGACCTGTCACTACAACTTATCTAATGAATTAATATAGAGTATTACACCTAAGTTATCTAGGGTGATATTAAATGGATTAAATAATAATGGGATGGATTTTATGGTTCATGAAAATGAAATATAGGTTTTGTTTTATGCATTTTTGAACTTAGGCTAAAAATTTACATTTTTATTGTATTGGGAAGGGCGTTCTTAAGCCTAGAATGGGTGGTGGGTTTGTCAATCAGGCATAATGGGAGGATAATAACCTATTATTATATATTATCCACCCCCAAAATGTGTTTATACTATCATTTTTTGGTTAGGAAGCATCAGAACTAGATTTCTACAACCACAACTTAAACTTTGACAACATTTGTTGTCAGTGTTTCCACGCTCCTGAATGGTACTAGAAATTCACTTCCTAGTATATTTGAAAATCATGGCAGTGTGATAACATGTAAATTTTATATTTATATGTGATAAAAGTGATATATTCTCAAGTGGAGGTCCCAGAGGTAGAAATGGCAGTTAGAGCTCAAAAAATTGCCTATTCAATGCCAAAAAGTTGCATTTTTAGACCCATCACTGGAACTTATCCAAAATATTTATATAGAAGGTTCCACTTGAGTTTTCAAAGGCATGATTAGAATGATTAAATAGGAAAGGTATATATCTGATGGTTTATTAAAATTAATTCCAGGTTTCACTTTACATGTGTTTGAAGTTAGGCTAAAAATTGCATTTTTCTTGTATTGGGAAGGGAATTCTTGAGGTTGGAATGGGTGGTGGGTTTGTCAATCATCTTGATGGGAGGATAATAACCTAGTCATAAATATTATATTCCTTATAAAATGTGTTGGCAGTGTCATTTTTTTATCAATAAGTATCGAAACTAGAGTTTTATAATCACAACTTAAACTTTGACAATATTTGTTGTCAGTGTTTCTGCACTCCTCTCTCCATTTTCTCACCCAATTTTGCATGAAAGTGTATTTTAAGTGTTAAATATGATTTTGAGGATATAATAGGTTTGTGATATTTTAAAATAATAATTTTAGGAGCCCCAACACTCTTAAAGGATAGGCCTAGAAATCAATAGAATGTTAGAAGTGAGGTATTGAAGGTGTTGAATGAGTGAGGTGTTGAAGGGTCAGAAACTACTCTAAAAAATGTGCATTAGGCATATTAGGCCAAAAATACATTGAAGGGTAAAATTTAAATAAATTTTAAATGAGTTTGGATGCCTTTTAAAGTAGATTGAGTGGGTTGAATGAAGGTTGTATAGGTGGATATAAGAGATAGAGGAAGTGTTCTTGAAAGTATTAAATAAGAGGAAGACATTTAGGCATTCCCAAGCCTAAGGAATTTATAGTGAGAGAGTGTGAAGAGTGAATAAAAAAATAGGTAGGTTTTAGGATAGTAAAGGTGATGTAGGAGCATCACCAAATACATGTAGAATCTATGTTGACAATCATCTTAGCTAAACTCTCAGCCTCTAGAAATTTTGAGTAAATCTAAAGTAAGGGTTTCATGAGTAAAACACCTCAAAAACTCAAATGATTGAACAATAAGGTCCAGAAATTTGTGATAATTTGGGTAATGTATCTTATAACTTATTTCAAGTTTCATGGAGTTGATAAGAGGCTTGAAATTATAGGTACAAAGGACTATTTTTATGTACACCTAAAGAAGACCATTTTTGAGAAAGTTATGCATAAGGTAAGATAAGTTTTTGGTTGATTTGAGTTTTATAAAATTGGGTAATGGTATAACATGTTATAATTTATAAAATACTACTATAAATATAATTTTTAAGAGCTATAATCTCTATTTTGAAAAATTGACCTATTGGAGCAACAACTAGGTCTAGAGACCTAAAAACTTAAAAAGATAGAATTTGAGAGTTAAAGACCAATCTATTAGAGACCTATAGTTGGTTTATTTATTGTAAGTTTTGAAATCAACATAAATCCTTGAGTTTTCCTAAGATCTATGCAAAGTGTCATAAATAAAAATTGTTCAAAGGAAGGAGAGTAGATCTAAGAGATTGGTGACTAGTTAAGAGTAGACCTAATGAGTTAGTTTAAAAGAAGATTATTTTAGAGTGGATTTTGAATCAAGTTGAGAAAAAGAGTGGATAAGTGAGGTTTAAATTCTTCATTATCTTAGAGCATATGAATAGGACTTTCATAGCCTTCTTAAACATATAAGAGCAAATTATGCATTAGATGGTATTAGGGTATGATAAAGGGTTTGTGCCAAAGATGGATCATTGTCTCATGAGTGAATATTCTATTTCAAGTCAATAAGGTTACCTTTTATCAGATAAATACATTATAGTCAAGGTCAGGTAGAATTTCATCTTGAAATTTTCTCAAAGATAAAGCTGCAAAGAGGAAGAAGTAGATCATGTACATGGTCACCAAAAGGAGTTAAGTGAAGAAGAGGTATTGATATAGATTAATCAAGAGGTAAGGGAAAATATAAATTAAAAATAATCATAGAAGGCATACAATTAGTAGGCCTAGTTTCAATAAAATCTAGTCAAAAAGTCATTAGAGCCAAGTAAAGGTGAAAGATCAAGTAACTTGCAGGTATAGGTATCCGAGTGAGAAATTTTCAAGGATTTATGAATGATTTTATGTCTCTACATTATACAAGCATGAACATGATTGGGTATGGGCCTTAAGTGAAATCAAATTGTGCTAATGATCAATTGAAAAGTTATAAATGGGTGATGACAAATGCAAAATAGATAAGAGTGCCATTAGTCATTTCCACTACACACAATCAAAAAAAAACTTTAATTTTAAAAAATATGGGAGATCAGAGATTTATAGCATTGAAAATAACAAATTTTTAATCCTCATTTGTGTATAACATTAAATACAAGATCCAATAGATAATAGTTTGGAAGATAAAAACAACACTATACAATAAAATTTTAAATTAAAACTGAATATAAATTAGATAGATTAACATAATTTAGATGAAAAATCTTAAAAAATCATATAGGCACATGTACAATGTCAATAGTGCATAGATTGCCATGATAGGCATACAAAAAATTACAACATTTACCAACATAGTATCTAATGTTAGGTGAATGTCATATTTGCATATACAATGCAAAAAATGCATACATTTCCATATAGGAATATAAAAAATCACATCTCATGTAAGACATCATAATCATCAAATAACCTCCCTCTCTTTGCCTTCCTCAAATAAGACTCTCCCTCGGATACCCTTTTGGTAGATGGAAATCCCTCTAATGCCTTGCATTATGCTCATAACTCATTTGTAGTTGAAACTATTCAAATATAAGTACTATTAAAAAATTAACATAAAATATATTCAACCGATTGTTAAGAAATTAATTTTAAAATAGAATAAAAAATCATTTAAACATGTACTTATTGTAAGTTCACGGTCCTGCTCAATATATTTTTAACACCCAAATGAATCAGTGGAAGGGTCAATTATTCAAATAGGCATTTTAAATAGGGAAGAAACATGAGAAGTTTCCCTACTAATCATTTGATTGAAACTATCAGATGTCATGGGATAACTTTGCACCTATGCAGATGACATTGCAGTAGTAATGCCTATGTCTATCTTAGCTCGCAGTGATGGAGGAGTGTCTAATTGAGCCATCAATTGAATGTCAATAAGATCTTACTTTTATATAAAGTATCAAACATATATTTGGCAATTTTTTCTCCTTTATTAAACCAAGAGTGTATTTAATAGTATTGTACTTGAATTTTGAGATGCTTGATAGATATATTTAACTTAAAATTACAAGGTAAATATACATATACTAAATGTATATAGAGAATATATTAACTCATGATTTTACCTATGTATAAGTAAAAGGTGTCATCCTAATAGAGACATATGTAGTAGTGGATGGGTCAGTATCTCAATCCAAAAATGTGAACAATGGATGCATCAAATCAAATGCTACAAATGTCAATTATGATGATGAAGGCATCGTCACCTCCTAGGACATAAAAAATGACATATATATTATTCAATTTATATGTAAATTAATTGTTATCTAAATTAAATTTTCAAATATAACTTAAATTTAACATGACATTTATATAAAATATACCTGCATCTGTGTAGTGGATGATGTCTGCACACCAAATGTGTGTGATAAAAACTCATCAATCATAAGTATATTATCCAATCCCTCTAAACCACTAATGTCATCATCATCTTAAGGTCCAGTACATATAGCTCCATGAGATATAAAAGGGTGTGGATAGGTATGCACACTAGTTGGCATATCTCTAACATCGATCTATGAGAGCCTACTCGTATGTTGAATGAGTGTATTAGTGAGAAAACTAAGTGCATGCATAGTGTTGATCTCCACAACTTACTGAACTATAGAGGGGATCTTGGGTTTAAGTGGCTTTTGGGTATGGATCCTTTTAGGCCAATTAGGTGAATGATGCACACTTGGTCATTCCTATGCAAAGCCTTTCCCTTGGTCCTAAAACTCACTATAATCAAAATAGTTCAGAATCTCATTGAAAGGACTATTTCAGCTAATCTAGACTTATGTCTCTAAATTGGATGGGAGATAATATTTTAAAATGAATAGTTTTGGGGTGATGTGCACTCACACATAGAGAGTATGGTAACAATTTATATCTATTACCCATTTATTATATTGGAGAGAATTTAAAATTATAAAATTTTGAATAATGTAGGCATATTATTGATATTTATTTTTTAGTTGGACTATAGATAAGTCCAAATTATTTGAAATAGTCCATTTGAGGAAAAACTCATGGTAAAGTTACCTCAAAAAATACAATAGGAACTCATGGTTGTTACATAGTGGATAATCAAACAGCATCCACCATTGATCTTATAAATTGACTGTGATTAAATTATGTTGGCAACGATGGATTGGAAAATGTTTAGTAGTTATTGGAAATGGTGCATTGGTAGTTGGTTTAATAAATAAGCTACAAATGGAGGATTTTGATATGTTTTTTTATTAACCTCATGTGCTAATAATTTATCAGCATAATAATCACTACAACTATCTTGGTATGAAACCTATATGTGAATTTGACTCATTATAGAGTCAATTTGACCTAATAACATCTCTAGGGACTTGGTTAGATAGATGTGATGGGTGTTGGTGGAAGTGGGATCCCTCATTCTCCCAATTAATTCTTCAATTTTAATTTTAATTTCCATAATATGGTGAACTATACTCTCTTGACTACCTGAGGGATTTTGTGGAACTATAGGAGGGTTGGGAGGAGGGTTAGGTGGAGGGTTAGGAGGAGGGTTACGCTGAGGAAAAAGAGGGTTAGGTAGAGGTTTAGGAGGAGGAACAAGAGGTTTGGGTAGAGGGTTAAGAGGGTTAGGAAGAGGAACAGGAGGGTAAGTAGGATGGGATGTTCAAAATAGATAAATTACTAATTAAATAATGAAAATAATAACAATTTACTAAAATTTAGGGTTAATAAGTGTAGATTTTTAGCACTTATCTCTACATGGCAACATCATCAATTAGCAGCTTCTTGGGATCAATTGCAATAAGGTTTAGCCTCACTAAGGTTAAACATAATCATAGAGTGGAGGAGAGTGAGGGGAAAGAAAGAACACTCAAATGAAAAATGAGAAAATTTTGCATTTGGGTTTGGTTTTTTTAGTGACACAGGGAACATGATCGTGTTATTACTATAATCACATTATTTGTTTTAATTAACATGATCACGTTATTATTTTAAATAATGTCATCATGTTATGGCTCAGTAATTACTAAGCCATAATTTAAATAATGGGATCATGTTTTTTTAGTAATGTGATTGTGTTATGGGAAATGTCCATAGAATTATCCCCCAACTCTGTGCACATACCATTTGGTAAAGATGGAAAGAATTAGCTGATCATTGTTTTTGTCAAAGTTGCATAGTGTTAAATGTAACCCAAGTGAATTGAATTTAATAAAAAAGTCTTATATAGTGTCAAATTTGTCTAGACTCAAGCTAATGAGTTAATTATCCAACTCATGATCCTTCATTATGTGATGCTTCCCAAATATTTTTTCCAATGTGGTCCAAACATCATTAGGCTAAGTTATAGATTCAATATGAAAAAGCAAGTTGAGAGACATAGCCAAGAATAATAGATTGTAGTATTCATCATTTCTGTTAAACCACTTCACCTTATTTGTGTCAACTTTTGGTTATTTTTCTGTACCCATCATGATTTAGTGTAAACCTTTGCTCCTCAAGAGCATTTCAACTTTGATTTTCCACTTATAATAGTTGAATGGTGTAAGAAGTAGAACTTGATTATGATCCATGGTGCAAAAAAGAAGTATGTGTTGAGCTAATTAGTGCTAAAAAGATAAAGATATGTAACTCCCCTAAATATATAGAGGTTTAATTTTATAAGACATGATAATATCACTAATGTGTATAGATCAATAATTTTCACATTTTTAAAAAAAATTGTGCTTAAAAAGGAGTTATCAAATGAAAGTTATGGACTTTTGATGATCTTGCTCACAAAATAAATCTCCACTTTTCATAAATTTTTGGGTGTTCAAAAAATTGAATCAAATTTTTAGGGTAAAGTTAAGCCCCTATAGGTTAGTTATGACCAAGATGTAAACTTCCATATGACCAAAAGGCTGAGGTGTAGAATGAGTGCTCCTCCCTTTGATGATGTCACCTTTGAGGTGTTTTAAATTTTATGTCCTTGTAACTGTTGCATCAGAATTAGGAAGTCAAAATGCCCTAAGGTAACCCTTTTTTAGTAGTCAATATTTTATGTCAGACTCACAATCCCCTTCATCAATCATCAAAGTTAGGCATTAGAGATGAAATCCCTTTATGCAATCATTAGAATTAAAGGGTGTTAAAGCATTTGAAAGTTTTGGCATTAGGGTTAATGATTGATAGAGGTCTAAATTTTTGGCATAAGGTTTTACCATTATTAGAGAAATCCAAAGTTCTAGCATCAGGTTTTATGATTTCTAGAGTAGTCTAAATATTTGGTTGTAATAGAATGACCCAAAACTCTAACACATAGATATTAGAGGCATTAAAGGTAGGTGATAAGATTGAAGTCATCATATATGTGGGAGATGTTGGTAGTGTCATTATGATCTAACCAAGAGGACCTCATATAGATTTTAGGGTTAGCAGAACTTCTAATAGTATGCACACAGGTACAAAAACTCCACCTACTATGAAATCACTAGATTTGATATAGCTCTACAAAAATAATAAAAGACCCACTATATTTCTCCAAAAACATAGAAAAACTAAAAAAAATCCCTTGAGGACCCAATTAACATAGATTTGCATGAGATCCATGAAAACGTGTTAAAAGCCTCTAAAATGGTCAAAATTCGCTGTCATGAAACTAGGTCATATTTATAGTTGATCCTAATGTTTTGACACCTTATAAATCTAATGATGCAAGTTATTTTAATAAAAATATACTATATGATAAATGACCAGTAAGAGACACCTTTTCCTTGTTCTTTTTTTGAATCTTGATCAGTAGGGGACCCCAGAAGAAGATCAAAATATGAGAATAGGTTAATCTTCAATGTCCTAAGTTAAATAATGGTAAATATGTGACATGAAATATAAAATTAAATACTTAAAAAAATGAATTTTTTCACTCATTTACTAGAAATCAAGATTTGATACCATGTCAAATTAGGCCGCAATCGAGGTCTGAATAAATATGAAGCACAAATCTCTATAAAATACAAAATAAAATTATGTGGAAGACATACTTATTGTATAAGTGGAATCAAACATGAGCGAGGAAAAATAATAAATAATTCATTAGCTAATCATTCATTATCCAATATAGTTTTAAGAAAAATACATATATAGGTGAAATATAGACATGTCATCACATCCTCATAAATTTAGGATTATCTTTTCCAATGACCTAATAACACCTAATCAAGTTAAATAAACATGTATAGGAAAAAAGCATTAAATGGAATAAAATCATACACTAACAAGCCCCCCATAATGTCCATAATGCTTAAATGGGTGGAATGACTCAAAATATCAATATGAGTGAGCAAACCCAATACTCAAACACATGTCAGTTGACACCAAATAACTTCTTAGGAAAATAATAGTACCAACTATCAAAGATACAAATACAAAATCTTTTCAAAATAAAAAAGGATCTAGTGGTAATGGGAAATCAACTAAAGAATTTATAAGGTGTGAAGAATAGATCACTCACGCATGAATATGTAGAAATCTAAAGCAAAAAAACCTACAACACTTTATTATAACTTAGTGTGATATAATAATTCACCCAAAAAACTAACCCACCAAAAAATGAAGACAAATAGACCTAAGATGTTGGAGATTTTTTAAAGATATCATAGTGATGTCATATAGGATCCTTAGTGAGTGGATGAAGTGCTTTGATAGTCTAAGTGACAATGACAAAGTGTGCAATATGTTTGTTCTAGTATGCTTGGTTGATCTTCTATTTTTGGCATGGTTTGAGATAATTAGGGATGAGTATGGTAATTTTATCATATGTAAGGGGTCCTATCAGAATTAAATAATTCTTTGAGTGCTTGTGTCCATAAGTAAAATTCATCTAGTTATCCATAGTTTTCATCTAGACACTTTAGGTCTAGTGGCAAAAAATTTGAGTAGGTAGATTGATGATGTCACCATTGACACATGTGGATGATTCAAGGGGATTTGGTCATATGGTTGTGATAAAATTAGTCCCTAATTTATTTATGCTAAATTTCATATCATGCACTGAAGTGCGTCAAAATATATGCAAGTGCAAAGTTGGTCTCCTAGTCAATTTGACAATGTTTTCCCATACCTAGCCAAATATGCATAACGCAAGAAAGAGCCAACTAAGAAGTTTGGTGATGGAATATATCATACATATGTAAATTTCAAGATAAATTTATCATATAGGTTTATTTAGTTTTATCCCTAGTTCTTATGCACCAAATTTTAGGTCATATGATGTAGCGTGACAAAAGATATGCATGTGTAAAGTTGGGCTCCCAGGCATTTTGATAGTGTTTTCTATGTTCAAATAGAATTGAGTAAGTAGTTTGTTGACATAATATATCTCATGTGTGAAGCTTTAGGATCAGATTGATATATGGATGGAATCCCCTATGTGAGAGGATCTTATGCATTAAATTTTAAATCATGCAACTAAGCACAACAAAAGTTATGAAAGAGCAAAGTTGGCCTCACAGGCATGTTCTAAGCATTGTTGGCTCTATGATAAAAGATTTTGAGAAGGAATTTTAATGGTGATAAATGTCACATGTGTGAGGTTTCTAGGAGTAGTTTGTCTCATAGTTGAATTCTCCTATGTGAGGATATCATATGGTCCAAATTTGATAACATGTGAGTGAGCAAGGTAAAATATATAACTGTGTAAAGTTGGACTTATAGTAGATAAGAAAGGTTCCCATACTTATTCATTTATCCATAAATTAAATTTTGATCAAGATCGATGGATCACATTTGCTCCAAGATGTCAAGAAGCAGCAAGATGAGGACAAGTGCATGATATTTAACACTGAGTAGAGATAAAGATCAAGCTTCTTCCAAGGATCAATGGTGAGTGGGTGATCATACAGATAAATATAAATGGTGCATATTAAATTAAAGAGGTCAAAGTGATAATTTTTTATCATTTTTTAAGACTGAGCTATATACAAGAGATTGATGGAGTGCATGAGTCAAAATTACTAGATTACATGAGTTGACGTCAAAGTGACTGAGGTTTAATATTTGAGCATTAGCACTTATGCATTATAGTTCAGAGAAGATCAATGACTTGAGATTGATCTAAATTTGAGAGGACATGAGATGCAAGCATAGTGTTTGAAGTTTAACTATGACTGTTTGTTTTTGAATATTTGAATTTAACAAAGGGAAAAACTAATTTGTGGTTTCTGGACCATATCTTTTGATCAAGGACAAATTTACTAATGGTGTAAAAATAAAAGTGGTATAAGACTCTAAGGCACATATAAAAATATTAATTTAAAGATATAGAAGTGTGTACATTCAAATATATTAAGGTTTAAAGTTGACTATGTTTTCATATATGTTCTACAAGTGACTCGAGAAGGATATTTGAGCTTGTTTTGATGTTATTTTGATGTTTCATGGTGAATTAGCTATTGGGGATTGTTGTAGAATCCATGAGGATTCTCTATGTGCATTTTTAAGGTTTTACCAATTATATGTTGTATGAACAATGGTTTAGGAGGTGACTGGGTGTTTGTTCATAATGATTATGTGCATAGAATGTTGATTGAGCTTGCACAAAAGAGTGTAATGATGTTTATAAGAATTTGAGGATGACTAAGGGGTCATGTAGTGTATACCTATGCTTTTCTAAGTGTTCCTATGTTATTTTTCTATTCATTGATGTGTTAAATGGGTGAATGGGTCTCCATGAGACCTATAAGAGCTATAAGGGCCTTATTAAAAGGTGTAGCTACTTAAGGGCGATCCATAGATTCTATGGCCGACCTTTGTGGATTTTTTTTAGTCATGTATTGATTTGAGAGAAGCCTTAAGGGTTAATTTAAGTCTATTGGCTAACCAAGATGTTGATATTCATGAAATCTTGATATATAGTGAAACCAAAGGTGATAGTTTCTAGACTTGTATGAGGGAGTGCAAATGTGGAGACAAGTGAAGGTGAGAACCTTTTAAATAGAAGTTCTAGGTCAGTGAGGACTAAAAAAGAGTGAAGAGGATCATACATGTTTGTTTGATTAAGTTAGCACAGGAGAACATACAGGTCAGTCGACCTAATGAACCTAGAGGAGGTAGAATGAGAAATTTGCTCAAGAGGCTATTTGAGAGAGTATATTGTAAGTGAAGGCAAGGTAAATACTATATGAGCTCAGTGGTTGATATAAAAGGTAGATCAGAGTGTGTATTGTGTGTATGACCATCTAGTCATGTTTTATTTCTATGACAGAGTTGTTTTAGGTGTGTTGAAGTAAGTGTGAGTGAAGGGCTGAAGGGTGGGGATAGTTGGGATATATAATGTGTCCTAATTGATCTTTATGTGTTAGTTCAATTATGTAATGTGACTTAACCAATAGAGATTAGAGTTGAAGAGATATGATATACTTTATATCTCCATTAGATTGGTAGGTAATCAATGTTGAGGAGATGTTTTATTCATAGGTGTTATTGTGGCATCTTAGCATCTAAGTGGGTTACAGCCTCCTTTCAAGGTAAAACTTGATAAAGGTCTAGTTGTTGTGGCAACTTAGATAGATAGGTTTGGTAGCTCCTTTTGGGATTATAGTTTCACTAAAATTTAGAATGGTAGCTCCATGATCATTTGTAGATGGTCTAAATTGGGTCTTGTTATTATAGGATAGTAGTCCAATTATAGGTTCTAGTGGGTTTTATTCTCCAAGAGGGTTTCCCACGTATGTAATGTGTTATGTGATTGATCTTTCATTGTATCTTTTACTCATTGATATGAATTATGTGTATACTTCATGAATGCTTGTGGTAATTAATTAAGTTATTGAAAATATTAGAATTGAAGTTGGATTATTTGGGCTCACTAATTCACCCCAACTCAGTGATTGTACCTCTAACAATTGGTATCAGAGCGGGTCTTTTGGAGGAAGCCTAACAACTTGAAGGTGATACTTAGGAGGTATAAATATGGCTAAGTAGTTGAAGAAAGAAAATCATTAGTGGAAGGTTGTGATAAATGAACTTGAAGAGTAGATATGTACTTTGAAGAAAGATGCCAAAGAGGATGAGAACATTATCAATGATCTCAAGGTTCAACTAGTAGATGCCAAGACAAGTTTGTGTTCAAAATAGAAGTACATCATGTTTGATAAAAAAGCTTTCCATAAAAGTAGAGAAGATGACAGCAAGAATAAGTTGATCTAGAATTTAACCTCATGGGTGCACTTAGTAAACTAAAAGAGCAAAAGAAGAAGAATCATAACATGAGAAATATGATCAAAGGTCTTGAAGCACAAGTCAGTTCTCTTGAGGTAAGTTTGATAGATCAAACATGTAGGATAAAGAATGACATAGCTAAAGAAGCTAAGAGTGATAAGGAGACTATCCAAGTTCTCATAAGTCAGTTAATGGTTACGATTCTAAGTATAAGAGCTAAAGAGGATGAGAGCTTTCAATTGAAAACCAAGCTAGATTCATTAATAAATGAGCATGAGATATTTGTTGTCAAGATAAGTAAGATTGAATAAGATCAAAAGAAGTTATATCAGTTCAAGAGCAATGAAATAATACTAGTTAGACAACTAAATGTTTCAAGGTAAGCTAGTTTATTTCATGGTCATTGTTATACATGTAATATGTATGGTCATAGAGCTAAGGACATTAGAATGAATTTAGTCAAGTATAGACATTGATGGAGCTATGATAGAAAGAGTTTTTAGCCAAATATTGATCACAGTTCAAATCTATCAAAAGGTACGAATGATGTTATTTATTTCAATTGTCATAAGAGTGGACATATTGCTACATTCTATTCAAGTAGTGTTAAGAGGTCTTCAAGGTATGCCAAAGGATATAGAGCTCCTCGAAGGTTTGAGAAAGGGAAAACTTAGGTATGGAAACCAAAGGTAATCATTACCAATTATTTGAGACATAAGGTTGATAAGAAATTTACTCTTTAAGGTTATTTTTCAAATCAGGATAAGCTCAAGGATCAAGTAGGTAAGATGGCTGCAGAAAAAAATAAGAGTCAAACTATGGTATGGAGACATGAAGAAGTAAAGACTAAGGAGATTAATCTTGTTATGTCCAAGAGTATTGATGGATTAGTTTCCAATGTGGAAAAAGGATTAGAAGTTAAGAAAAGTCAATATTTTTTATTGTCAGCATTTGTTGACAAGTTTAGAGCAGAGAATATGTCAACTGTCCAGATAGAAAAAACAAAAGCTAGCTCAAGTCAAGCTCAAGGAGAAAACCAAGGTGTTGATTAAGGCTAGTTCTAAGTATAAAAAGAAGAAGAATAACTATCAATATTATATAGCTAAGGATGAAAAGGAATATGAGGAGTTTTGGGCAACTCCTGATTTCACATTGTTCTAGGACATTGTGGGTCAGGGTGTCTCTATCTAGGCTTCAAGGAGACACTTATTAGTCAGAGGAAGCTTGGTGGCTATTAGAGATTGTTTGATGTGAAAGTATGAAAATGAGTTATTTTTTGAATTCGGTTTTTATATACCTATTTGTTGTAAAAAATAAGCTTGTGAAGAATCTCAATGGTCCTATCTTGAGAAAGAATTGGCTTGTTGATCATGGTTTGGATGCTCTGGTATAAAGGTGAGTCTTTATCTATTTGTGGTAGATGTTACGTGAGCCTATAAGTTGAAGGCCTCTCTTCTAGGCCTAGTCCTAGATCTTTCTAACCCTGTTGAGGCTTGTTGAGCAATTGTGTATGCCATATAACTTTAGTGGTTTCTACATTATGTGAGGGGGAGCATATGTGAAATGTCTCTATCTATACTTCTTAAGAGACTCCTTTTAGTGGAGAATCAAGTGTTAATGTGGTGTTCTTGAAATGGTCCTATAATATTAGAGTTGATTTTTCTCAGTTAGAATAGGTATGTCTAGGTGTAAAATATGCTAAGGTGGTGTCACGATGTTGATAACTATATATGGTCAGTCTACAAGGTCAGAATGGGTCTTTCCAAGTGGCATAATAAGATTGATGTAATGTTAAGATGATATTTTTGCATAGAAAGGTTTTTTTACCTTATTTAGCATGCTTCAAGTGGTTTTGTGGTTTGAAGGTAGATTAAAGTCAAATTGGAGATTTTTGTTTGTTTTCTGTTTTCCTAGTTTGTGCTTAAGAGTATGTAGGTCCTAAAATGGGTTATAGGAAGTCAAGGTTCCCAATTGTGTATAAGCTCAAACTTTTTTCCATAAGTGTATGATGGTTTTCTCCAGGTCTGCAAGAAGTTTTAGTGAAAAATGTTGACTAGGAGGTTTGTTGACTCTATGTGTTTTAAGATTCTAGGGTTTTGGGCTATGCTAGAAAAATGGTTTGCCTTATCAATTAAGGTCTAAGTATTCTTAATAGGTGTAATGGGACAAATGGGTTGTCAAAACAAGCTTCACATAGATTTGAAGGTTTGTGGTTTTTAAGTTATTCAATTTTTTGTCTATATGAAAGGTTAATTAGTTAGTAGGTTTGTGAAGGAAGTATAGAGGATTAGCTTGGTGATGAAAATTATTGTAATTTAGGGGTCATATGAGAGTGCTCTAGATATGAAGTTTTAGGTCCTAAATATGTGTCTAATAAAAGTTATGGGATTTGCAAGTTTTAGGTAGGGCTACAAGGAGGCTAAATAGGCCTAATTTGAATAAGAGTGGTTTTTGCTCAGTTTCTCCAAAAATTCAAGGAATAATTTTTTCAAGGTATGTTCTCAAGTTATTTTATAGCATGTTTCCTATTTGGTGTGTGGCATGAAGTTTTTTTGGTGGTCCTTGAGGTGGTTTGAGAGAGAAGGCTAGTAAGCCTGTATGATGGTTCCTCATGGTGTATGGAGACTAAAGATTCTCAAGTAATGATATGTATCAAAATATTAGGGGGAGTCCCTATCAGATGCTTCTTGTTGAGTTCCATTATATTTTAGTGGCTTTGTGTGTTTATTTTGATTAGTTTCAGTGTTTGGTTGAAGAGAGTGTTGACATGGAGCAAGAAGGATGTTGTCAAGATAAGAAGAGGTAGGCTCAAGGTAAGGAGGAGTTTGTATCATATTTATAAGGTGATAATATCCTATAGGTGGTATTTTTAAGTCCTTAAGATCAATTGGTTCCCAATTTTTTATTGTGTCAAATGGGGAGAAAGTTCATGTTCTGGGAGTGTTTGAAGAGAAAGAAGGTGAGTTGTATATTACTATATATAATGGTTGTTGACATCAATGACAAAGGGGGAGATTTTTGGATATTTTTCATTGATGTCATAGTGATCTCATAGAGGTGCTATGATGAGTGGATGAAGTGCCTTGATAGTATAAGTGATAATGACAAAGTGTGAAATATGCTTGTCCTAGTATGCTTGAAGTATGCTTGGTTAATCTTATATTTTTGGCATGGTTTGAGATGATCAAAGATGAGTATGGTGATTTGATCATATGAAAGGAGTTCTATAATAAGTCAAGAATGTTTTGATTACTTTTGTGTAATAGTGTAATTCATCTAGTTACCCATAGTTTTCATCTATACACTTTAGGTCCAGTGGTAGAAAATTTGAGTAGACAGATTGATGACATCACCATTGCCATGTGTGGATGAGTCAAGGGGAGTTGGTCATATGGTTGTGATCACATTAGTCCCTAGTTGATTATGATAAATTTAATATCATGCATTTAAGTGCATCAAAATATATGGTAAGTGCAAAGTTTGGCTCCCATGTTGTTTTATAGTGTTTTCCCATAGCCAAATTTACATAAGGCAAGAAAGAGCCGAGTAAATAGTTTGGTGATGACACATCTTGCACATGTGGATATTTCAAGAGAATGTGATCATATGGATTTATTTAGTTTTATACCTAGTTCTTATGCACCAAATTTCAATTCATGCGACGTAGTGAGATAAAAGATATGCATGTGCAAAGTTGGGCTTCCAAGCATTTTGATAGTGTTTTATATGTTCAAATAGATCTGAGTAAGTATTTTATTGAATTCATATCTCACATGTGTGAATATTTCAAGATAATATTGATATATGGATGTAATATCCTATGTTATAGGATTTTATGCGTTAAATATGTGACTAAGCACAACAAAATTTATGCAAGATAAAAGTTGGCCTCACAGGCAAGTTCTAAGTATTGTTAGTTCTATGATAGAAGATCTTTAGAAGGAATTTTAATTGTGATATGTTTCACATGTGTGAGGGTTACAAGATTATTTTATCACATGGTTGGATTCACCTTTGTGAAGAGATCATATGGTCCAAATTTGAGAACATGCAAGTAAGCGAGGTAAAAGATATAACTATGAAAAGTTGGCCTTCTAGGCAAATAAGAAAGGTTCCCATAAATCAGGAAGTAGCAAGATGAGGATAAGTGCATGATATTTAACACTGAGTAGAAATAAAGATTGAGCTTCTTCTAAGGACCAACAGTGAGTGAGTGATAATACAAATAGAGATCAATGGTGCATATTAAATTAAAGAGGTCAAAGAGATAATTTTTTAACATTTTTAAAGACTGAGATACATACAAGATATCGATGGAGTGCATAAGGTCAAAGTTGCCATATTATACGAGATGAGGTCAAACTGACTGAGGTTTAACATTTGAGCATTGGTGCCTATGAATTAAAAATTCAAGAAGATCAATGGTATGAGATTGATCTAAAGATAAAATGACATGAGATGTGAGCATAGTGTTTGAAGTTTAACTATGACCGTTTGCTTTTGAATATTTGAATTTAACAAAGGGAAAAACTAGCCTATGGTTTTTGGACTATATCTTTTGATCAAGGACAAATTTACTCATGGTGTAAAAAGAAAAGTGGTAGAAGATTCCAAGGCACATCTAAAAATATTTATTTGAAGATCTGAAAGTGTGTATAGTCAAAGATATTAATGTTTAAAGTTGACTATATTTTTGTATATGTTTTGTAAGTGACTAGAGAAGGCTATTTGAGCTTGTTTTTATGTTTCATGGTGAATTAGATATTAGGGAGTGTTATATACTCTATGAGGATGCTATGTGTGTATTTTGAAGGTTTTACCAATTGTATATAGTATGAAAAATGGTTTAGGAGGTGATTCTATGTTTATTCATAATGACTGTATGCACAGAATATTGATTGAGCTTGCATAGAAGAGTACAATGATGTTTATAAGCATTTGAGGATGACTAAGGGGTCATGTAGTATGGACATATTCTTTTTTAAGTGTTCTTATGTTAATTTTTTATTCATTGATGTGTTAAATGGGTGAATGGGTCTCCATGAGACCTATAAGAGCTACAAGGGCCTTATTAAAAGGTGTAGTTGCTTAAGGGTGATCAATGGATGCTATGGCCAACCTTTTTGGATTGCTTTGAGTTGTGTCTTGATGTGAGAGAAGCCTTAAGGGTTAAGGCAAGTCTATTGGCTAATCAATATGGTGATATTCATGAAAGATCTATATATAGTGAAACCAAAGGTGATGGTTTCTAGACTTATACAAAGGAATGCAAATATAGAGCCAAGTGAAGGTAAAAACATTTGAAAGAGAAGGTACAAGTTAGTGAGGACCAGCAGAGAGTGAAGAGGATAATACATGCTTGTATGATTAAGTTAGTGCAGGAGAACATATAGGTCAATGGACCTAATGAGCCTAGAGGAGGTAGAATGAGTAAGTTACTCAAGAGGCTACTTGAGACAGTATATTATGAGCGAAAGCAAGGTGAATATTGTATGAGCTTAGTGTTTGATCTGAGAGGTAGATCAGAGTGTGGACTATGTGTATGACCATCTTATTATGTTATTGTTATGATAGAGTTTTTGCAGTTGTGCTGAAGTAAGTGTGAGCAAAGGGTTAAAGAGTGGGGATAGTTGGGATATGTAATGTGTCCTAATTGATCTTTGTGTGTTGTTTCAAGTATGTAATGTGATTTAACTAACAGGGAGTGTTCTGATGATAGAGTTGTTGCTAAGAAGTGTAGAGAGGTCCAAAAGGTGTATTTGGATTCATTGAGTGTGTAGAGTTGAAGAGATTTGATATACTTTGTATCTCCATCAAATTGGAAAGAAATCAGTGTTAAGGAGATGTTTTATTCATAAGTGTTTTTGTGGCAGCTTAGCATCTAAGGGGGTTGCAGCCTCCTTGCAAGGTGAAACTTGTTAAAGGTCTAGTTGTTGTGGCAACTCATCTAGATAGGTGTGGTAGCTCCTTGTGGGATTAAAGTCTCTCTAAAATCAAGAATGTTAGTTCTTTGATCATTTGTGGATGGTCCAAATTGGTTCTTGTTATTATAGGACATTAGTTTAATTGTAGGTTTCAGTGAGTTTTATTCCCCACGAGGGTTTCCCACGTATGTCATGTGTTATGTGATTGATCTTGCATTGTCTCTCTTACTCATTTATATAAATGATGTGTATGCTTCATGAATGATTTTGGTAACTGATCAAGTGTTTGCAAAGATAAAAATTAAAGTTAGATTATTCGAGCTCACTGATTCACCCCCTAGTGATTGTACCTCTAACACAAGAGACTCTAAAGCTATGTCAAACTATCATAGAAGGCCATGATGTGAGAGATGCTCTTAATATAATTACAAAAAATAAAGATCAATCACCAAAGTATATACAAAGGGTAGGAGGATCAGAGTGTAGACTAAAAAAATAAAAAGTGGAGGAGGCATGTTTGTAGTGCCCTCTCAATGAATACTTAAAAAGTTCCCAAAACTGATATGGAGTCCATCCCATATGAATATAGATGGAAGAATATGATATAATGGATGAAAAATGCACAAACGGAGCATGCATCAAAACATATGGTAGTGTTTCAAAAGAAACCTTCTTGAAATGAACAATCCTAGTATTCTTAGGGTGCTCAACCCTGAGTGAAGGCATGTATTTCAATATCCTCATGAAGAGAAGAGCATACAAAAATTAGAACTATGCTTCCATCAAAAGATCATAAAGAAGATGCAACATCTAATTTTAAACCAATGTTATGGTGAGAATCCCATTTAATGTGTTTTATGGGAGTACAATGCCTTGTGAACACATACCAAGACCTCCACCAAGATGACCCATGGAGTGAATAATGTGAGAACCGAAAGCAGTAGTGTGTTTCTCAAAAGAAATATAAAAATAAGCAGATGTATCTATAGTGGGATGTGTAGAAGTTACATTAATAGGAGTAACAATCGATAAATAAGTGTAAAATCAGAAGTCACAACAAGAAGTGCAATATGAGCATTGGGTTACTCAGAATCTAGTAGGTCACAATATAAATGTGCATCAAGTAGATGCATGCCAAATTAAGTAAAATTACATGATAGACTATGAATGTCCAACATATCAAGGTTATGCCATAAATGTGTGATTTTTTCATTCAAGGAATGAATGAGGGTGTCCTTGTTGTGAATGAGCGATCGCAAAAAAGAATTTTGACTCAACAGTTTCTCGTTCTCTTCCTAAAGTGCTAGTAAAGAAACCATGGTAAAAGATCAAAATACACTTTTAATAAATGAAAAATATACACAAAATTGGATGTCAATTTCTATCAATAAAACATCCACAAAATACAATGTGGGCCCACATGGTACAAAAAACATTCTCAAAATACAAGATGTCAAGTTCTACCAAAAATACATTCACGAGTGTACAAATACAAAGTGCAATGAGCATAAATGTAGGAAAATAGTCAAAAGTCACAATTGTGCCATAATAAGATGGAAAAGGGAAAAAGAGGCACAAAACTTGAGAGAGGAGATGAAGAAACTTGAGAGAGAGAGGAAGAGTGCAAGAAGGAAAGAGAATTTGAAATACAAAAATGATATTTCTTGTCAAAAAATACATCTGTCTTAAATATTATTCCTTCAATCAAAAGGAAAAAATACCCCTCGTTAAAAAATTCCACACTTTTAATAAAAGTTCCCCAAGTATTCACTGTATGCCCATAAGTTTTACTTATTTGAAACAAAAATTAAAATAAATATTAAGAAAAAATGTGTGTTTTAGTGATCCAAAACTCGAAAACTTTGGTTGAAAGATAATTCAGAAATAAGAACAACACAATTCAAATAATACTATCTCTGAAAAAAGATGTTTGATTTATCAAAATTGCAGACCCAAACATATGCTTATCTCTGAGAGGAGATGTCTCATTTCCATTTCAGATTACATCTTCATTTATACATGTTTTGAAGGTGTGGGGAGGATGTGGAAGGTCACCAATCTCGAAGGAGATGAATTGGTTTGACTTTCACGATTTACAACAATACAGAATTCGAGGAATTACTATTTTTAAAAACTTATTATTTTTAGACTGCACTACTAAAATTGAAATTTGGGACACTTCCATTGGGTTTTAGGGGTTCAAACTTCATTGAGCAGAGTTCTATGCCATCTCACGACGTTCCTATCATTATTAGTTTTCCAACGGTTCAAACGGTGAGTCAATTGGAGCCACGGTGCAAAAGTTATGGCTCCCAAAAGTTCCACCATCAATTGGGGTAGACCCATCACCCGAATTGTCATCTGAATTGTTGTCTGGATCATTTAGGGAAGGTCAACCTCTCGACATCTCCTTCAATTGAAGGTCATATCAAAAAAAAAAATAAAAAAAATGTCATTCCACCATAGGAAAACAATAAATGTACAATCGTAAAAATTTATATTTGAATTTTTTAATCTTAATAAAAATTCTAAAAAGTAATTAAAACCTTTTGATGGATCATTCAATAAATGACAATTGGCATAGCTTGCAAGTCAATGTCAACAATTCAAGTTAGATTTGGAGTGTGTGTTGTAAGAACCGTATGTTATTACTATTTTATTTTTTTGATATCTCTGAAGTAATTATATGGAATCACTGAATTACATAGAATGTCAGTATCTCTACTCATATTTCAGAAATAAATATATAGTAGATTTATAATGTTGAGTAAGCATACATCTAAATCAGTGAGTTCTTTTGACTAAACCTTATATGCTTGACTCTCTTTATCAGGGATCTAGAGGGATTTATATCTTAATAGATAGATATAATCAACCATCATCCTCACCAATCAGACTACAACCCTTTCGATATATATTGTTGTTATTGAATGGAAAATTCATAGAAAAATTACTGGAAAAGAAGTTTGAGGATGGAATCATGCTAAGCAGAGAGCGAACTAACAAAGGAGCAGTTTACAGTTTCTTGGATTAGACGGTAATAATGGCCACTGGATGGATTCTGAAAATGCAGATGATGTTGTTTTGAGGGTGATAAACACGTGTTTTGGCCCAAAATCCATAGTTTCACCAATCACTAAATGAAGCATGTGCCTTCAAATAACAATGCACATTTCCAAAACTTTAATTAAAATCATACGAAGCCAATTCCAATGATAATTTTGAAATCAATGCACCACCAGCAACGCACTTGACAATGCTGATAAAGCTTGCATAAGATTGAAACATTGATTTTGTTGAAAAATTATGTGCACCATTGGACATTGTGCCATCAAATTAGAAGCAACTACAGAACAGAATCAACCATTACAACTCTTTATGAGAGCTTAGATGCTCTGGATAAATCAAAAGCTAAGGCACGAGATGCAACGGGTTGAAGACTATGTGAGGGTCAAAACTATCGATTTGAACAAGCTAATTTGAGGGTTGAAATCCAAATGGCTGAGCTGAATACAAACCTCATGCAAATCCAATGTTGATACCATTCAATACAAAATGGTCAATGCAAAAACGATGTCACGGTTGGAGATTGTTGAGTATTAAAACTGATGCAAAACTAACAATATTTAACTATGTAGATATAACTAAAATCACACAATGTACTGATTAAATCCAGCACATATGTCAAAAAAAAAAAAAAAACAATCAATGTTGACCTAGGTAGCGAGTCTGAATTGCTTTGCAATGAAAGAGTCCACGTTGTTATGCAAGCAGTTTGCCAAACTAATGCAGAGCTCGAGAAGCTCACCTAAGATCAAAATAGCTCATATCTAATGCAAGAACCTCTAATGTAACCCTAAATAAGAAATTTATAATTTTAACCAAGATCTCAAACCAGAATCTATACTTTTTCCAAGTCTAATTTTATTAATAGATTCAACCATGTTAAATAAAGGCTACAGAAAACAACTCTAATACCATATCCGAGTAGCTAATGCTTCTCAAGTCATAGGATCACTCTTACACACCATTACTACATAATTAAAAAACTATTGCACACACAAAATAATTATGCATAAATAAGTCACATTATTACAATTTTTTCAATATTTTGACAAACCCTAGTAGGATATGTATATGCATGTGTGTGTGTATTCTTGTTTACTTTTTTTTTACCTTAATTATCAATATACAATCCATAGCATCCTCTCTCTATAATTTTGAAGATATAAAAGGGAGTACCTAATAAACAGGTCTAAGAGTATGTTTCGTGCAACAAAAAATTGTTCCATGAAACCAACATTAATTAGGGTGAAATATTTGCATTCACCAAATATTATGTGAAAATATTCCTTATACAACTAATTAATTAATTCTTGAATCAAGCTTAACTCATATAATGAGTGTGAACATGACTAACATAAAGTTGATTAAGAAATAACCAAAACTACTAGCTAGTGTAAACATGACCATTTCAACAAGGCGAGCCATAGGAAGTCGTGGTTTTATAGTGGTGTAGCATCGTGCAATAATGGAGATCCATTTTTTATAAACGATGATGCCTTGTGAAAGCCTCTACTAAGGTGTATTATTATTTTTAAATGTAGTTTTTTTATTGCAAAGGGATTAAATAGTAAATATAGATACTCAAGGACCAATTATAAAGTATATTTGAGATATTAGTTGTTCTACATTTTGGCAAAGTTTAATGTAATTTTTTATTGTTTCAATTATTGTAACATTTAAAGCCCTATAATGCCCCTTATAATGTTTGTGTTTTTTAAAATTATCATTAATTCAATTTTGATTGTGATAATAGTTGGAGTTTAGGTTTAGTTATTTTTTGAAGTTTAAATTAATAGGTTTTTAAGTTTTTTTCTCTATAGCGAAGGTTCCAGGGTTATTTGGTGTTATATTAATAGAATATTAGGTTGGCCTTCATTGATATGATAATCATCAAGAGAAACAAATCTACGATTGGGTTGATTTTCTCATGTAAAAAGTTCCCTTTTTAATGTAGGGGTTTTATGATGGGCGCTGGCTAATTATTTTTAACATGATACTATTGAAAAATTATACAATTGTGAATGATCCCATGGTTTTTTAATTTTTTTACAATACATGTTATTAAGAAAAAATATTAGTATTTTACCAAAGAAACTTTTGTTCAAAAAAATAAATAGAAAATATTTGATTGGATACAAACTTATAGTTTGCAAAAAAAAAAAGGAGCAACCATTTAAATGTTTGGCCTCTTACTTGTTCCCACACCCCAAAAGTCTCTTTCTGAACAATAAGAGCTCCTTATTTTAAGATGTAGATATTTTTTTTTATCAATTTGTAAATTTTTTATGATGCATGAAACTATTGTAAGAAAAATTATAGATGCAATAGCCCCCAACATGTACTATATTTTTTGCCAAGATCAAAATTAGATAACATTGAAGGTAAATAAATGAAACATGATAAAATAATAATACCTCAAGAAATAATCAAGCCACAAGATTGAGATGAGAATTGAAAATTGAGAAAACCATCAAATAGAGAAAAAACCTCCAATCTATTAGAATTCTTGCAAAAATAAATCTTCAAATACATAGCATGTAGACTTTGTGTGTGTGTGTGTGTGTGTGTGTGTGTGTGTGTGTGTGTGAGAGAGAGAGAGAGAGAGAGAGAGAGAGAGATACCATCAAATAGAGAAAAACCCTCCAATCTATTAGAATTCTTGCAAAAAATAAATCTTCAAATACATAGCATGTAGACTGTGTGTGTGTGTGTGTGTGTGTGTGTGTGTGAGAGAGAGAGAGAGAGAGAGAGAGAGAGAGAGAGAGAGAGTGGTCTTAAGCCAAAATAAAATCACAAAGATGTAAGAGCAAGAGCAAGATTGTAGAACTACTAAAAGACTTAAAAGAGAGGAAGGTAATAATTCAATAAATAGATGTAGGAGGAATAGAGAGTTATATGTACAAGCTTCAGTATTTGTGTCAAGTATCCATAGTCTTATTATAAGTGAGGAGGATATGTTTACCATGTAGGGAGAGAAGTGTTATCTACAAGTAACTCTAAAGCCTACAAGTGGTCAAGAGAGGTGAGTGTCACATCATAAATCTAGGTTAAATATATTTATAAATATAATAAATACATGCATATAAATTAGACTTTGGATAAACCTAGAAATCGATATGAAAGATCCAAATTAAGGTTAATTTTTCAACACTTCCCCTTAAGCTTAATTTAGGGTTATTAAAATAGAGAAAACCTTTACAAATAAAGAAAGGATTAAAAATCACATTAAACTCTCCCTTAATAGAAACTTCCTTCAAGAGGAATTATAATAGTTTGAAAAAGAAAGAAGAATAAAAGGTATCGTCAAAAGTTGCAAGGATAAAAATGTGATTATAAAAAATATTCAAGAGCCTCTTCAAACAATGTCATCGATCTATAATGAAACAAAGACTAGTAAGAATGAGTAATGACCCATAAAATCTGCAAGACAAATAAGTTAATACTAATATTTCAAGTTAAATAACTAATATATTAAAAATACTATCTTCATATATAATGTAATAAAAATAAATGTACAAATAAGAAAATTTGAGATAGATAAATTTTATCATAAAGTATGAAAACTTGTACGAAAAGAAACTAGGCAAAAAATATATAAATAAAACATATATTATTTGCAATAAAAATAAAGGAATGTATAAAAGATTGATTTAATCAAAATGGAGATAAAGAAGATGTGTCACTTGTAAAACATATTCTGTATGAATCATTAGAAGAATTATCACAAAAAAACATATCAAAGTCTCTAAAATATTTATTTTCTTTAAGAATCCAAACAGTTTTACCCTTAGACATAAGAGATTTAGTCATTTTTCAATAATGTAAAATGTCGTACGTAAATTTACTATAAGATTTGCATGAATATAATTTTTAATATTTAGATATATGATGTCCATATTTTTTACAATACATATAAGATTTAATATTTTTAACTATAATATGAATATTACAAGTAGTATAATCAAAAGAAGTTACATTATAATTCTTGTGGTGAGGAGGTTCTAAATTTTCATTAAAAGCATTTAAGTATTATAGTCAAAACATTTATAATTTATATTAGAATCAAGCAAAAGTGATTCGAGAATACTATCTTCACACTTACCAAACCCACCTCCTGAATAACCCATAGAGTTCATTATTTTTAAGTTAAGATTGGTAGAAGTGTTCAAAGAATTTTTAGTGTATTTAGAAGCATAAATAGTTTCATCATTATGAGAGTGAGTGTCATATGCAAAAGATAAAAATGTAACATTTAAAGCATCAAACGAAGATTGCATATTTGTCATTTAGTTTTGAAAAGTATTTTTGTAATAATGGAACTATGTAAATTAGAAATAATATCATTTTGACTTTGTATTTCATGTTTAAGTCTAATAATTTCTTCATTTTTACAAGAAAGTTGATGTAAAACATTTTGTTAATTTGAATCTCATTACGTCAAATCTAAGTTTGTAAAAAACAATGATGCTTAAAAACAATGGACTTGCACAAGATTAATTTTTAAATCAATTAATTTGTAAATGTAAGTTTACACCAAGGCATCAAATTATGATTTATGTTGATAAAGAAGAATGGATTAAAATCTCAAACAAACCACCATTATATTTATTAAAAAATAATTCAAATTATTTATTAAAAAAAAATCAAATACTTATTAGAAATGTTTTAAATTAAAAAATAAAACATTTACACACTTTAGTTTATTTTTTGTAGCATGCCTTTACGTTTACATGGAATCATTAATTATATAGAATGTTGGGCTCTTAATGCATATTTCAAAAATAAATATACAGTAGATTCCAATGATGAGTAAGCGTACATCTAAATCAGTGACCTCCTTTGGTTAAGCAGTCACGATTAAGGGCCATCCATGTTGTCAAATTTATCCAGGGCACGATTCTGGGCTTAACCGCTTGACTCTCTGTATCGAATACCTAGAAAGACTTGTACCATGATGGATAGATACAAGCAACCATCATCTTCACTAGTCAGAGTACAACCTTTTCGATAACATTTACACATTTATAAATAAAGCACTATAAAAAAAATTATATGTTAAACAAATTTTCATTCTACATGGGAGAAAAAATTTATGGCTTTTACCAATTTTAATTCTTCGAAATAAAAGAATAAGAAATTTGAATTTAAAAAAGTTAATAAAAAACTTTAAGATTAGATTTAAACAATTAAAAAAATAAAATTATTGTTTGGATTGTTATGATCTATGAGATTAAATTTTTAAAAATAACCCAAATACAAATATACTTTGAATATCATAAAACAAAAGACAAGACATTCACAATAAAGATTAAATAAGTGTCATTTAAATGGAAAAGGGTCATAGATTTATGAATTGAGAGATTTAATAGAAATGTTTTAAAAAATAAATGAGTAGATTTACTCTCTCCGCCAGATGGCCAAGCCTTGTTTGTTTTTTTTTTTTCTTGGTGTGTTTTAAAAGTAAACAACTCAGGGATAAGCGTTAATTTGAGTTACTTGAGTGCAATAAAAGAAATGGAACGCACTAAAGAGTAACCTAAAATCAAAAGGTGTAATGAACAAGGCGAAATTTCATAAGAACATCCTTAAATTTAGAGTAGAGTTACAAAACAATGTTATGGACGAAAATAATGTAAAGTAGATAATTGAAACAAACAGAGAGTGAGACCTGCATATTACATAGAGGAATCAATATAGTGTCTTTAAAAAAACTTAACGTTATAAGCATTACGAGAAAGAGGAAGTTTTGAACGTAAATAAACGAAACATAGAAGCAATTATAATAGTTACATACACACTAAGAAACAACTGTAAATCGAAACAAGGAAAGAAACGACATTACGAGATGGAAGATAAGTGCAAAAAAAATACATAAGAGGGAAGCAATACCAATACCCAAGTGAAGAGCACAAAATCAAATATGCAAGAAAATTTAAAAAACAAGGAGTATCTTACAGCTGCAAGTGGAATGTTGAAACACAAATAACTACACCAACTAAAGAAAACAAAGATAAAAGTAAGATCAGAATAACCAGATTGTGCAGAATTTTTTCTGGAACATATACAGATATGTAAAAAGAGTATTAAATAACTACTTGAGAGACAAATCAAACATATAATTGTTCTTTAAAATTAATAACCTTCAACTTGAAGATAAAATTAGTACTCGAAGTAAGGTTTATTTTTTTTTTAAAACTTCATAGAAGTTATACAAAAGCCGAAAAAAAACGAAAAACTAGTTTTATGTTTAAGAAACCTGCCAAAAAAGGCTAGAAGGTTAATGACTCGGCAAATAGATATTAGTTTCCATTATTAGCAGAAAAAAATCAAGTTATGTATACAAAATGGTGAAAATAAACCAACAAATAATGGTTTATAGGTGTTTGAAAATACTTGATTTTCCACCTTAAAATTTGTAAAAGCACTGAAAAATAATCAAACTACCAGAGTGAGACAAGAGTTGACAAGTGAAAAAACCGTTAAACGAAAAAAAATCCCACAATTTATTAGAAACCTTGCAATAATAAGTCTCCAAATACATAGCATGCAAGAGCTAAGAGAGAAAGAGAGAGAGAATAACCTTAAACCAAAAGAGCATCACAAAGATGCAAGAGTAAGAGTAAGATTATAGAACTACTAAAAGGCTTAAAGAGAGGAGGAGAAGAGCTCAATAAATAGAGTTAGAAGAAATAAGGATTTACATGTGTAAGCTTCAGCATATCTATTAAGTGTCCATAATTTTCTTATAAGTAAGGATGATGTGTGTCATGTGGGGAGAGATGAGTTACATATAAGTAATTTTAAATCTTATAAGTAGACAAAAGAGGTGAATACCACCTCTTAAATACAGATTAAATACATTTATAAATATAATAAATACATACACATAAATTAGACTTAAAATAAATCTAGAAACTTATAGAAATGACACAAATTAAAGTTAATTCTCCAACAATATGAGACCTTCTGTAAACCTCATAATGCAACTAGAAAAAAAGAATGTCCAAAAAAAAAAGAAATGCTTTTGGTGATGTAATTCTTCATCCTGCATTTCAAAAGAAAATTGAGAAACTTGCTTGTTCAACTGCAAACACTAAGGCCCATCAGGTTCCTTATTGAAACATATTTTTTAATGGACCCCATGCTATAGGAAAAAAATAGAGTTTAGGGAACTTATTCACAAATTGACACTCTGTCAGAAGCACCTACCTTTCTAGATATATTCTAATGATTATTTTATCATTAGCTTAACAATCCATGGAGACAACCAAAATATTCATTATTGGTTTGCGGTTGATTTCATGTATAAATATATATTTATCTATTTCTAAAAAAAATAAACTTTTGTTAAATTTATGGTTAGCTTTTTATTTTACCTTATTTTGGCAAATTAAGAATATAAATTACTTAAATATGATAAATTGTTATACAAAAGAAGATTGTTACAGATATGCAATAAATGACATGAGTTGATTTGGAACTTATTGAATTTATAAATATATTAAATATGAAACGTATAAAAAATAAATATAAATTTTGATGTAAAACTAAAATGTAGGCTAATTCTAGATATGAGACTAACTGGACTATGTTGACTAATTTCAGACCTAAAATAAGATCTAGAAAGATTCCTAGACCATAGCACTGTAACTAGACAATAGTCAAGGGTGTGTTTTTATCCTTAGAGAGAACTACTATCTAATAGATAACAAAACTCTGAGATTTATGGGTTATGTTTGCCTTCATTTGTTTATTCTACGAACTGTACGAGAGCTTCCAATATGATGTGGGGATAACTATTTAACTCATTTTTCACTTTAAACCCTAACTCGATAGAAAACAAGATGAAATGTAGTCACAAAATAAAAATGGATCAATGATTGAAGTTGTGTTTAATCTCAACACCCCTTATATTGAGTGTTGCCTACATACCAATACTTTGAAGAGGGTTCAAATTCCATGTAATTTTTTCATGTTACGATAGTGTGTGTGAAATTGGTGTAAAATTTCAGATTATAATGCAATCCTTGTGTGATTAAGTGTTTCAAATATAACAATGTATCCATACTTTAGTTTAAAGCTACTATGGTTGTATGTAATCAAAATTAGTAGAAATCTAAATTTTTCTCTCAATGTGCAATTAAAATTTTGGTATTTTCAATGTGGAAGCCTCTTGTGTGAAAAATAGTTTTAAATGTGTTTACAGTCATATTTTTTTAATTCCTTTGGATGGGACTTGTTGAACTTATGAGAGGACCCTTGTAAAACTTTTACATTTTCAAAAATAATTATTAATTGGTACGAGGACACTATTGATGGGAGCAGACAATAGTGAGGTGTGTTATTGTCCTAACAGGGTGATATTATCCTACAGAATGATTTGCTAAGATAGAAGTGTAATTTGGTATGATAGTGAGCTTAGGGTACTAAGTGATCTAGATAAAAACATTCTAGAGTGATTTAGATTGTTTAAAAGAGTGAATCATCACACAAAAAATGAAAGAAATGGTCAAAAGGCCCTAGAATAGGCCATGAGCTAAATGTGTTAAAAGAGTGGTCACAAATGCATTATTTTAGTTTAAATATTAATTTATGTATCTAAATTTTATTCTAATAATGCATTAAAGTGAAATTACTAGAGTAAAAAATAAAAATGTATACCTAAACTTACTTGTGAAATGTAGTCTTGAGATCATACCACGTGTCAATATCTCATTGTAAAAGAGTGAAAATAGAAAAAATATGATATAGTCAATCAATTCAACAACAAAGTGCCACATGGCTTCTCATACATAATTAGTTGCTCACAATCTTATTAGTCTATGTGACTATTTTTTAAAATAGCTCACAAGTCATGACATGTGTCATCATCATGTGGCCCTACCTACTAACAAACTCAAAAGACATATAAATAGGCAAAGATCAATAAACTAAGTGGTAAGACACCACATGTTCATAGAGACACATGTATTAAAGGAAAGAGGCCCTAAAACAATGATAGGGTGATCGGTGTAAAAGAGACAATGTACACAAGATGACTAAATAATTAAAAATAATGACAAAAATCCATGTGTCAAGTGAACCTATGAATGTTGACATCATCAAAATTAAATTCAAATTTTAAGAATGGGTGACAATGACCATTATTCTATAATTAATTCTCACAAATGCAAAATTCGAGCAATGAATTCAAAAAGCAAGTAAATTGAATATATGCAATATCCCTAGGGCAAATCAAATTACATTTTTTAAATTGATAAGTAATAAATTATTTCCCATAGATCTATAAAAAATTAAGAAACCTAAATATAAAACTCTAATACATATCCCAATTTTTTCAAATATGGAGGAGTAAAACTAGGAATTGGTACCCTCAATGTTCTTTGGAACTAGGCAAGAGCTCAAAGATACAGAATCTGACAAAATTACCTTGTGCAGAGCTTTCAATTATTACACAACTCTCTACATGGAAGTCAAATCTATCTACCCATGAAAATATGAATATGACTTATACCTGGATCTAAGATAATATATTGATGACTTATTGGCAATTAAAGTGGTTAGACTTCACAAGGTAGTTATAAAACCAGAGGTATTTTCCTGTGTTAACTTAGTTTTTAATTTTTTTTATCACAGGTGAATTTAATAATGATATCTTCCATAAAAACAATATTGCCCACCCTATATCTTATGTAGCAGGTTTAGATTTATAAAAACATTATAGGTTTCCACCACCAACCTCATCTTATAACCAAGTAGTAGTTAACAAATGGTTCCAGAATAATGTCATTATAATCACCCTAATAGAATGGGCCCTGAACCCAAATAGATTTCTCATGAAGATGAAATCCTAATTTCTCAATTCAAGCTAGGCATCAGGATTTCCATCAAATTATTGAATAGACTACATAGGGCCCAATCAATAACTCATGTGGATGAGGTCTATGTCCCTTTGTTGTCTACAACTTTGGAAGGTAAAAGCATCCCCCCATTGGGAGAAATTATAAATTTTAATCTGAAATCCTAGAGGCAATGCATGAATGACCAACTAGATGCCCATTTTTATATGCTTTCTTACCTAGCATCACTCTTACCTCATCTAATGTTTAGGCCTAGGAGCACAGAGGATCAAAAATAATATGTGATGATTTCAACCATCTCCACATTTATAAAGATAGGGAATACATGCAAGCAATTACAGATAACTTATACCTAATGGTTTACAAAATTATCAATGGATAACCTATGCCTAGGTTGTTAAACCAAATCAAAAGATCACTTAGGACAATGGGGGATTATTGGTTTTATCTTGATCACAATAAAAATATCATTTAGGACAATGGGGTATTAATGGTTCTATCTCAATCACATTGTAATAAGAATTTAGGACACCTTGGCAACCCTTCCTTGCTATCAAGGCTTGTACCAGATAAATTATCTAAATAATACATAGATTATCAATTGGCTAATGGTTTGTATGATAACTTGAGAGAGTCAAAGTTATCCAACTACCATAAAATACCTCTCAGTATTGGGAGACAACATTTTTATAATTGGGACCAGTTAGCCAAAACTTCAAAGTACCAAGGCTCATTCAATTTTGGATTGGTTAGCCTCATATGGTGGGACCCTAATAAGGTCATAAAACAACATATAGATAAATTATTTAAGAAATTTAGGTAAGACTATGGCCACCAAGAATACGAGCATGACTCAATCTTCCTCAATGTTGAGGATGATTTAGAAGTCTATGTTATTATGAGAAAATTCCAAATGTCCATAATAATTTTCCAAATTATATAGTTGTTGATGTGAGTTTTATACACACACCAAAAATTCTTATGAAGTTGCCTCTAACATTTTAGGATCAGTGAACAGACTCACTCCAAGACACAAGTTATAGGGTATTTAGTTTTATAACAACCTGTTGGTGGAATAGAAGTGAGCGACATAGATTATTTATCATGGATAATTTGGCTATGGGTGGACCTATATCTACTTGGAGTGGGTGTAATTATGATTATTCTAACTAATGTGGGCAATATTTTAAAGAAACTTTAAAAAAAGGGAAAAGTAAGATAGAAAATAGAGCCTATGGAAACCCAGGGATAAAGCCTTTCACGACTAGTATTTGAACTTAGATAGGACAAAAAATATAAACCAATACTTATTGCAAGATATTTTATCACATAAATAATCAAATATAGTGAAGAGTCAAAGTAATCATAACACAATATACTTAAACATACAGAAATCAAAAGTTGTCTAATTATTAGATTGTTATTACACATCTACAAGAGGGTTATGATAAACATATAAAAGATATTTAAATCAGCTATAGCTAAAAATGAAAGACTATATTTTAAATTAGATACCTCATATATAATTAAAACACTAATATATTAGAATGATGGAACATCTCAAGAAATCTACATAATTGGAGAAGAATCAAGATTTGCACATAGAGATTAAGTCAAGTAGAACTTCTTTAAATTTCTTATTAACCTAAATAGTCAAAATTCTCCTCCCTTTGATACTGAAAGGTTATATCTATTTATAATATTGGGATGGGGAAGATCTCATCTCTTCAAGCTTTGCCTAAAATTACAAGTTCAAAAATAGAATTTTTTGTTCAAAATCATGCAATGTCACATCCTAATTTCTCTCTAAGTTGAATAATTTTTTTATCCATGGATTATTATGGTTAATATTTGATTAACTATTATTAGATTAAGATTTATGTCATATGTTAATTATGGTACAATTATATGTTGCTTAATTTACATGATTGATTTACTATGAGATAGTTGTACTTTCATATTTTGTACTTGATGATTATATTTGTTAGTTATAAAGAAGTATTTTATGGATATAATTATGTTTTGAGCTAATTATCTTCATTTTAATGAGGTAGATGCAGGACAAACCCATCCCTCAGAGTGTGATAGAGGGATGACATCATCATAAAAGATAGTGTAGATGGAGGTGTTGGGAGACAACAAAGAAAAAAATTGAAAACACATGCACACAGCACAGGAGATTAACATGTTTTATGATTATTGTTTGAGTTAGATAGTTGTAATATATTTTGATTTCTATTATATATGTTTGATGTAAAAAAAAAATATTTGATGATCATGTTGTTTTGATTTTTTATTTCACTAATTTAGTTGTGTACTGCATTAATAGTTGTTGATTATATTGCTTGGTTGATTGAATGAATCTTTACCTATCTTGTTGTGACTTACCGTTGTATTGAACATAGTTGAATGTTTGTATAAACAAGTGCTTTGTTTGGATTCATAGCTATAGGTATCAGATAGATTCTAATACTATACTTGATTCTTTTGATTAAGAGATTACTTATGTTATAAGGTTACTATTATCATTTATAATAGTTGAATAAACCTGTAATAAGTTATAGTTCTTTATTAAGCATTAACAAATGACCTTAAGTTGGCATGATAAAATGAAACTAATGTTATTTACCTAAGGCTTCTATAAATCATTAATGCTTAATGATTATATAGACATCATTGTGTTTTATTTTTGGATGACTTGTTATTATTGTCAATGGTCTTTTAATAGTCATAAGATATATTTACCTTGTCATATGGTAATTATGTTATGTGGGCTTGTCATTTAGTTGACATTACATGGAATTATAATGTTTGAACACTTTTATAAGGTCGACATGCATAGATATTTACCGAGGTCAAAGAGCATGCATATTACGAAGGATTAAATAATGATTATTTAATTTTTATTGAGAAGGTTCAAGATTATTAGGGTTTATAATCTATTTTAACTCGAGTTAATCATCATTTTAACAAAACCATTAAGGGAGTTGGAAGGAGTTTGCATGAGAAAATGGTGGTGGCCTCCTTTCTTTTATTCCCTTGTGAGTAAGGCATGGAGGGGAATAAAAGAAAGTTGTTGGAGGCCTGTGAGGGTACGCCATTCATGGACATAGCAGGCATAAGTAGACAAAGGGTATTCAAACTAAGAAAGGAATACAAATTCAAATTCCTTGACATAACAATCATCTTTTGCAAGTTGGTGATGTACTTTAAATTCATGTTTGATAGGTTGATTAATTTTGAAAATGAAATGAAAAAAAGGGGGGTTTACTAGTTTCAATTGATTTTGAAAATCATAAAAAAAAATTATGAGCTAAATGTAGGGTCTTGTGGATGGATTGGCCATCCACAGAACTTACATCCAACCCAAAGTGACCGTAAGTGTAATAGCTAGAACTGTATGATTTTTGCCATGTTATTTTAGCACCATGAAGGCTTTGTGTGAATAGTTGTTTCAAATTTGTAAACCTTACAAATTCATAAAAGGGTTATTTTGTTAAAATGGGTATTTATAACTAGACTGGGTAGGATCTTGGATTCAGTTTTAGATGTCAAACTAATTTATGGATATAAACATTAAGTCACAAATGTAGATTGAATTCCATTTGATTATGATGGATTTTATTGTATATATATACCTAACTTAGAAATTATGGGTAAGGATGTTATAGGTTTCCATAACAATTTTGATTGTGTAGGAAAATGTATATACACAAGTGTGTGTGTGTGTGTGTGTATTCAAAGGTTAAGGCTTTTGAATAAATTATATGTTTTGGCTTTAAACATAACTACATGTTTTGGGATATATGCTCAGTCTTGATTATTAAAGCATGTAGCATACATAATTTAATATATATCGAATTGGGTTTAAATATTGCCAAGACATAAATAAATAAAAGTTTGAAACCTAATAACGATGCCTATGGTAGATAATTAGTTAGGTAGAAGTATATATAATTGGTTGTGTATTTAGATTAATGCATAGGTATATATTTTCAATTTGGAGTAAATTGTATGAATGATAACGTTGAGTTTACTAGTGGAATGATTATCTTGTTATGTCTATGTATTATATACACTCATATTTATTACCTTATTTTATTTTTGTATTATATATATTTAGATTGGTTTTTAAAATTACTAGTGAGACCTTCACACATATTAGAATAGGTTTGATTTATTAAGGGATATATGCTCAGTCTTGATTATTAAAGCATTTAGCATACATAATTTAATATATATTGAATTGGGTTTAAATATTGCCAAGACATAAATAAATAAAAGTTTGAAACCTAATAATGATGCCTATGGTAGATAATTAGTTAGGTAGAAGTATATATAATTGGTTGTGTATTTAGATTAATGCATAGGTATATATTTTCAATTTGGAGTAAATTGTATGAATGATAACGTTGAGTTTACTAGTGGAATGATTATCTTGTTATGTCTATGTATTATATACACTCATATTTATTACCTTATTTTATTTTTGTATTATATATATTTAGATTGGTTTTTAAAACTACTAGTGAGACCTTCACACATATTAGAATAGGTTTGATTTATTAAGTTATATATTGTATGAGGTGTATATACATGGTAAAGGATTGAGTTAAATTCTCACGTAATTCTTAATATTTAGACAAAGTCAGTTGAGTATTTGATATTCAATATTTATAGATGAAATAAATTTGAACGGGTCTATTTTTTTATTGATTTATGTCTTTTGAAATAATAGAATTTAGTAAATCATTAAATTGTTTAAGTTTGAATTGGTAATCATGTTTATATTATGCAATTTTTAGTTGAACCAAATAAATTGGGGATTATTTGTTATATTAAAGGTATGAGACAATTTATTGTAGTTGGATGTATATTGAAAGTATATGAGATACTCTAAGATCATGGACAATGGATTATCTACTTAAAGTATAACATATACATTATCAGATCAGTAATTATATAAAAATTTATATGAGAGTTTAAAAATAGTACACACACACACACACACACACACACACACACACACACACATATATATATGGTATAAATATATTATTTTCTGATAGTGTTACAAATCTATGAATGAATATACCATATATAGATGTACATAACTTGTTGTATACTAGAAATCAATATTATATAGCACGATAATATGGTTTCTTTGTTATGTATTTAATGTTTAGTTGAAGCATTAAAATAAATTGCTTAAATTGTTTAAATACAGAGCATATTAAGTTTGTTATATGTTTGGCTTATGGTTATTTTGTAGAATGAACAAATAAATAAGCTGTGATAAATGTTTTGTTTCGTGGATGAAATAACATTTCAAGTTACATTTTGATATTGAGTAACTTGTAGTCTAGATATAATTCTTACCTAGATGGTATGTATATATTAAGGATTATTTATTATTTAATTTATTATTCTATAATAAATAAGATGATTTTTAAATTCATTGCATTATATTTGATAGATAAAATGTATGTATTTGCTATTTTTGTACTTTGCATATTTTATATCTACTAATAGAGAATATTCTGATTGAATCTATTGGTTTTTATATTATTGTATAATTAATCAAATCTCACATTTATGACACTAAATAAGTAGTAGATTGATTTCACTAATTTAATTAACACCATCAATGCAATATGAGATGTAATATGATTGAGTGGTGTGTATGAAATTGACTGATTCTAGAGATCATTAACTATTTGAAAACTTTGGTCAAAATAATGTTTATAGTTAAATATTATCATTTCATTTGTTTGATATAGTTTACATATTTTTGTGATATCATATTAGAATAGATTTATTTATGGTACACATCATGTATTAGTTATCTTACAACACACAAGTTCTAGTTTATCACTCTGAATTTTCATGCTGTCATTATCTACCCATCTGTGAAAGGAGGGTCATTCCATTGTTGGGAGATAGTGTGGGGATGGATGGTCTATGGTTGGTATGGAAAAGCACTATGATGATGCTCTCCCTTTCCACAATAGTATTACACTAGAGACTACACTTGAAATTACAGATAGATACTTGAGTTCATGGAGAACTCATGCTTCATGGAGTTTTGTATCGTTGTATTATTATTTATTGTGACTTTATTATTTTTGAAACTATATTATTTATTCATTGCAATTCTACAGTAGTGGTTGTAATGTTGTATTAGTCATAGTTGAAATTGTATTATTACTCTAATGAAATAAATGCAATCTTTATTATTTATTCGGTATTATTCATGACTTATTATATCATTTTCATGGTGATCACTAGCTAAATGGATTAACTATAAACCTTATGGGGTTAACTAATAAAATATATTTAGTTAAAGATCACTTAGTTAAAATTTTTATGGTGAAATTTATTAGATGAATATGTGTAATTAATTTTTAAAAATACTTTATTCTATTAAAACCCAATGAGGTTGTTACATTGTAGTATCAGAGCTGAAGCTCAAACTCTAAGACTTAATGTGTTCACTAATGTAAATGTATTCTCCTATTAAGTAGGAAGAATAATGGTGCATGTTAAACTAGGAGGTGAGGGTACATTGAATACCATCACCCTATTGATCTAAATCAATATGTCACTAATCAAACTACAAAGTTGGATCAGATCCTCGTAACCATGTAAGATACTAGGGACTGAACCATGGCCCTAGATTAGTAAGTGCATGGACATGATGAGGATAATGCTCAGGGGGAACTTGAAGATCATTCTACTAAGAAAGAACATCTTCAAGAGTAGAGGCATGAGGAAGTGCCATAAGACGTGAGAGTGAGAGTAGCTACAGAGTTGGCATGAGATATGAAAGAGGTATATCCACCCAAGTTTGATGAAACTGTATTGGGAGATGGAGCTGAAACATGGTTGATAGAGATGAAAAAAATATTTTAAGATTCAAAATTACTCTGTAGTCATGAAATAAGTTTGGGGAATATATGAACTTGCTAGTGAAATAGTTACTTGGTGGGCAAACAAGAAGCTCGAGATGACTATTGGCTCAATTATCACCACATAGAAATAGTTTATGATACTATTCAAGTTACAATGGCTTCCACAACTATATTTTAATCAAAATATTACAAATTTTTAAAATTTTAAGGAGACCTATCAATGAATGAATATTATGAATAATTCACCAAACTATTTAAGTATGTACTTCAGTATCAGGGATATGAGAGGTTCCAGATCAAGAAATTCATCATGAAATCAAAACCTCAAATTGGTTGTGAAGTAGATGTACATGGGCCATCTACCATGGATCAGGTTTTTGAGAAGGTAGTCAAGCAAGAAAAAAAACTAAAATCTTTTGCCCAGGTCAGAGATAAGTTTAAGAAAAAGTTTGAAAGTTCTAAACCAAATTTCAAAAATAAGAATTGAAAGAAGAGGAGTAGAGACCCCAAGAGTTAGTTTAAGAATCAGAACTCCAATTTCAACAATGGTTTAGGGAGCAAAAAACCTGGTAATAGTTTCAAGGGAGGTTTCAAGGGCAACCAATAATTTGGCATGCTTCATTTGTGGAGGTGACCATTATGTTCAAAAATGTCTTTAGGACAAGTCAAAGAACAAGGGTTCTACTCCTCAGCAAGGCACTTTTTAATAGTGGATTTATACAGCTATTTATAATCATCAAATTGAGTATCAAGCTTCACTCATATAGCTTATTTTATTGACATAGGAGCTACAAAATATTTTATTGCTCCTAAAATGCTTAGTAAATTATCTATAAAATTTGGAGTTATGGCAAATACATGGTTGGTACAATATAGAAATGAGTCAAAGGTCAAAGTTGACAAGTGTTTAGTTGAAGCTGAGATTAGGTTACCTAAATTCACTATAGTTGTGGATCTTTATGTTACACTGTTAGAGTCATATAATGTGATCTTAAGAGTTAATTGGCCTACAAATCATAAATTTAAGGTTGAATACTATCTGAAGAAGTTTAAGTGTCAAGACTATTTTAGAAATTAGACACTTTTTTAGGGTTAGAAAAGGGAGTTGAAGCTAAAGTAGATTTATATAATTCAATTCAATTGCCTTTGAACTTGTAGAATGTGTTTACAAAGGAATTACCTAGATTACCATCCAAACACAAGTTTGATTTCTTGATTGATATCGTACCTAGATAATAACTAAAGTCTAAGGCACTATATAGAATGACAACCACCTAATTGGTTGAGTTAAAGTCTCAACTTCAAGAGTTGTTTTCAAAAGGATTGATTCAACCAAGTGTGTCACCATAGGGTGTACCAGTTATCTTCATCAAAAATAAGGATGGTACTCTTCACCTATACATAGTTTATAAGATGTTGAACAAGGTAATGATTGAAAACAAATATTTGTTGCCATGTATTAATGATCTTTTTTATCAAATGCGAGGGGCAATAGTCTTTTTTAAAATTGATCTTAAAGTAGGGTATCATCAACTGAGAATTCATGATGAGGATATTCTAAAAATAGTATTTAGAACTTGATATAGGCACTACAAGTTCACATTATTACCATTTAAGTTGACAAATGCTCCTACAACATTTATGAATCTTATGAACAGTGTGTTTATATATTATCTCGATCATTTTGTATTGGTGTTTCTAGATGACAACCTCATATATTCTAAGGGTGAGGAAGAGCATCTGCAACATCTCAAACTAATTTTTTAGTGTTTTCAAAAGCATAGGTTATACAAGTTGTCTAAATGTGTATTTTTCCAAATAAAGTGTAGTATTTGAGACATATCTCTACAAATGGTGTTTTAGTGGATCTCTTGAAGGATAAGAGCTGTAATGGAGTGGCCAACACCAAATAATGTGCATGAGATAAGGAGTTTAATGGGATTAGTAGGCTATTACAGAAAATTCATTTTGAATTTATCTAAGATAGCTAATCTAATTACCTCTCTTTATCAGAAGAATCAGAGGTTTTTCTAGTTAGACAAGTGTGAGAGACTTTTAAGAGCTAAAAATGAAGCTCAATTCAACACCAGTGCTAAGAATTCTTGATCCTAATGGTCAATTTTGAGTGATCATGGATGCACCTAGGGATGGAATCAAAAGATTTTTTATGCAAGATGGCTTAGTTGTAGTTTATGAGTCTAAGAAACTAAAGCCATATGAGGTGAATTATGCCTCTCAAGGCCTAGAATTTATGATGATTATGCATGTCTTGCAATTTTGGAGGCATTATTTATTAGAAAAACTATTTGAGCTCAAGATTGATAATTTAGGGTTGAAGTACATCTTCACCCAACCAAACCTAAATATTTATTAAAAATTATTGTTAGAGTTCTTATTTGATTATGATTTTGATATTGATTATATCAAAGGCAAGGAGAACAAATTTGTTGATGCTTTAAGCCATAGTAGGTACATAGAAAGTGTGGCTACTATCAAGATTAATTTTTGATATTAGGTAATCAAATTATTACCAAGAGATGAATTATATGATCAAGTCAAAAAAGCATTATCTGAGAATGTTCGAAATCCTAGGTATAAATGATTTAAAATAGAGAGTGATGGTATTTTGAAGTACAATGATAAGATGTATGTGCTTGATAAAGAGAATCCGAGGAGAACATTGATAAGAGAAATACACAATGCCCCATATTCAATACATCCAAGAGTAATCAAAATCATAGCTGAGCTAAAACCACTCTATTTTTAGAAAGGGATTAAGAAAGATGTAGTGGATTTTGTGTCTCATTGTTTAGAATGTCAACATGTCCAAGTTGAACATGTCTATCTGACTGGATTGATATATCCACATGCTATACCTGAGTGGAAGTGGTAGGTGATTATTATGGACTTTGTCCAAGGGTTACCATTATCATAGAAATAACATGATATGATCTTGGTTGTAGTTGACAAACTAACCAAGTTAGCCCACTTCATACTAGAAAATTTGATAGATGACAAACCTATGCTTGCAAAGATACTCATAAAAGAAGTGTAGAAATTGCATGGATTTCTAAAAAAGATCATTTCAGATTGAGATCCAAGGATAAATTCTATATTTTGGTTGATACTAAATTCAATTCTAAGGATGTAGTTGAATTTTAGCATCACTTATCATGTAGAAACTAAAGGACAGACAGTGAGTTAACTAGGTATTAGAAGATCTCCTTCATATGTATTGCATGGATAAGAAATACAAGTGGGAGGAGTACCTTCTATTAGTTGAGTTTTCTTACAATAACTTATAATAATTTGCAATGAAGATGGATCCATTTGAGGCATTATATAAAAGAAGGTGTAGAACTCCAATCAGTTAGGATAGGTTAGAGGACATGGTAGTTTTTGGACATAAGATGCTTTTAGAAATGGAAAATCAAGTTAGGACAATAAGGGAGAGGTTGGTTGAGGCCAATGATAAATAAAAAAGTTATGTTAATTTGAAGAGAATAGTAAGAAAGTTTTATGTAAGTGATAAAGTCTTTCTATGGGTTAAGCCTTAGAAAAGCTTGATTAAGTTTGGGAAGTTAGTAAAACTTTAACTGAGATATGTGGTACACTTCGAGATTTTAGAAGTGGTCAATATTGTAGTGCATATGCTTGCATTGCCACTAGTTCTAACTTTTTTGCATAACATCTTTCATGTGTCTTATCTTAAAAAGTATGTTATTGATCCTTCACACATGTTGGATTGGAATGCTTTGCAAGTTTTAGATACTGATGTGGTCATTGTAGATCCAATCAAAATAATTGACACTTGCAAACTTAGTTTGCATAATAGAGAAGTTTCATAGTATAAGGTCCGGTGAGACCAATATTCTAAAGATAGTGCCACTTGGAAGGACTATGATGAGTTTTATAGGTTCTTTCTCATTTATTTACTTGATTTTCTACTACATATTATGTTATTTTCTACTAAATAATGTTTTAAATTAAGAACTTATATTTGAATAAGTGTCATCAGGATGATGACCAACTTTAAGGGAACAATATGTCACATCTTGATTTCTCTAAGTTAAATAACCTTTTTATCCATGGATTATTATGGTTTTTATTTGATTAACTACTATTGGATTAAGCTTTATATCATATGTTGATTATTATGTTACTTAATTACATGATTGATTTGCTATAAGATAGTTATACTTTCATATTTTATACTTGATAATCATGTTTGTTAGTTATATAGTAGTATTTTATGGATATAATTATGTATCAGGCTAATTACATTTATTTTTGTAAGGTGGATGTATGACAGATCCATCCCTCAAAGTGTGAAGGAGGGAGGGAATCATCGGAAAGGATGGTGTAGATGGAGGCATTGGAGGATGACACAGAGAAAAATTGAAAACCCACACACACACCACAGTAGATTAACATGTTTTATGATTATTGTTTGAGTTAGATAGTTGTAGTATGTTTGATTTTTGTTATATATGTTTGATGTGATTTTGTTATTATTCGATGATCATATTTTTTTATTTTATGATTTAACTAATTTGGTTGTGTAATACATTAATATTTATTGATTGTATTGCTTGGTTGATTAAATGAATCTTTAAATATCTTGTTGTGACTTGCCATTGTATTGAACATTGTTGAATGTTTATATAAACAAGTGCTTTGTTTGGATTCATAACTATAAATATTAGATGGAATCAAATATTAAACTTAATTTGGTTGATTAAGAGATTACTTATGTTATGAGGTTACTATTGTCATTTATAATAGTTTCATAAACCTGTAATAAGTCATTAATAAGTTATAGTTCTTTATTAAGAATTAATGAATGACCTAAAGTTGGCATGATAAAATTAAATTATTTTATTGACCTAAGACCTATATAAAGTCTTAGTGCTTAGGCAATAAATATAATGTTATGCAAAGTAATAAAGATAAAAATATTATTTAATGATTATATGGACATCATTGTGTTTAATTTTTGGATGACTTATTATTGTCGATGGTATTTTAATAGTCATAAGATATATTTACCTTATCATATGATAATTATGTTATGTGGACTTATCGTTTAATAGATATTGCATGGAATTATAATGTTTGAAGACTTTTATAAATTTGACATTGATAGATATTTATTGGGGTCAAAGAGCATGCATATTACGAAGGATTAAATAATGATTATTTAATTATTATTGAGGAGGTTTGATATTATTAATAGAATAATTTTCATTGATGTCAAAGGAATTTTAAGGAATATGAATGGAAGTACCAAATGGAATTGTTGCCGAAAGTGAATGGAAGTGTCAAAAAGAAATGGAATTAGCTGACAAAATTTTCCCATAAAAAGCATGACCTTTCTGGAAATCAATGCCCAAGGATGGAAGAACCAATTGCATTGGTTTGAGCACCCAAGTATGGAAGGGACCAGCATTAATTAATAAGGACCAGCATTTAAATATATTTAATTCATAGCAGTAGTGGTTTTGTGTTGATGGGAACATCTTTTAATAAATTTTAATTACAGTAAGGAGTTTTATGGCTATAAACATTAATGCTTAAATGACAAGGCTGACTCTCTTTGTTTATATTATTATCTTGGGAAAATCAACCATCTTGGAGGGTTAATTAAAATTAATTAAAATAAAATAAAAGACACTTGGTTAATTAAAAAGTGCATTGCTACTGGGACACCCCCGTTGGGAAAAGCCTTTGAAGGCTATTTAAGGTGAAAGGATGTTGGAGAAATTTTATAAAGAAATATTTTTCTATTATATACAAGGAGAAGAAGAGGGATAAGAGGGAGAAGAGCGAAACTTGATTGTGCCATCATTTGTTGACAAAGCAATGATGAGAAGGTGGAAATTACTTAAGTGAGATTGGTGCCTCAGAATAGAAAGATCAATGCCATTCACTAAATTAGTGTTTGGCAGTTAAGTTGGTGCTTCAATTCAAAAGATCAGTGTCTAGAGCTAATTTGGTGCTTGGCATTGGGGATTGGTATCTCCAAGTAGGTTGGTGCCTACATAATTTTTTTTAAATAATTATTAATCTTATGGCTAGATTTGGATAGTATATCCAAGCAACCTTTCAAGTGTGGTTTTTTTCCCATCGAAGGTTTTCCACGTAAATTTTATGTTGTGTATTTACTTGTTCTTATGTGAATGATTTCTTTATCAAAGTTAATTAAAAATAAAGTAAATTATTGTTACATATTGATTCACACCTCCCTCTTAGTGTGGTGTGTGCTCAACAATTGGTATCAGAGCGAGGTTCCTTCAGGATCAGTTTCACCACTAGAAGGTAGATCTTGGAAGCACACATGGCTAGTCATTAGGTTTAGAAAGGTTTCTCCACCAATAAGGATCCATTTTTAAATGGGATAAATTACGTATTCTAGAGTATAAGGATGAGGACATATCTAATGGCCCTTAGTTTTGACATTTGGTGACCAGTTGTGGATGGATACACAGCACCACAAACTCCACCAACATATACAATAGGAAAGAAAGCTAGTGAAAATAATGCAAAAGCCATGAATGTTATTTTGTGTGGTTTATCAGAATCTAAGTTTATAAAAGTAATGCAGTGAGACTCAATTAAGAGATTTAGGATAAACTTAAGACCATCTTTGAGGGAGATAACAAAGTAAATATGGCCAAACTTCAAACTCACAGGAGATAATTCAAAAGTTAAAAAGATGAGATAGGATGAAAACATTGTAGCCTATCTACTTTTTGCATATGAAATTATCGACATTATTATAGGGATGACTGAAAAAGTTGAAGAATCTGTAATCATCAAAAAGGTACTAAGGTCTCTACCTTTAAGATTTGATCCAAAAAAAATTGTAATCAAAGAAATAAAGGATCTAAATAAATTAACAATGGATGAGTTATATGGAATTCTCACGGCATATGAGATGAGTATTGAAAACTAAAAACCATATAAAGGGAGGCAACCTTCAAAGCCTCCAAAAAAATTAAAAATAAATAAATTGAATAAAGTGATGAAACCAATGGTGAACTAGATGAAAAGGGCGCTCTGTTTGTCAAAAAGCTTAAAAGGGGGTCCATAAAATACAAAGGTAAGTTACCCTTTAAATATTTTAATTGTGGTAAGATATGACATTTTTTTGTCAAGTGTTCTCATAAGGATGATAGTGAAGATGAATAAAATAATGATGATGAAAGGAAAAAGAAGGAAAACAAACCTCACTTCAATAAAAACTTCAAACAAGGTGGGTATAATAAAAATTTCAATAAATACAAGAAACCATTCTATTCCAAAAAGGATAGTGGCTCAATCAAGGAGACTGATGAAGAAATATTAGACAGTGATATGGAGGAAACCTTGTTCATGGAAATTAAAAAAAAACCCAAAGCCTCTATAAGTACAGACACCTTAGAAGAAGAGGATGATGTCAAAAATGATGAAGTGGTAGATCTTGAAAGAGTTGATTTGTTCTTTGGGAGAGATAAAAATGTTGAAGAAAAAAAATTTAAAATAAAGAGTACAAATTCAAAAATATGAAGAGGAAGATATTGCATTGAAAATAAAGATGACATAGAATATTGAAGAATCAGACAAGGTTATCAGCGGCTTAAAAACTCAATTAGAAGAAATGAAAAGAAACGAAGAGGAAATAAGAACCAAATTAAAAACAAAGGAGGACAAATGCAAAATGTAAGAATTTGAAATAATTGCCTTGAAATTAGAATAGGATAAGACAAAAAATGAGCTGAAGAACATATCAAAATTTGAGAAGAGTACTGAAGTGTTGAATAACATACTAAATAGTCAAAGGTCACCATTTATTCAATATGGCATTGGCTATGATGAGAACCAAAAGAACACCGAAAAGAGCAAAGTTCAAAATCCACAGACTCATCAAAGAAAGTAAATATGAAGAAGCCAAAGAGATATATAGATGCACTTAATAGGTCTGTGAATATACAAATTGAAAATAAGATAGATCATTTTAATCCTCCTCATAGATAAAATAGAGGTAAGAACATCCCTATTAGAAATCTTAGAAGATCATTTCTGTCAAGGCAGAATAATGTGATAAGGTACACAAGCTACTTATATGGTTATTGTTATTCTTGCAATCAATTTAGTCATAGAGCAATAGAGTGTAATGCACATGCAATAAATGAAAATGCATGGAACTATGGAAAAGTCACTCATGGAGTTTCCAATAGAAACTATAACTCATTTACCCCACTATTGAATTATAATGAGAATAATAATATATGTTATAATTGTGACAACTATGGACATATAGCACAATTTTTTAGGAGTGTTTTCATAGAAACCCCTAAATAGAACAAGAAGGTGAATGCCCCGGTTATAAAGAAAAAGGAATCTATAAAACTATGGATAGAGAAGCAAGAGGAAGTTAATCAAAAAATAAAAAATCTATGCTTGTTCAAATAGCATTTCATGCACAAGATGAAGGGTAGCAGTGATATATTGATAGTGGATGTTCAAGCCATATAACAGGTGATAAAATCAAATTTCTCACTTTGAATAAAATGAGTGAAGGTACAGTAAAGTTTGGGGATAATGTTATGGCTAGGATTGCTAGAAAAGGTACCCTCGGCCTTGATAATGGGAAGACAAAAAGTGAAAATGTTTTATATGTTAAAGGGTTGAAGCATAACCTATTGAGTGTCAACCAAATGTGTGATCAAGGACACACATTCACATTTTATGCTCAAGGCTATAAGATCAGGGGAGAAAACACAAGAAAATTAGTTGTAGATGCAAACATAACATCAAATAATCTGTACATACTCAGTGAAGTAAAAGGAGAGGAATACTACATGAGTAAAGTTGATGAAATGTGTAAATGGCGTAAATAATGGGCCATATAAATTTTGACAACTTAGTGAAAATTAGCAGTAAGAATTTCATAATAAACATTCCAAAAATAAAAAAACCTTCAAAAACTATTTATAAGTAATGTCAGCATGGGAAGCAGACACAATTGAGTTTTAGATCAAAAGAGTACTCAATAACCAAGCCATTGGAATTGATCCATATAGATCTATGTGGAACCACAAGAATACAAAGCATATATGGTGAGAGGTATTTTATGTTACTTACTGATGATTATTCTAGAATGACATGGGTTGCCTTTCTAAAAGATAAATCTGAGGTATTCAAAAAGTTTAAAGCTTTGATTGAAAATGAAATGGATCTAAAGATCAAATGCCTAAGGTTAGATCAAGGCAGTGAGATCCTTTGAAATGAATTCAATGAATATTTTGAAGAGCATGAAATAAAGAGACATTTTCTAGCTGCTAAGACTCCATAGTAAAATGGAGTTGTAGAGAGAAAGAATCAAATTTTGCAATAAATGGCAAGAATAATGCTAAACGAATCCAAGTTTTTAGATAGATATTAAAGAGGTAGTCAACACCATAGTTTACATCTTGAATAGAGGATAAATCAAGGTAAATAATAGTAAAACACCTTATGATTTATGGAAGGGTAGACTAGCTTCAGTCAAATACTTTAAAGTGTTTGAAAGCAAATGCTACATCAAAAAAGATGACGAAGACTTGGGTAAGTTCAACTTAAGAGCTAATGAAGGTACATTTTCTTGGTTATTCCTCAAAGAGTAAATCTGATAGATGTTATAATAAAAGGTTACAAATAATTATAGAGAGTGTCAGTGTTAGAATAGATGAATCTAGGCCTAAACAAGTGAGTGTACCAACTAATATTCATTCAAAAGAATCAGACTTCAAGAAAGAAGAAGTAGCATAAAAAGGTTAAGAAGAAGAAGAAAGGGAAGATACAAGGGAACCATCCAGATTCATTCAAAAAAATCATGCAAAAAATAAAATCATCGGTGATATTGATGTTGGGGTATAATCTAGGAGAAGGTTAATGAATACATCAAAAAATGTAAACTTCTCTCTATTGTCGAAGATAGAACCAAAGAGATTTTTAGAAGCCAGCAATGATAAGCATTGGATCAATGCCATGGAAGAAGAATTAAACCAAATAGAGAAGAATGAAACTTGAAAACTTATTCCCAGACCAAAGGAAGAGAATGTAATTAGAACTAAATGGATCTTTAGGAAAAAATTTAATGAAGATGGTAAGGTAACAAAGAACAAGGTGAGACTAGTCTATAAATGTTATGCTCAAATAGAAGGTGTTGACTTTGAGGAGACTTTTTCACCTGCAGTAATATTAGAAGCCATAAGACTATTCTTTGCATATGTTGGATTCAATAATTTCAAGGTCTATCAGATGGATGTGAAGTTGCATTTCTCAGTGGGAATATTAAAGAAGAGGTTTGCATAGAGAAAATTGAAGGTTTGTCTCTGTCAGGGAATAAGGATTGTGTGTGTAAGTGTAGACACCAATATTGTGTCAACCCCCCCTTGGTCCATTTCTAAATGTTAACACTCCTAACCCACACTTGAACCCCTTTCACCTTGGACACCTCACCTAGACACCTCACCCTAAGACTGTTTCTTAGCCTATGAGTCACCCTGAGACTAGGTCCTCCAAATCCTAACTAACCATGACCTATTCTCACTCCATCTTAACTCCCTAACCAACTCTCATGCCTCATAAGCCCTTGTTTTGACCGTTCTCCAATGGAAAAGGCACTTGGCAGGTGGAGAAACGGGCAAAGAGCTAAAAATAGCCCTTTTACCTATTCTCTCTCCATTGACGTTGGTCAACTCGTGGCCGATGCTGGTGGGATTGCCGATGTCGGTTACATAAGCTAAGCTCTAACATTGAGCTGCCCCCCACCTTCTCGCATATTCACATGCACACTCTAAGATTTTAGGCATCAGAACTCGACTATCATTCTCCTGGCTACCAAAACTCTGCACAAATCATGCCAGAGACTGGATTGAGAGTTTGTACGAAGACCTTGAGCTACTGAATTAAAGCAATCCATGTTCACTTCATGGGCTCACAACACTGGTCATATCAGCCACAACAAGAATCTCCATTCTGACACCTCTGGGTCTTCACCCTATGAATTTGGTCTTCATTTCAAAGTTTTAGAATATATTATTAATTAGTTTTCATTAATATTTCTAAATACTGTTGAGAGACCCAACTTCTTTCGTGGAGGGGCTGAAAGGCCTTCCCCTTATTCTTACCCTCTTTTTGCACCTATCCTCTACCTTTACCCTTCCTCATACCTCATTCACCTTCCTGCAACCCTGCACAAACCTTCAAACTTCCAGAAACTCTTCTATCCATCACGGAAATATTCTAAAATCTGTCCAAGGCCAACAACCCTGATCGACATCAGCAACCCAACCGACGTTGGCACCATTTACCTACTGACCTCGGCACATATATTGACGTCGATGACTGTGTTCTGAACTAACAAACCAAAAAACCTATCCAAACAGCCTATAGACCAGACAAAACTTTTGGCTAGCTTTTTTTAACATTCTGAGACACATAGACTATAGGGAATAGGTACACACCATCTACCTTTCCATTTATTTAGTCTTTTATCATTTCTTTTTATGCAACATTTTTATCTTTAAACAGTGGACTGTCATCCTTCAAGGAGCTTCACGCTTCTGGGACTGAGTGCGTAGCTTGGCAGTACACCATATCCTCCTCTAACATTTTTCTTGTTTAAGTTTCTTTCTTACTACAGGTGTTTCCTCCATAGCCAAAGAGGAGCTCCCACAAAGCTTGGATACGGTGCGCACTAAATCCGGGTAACATCAAACCCAAAACCTCTTAACTTTAGTTTCTTCCTCATTTCAATGCAATTAGTGAAAATTTAGAGAAACATTCTGGCACGCCTGGTGGGCCCCTTGAAGTTTTCCTTGGGTTCATTCTTCTTCTTTTAAAAAATCAAACTTTCATATAGATGCATTAGAAAAATATTCTCTTCTTGCATCCCCTCTTCTATCTTTTTATTTCGAAAAGAAATCATTAGCAGAAGTTAAAAATAACATCTCTTTTTCTTCTTGTTACTTCTTGCATGCATCATAGAGTAGTGAAAAACTCATACTCTTTACCTCTTCTCCATTTGTTTGCATTTGAATAACATATTTTGATTTGGGTTAAAAATTACTGCATTTCATTCTTGCTTGGATGCATACTTAGCCCACTTAGTAATTAAAGCATTATGAATGAATCGTAGTGCACAAATGTGACACAACCAAACCACAATCACTTCAAATCAAACACATAAACTTACTTGAGACAAGGCCTGTCTAGGATTTCATCACCTAGTGGATACCTTACCCCACCTGGCGATCCTACTTGGATTTCACTACCAAGAGGAGGACCCACTCTGTTCTCTGGCAGAGTATAAACTATAGGCAAGGTATATTTTGGCTAAGCGGCCCAGCTCGGCTCTGGGTTCGTGAAGTGAAGGGAGCAAGCCCCAGCACCAAGCCACGTACTGACCCTAATACATATATTTTTGAGCACCATAACACAACCTAAAACCAGCCATAGACTTCCTCTCTAGGACCTGTTCTACAAGCCCAACTCCCAACATATTCTCTTAAGGCATAAGCCACCATGACTTTAAAACTCATTCCTAGTAATTTAATGTTTTAGAGGTTGCTTGCTTAATCATCTATTCTATTAGTTTTATCTGAGTGTTTGAGCTGGTAAGGTCGTACCATTCTGAAGTCCAAAACAACTCAGAATATCTTCTTCTTCCAAAAACTATTAATTTTTTGTGTTTCTAAAATTACACAGAAATTGACATCAGTTTCTCCACCGACGTCGGCAACATTTTATAACCGATATCGATTAAACAACCAACATCGGTCATTGTCAATAAATTTTCTTTACAAACAGCAAGCTTAAAACCCAAATTTCTTGTTGTTTAACACAAATTCTAGTTTTTTGAAACTAAAACACACAATTTTTGGAACCTGAACCCATTTCGCCTTGGATGGTCCTAACACGCAGTCAAGCCAAATTCCTTGTTGACCATGCGAGCCAACAGCCACTCCCACCTTCGCCCTTCATGCCAAGTCATCTAATGGAGTATACTTCAGACACCAAGCATACTCCTATCCAACCTACCCCTGATCAACCTCCTATTATTCCCAAAGGGGATCAAGATTTTGAGAGATTCCTTGACCACAACGTCAAGGCTCTCCAACATTATCTCGCTAGAAGCCAAACGTGAGATCCTTCGAGTAACCCTATTTATGGGATGCCAACTTCTTTGGTTGAAGCAATAATGATATCAATAACATCTGCTACCCAACCTATGGTCACTCAGGCCACTGCCTCGACCAGTAACCCAATCATGGCCAATGTTCAAGATTTGGCCTCCCCTTCTATCCTTTATGGCCCTACCTCCATCAGGGTTTCCATACCCCCTCAACTGCAAACATTTCAACCAAGTTTAACACCTTTTCAAAACTTGATTGTCTCTATTCCATCCACTCTTACGCCCATAAACATGAAAGTGACCACTTATCCTTTAACTAGTGTCACCGCCATTCAACCACCCTTGGCGGCATCTAGTCAAGTTGTGCCCTCCAACTTCGCTGCACAAGCCCCTGTGGCCTCAACATCGGCCCCTATGATGAACTATCAGTATGTTGCACCTACACAAATGCAACCAAGTATGTCATATGCCCCTCCCAACACCTTCCAAGTACCCTATAACTTAGGGGGTGCCCCTCATGCTAATCCATCTACCGATCTAATTAAGATGTTGATGGATAAGATGTCCAACCTTGAGAAATCTGTTTTAGGTTCAAGGAGTGTTCTTTCATATGAACAAATCTACAACAAACCTATCCACCCTTCAGTTCCTATTCGACCATACCCTAGCCAATGGGAACTCCCAAAATTTACTCGCTTTCAGAGTAAAGAGGACCCACAACAACATCTGTGAGCGTTTAGACACGCTTGCTACCTCATAGCACACGATGATGTGTTATTACTTCGCACATTCCCTATGTCACTTTCTGGTGCCTCCCTTGACTGGTATAGCTCCATTACCAGTCATTCTCTCTTCACCTTCACTCAACTCACTCGGCTATTCCTCGATCATTTCTCAATCAATATTACCAAGAAGGTCTCCATCACAGACCTTTATTCCATTAGACAATTTGAGGATGAGTCAATAGCAGACTTTGTCGCCCGTTGGAGAGTTTTGATCAACCAACTCTCCTTCTCACTACCTCAACCTGAGCTCATTGAGCTCTTTTCAAGAGCATGTGCCAAGCATATTTCATCCACTTTGCGGGTTCAAACTTTCTGCACATTCGATGAAGCTTTCACCATGGCCCAAAAGCTTGAACTCCGCACAATCGGGGAAGACAGGGTCAAATTACGTAGAAAAAATACCAACGCAAAAGCCAATGACCCTTCTTCTTCTCACCCCAAATCCAAGGGATCAGTGAACACTATGGTCCTTAGGTCACCATCTTCTACTACAACCAACCAATCTTAGCCCTCCACATCACAAAACATCACAAGACAATTCCAACAACGGTATGAACATCGATGATACACTCTAATAAGAGAATCATATGATTTCATATTGGATAAATTAGTGAATCAGGGAGTCCTCAACCTCCCTCAAATCTGACCACCTATCTAATTTGATCCCTCACGAGCCATCCCTACATGGTATAGGGAAAATGACTTTTGTAACTATCATCGTGTCAAGGATCATGACATGGATAATTATAAGACCCTAAAAAACATTATTCAAGACATGTTAGACAAAGGGGACCTTGTTTTGGATAACTCTAATGCATCGGCCAACCAAAACATGGATGTCTTTAGGCAACCATTTCCTAACCATCCCCCAAGTCAAAACAATGTTCAGACCATGGCCGATGACCCTCAAGAACACAACATACGCACGGTCAACATAGTCTTTCCTTTCATTCCTAACCAACCTCTCCCACAATCTAAAGAGGTTGGTCAACTCATTTCTCCACCATGGGTAGAAGAACCTATTTTACCCATACCACCCCTACACAACAAAGAGCTCCCTTTGCCTCGCCCTCTTCCTTGCGTGGATGAACCCGTTTCACCTATATTACCCCCAAGACATCAAACACCTCCTCTACCCATTTTTCTACCTCGTGAAGATCCCATATTACCTGTTCCTCTTGTCCCTACCTTCTCTCTTCTTCTACCATTGGAAGAATGTACTATTCATACCCCACACCTGCATGTAGAAGGGGCCATCGTCCCTCTACTTTGCCCTTTAGAGGAGCCTTCCTCTCCTATTTTGCCTCCACTGATGGAGGATAGTCCTCCATCCACCCCCCTTTCACACGTAGGAAAATCTACTTTGACCTCTCCCATATTGGAAGATGCTTTGATGGTACCAACGCCGGTGGCCCCACCCTCATCCTTCTTATTACCAATGGAGGATCATACTTTCCACACTCCTAGACCACATGTGGAAGGCATTATCATTCCTATGCTCTATCCACTTGAAGAGCCAAATTTTCCAATCCCTTCTTCGTCGAGAGAAGAACTCACCGCCTCACCCACTTCGGTCGAGGAAGATCCGGTGATGGTTCTCTCTCGCCTTTGGCCCATGATCACTGTGTCCAACATGTTTCTACTCTCACAATCGCCCAAATCCTCTAAAGGACCAACTTTAAGGCCTCACACAATGTCATTTAAACCCTTCTCTCGATTGGAAAAAAACTTAGGATTCCTCCATTCTAGGAATCTAGAGTATGAGGCGTTATGGGAGTGACTTAAGGCTCCTTATCCTACACATCCAACTTTGCCTTATACTGCTAACCCTTTCATGACAATTTATCCCAAAGTCTCTGACGAGGATCAGGTTTCCACTTCTAAATCATCAAAAGCTCAGCCTTCCATGTCTGAATCCAAACCCTTACAAGTGTCCACCATGTTGAAACAGATTAGATCTCTCGGTGTTCACCCTATATCAAACCTGACTCACCCACAAGTGAAGTTAGATTTGAACATCACCTCGCACAATAGTGGTCCTCACACCAAACTAAAGGAGAATGCTAGACCACATCAGTCTACTCCTCCCCCACCTTCACCATTGCCCTCTATCTTGGGTCCACATCCTTCCACTTTAACAGGAGTGCTCCCTATTCCAACACCTCACAAAAACAAACTACCTCCATTACTCCCTCTACCCGTCAAAAACATATTTCCTCCAAGAAATTCTAAACCTCTCATCAAAAAAGTGCCATCTACGCATGTGGCCACACCACCAACCAAAAAGGTGGTACGAAAAACTCTCCCTACAACTCCTAAATAGAAGTTGTTCACCCCTACTACAATAACGAGCACAAACCCATTAGTGGGTTCCTATGCTTCACTGTTACACTGATTATTATAGTCTTCTAGCATCGTTCTCCTACCCATTAAGCCATATCAACCTCTCGAATCAAAACCATCTTGATTCGATGACACTCAAATCTGCTTATATCATTGCACACCTGGGCATGATACTGAGAGTTGTAATGCTCTTAAGGTTGTCATTTACCAACACTTGGAAAAGGACACCCTTCTCATTGAGGATTCTCTTGACCACCTTTTTGACAAACTACCGACACCATCTCATGCCTCCCAAACCTCCTCACTTGAATCAGGATCCCAACGCGAGATTATGGTCCCTATACCACCTTCTCCCCCTTTATTCGAAATCAACACCATTAATGTGGCCACCAGATCCCAAACCCTAAAGGATAAAGGAAAAGAGTAGGTTTCTACCCCTTGGACATATCCATTCACCAAGCGCTCTCTACCACCAAAGCCCAAGATTTCTATCTTGGGCACATCTCAACCAACATCTTCGGAAGCAATTCACGACTCCATGGTGAAACAACTTCACCAAACCCCTATGAAGATGTCTTTATATGACCTAATACAAAGCTCTCTGCAACATCTCCAAGCTTTGATCAAAGCTTTACAGGCAGTGGAGGTCCAACCTGAAGACCCCCAACCACTGGCTGCTTTAGTCAAATCATTGCCCACCATTGCCTCCATCACCTTCAGTGATTCTGAGATTCTTGCCTACAACCTGGAAGATCAAGATCTTGCCCTCTTTATCATGGCTTACGTTGATCAAAATCACATTAAGTAGGTTATTATTAATGGAGGTGCTAGCATCAACATCATTTCTACCCACACATATGATCAACTAGCCCTCTCGAAGAATTGCATGTCAAAAACTGACGCAATTCTTTGTTCTTTCAACGATGCCACCGCCACTACCGTTGGCACTGTGGTCTTGCATGTTCGTGTTGGCCCACGTACAATTCCAGAACTCTTTTATATCATCGAGGGGGAGTTCCAATATAACATGTTGTTGGGACGACTTTGGATACGTTCCATGACCTGTGTCCCTTCCACGTTGCATCGTTGTGTCAAGTTTGAACACGAGGGGCAGGTTCATGTCATTTCTACTGACCCTTCCCCCTTTAAAACATGTAACACGACCTACTGACCTACTGATGTTCTCATCCCTTTGAAAACATCTACCCAAACACCACCTCCGCCTGTGGAAGCCTCGACAAGTTCGTGGACACTGATCACACCTACGCCTACTCCTCAAGTGACCACGAAAGATCCTATGGAAGATACCTTCTATTGCCTTTCACTTGGGGAGTATTTTTTGCTTACCCTTGACATGTTCCAAACTCCGTAGGAATATGGAAAACTTTATCACCACCCTAACTATGACCATCACATTGAAATGGTCATCCCATATGGTCCTCCCAATCTCCAAACTAATCTCACCTATGGAGGGCTAGATCGGGCTCCTACTATTGGAAATCCTCTCTCATCACCCCGATTATTCACTTGTGATTTCTCCTTCCTTGGCAACCCAAGCTTTGCTCACACCTATCTTCATAGGTGTGCGTGGAAGGGTTTTGGCTTTGGGCGTTATGAAAAAGGTCCCCACAATCCCATTGAGCCTCCAAATGACAAGGCAATCAAAAATGCCAAGAAATGACATGGCGTGGGTTTTGAAGAACCTACAAAGCCCTCTAAGATCCTTTGCCATGAAACTGTCATAGAGCATTCTCCTCCAACCTCACCTAGTCCCCCACCCTCACCTACGGAGTCGGTGGTCTCCATCCCTCCTAGTTTTTTTTTTCATAAATGCCATTCACTTGGAACCCCTGACCTATCAACTAGGTGGGGCATCAAGGTCTCTTCCTCTCATTTATCCAGACATGATAGATGATGAATTTTCTAGCATCAACATTGTCCAATGCCTAGACGATGATGCCATACTCACCTACATGGGTGCGGATGACTCCTTCATACAATGATCACTTCCTTCGAAAACACAGGTTATGTTAAACGAATCAACTATTGACATAAATCTCCCATCTTTTGATGCTCCTCACATTTTATAGATTGGTGAATCTTTAAATGCCTAAGAACAACTCGACTATACCACATTCCTTACAGATCATAGCAAAGCCTTTGCTTGGTCCTATAGCGATATGCCTGGTATTGACCCTGACATTGTCATCCACAACATCGTCATGAACCACGAAGCTAAGCCTGTCAAGCAAAAGCTTCACAGGATGCATCCTCACGTCGCACTCCTTGTCAAAGAGGAGCTTCAACGTCTTCTCTCCATCTCATTTATCCAACCCATTGATTATCCGTAATGGGTGTCAAATATTGTCCCTATCACAAAAGCAACAGGGGAATTTGAATTTGTACTGACTATCGTGACCTCAACCTAGCTTGCCCAAAGGATGACTTTCCTTTGCCAAGCATCGACCAACTTGTTGATCTCCTTGCACAACATACTCTCTAATGATGAATTTCATCAAGATCGATTAACACAACTCGAGTTACTTGATGAACGTCATCTTTCTGCTCTTAATCATCTTCATATCTACCAAGATCACATCAAACATGCCTACAACAAAAATCTGAAAGAGTGAGATTTTAAAATCAGAGATCTCGTCCTTAAAGAAAACCAACATGTGACCAATATGGAAAGAATAAAATGAGGCAAGTTTGCTCCTAATTGGCTTGGACCTTATATAATAATGCATAAGTATGGATCAGGCACTTATTGTTTGTCTTCTCTCGAAGACCAACCAGAACTTGAGCCCCTTAATGCCTTACATCTGTGACCATTCTACTGTTAATCAAGTAACCATTTACTTGATGTTTAACTTGAGCTCATCCCTTGAACAACCCCCATCATCCTCATTCCTATTCCTTTCAACCCTTTTTCCCTACAACAATTAGTTAACCCTTTTTTAAGCATTACTGCTTTGTCTTAATAAAAGGGCAACCCCTAAACCTCTATAGTCTAGTCCATGACTAAAAGTTCAGTCAACAAAAAAAAAAAAACATAAAATTGGGATGCCTAACAAAATTTTAAAAGGTCATAAACTATAAATGTAGACTGTTCCCTCGAAGGATAGCTGCATTATTGTTGTAATTAATAGATTGCTCCCTTGAAGGACAGCTATGCAAAGACATCAAAACATACAAAATAAAATATAAGCCACTCCCTCGAAGGATGGCTATGCCCAAATTTTGATGTAAACACAGCACCCTCTCAGAATCTTCCCGCATTGATCAGCTTCACATGACCACAAAACAAAAGTAACATCCCCAAGAAGACTTCCCACATTGATCAGTCTACCAAAAAAAAATTAACTGACAAATTATTAAGTCATGGACTTGCCTATAGTCGTTCTCAGGGTCACCTATAAAAGGGGCAAAGTTATCCCTACTAAAAAAGGGTTATGCTATCATCACATATCACATAATCACACATATTACCCCAAAATATCTAAGGGATTTAGAGCTCACTTAACATCAAGTGATTAGGGTACTTCTCTAACAAAAACCAATGGTCAACGACATAATGCATGAACGGGGATTTTGTTTGCAAAAACCCTATCTATGTTATTATTATGGTCCTTGTCAATGAACGAGCAACACACCTTTGTCACATGCCAGTTTATCTTTTAGGATGTAGTGTCTTGAAATTATATGCTCGCATATTGTCATCTCATAATTTTCACTATCAAGTTATGAACCTAACATTCAACTCAATCTTATCATAAATAACATCACAACCAAAACATTTTCTAACCACCAATTCAACTCAAAAAAATTTCTAACCACTAACATAACATCATGATTTATTTAATGAAAATACCAATTTGTGTTATATAAATTATCATATCCCATTCACATTAGTTTCTATGGAAAACAATACACGTGGAAACTATCAACCAAACACAATTTATGTCAAGCATATACCATCACCAATATGGAAACCTGTTGAAGCATAAATAAACTCATTTCATTTTTAGCATACACCATCACCAATATGGAAAATTGCTAAGGATGAAAAGCCACATAACCTATGTTACAGCATACACCATTACACAATATGGAAAAGGCTATAACATCATCATTTCAAGCATGTACCATCAAACATATGGGAAATGCTAAAAACACTAACATAACCAAAAAAACTAACACATTGTCACATCCATAAGATGTCAATATCTCAAAAATCTCATATATATATATAACTATCAAATGAAAGTATACATCAAAAATATCTAAAACAGTACAACATATATATGTGCCTCTCTCAAAATGTATGTAAATCTCACATCAATGGCACGCAGGCCGGTATATATATATACAACTCAACTAAAAATTAACACCTCAAGGCTGTGGTGGTGGTGGTGGTCACAAAAATGCCAAATCATCTCCACTCTCTGACCATCGCCGTCTCTGAGAATTGGAGGTAGTGGCACACGACATAGATCGTTGTTGAGCTAGCATCTCAGAATACCACTGGATCTATGGATACTCCTTGATGGCACCCTCATAATACACAATCTCATCCAACGTAGTATTGTACCTAAATATAGGTACAGTCTGTGGTGGACCCATCGATCCCGATGCCATGCCCTGTAAAAAACTCTATGGTTGTGGCTGAGGTGGCTATTGAAATGGTGGCTGCAATGGCTATTGTGGTGGTGGCTAAACTGGCTACTGCACTAGCTACTATGGTGGTGGCTGAATAGGGCCCTACCCTCCAAAACCCTACCCTACTAATAATTGTGCCTGGGTTACAGCCAACTGCCCCTATAATGTAGCAACCTACCCTATCAGGGCAGCCACCTATGCCATCAAAACTATCACCTGTCCCTGAAGCACTACCACTTGTGCTTGTGCTACATCTCTCTCCTAGATGGTGGCATCCCTCTCTCTACTAACCATCTATAGATCAAGAGGTGGTCCCATCTGAATCCCTGCATAGCGACCTGCCCACCAAGCTGAGTAAGCCACCGTACACCCCAGATCTACCACACCTGGACCTACAGGTATCTTCTCAAAATCTAGCCGCTCTATCTCCTCTGGCAGTGGGAGGGGTGCCTCAATATCATCCTATCTGTATTGTGGAAAAGCAAGTGGCACATCCTGTAAAAGCCCATACTGGCACCGCACTCTCTCAGTAGGAACTCTCTCGAGCTCATCGGCTCACCTGCCTCTCACCCGTCGCAAGCTCTAGACCCTCACCAGTTGCTTTGCCTGATCTTTGAATGTTAGATATACCAATTACGGCCTCCAAATAATATCTACTGGGATCAGGGCATCTAATACCCCCTATAATAATCAATATCTCAGACGATGACATCCACACGTGTTTATGCCATGACCTCTTGCCACCACCTGAAACCAACTCTAAAGCCAGCCTAGATCGTTATTGGGAGGCCAAGAGGTCATGACACTATGATATGCTTGTATGCCCAATAGTGTAGGAGGTGACCCACACACAAGATGTACTGCTACCACTGGCTGATCCCCCACAGCTCCCTATATAACTGGGCTAAAAACACTGACACCCATGCAAAAACTATCTGCTCCCCTACTATGTCTACCAACACCTCAGTCATTGAGATCAAGAATCTCCCTCCCTCTACATCAAGAAGGGCGTATATAGTGATGCCAATCATCATCAGGATGGCTAGTCGATGCTCATCCTCATCTGCAACATAAATCAGCTCATAGGTGAAACTTGTTGAATGGTATGTCACCTCAACAGTGTGCTCCCCAAACAGTGTAACCATGTGAATGTCATGCTCCTCTCTCGAGCATGCATATAAATCTGCCCCATGTATCAGCAACTGCAAAATTTGATACACATCCTCTACTATCACAGTCAACTCTCCAATTGGCAGGTGAAAAGTGTTGGTGGTATGATCCCACTGCTCGATCAATGCCACCATCAAACTGACATCCCTAGCTACTCAACAATATCGCTGCAACCCACCTAGCCCTACAATGGCCATATGTGCCCACTCCTCCCTTGTGATGTCTCAATGCATTTACGTCAGCAATGTTGGGAGATGATCTCGTAGCATCAATGTCTACCTAGCCTACATCCAACTAACACACATGCAACAACATTAGCCAACATTACGCAAACAACTTATAACCTCTTTGACTCTTCTTCCCTTTTGGGAGAACTACATTACCTGAGGCCCTTAAAACAGGAGCTATGTAGGCAGCACTTAGTTGACATGGGGTCCTCTGAGGTTAGCTCAGCCATTCATCTATTTGTCTACCTAATGGACCAACTATCTAAACCCTAGGCTAAACTGCCTACCTTGAACCCTAGGCTCACTGCCTATCCTAAACTTCCACACCTAGGAGTGCATCAACATGACTTCAGCCCTCTGGATTATCATTGTCAACCTTTCTAAGGCCTGAACAACCTTCAATAGGCAATTGACATCGGTTAGGGTACCGACGTCGGCATCTAACTTGCTAACATATGCGGCTAAAAGCGACCGATGTCGGTCATATTGACCAACATCGGTCACTTTGTCAGCCGACGTCAGCGGCACCACTGATGTCGGTGATTGGTTCGGCCCTTGGGCCGAACGGGGCAAGCCCTAAAATTTAGGGCTTCCCCATTTCTTCCCCATTTTACCCCAAAACACCCCTAAAGTGACCTAAAAACTCCCACCTAACCTACCCACCTTTCTAATACCCCTCACCCCTGATCTATCACTAAAAACTCAAAACATAAAAAAAAAATCAAATTCAAAAACACTCAAAAATTCACAAAATAAACCCTACCTCATCTCGTCATTGCCGCCGAGGTGGTATAATGGGTGCCGATGGTGGTGGTCCTCCTACAGGGCCTCCTCCGATGTCTACCATCTCCATCTCCCCCATCTCCTCAATCCAATCGTTGGTGGCCCACAATGCTCCCAATCACTCACAAACTCACAAACACTCCCCACCACTCCTCACCACTTACACAATGACACCTAGCACTGCTGACATGGACAAATTTGAGGTCTCTATCACTCAACACCTCAGAGCTCTCTTTTTCAACACTTCAAAAGTCACAAATGACTTTTGGTGGGCCGCCAATCCACTTTTGTCAAGTTTGTCAGGCCACCAACGTCGGCAATATTGTGCCCTAAGTCACCGACATCGACTGATGTTCAACCGATGTCGGCAAACTATGCATTTTTTCTTACCAACATCGGTGGCCTAACCGACGTTGGTGACATAAAAACATAGCTCTTCTCTAAAAACTGCTCAAAATCATGACCAAACAACCAGCCCTGACACTGTAGAAGTCACCTTAGACTTCTCATGGGGCACATTGGAGATCATATACATCTCCTTAACCACAACAAACAACACTCGAGATCACTTATATCTTAGCCTGACTCGACAAACAACCTCAGAGATCGTGACTATCTCCTCAGACCACGACCACTTTCAAGACAACTTTGCCTTGGTTGTTTTGATTGCATATGCTACCTCACGAATATTTAGCAAATTATATGCGCCCTTCACACCTATTGTCAGATCGCGACCAAGTTGATCTCCAATATATGTGACATTTTCATATTTTCCAAGAGCACTTCCTAGCCCGGATACTTGGAACACGATGCCCATTGGAGCTACAGCTTTGATCGATCTAACCCAATCAACTACCACTAATAAGCTGGGGACCGATTACTTCAATTTTAGTCCTCCTCGACCATTAGAGCTACAACTTTGATCGTTCTAACCCAATCAACTACCACTAATAATCTGGGGATTGGTTACTTAAATTTTAGTCCTCCTCGACCTTGCCTTCGACAATTTGACCTACCTATGTGAAGTGGTATACGCACAATCTCAATTATTGCAGCGTTCACACTCTAACTTCATCCTATCCATCCACTGCCTATCAAATTGGCACCCAATTTTGGATTACCTTCTCTCGATTCCTAATTTGAGGGGGAATACCTCATCCCATACCTGGGGCAACCTACATCTATTTTTGTCTTGCAGTTCATCAAAACAAACCACAAGACAAAAAGGGGCAAATATAGACACCAATATCGTGTCAACCCCCCTTGGTCCCTTTCTAAACGTTAACACTCCTAACCCACACTTGAACCCCTTTCACCTTGGACACCTCACCTAAACACCTCACCCTAAGACCATTTCTTTGCCTATGAGTCACCCTGAGACTAGGTCCTCCAAATCCTAACTACCCATGACCTATTCTCACTCCATTTTAACTCCTTAACCAACTCCCGTGCCTCATAAGCCCTTTTTTGACCATTCTCCAATGGAAAAGGCACTTGGCGGGTGGAGAAACAGGCAAAGAGCTAAAAAAATCCCTTTTACCTATTCTCTCTCTGCTGACGTCGGTCAACCCATGGCTGACACCAACGAGATCACCGACATCGGTTACATAAGCTAAGCTCTAACATTGAGCTACCCCCCGCCTTCTCGCATATTCACACACACACTCTGAGATTTCAGGCATCAGAACTTGACTACCATTCTCCTGGCTATCGAAAATCTGTACAAATTATGCCAGAGACTGGATTGAGAGACTGTACGAGGACCTTGAGCTACTAAATTGAAGCAATCCGTGTTTACTTTATGGGCTCACAACACCGGTCATATCAGCCACAACAGGAATCTCCATTCTGACACCTCTGGGTCTTCACCCTATAAAGCTAAGTACTCTAGTCTTCATTTCAAAGTTTTAGAATATATTGTTAATTAGTTTTCATTAATATTTCTAAATACTATTGAGAGGCCAGACTTCTTCTGTGGAGGGGCTGAAAGGCCTTCCCCTTATTCTTACCCTCTTTTTACACCTATCCTCTACCTTTACCCTTCCTCAGACCTCATTCACCTTCCCGTAACCCTACATAAACCTTCAAACTTCCATAAACTCTTCTATCCATCACAAAAATATTCTAAAAGTCATCCAAGGCCAACAACCCCGACTGACATCGACAACCCAACCGACGTCAGCACCATTTACTTACTGACCTCGGTAGATATACCAACGTCGATGACTATGTTCTAAACTAACAAACCAAAAAACCTATCCAAATAGCCTATAGACCAAACAAAACCTTCAATCAGCTCTCTATAACATTCTGAGACACACAGACTATAGGAAACAGGTACACACCATCTACCTTTCCATTTCTTTAGTCTTTTATCATTTCTTTTTATGCAACATTTTTATCTTTAAATAGTGGACTGTCATCCCTCAAGGAGCTTCACGCTTCTGGGACCGAGCGCATAGCTTGGCAATCCACCATATCCTCCTCTAACATTTTTGTTATTTAAGTTTCTTTCTTACTACAGGTGTTTCCTCCACAGCCAAATAGGAGCTCCCACAAAGCTTGGATATGGTGCGCACTAAATCCGGGTAACATCAAACCCAAAACCTCTTAACTTTAGTTTCTTCCTCATTTCAATGCAATTAGTGAAAATTTAGAGAAACAATAAGTTGAATAAAACATTTTATGGACTAAAACAATACCCTAGATCTTGGTATGTTAGGCTTGATAGATGCTTGATTAAGGTTTCAAGAGAGGAGTGGCTGACACTAACCTATACATAAAGACTAAAGGTGAGAACCAATTAATTGTGGTTGTGTATATTGATGACATTATTTTTGGCAAAGACAATGAGAAAATGTCTCAATAATTTTCAAGGGTAATGAAATAAGAATTTTAAATGTCTATGTTATGAGAGTTATCATTTTTCCTTGGGTTAAAAATTACTCAGTTAAGTAAAAGAATCTTCATCTCTCAAACCAAATAAATTAAGGAAATGTTGAATAAATTCAATATGGATGATTGTAAATTAGTAATTAATCCAATGGTAATAGGGTGTAATTTGAACAAATATGATGAGTCAATAGAAGTCAATCAGACCTTGTATAGATCAATGATTGGAAGTTTACTATATACTATTACATCAAGACCAGATATCATACAGGCAATAGGTTTAGTGGCCAGATTTTAGGAAACACCAAAAGAAACATACTTGCATGTAGTCAAAAGGATATTCATGTATCTCAAAGGAACTATGGATTTTGGTTTGTGGTAACCAAGAGGAAAGGACTTTACTTTGACAGCTTATACTGATGCAGATTGGGTAGTAGCATTGATGATAGAAAGAGCATAAATGGATGTGCATTATTTCTAGGAAAGAGTCTTGTGTCATAGTTGAGTAAGAAACAGACCTCAGATTCCTTGTCCACAACTGAAGCTGAGTACATAACATCAACATCATGTTGTACACAAGTCCTTTAGATGAAACAAACCTTGAGTGATTTTAGAATTGAGTATGTCAATCCAATTTCTATTTTTTGTGACAATACAAGTGCAATAAACATCTCCAAGAATCCATTTATGCATTCAATAAATAAACATATTCCCATCAAGTATCATTTTCTAAGAGAACAAGTTGTTGATCAGAATGTAAAATTAGAGTATGTCTCTATAAAGGAGAAAGTTTTAGACATTTTCACAAAGCCTCTCCCAAAAGAACCTTTTGAGTTTCTAAGGCAAAAATTTGGAGTGATCCATTCTTCACTCAGTCACTAAAGTCATCATAAGGAGCATGAGTTATGGGGGAGCTAATCATTGCATTATTCAGCCCCATAGATATTTTAGTGAAATACAGTATGATTATTTTGAACATTCCTTTGTCATTGATGTTAAAGGGGGAGAATTGAAGACAAGGGGAGAAAAGGAGGAGAACCATAGCAAGGGGGAGTTCATATACTAATTCATGGGGATTGCCATCAATGACAAAGGGGGAGATTATTGGAATAATTGGCATTGATGTCAAAGGAATTGTAACGGATATGAACGGAAGTGTCAAATAAAATTATTGTTGAAAGTGAATGGAAGTGTCAAAAAGTAATGAAATTATCTTATGAAATTTTCTCGTTAAAAGTGTGAACTTTTCAGAAATCAATACCCAAGGATGGAAGGACCAATTGCATTGGTTTGAGTTCCCAAGTATGAAAAGGACCAACATTAATTAATAATGACCAGCAGTTAAATATATTTAACTTACAGCAATAAAATTTTTGTGTTGATGGGACCAGCTTTCAATAAATTTTAATTATACCAAGGAGTTTTATGGTTATAATCATTGACATTTAAATGACAAGGCTAACTCTCTTTGTTTATATTGTTACCTTGGGAAAATAACCCATCTTGGAGGTTAATCTAAATTAATTAAAATAAAATAGACACTTTGGTTAATGAAAAGGTGCATTGCTAATGGGATGCACCCATTGGGAAAAGCCTTTGAAGGCTATATAAGGTGAAAGGATGTTGGATAAAAATTAAAAAGAAATAATTATTTCTATTATATACAAGGAGAAGAAGAGGAAGAAGAGGGAGAAGATTAAAACTTGATTGTGCCATCATTTGTTGACAAAGCAATGGTGAGAAGGTGTGAATTGTTTAAGTGAGATTGGTGCCTCAAAATAGAAATATCGGTGTCTTTCATGAAGTCGGTGCTTGGCAGTGAAGTTGGTGCTTTATTTCAAAGAGATCGATGTCTAGAGATAAGTTGGTGCTTGGAATTGGGGATTGGTGTCTCCAACTAGGTTGGTGCCTACAATTTTTTTGTAAAAAGAATTATTAATCTTATGGTTGGATTTGGATAGTAGATCCATGCAGCATTTCAATTGTAGTTTTTTCCCCACCAAGGGTTTTCCATGTAGATTTTATGTTGTGCATTTACTTGTTTTTATGTGAATGGTTTCTTTATGAAAGTTGATTAGAAAGGAAGTAAATTATTATCATGTTGATTCACTGCCCACCCCCCTATCCTACCCCCTACCCATCTCAATGTGGTGTGTGCTCAACAATTATTAGGTTTTCTAATATATTTTGACTCAAGTTAATCATCATTTTAACAAAACCATTATGGTATTTGGAAGGAGTCTACATGATAAAATGGTGGTAGACTATTTGTTTAGTTGTGTTGTTCAATGCATGCATAGTTTTAATCATTACTATGTCGAGGAATTAGGATAAATTTATGTGGTAAGGCATGGAGGTAAATAAAAGAAAGGTGTTAGAGACCTTTGAAGGTATGTCATTCATGGACACAGTAGGTATAAGTAGACAAAGTAGAATGAACAAATAAATAAGCTTTGATAAATGTTGTGTTTCATGGATGAAATAATATTTCAAGTTACATTTTGATATTGAGTAATTTGTTGTTTAGATATAATTCTTTCCTGGATGGTTGTTGAGATGGTGTCAATGATGAATCCAATATGGCCAAGAGTGTTCATGAGGGTCAAATTTGCTAGTAAGTCAATGACAAAGTGTTCCTTAGTGATCATGCATGGACCTTACAGTGTTTGTTTGGTTAGGAAAAATGATGGATGTTGATAATGTGTTGACCATGTTTGAGAAGTCATATGGGGTGTAATAAGTGCCTGGTATACTTATGGAAGTGAAAATAATATATTTGAGTAGTCTTGTGAAGGTTTAGGTTATCCTAATCATCTTGGTAGAGTTTCTTGAGTAAGCAAATTGATGACGTCAGAATTCACATGTGTGAAGGTGTTAGAAGAAAGTGGTCACATGAATCTATTCATTTTTGTGCCTAGAGAATGTACTTTAAATTTTGTGCCTTTACATGATGTCTATCAAAAGTTATGTTGGTGAAAATTTATTCTCCTAGGTAGATTTCATCATTTTCATAGTCAAATTTGCATTTTTTAGTGACCATTGGAATTCAAATATTTAAATTTTATAGAGGAAAACTAGTATGTAGTGTTTTGCTTATGAATTTTGATAATGTGAATTGGATGATAGAGTAATAATCAAAGTGGTAAATAACTTCAAGGGAAATCCAAGGAAATTGAGTAGGAGGTTTGAATGGATGTACAACTGCATTTAAGGAGCTTCAAAGTTGATTGAGGATTTGAAATTATTCTACAAGTGACTCAAGAAGGGTGTTTGTGTTTTTATTGATGGTGTTTGGATGTTTCATGATGATTTATCTATTAAAGAGTGTTATAGACTCTCTGAGAATAATCTATATGGATTTTGGAGGTTTGACCAATCCATCTTCAATATGAACCATTTCTTGAAATTTGATTGTTTGTTCGTTCATGGTATTTTCATGTACAAGGCAAATGATTGAAAGGTTTTACAAATGCAGAGATGTGTATTAATGAATGTAATCACTTAAGGGTGCTTGCGGGTCATGTGGCATGTACCTATTTGCTTTGAAGTGGTCTTGTGTTTCTATTTTTTGATTGGTGAAGAGTTAAAGGGATGAATAGGTCTCCATGGACCTAAAAGGGCTTTTTAGGCCTAATTAAAAGGTGTTGTTGCTTAAAGGTGATCTATCAATTCTATCGTCAACCTATGTAGGTGGTGTTGATTTTTTTCTAAGTAGGATATAAGCTTTAAGGGTTAAGATATGTCTTATGGACGACCAAGCAAGTGGTGATCATGTAGACTTTATAAAGAGCAAAAACAAAGATGAAGGTTTCTAAGTGAGAATGTGTGAAGAAAAGAGAAGTGTGAGTAAGCTTGGTGGATAAATTGAAGAGAAAAGCAATATGAGGGATATGTGTGTGACCTATTGGTCATGTTTCTGATGTTGTAATAATGTTTTTAAGGTTTGATGGTTGAGGATGAGGAAAGAGGTAGAGTGATCCAAAAGGTTGTTTTAGATGCATTGCTTGTGTGTGAAGGCTTGAGAAAGTGTGAAGGGTTGAAGATAGATTTTATTCATTTTTTCTCCATCAAATTAGAAGGCAATCAAAGTTCTAGAGGTGTTGATATCAAAGGTGTTGTGTGGGTGATCAACATCTAGGACAAGTGGGTGCTTGTTCATGCTTAGGGGTTGGTGTTCCTTGTGAAGTGGGCGCTTCACTAAAATCCCTTGTTTGTGATCTCTTATAGGACTATAGTCCACTTGTTTTCAAATTTTAGAGTGGATTTTATCCCCCATGAGGGTTTCCCACATAATTCATGTGTTATATGATTTGATCTTGTATTATTTTCTTTGTTCATTGCAATGAATGGTTTCTATGATTAATGAATGCTTATGTTGAGTGGTTAAGAGTTTAAAGAATTAGAATTGAAATTGATTTGCTTGCACCACTGATTCAGCCCCCCCAGTGATTGTAACTCTAACAATGGTATGTATATATTGAGGATTGCTTATGATTATGTTTATTATTCTATAATAAATAAGATGATTGTTAAATTCATTTCATTATATTTGATGGACTTATTATTTATTGAGACTTTATTATTGTTGAAATTGTACTATTTATTCATTGTACTTATACAATAGTAGTTATAATGTTGTATTAGTCATGCCTAAAATTGTATTATTATTTTAATGAAATAAATGCAGTCTTTATTGTTTATTCAATTTTTTTCATGAATTATTATATCTTTTTCATGGTGATCATTAGCTAAATGAATTAAATATAAACCTTATGAGGTTAACTAATAGAATACAATTGGTTAAAGATCACTTAGTTAGATTTCTCGTGGTGAAATCTGTTAGATGATTATGTGTAACTAATTTTTTTTTTAAATTACTCTCTTCTAGTAAAACCCAATGGGGTTGTTACATGTAAAGATGTATGTACAGTGATAATACTCAGAATAGACTTCCCAACTAAAAATACAATATGCATGTATAATAAATAGATTGGGAACTAAAGTCCCAACTTAGTAATAACCATGCAAATACATAATCATTTTAAAATTGAAGTGATGATGTAGTGTCATTAAATTGAAATGTCAATGGAGATACTGTATTTATAATTATGGTAAGTATTAAGAGCTTTGTGAAGCTGGGGGGCACTAACAACCATTTTTGTGCATGGGACCAACCTAGAAGATGATTCTTTAGCCTTTATATCTTCCCCTAGTGTGTAAACTAAATCAATTTTTTTATTTATGATCTCAAAATTTAGTAATGAAGGATTCAAAATTCTGACTGCCTCAATCATTAATCTTTATTACTCTGCCTTTGAGCTCTTAAATTTAGTTATTGAATCCTCTACTCTTATTAACCTATCTTTGGCAAAACTAACCAATTATAATACTTATTCATTGGTTTTATACATAGTACCTTCCACTTCTTGCCTAAAGTTTTCAACAATTGAGTGGAGAAGGTTCTCAAAATTGGGCCTATTGACAAGCTCCCCTGCTTGGGTGATTACCTTGGTTACTCTAATATCTCCAAAAATTTGTATTGCTTTGATTTCATGATTGATAAAAAGTCTCAATAGCTTCTTCATTTTTTTATGCCAATTTAGGGAGGAATCCCTCTTGGAAATCACATAGTTTAAACACCAAGAAGCATCCATGTTGGTCATGAGATTGAGTTGATAAAAAGGACTAATCTTAGAGAACTGAACTAGGAAAGTTAATCTTATTTTCTTATCCTTCATCTTATTAAAAAATGTGACAATATCTGCTATGTGGCCCTGACTGCCTACCCTAGACATTTTGATATTGAACAAAATATTCTACAACTTTGTAGATACACTCTGCACATCAGCAATCACTTCTTGAGGAGCCTTTGTAATCTATATTTACTTCCATGTTTTTAAGGCCTCCTCAGTACTCTGGTGTATTTCCTTCATTACTTCCCTAGTGGAATCCACAAAAGTATTAAAATCCTCAATATATTCAGTAGGGTCTTTAGGATTTATTTTAAACTTCTTGGATAAAGAGAACAAATTTTCTATTTGTTCAAATTCTACCTTGCCTTTTTTTCTTACATTGACCATCTTCCTCTTCCTCACTCTCTGAATAGTCCCACTTTCTTTGTCAAACTGAATGACTACATGGGTAACTCTATCAAAACAAAAAAAATCCTTTCATCTCTAACTTTTTGCATCTCCCTCACCCATTGAGGAACTATAAGATCTCATTTTTCTTCTTCCTGAGAAAGTTTTGAAGATGTAAAAGGTGGTGAGATCAATTGAATGGATGTGATCATAGTGTTCCTCATGTTTCTTCTTCCTGAGCAAGTTCTAAAGATATAGAAGGTGGAGAGGTCATTAGAAGGGATGTGATCATAGTTGTTGGAGAGGTCTTTGGAATAGGGATTCAGGAAATTTTATACCAAATACTTCCCACAAGGAGGTTTCTTTCATAGGTGTTACCTCTACCAAGAATATAGTTAAACCTAGGGTTATCTCCAACTCCATTGTTGCTTTTGGCATGACCAATGGTTGGGGCATGGGAAGCTCTATTTAGGTTAACTTCTTCTTGGGAGTTGGTGGCTTATTAAAAATAGAAACTATAACCAGATTCTCAAAATGGACTACCCTAAGAATCATTATTTTTGGTGAATAAAAAATATCTAAATCCATACTAGTACTAATAGAGTTGTATGATACAACACTAGGCATTATTGATGTTAAACTTATAGTTAGAATCTCTACATTAGGAACTAAAGAAATAATGGAAGAAACTACCTCATCAATATTCTGAATTTATTCTTATGTGAGGCCAACTAAGGTATCTCCTCCTTCATGCTTACCTAGACTCAAAGCTTTGGCTTTCTCTAGCTTTGATTCTTCATCATCTAGTGTGCCACGCCCATTTCCTAGTCTTCCTCCTCTGAAGGATAACCAACCAAAGATATTAATATTCTAGTTCTTCTTCTTTTTCAAGATCTATTATCATCTCTACATCCTTTTCCTCCTCCTTAGTAACTCCTTCTATAGGGAGACCAAGTGATGGCCTCTCTTCTAGTTTTATATCCTAGGAGGGAGTAAGGGAGTCCTTGTGCTTCCTTTGATAGCTGAATATGGGTGGAGTGGAAGGTGGATGAGATGGTAAAAGTGTTATGAGAACAATTGTGGTCATATGTGGCACTGAAGGTGATGAATTGGAAGGAGTGGAAGGCAAAGGGATTCTTTGAGGGGACTTAAGATATTAGAGAGAGTCAGGGGTAGTTAGAATTGAATTAAAAACCATTTACAAGAATTTAGGAAGGCTTACTTGGGTGACTATAGTAAGAGGAGGCAAATGAGTCATCATAAAACTACTCTTCCTTTGTTCAACTCAGGAAATAGATGACCTATCCCTTGTAGTTGATGTTCCTAAGACTTGTACATGTGAATGTATTGAAGTAGAAGGGACTTGAGGACCAATAATCCCTATCAAAATATCTCTCTTAAACTGATGATTTGATTCCCTCTAACTACCAGATTGATCTAGTTGTTCCTCTATAGGCTCTATTGAAGGGGAAGGAGGTTGCTTTGGTGGTAGAGAATATTATGGTGGAGATGGAGGCCATTGAAGACTCCATACATTTTGGGTTTATTATTTAGTTTCCTCTAGATTGTATTGTAGGGCTTAGGCAATTATCATATACACTGACTTGTCATTCATCTTTATCCATACTTTTGAATCAACAGAGGCATTTAATAAAATTTGATCATGATCATATGTCTGGTGATTATAGGAGACATGCACTTTCTTATTTTCTAAGATAGTTTTGAGATACCCCCTTTTTTTTCTTGGGGCCTCATTATCTAAAAGTTGCAATCTGTAAGTTGTATTGTGTTCTAGCATTACCAACTTTAATGAAATGTGACCTAGTCACATATTGATGTTGTCCAATGATAAAAGGGGTCTTAAAGTAGTAGGCCAAATGTCTTTGACCTAATTATTCATCAATAGTATTAAAGAATTGATAGGCTATTTCTTGTTCTATAATATGTTTTGGAACATGATGTGGTAATCGTAGAGGAGAAATCTTGGTGCCTTCTACTCGGATGATGGTTACATCTGGATATAACCAATAATCTCTCTTTTTGCTAAATGTTTATGTCATGTTTTCTAATACTCTAGGCATCATGGTACTCTACATTGCTTTGTATATATGAGGATATACCTCATTGCTTATCCTTCTTATTTCATTCCTATACCTTTGAATTAACATGAAAGATAAATCCTCTCTAACCTTATTTCCTAAATATTTATCTGAGGATTACCATTCTTGACCATAAAACTTGTAAATAGTGGCCATTACTACATCTATTAAGTAAGACATCATGTAGACATTTCCATCCCTAGGTACTCAATCAAGAAAGAGTATTAATGACTTTAGTCGTGCACTTACGATCTCTCCCAGTGTTACCAACTTGTTAGTTATCAAGAGTATATTGAATAGTGGAACCCATTCGACCTGAACATAGACAATACTCAAGAAACCATATAACCTATTCAACAATGCCATTGTTATTTCAACTCCATATCTAAATTTAAAGATGAAATTGGAGGATATTTCCCCCTTTGGATTTAGCCTCTAGCCATTTTCAATCCATTGCTTTAACTTTCTATCTACAGTTCTATTCTCAAGCCAAACATTGGTAGAGATTTGATTGTAAGCGGTCTTAGGATAGGGGAGCTTAAGATATCTTTCAAATACCCTACCTGAGATGTAAGCAGAGATAGTATTGACTTTCCTTACATGCATGATATCCTTAATAGTGGTTCCATTAACAAATAAAACTTCCAAGAGGTCATTGCATGGCATTACCTCAGGTTTAGCCACTACTTGGTGGAGACCTTGCTCTTTAACTGGTAGTAAATTGTCTATGTATTACTTGGCCTCAAAATAGAGTTCATCTTCTATAGAATATTATTGGATTGATTCAACCTTTTCCTAGATCATTGAGTAATGTGGTAATTTGAAGTTCAAGGAATTCTTCTCAAATACCATATCTTTATATTCAGTCAATCTTAAAAATGTGTATGGGGAGGGGACTGGGGGCTTACCTCGTTTTGATGAAGATGCCATTGTTCTCCTTTGGTCATTGTAATTCATTTGATTTCATAGACTATTTTTTTATGTGCTTATTGGCTAAATAAAATTAGGACTCGCTTGAAACTAAAAAGCTTGAGAATGCACTTATTTAATCAAAAGATTAATAGCAAAGTGAATCCTTATTATTGTAGATTTTGTATATATCACTCACATGCTTGCGTATTGAATGTATTTGTGTACCTTCAATGTAGATAATAAACTTTTGATTTTAATGCCCATTTCAATTTGAATGTTTTAGTTAGCTTTAGTAGATGTTCTTACTTTCCAAATGGTGATCATTCGTTAATTCTTTGTGTCTAGTCATCAATTTTGAGAAGGTTGTCAGTCATTCATTAACTTATTTCTTTGTCATGTTAATGATCATTATCCTTTATGTTTTGGCCATGTCCTCTCTGAATAGTGACACTTGTTAGGTCCTCATCAACTTGGCCCTTTAAATCTATTTGTTATGTTAGGTAGGTCTCGTAGAAGTAAGTTAATATGATCAAGCCATGTGGCCTAATCTTAGAGCACTAGAAGCATGGAAGCTCAGAGAATTACAGTGGTATTCCTTTTGGTATAAAATATTTCATGGTCATGGTTCATCATAATCAAGACACATGGAGTGATTTCAGAAGCCCAGAGATTCTGGAGCTCAAAACCATTAGACTACATACCAAAGAACTACTTAACCTTCTTGTAGACACATATTATCATGAATGTCCCAAGTGTTGATCACTCAATACCCCAAACACTCATAAGCTTGGAAGCTCAACACATGGGATCATGGAACCATTAATTTTAGTTGATAAATGGTGAAGTCTTCATGTCTCTATTTTAACATGAATATGCCATGTGGTGAGTTTAAGGATCCTGAGAGACTCAAGAACTCATAATACTTAAACTTATCACAATGTATAAATATTGTAAACATCCACAGCTCTAAAAACTTAGAGGTTTTACAATCGTCCCAAACTGATAAGACTTAGAAATTTTGCAATTGTCCAAAGCTCCAAATGAAGCAAAAGTGATGCATGTCACAACTACTTGGAATCTTCAATGTGAGCCCGATTGGAAGAAATTAATTATCTTTGGATATTAATCCTATGATCTAAAATATATATACTTGGACATATAAATATTAGTTCTATTATCTTGCAAATCATATAAAATTTAAATTCATGAAAACCTAAGGTTTGAAATGACTTAAAATACTAGTTTTAGCTTGAATTTTTTATAATTTAAACTTGGATAATGTTGGATTTTCTATAAATATCCCTAGATGACAAATGCATGATATCCTCATCATAGATATTTAGACTCATAGCTCCCCAAATAAAGTTTTTACAATAATGGGTCCCTATTTCAATTTTTTTTAAATGTTGTGTGTGTGTTAGGACACAACAAATGATGACTCACAATGGAAGATACTCCTAACTATTTTGAGAATTCATAATTTTAAAAATAAATTATGACAAAACTTCAATATTAATGAAGAAAGAATAAGGAAATCCAATTTTTGGAATAAATTCTTACTTCCTGATGCAACATACTAACCTTCCCATTCCTTGGACTAGTGTGTGATCCAGTGAAATTAATTGCTCTTGGTCACGACAATTTTGATGAAGTCCCAAATAAACAATATAGGTTTATTTTGACTTTTAACCTTGTAACTAATGAAAAATAAATCTTATGCATTGCTCTGTTCTATCCAAGAATCAATATCCCCAATAGAGATACCTTTGGTTTCACTTGAAGCCTTGATATATTTCCATCCAGGTGTCCATAGCCCTGGTAAAGTTTACTTAAATCACCTAACCTCTATTATTTTTTATTTTTATTTTTGAAATGCAGATAGAGAAAGGTTGGGAACCACCTTTGGCTATATGTATGAATAAGAAAACTTATTGGTTAATATGTCCCTATCAGTGTGTATCTAATCCTATGTTTATCATCTCCTACCCAAGTTTTAGCATACGACAGTGAAGTGCATCTTTAAAAATGGCAATATTTTCTCAAATTTAATTGAGTATATCATATGAAGTGCCAACAACTAAGTAAGCCTATTCAATCTAAATAAAATAAAATTTAGTCATAATACATACCTCAACTCTAAAAAGTATAGTACTATTGAAATAGATTTTTATGAGCACTAATTATGCTCTTCAGGTATCATCCCATTTATTTTCACATATCTTTTTGGATTCGGTTTGGAAAATTATTTGAAATGGTTCTGAAACTTAGGGAAAAAAATTAGAAAGCATGGAACTAAGTTATCAAAAGCAACAAAACTAACCTAAAGGAAACCAAGTGCATAAAGCAAGACATCTAATCTAGAAAGTAGGAAATATAATTGAAAAAGGAAGAAATCTAATCTAATCATACTCTAAATATTCATTTATAGTTCACTCTAATATATTTTTAGCTGGGGCAGACGACTAGAAATAGGTTCACAATCAAATATACTTCACTTGATTCAAATGAATAAGGAAAGTTACCATAGACCTGTATCTTCTACTTTAATTTAAGTGTCAATCCAAGGATGTAAACTTGATAGGATGATGTCACTATATGTGTGCACACAATATTTTAATTTGACCTTCTAGTAATTGTAATATAAGATGCTAAAAACCATGCAAGAGATGGAATGCTGAAATTGAACACTCATACAATATTGTAAATTAAATGATTACACTTATTTTATCTTTGGAAGCTTCCTTTAAATAATTCTATGAGAAACTAAAAATCACACAATTCAGAAATAAAATGCACAACACATAAATAAACTAAATAACATGCTTCGTTATTTAATGGATTGGATTATTTTTGTAAGAATTTCAAAGGGGACCCTTCCTCTTACAACAATGAAATGGACTCAGAAATGATTGTTCATATTAATCAAAATGCAACAAAAAATTGTTGCAAGGAAATTACAATAACAGTTATCTTACAAAATATACTTCTGATATATTTATCTAATGGATCTATACCTACCTCTCAACCATGTTGTTACCTCTATATATACAATAGGGTATATTGTTTTATACAAAACAATATACATTCCAAACTAGGAAAATTTAGGCTATAGGATAACAAAAATTAGTTCCTTCTACTAAGGTCACTATTCATGTGAATCTTGTAATACTACCTTAGGACAAACAAAGTTGTTTCAATCTTCAACTCCATCCTTATTACACTCTATGGAGGTTGTTATCATTTATACGAGTCAGTTAAATTACGAATCAAATTTTATTTATCGGTGGCTTTAGTTATGCAATGGTTGTAGGATGTGTCTGTGTGATGGGATCCTTTTGTTGTAGGATGGTTTGTGTTGTATACCGATTGATTCAAAATATATTTAAAACAAATTATAGAGAAAAACATCCTATTGTATAAGATAACTATTATATACTTGATTATAAGACAAAGTTCTAACTATTCAAAGATTATGAGAACATAATGCTATTTTCAAGATTTTTGTTGTTTGAGGATAAAAACTTATGGGAAAGTAGTTCAGAAGCATAATAAACAAGAAAGATGAGCATGACAAATGAGGATAAAAACATGAAATTTTTTGAGCTCATCATACCCCCCAAATTAAGACCTTACTCATCCTTGAGTAATAAAATTGCTCATTTCAAATTCACAAATAGTTCTAAAATCCATAGGCTCCATGGCACCACTTGGTAGGTGAGCATAAAATCTACATCGTTGTTTATACAACTACCAGTTTCTAACCTCCTTGGCTTCATCTAATGGAGTTTTATCCTACCAATATGTAATAGAATACCAAAATAAAGGGGGGTATAATTTTATTCTCAACAATTAATAATCCATTTCACCTATAAGTATAATATATATTATGACTCTATTAAATGATGCCTTTAAATTGAAAAGGGAATATGGCTCTTTCCTTTTTAGCTTGGGAGTGAGATCATTCCATCTTCCTATGCAGGATTCTTTTGCTACAGGTCCAAAAAAAGTCCTCAACCCCAAGTAAAAATCTTGGACTACATCACATTTTTTGGCAAACCAAGCCTTGACTTCTTTCTACGACATAATGTTATCCCATTCTATCAACACAATCTCAGGTGCAGATGACTCTCTTCTAATAAAAAAATGACTTTCCCTTTTTTTCTTGTATTTATTCATCTATCATCCTCTCCTATGCTCATTCAAAATATATGATGCAAATTCCTTTAAAAGGACATATCCAACATATAGGTTAGGATGTCATTCCCTGTCATGAGGCACAACCTAGTTAAGAAGATAGAATTCACATTATTATGTGTGTTCTTCTTGTGATCTTTCTTTATATAATTGAAAGAAAGAGAGAGGAATGATTAATTCATAAGGTATGTCACAAAAAATTCTCATGAACTTAAACGTATGCTATTGTTCCTCAAGATAAACTAAATATACCGTTGTAAGAGGCATGTAGTCAATGATCTCTTTAGTAAGACTAGCTAGATCTTCAATTTTCTACTAAAATTTTGAATGTCCTTTCTTATTTCAACCTAACCTCTTATTTCAATTTATTGTTCTCCTTTGTTAATTCCCTAAAACTTTCATATTGATTATCTATCCATCTCATCAATTTAGAAGACACCATAGATGAGGAATTATACCTGACAACTTGGTCAGTTGTAGGTTTTTCCTATTGCTTTTCTACTACAAAAGATTTTGAAATAATGGCTATAGGATGGATTTATTTAGAGGGTTGTAGATGATAATCTATTGTATCAAGCGCATCTATTCCTCCTCCTAACTAATCCTATAGCTTCTTCCTTAATCACTTTATTTCTTGCAAGGCTTGCTCTAAAGTAGGAAATTTCACTTGTATAGTGGGTGATCCATTTGTTTTGCCTCTATATGCATTGGTTTTTCTTGTAATTATTTAGGACTATGTTTTTCTTGTTATATCCTTATTTCATTCTTGAGAACATTCTTCATTATTAGTCTCTAGGTTATCAAAACTAAATGCCTCTAGTGAATCATGACTGCTGGCAGTTTGTTCTTCTCCAGAGTATTCATTAATTTCTATAATAGAAGGTTTAGTTCTTGGTTTACCTTTCATCTTTCCTCTTAATATGTGGGATCTATGAGGATTAGATGTGACCCTAGCATTTTTAAGGGAAGATAGAAGTTCTTCTTCAAATTCCTTAGAGTTAAATTGGAGAATGAGTTTCCTCTTCCTTCTTCTAGATTTTTTATTTGTAGAAGCCCCTTCTATAATATTTGTCCTTAATACAAGTTCTTATGTGGATGTAGGAAGATCTTCTTCTATAGGTTCTTGTGGAGCTACAATAAGGTCTTCTTTTTCAAGTTCTTTTGGAGCTATAGGAAGGACTTCTTTTGCAGGTTCTTATGGTGATGTAGGAAGGTTTTCTTCTATAAGGCTTTGTGGTGCTACAGGAAGGATTTATTTTATATCCATCTATTCTTCTACTTCCATTTCCTCTTCTACCTCTATCTCTTCTTCATTTTCCTACTATTACTTTTTGCATTTCTAGGTATTTGGAGAATATCTTCCCAACTTATATTGGGCCTAGTCCTCTGTAAGTAGTCTTGAATAATTAACGGAATTAAATAATGACGAGAGAGAAGTTTAGGATTACCTCTTTGAAATGCCTCTATCATTTGTGTGATCATGTTAAGCAAGAATTTGGGGACATTTATCTCAATACCATGTCATAAATAATTCATGAATTTGAAGTGAATGCCATGCAACATGGAATCTCCCTTCATAGGTGAAATATCTAAAGATGAACACAATAGCTCTGACCCATCTTCCTGGTAATGATAACCATGTAGTGCTCTATTTTGAAGTCTCCAAGATTTCATCTCCTCTAATGAATTTCTACCTCTCTACCTTGGCATCAAACTTCTCTTACTATAATTCCCCTATTCGTGGCAATCTAGTTACTCTATTGATGATGGTTTTAATTAGCTTTATTTCCATTCCTCTCATTGTTGTTAGGTTATTATACAATGAGCCAGTGAATTATTCTATAATTATTTTATCAATAGCATGTATCCTCTCAAAATATTGGGCTTATCCTACATTCTAAAATAGGACCAGTATGTTTAGGTTAGTGGTCAGAGGAGAGATATCAAGTGACTCATGTTTAAGCAAGTCCCCTCCCATATTGTAGGATGAAATTTTAGTTGCAGGGTCTATGCTCTTGCAGCAAGGGTTTTTTAGCTTTGGGTGGAATGATTATGATTTATTTTGAGAGTGAGACAATCCATTTGAATTATGAGAAATTCACCAACATAATGGTTGTTTGTCCTCAATGGACACAACTAACATAAGTGAATGACTTGTGGAAATGATAACAGGTGGTGATAGTAGCACTTCAATGATCATGTCAATTGCTGAAAGAGAATATGGGATGGCATGATAAAGAGAATATATGATATCATTTTAATATCATTAAGACCCATCATCTCAGTAATAATTAAAACTTATGACATGAAATAAATATAAAATAATTACCTTAATATTTGTAGGAATACCTTTCATTAATGCATGAATGATGAGTCAAAGTGGCAGATCATATTGGCATGTGTTGGCCTTTGATTGGAAGCAAAAATATTTTGTGATAAATTTAATGTATGATGGAGTGATAATAATTCATCTGACAATGAAAAATATTTCATGTGGTAACAAGAAGTGTCCTATAGTAATAATAAATATCCTACAGTAGAAAGAATTTCATCATGTAGTAAAGAAGAAAGTGTTTTTATGCTCCAAAATAATGAATCTGCAAGCAAAAACATATGAAAATAAAAGTTTTATTGTTTTAATTTTTTTTATAATAAATGTTGATCAGAAAATGACCTAGTTTTTTGATACAATATCCGTCAGTAATGCCTAAAGGTTTTCATTACTGAATTTTCTATTTTTTTTTAGATTTTCTGGTCCACACTCAATTAGAATTGTAGAAGCCTAGGAGGAAGGATTTTATTCAACCTAAACCAAGCCATTATGAATGGATTTTTAATGGCTATAGGAAGTTTTATTTCACTTGTAAATATTAGAGAAGGGTTGACGAAAATACCCTTCGGCTACAAGAACAGGTTGATTTGCATCATGAAGAAGAGACAGATGTTGTTCTTCAAAAAATTTGCTAGTGAGAGTTTCCTTGGAAAATGGTTTCTTATACAGCTTGAGCCAGTGGCCAATAACAAGTAGTTAGAACTGAATAAAGTCAATGGTAATGAGCTTTATAGCTCCATTGTCAAAAACTTGCTTGATCTCATAAGGCCCAAGCCATCTGAACTGAATCTTTCCTTTATGATCCTTGTATTTAAAGTCAAAAAAGAGTGCCCAATCACTAGGTTAAACATTATTAGTCTTTATGTTCATATCATGCCAACCCATGCATTATCTTTACACTACTTTAGTGTGATGAAGTGCTTCCTTTCTAAGTTCATCAAGTGCATTCAGCGGCATGATTCTATCTTGTTGAGTTTGGGAAAGATCTTAGCCTAAATCAAGTGTCTTTCATAATGTTTTATGCTCAAATTCAATGCGTAAAATATGCTTTTTACCATAAACTAGTTCATATGGGGTGAAACTAATTTTGGTTTTCTAGGTGATTTTGTAAGCCCAGACTAATTCCAAAAGATGAGTTGACCAATCTTTTTTATACAGGGTGACAGTCTTAGTAAGTATATTTTCCAATTCTTTGTTTGTAACTTCCACCTGACCGTTTGACTGAGGATGGTAAGGGGTAGAATTTTTATGTCTAATTTCATATTATTTTACCAAAGAAGTTGTGAGCTCTGATGTGAATTGTGGTCCTTGCTCTATGACTATTTCTCTTGGTACTCCATAGCAGGTGAAGATTTCTTCATACAAGAACTCAGCTATTTTCTAATCTTGGGCATGGGTTAAGGCCTTGACCTTGGCCCATTTTATGACATAATCAGTGCACACTAGTATATATTCCTTGTTGTTAGATTTAAGATCAACAGGACTTATAAATCCAATCCCCATTTATCAAAAGGTTCTAGAACTAGTTATGGATGTAATGGCATTTCAGTAGAGTAAGTGGGTTTCCCCATATGCTAACATTGATCACATCTATGGGTATATATCACGGCATATTTATGCAAAGAAGGCTAATCATATTTGGTAGTAATTACTTTCATAACAATATGTTTGGTAGTGAAAATGACCCCCATAGGGTTCATCATGGTAGGCTCTGAGAATGTCATAAGCTTCATCTTCTTAGATACATATTCGCATAACTAAATTTGGTCAAGTGATAAAGAGATATCCTACAATCCAGGAATAATGTTTACTCTTTTAGATCAAATGTTATTTTTTCCTAGGTGAGAAATGTTGTGGTAGTGATCCTGTAGCAAGATAGTTATCAATATCTACGAACCAAGGAGATTGAATAGTTATTGTAAACAAATACTCATCAGGAAAGGAATCATCAATAATAGAATTGTGCTCATCATTTTACAGTCAAGATATAAAACATACTACTACATTATCTTTACATGGTCTATCCATAATGGTGATATAAAATTCCTACAGCAAAACCAACCATCTAATTATCCTCCCTGTTACAGTAGGTTTGTTCATTAAATACTTGATTATTACATGGTATGTGTGGATGAATACTTGGTAACCCATAATGTAGTGTCAAAATTTGTTGATGGCATATACAACTAAAATAAATTGCTTCCCTATTACAATATAGTTGAGTTCATCCCCTTGAATATTCTTGTTGATAAAATATATTTCACAACTCAAAGTTTCATCTTTTTGGCCAAGGACAGCTCCTAAAGTGGTGTCAGATGCATCTATGTGGATGTGAAGAGGCTTCTTCCAATTAGGCCCTTCAGAATATGAGTTTTTATTAGAAGGTCTTTGAGTTTCTAAAAGTCATTTTGATAATCATTATTCTAAGTAAATTCAACATCCTCAATAAGCAATCCAAATAATTGGGAGGTAATTTTAGTAAAGTCCTTGATGAATCATCTATAATAACCAGCATGTCATAAAAAGCTTCTAACATATTTTTGATTTTTTGGTGTGGGTAGATCAATAATGATACTTATCTTTGTTGGATCAATTTGAATTCTAGTAGGAAAGATGTGATGTCCAAACACAATCCCTTCAGTCATAAGCATATAACACTTTTCATTGCTCAAAGACAATTGGTGGTCTTAGCAACATTGAAGAACTTTCTCTAGGTTGGTAAGATTTTCTTCAAATGTTTGCTCATAGATACTGTAGATTTTGTAGGAAGGGTTCTGCCCCTGCTTTTGTTTATGGTTGATTTGGAGTATTTTATACATAGAACTATTAGTTCATTAAAGGACAATGTAAAAACATCACCACTAGACATTAAATCTAGTACCTCCACACAATCATCTCTAATTCCTTTCAAGAATATTAGCTTGATCGATTCTTTCTCCATTGCAGTCTATTTAGATTTTTGTAAGCTGAACATAAATTTTTCCATATATTATTCTAATGACTCATTATTAGCTTGTGTCATTTTGAATATATCATCTCTCTTTTAGTTTTTGGCTCTATAATAGTCTTGGTATTTCATCAAAAACCCCTCTTTCATTTCTTTCTAAGTAGAAATGACATCCTTTCCAAGTCCCATGAACCATCTAAGTGCTACATCTTTGAGTGTTTCTATAAATAGCTTGAGTTTCTAAATGTCTTGATTATAATCATAATTGTGGCATAAAATGTCAAACTCAAAAATAAATGTGTCTATATTCTCAAATGTTTTTCCCCTAAAATTGGGGAGGGTGGAGTGAGGAATATTCTTCATGGGTGCATTTTCGTCAAGAGTAAGGATAGGAAATTCAAAGGTAGAAGACTCATTGGGAGTGTTTTCTTCCTAGGGATCCTCAATGAATACTTTGTGTTGGTAGACCAAAAGTTGTTCCCACCCACTTCTCAAAATTCCTATCAAATATTTTATTTCCTGGGGTGTAGAAGATGGAGACTATCTTTTTTCTTAGGAGTATATGGATTTTTATACAATGGGGATGGTGTAGAGGTTTTAGAAGATTCATCTTATGTCTCAACAAAGAGTCTTTCTAAATTGTAAGATTTTATTGGCTTGGTACTCCTTCTAGGAGCAAGAATAACCTTGAATGCCTCCTTAGTAAGAAATTTGGGCGGCAAGGGAAGGTGAACTTCATATTCCTAAGTTTGAGATGATAGGGTGGGATTATCAAGGGTGGTACATGTGGGTCTCTTCTAGGGGTATGAACCTTTTTAAGGTCTCTAGCTTGTGCTACCAATCTAGCCAAAAATTTCTCCTTTTATACCTCTTCTATGACAACTGTGAGTGATTCTCAAGAATTTATCCATGTTCCTCAGTTGTTTCAGGATGAAGTTATGATATTGCAACAATAGTTGATGACTCGGGAGAAACTCTTACTATATAATCCCCTTCACTTTGCATGTACGTGAACCACTTTTTCTCTTTTTAAAAAATAAATCCCACCATGCTTGCATAGGGTTAGTAATATGGGGGTTTTTGAAAATTTCCACTATTCTACTTGCAAAAAGGGAAATTTAAACTATAAAAATAGGAAATATTTAATCTAAATAAAAACAAACTCTAGAAATCAAAAAAAATAATAAACATCTAGAAACAACTATTATCAAGATGGAAGATTATAAATGTGTGACACCCTTCCCTAATAATGGCACCAAAAATGACTAGCAGCAGATTCACAATCAAATATAATTTTCTTGATTCAAATGAACAAGTAAAGTTACCATAGACCTATATATTCTCCTTTCATTTAATTTTCAACACAAGGATGTAAACTTGATAGGATGATGTCACTATATGTATACACTCAATCTTTTAATTTGACCTTCTATTGATTACAATCTAAGATGCTAAAAACCATGCAAGAGATGGAATGATAAAATTGAACACTCATACAATACTTTAAATTAAATGATTACACTTATTTTATCTTTGGAATCTTCCTTAAAACAATTCTATGCAAAACTAAAAATCACACAATTCAAAAATAAAATGCACAACACATAAATAAACTAAATAACATGCTTAGTTATTTAACGGGTTAGATTGATGCTACAAGAATTCCAAAGGGGGCCCTTCCTCCTTCTAACTCCAACTTCAATCCTTCCTCTTACAACAATGAAATGGACTAAAAAATGATTGTTCATATTAATCAAAATGCAATAAAGAATTACTACAAGAAAATTATAATAATAGTTTTCTTACAAAATATACTTCTGATATATTTCTCTAATTGATCTTTACCTACCTCTCAACCCTATTGTTACCTATATATATATACAATAGGGGAGATTATTTTATACAAAAAAATATACATTCCAAACAAGAAACATTCAGCTATAGGATAATAGAAATTGGTTCCTTTTACTAAGGTCATCATTCATGTGAATCTTATAATACTACCTCGGGATAAACAAAGATGTTTTAGTCTTCAATCACATCATTATTATGTTCCATAGAGATTATTATCATTTCTATGAGTCAGTTGAATTAAGAATCAAATTCTATTTGTCTACGGCTTTGGTTATACAGTGGTTGTAGGATGTGTTCACGTGATAAGATCCCTTTGTTACAGGATGGTCTATGCTATATACCTATTGCTTCAAAACATCTTTAAAACACATCATAGAGAAAAGCATCCTATAGTAGAAGATAACTATTATATACTTAATTCCAAGACAAAGTTTTAACTATTCAAAGATTATGAGAACATAATGTTTTTTGCAAGATTATGGTTGTTTGAAGATAAAAACTTATGGGAAAGTAGTTCAAAAGCATGATAAACAAGAAGGATGAGCATGACAGACGAAGATAAAAACATGACAATTCTAGGGGTCATCAACAGTCATGAGGTAATGCTTCAAAAATTATCCATTGATTGGAAAGGTGAGGTCCTTACCTTACAGTTATTTCAACTAAAAGGTACTATTTCTAAGGATTTCAGATACCTAATATGGTCCAATCCACAATGGAGTTAACTTGTCATGTTGCCCTTTATTCTCATGTGTTTTATCCTAAAGGAAAACTAGGTCTGAAAGCCTAAAAGCCTTCATTTTAGATTTTTTGTCAAACAAATGTTTGAAAATATCCTGATGTTCATTGAATTTGTGCAATGTTTCAGTTCTTATGCCTTGTAATTGGACTATCTCAAGTAGTCTAAAAGAAATTATCTCATATTCACCCATATACACTTACATGAATTGGTACATTGATAATTTGAGACTAATGGGAAAGACTGACTATCATCCATATACCCAAAAAAAAGGTGAAGCCTCGAAATCTTTCTTGTGCCTAGTTTTGTCTACCCATAGTGCATATTTCAATAAGAGATGTCATTCTCTCGATTTGTTTTGTGCAAACTTATTTATGACATCCATCAAGTTCTTATTGGTTGATTCGACTATTTTATTTCCTTGTGGGTAATGGTTTGAATATAACTTGAGGTTGATTTGATTTTGGTAGGCCAATTCTATGAATTTAATAGATTGAAATGTTGGATCATTATCATAGACTAATGAAATGGGTGTGCCAAATTAGGGGACTAAATTTTCCTCCAAGAAAGTAATGACATATGTGGCTCATGAATTCTTAGTATCAATATCCTCCATCCACATGGTACAGTAATCAGTATCCATGAGGATGAATTTGTGTCATGTTGGAGAGTTTAGATTTATTACCCCAATAAATTCTAGACCCCATTTTATGAAATGGCATCCTTCATTGATTGGTTGTAGAGGCATAACAACATTCAACTCTTTTTTTTAAAACACTTTACACTCACGGTAGATTTTGATGTGGCTATAGGCATCCTTAAAGATTGTAGGCTAGTAGTAACCCATCCTTAGTACTTTATGAGTTGTATTATTACCATAGGGATGTCTGCTACCAACGTTCTAATGTAGGTTATGTAGGATGTCCTTAGATTTCTATTTCAAAATACACCTCAGGTAGATGCTTTCATAATTATTTCTATAAAATACCCCTTGATCATGAAATGGGTCAATTTGAGCTTGAGGGATCACTTTTGCTCTTTATTCAACTCTAGAGGGCATGTCCCTATAAACAGGTAATGGATGATATGTGAGTATCATTCCCCTCCTATCACTTGGGCCTCATTGATTTGCTCGATGTGGATGTGTGGGATAGTTTGAGTCATCAGCTGGATGAAGACCTAGCCTCTTACCTTTTTAGTTGGTCTAATTTCAAGGTTAAACTCTTAAAGTTTGGCCATCCACTTCCCTCTTCTTTATCCTAACTCATTCTAGCTAAGCATGAGTTTGACGGTTGGGTCGGGGACAATGGCATAATCTTATTTTTTAGCATATAAGGTCTAATTTTTTTTGTAGCTTTCATCAAGGCATTTATCTACTTATCAATTATGGAATACTTTAGTTCTGTATCCTTCAGGTTGGTACTCTTGAAGGCAATGGGATGTTTATTGTCTTCCACATTTTGTGTCAATACAGTAGTAATGGTATGTTCTAAAGAAAATAAATAAAGATAGAAATATTTATTGAAATCTGGGATGGTGATGACTAGGGTTGGAATGATTTTCATTTTGATGTCCTCAAAATATTTCTTATCCTCTATTATCCACTTAATCTTGGCATCCTATTTTAGCATGGCATTTAATGGTTTGACAATTTCTGTAAAACTGGAAATGAACTTTCTCGTGAAGTTGATCTTGCCAAAGAAATACTTCATCTCTTTCTTGTTGTTGGGAAGATTTAGCTTAGAGATGACTTGGACTCAATATGATTTGATAGATATCCTTTATTTGTTGATAATATGTCTCAATAATTTTCCTTCAGTAACTCTAAAAATGTATTTTGGGGGTTTCAGAGAAACTGTATAAATTATGCTTCTGTATAATACTTTTTGTAGATGGTGTTAACCAAATTTGTCTACCATAGATGAGTCTAATAAAAAAACTTTTTATTTAGCTCTTTTTAACTTTGTTGATAACATTGAAGGTGTTTGTCCAACTCATATCTTGTCTTGTCATGGTAAATTGTCTTGTTGTCCCAGTAGTGTTAGAGGTCTCCTAGGTTGGCATAACCAAAACATGAGGTAATGGTCCTTAAGTAATTGTCTAATGGTTATAACTTGGTCCTTATGCATGTTTATAAAATGTTAAGGTAACTTAGCATATTTTAAGATATTTTACAAATGTTGAGGATCTCATGTTTTTTGGCTTGATCAAGTAAGTTTCTCATGCTAACACTTATAATAAATGTCTAAAATGCCAAATTCAAAATAGTAGGCCTTTATAGAAAAAATAAATCATGTGAATGAGGTCATCAAAGGTGATATAGGTCTTCAAGTTGAATTTCAAAGAAATAAGTCTTCAAGTCACCCTCATAACTAGTTCAACATAATACAAGGTGGTGGGTTAGTCTAAAACCCAAAAGAGTATTTTATATATGAGTGCACATGTCAAGAGATATTTAGAAGGTTATTTAAATGTAATATGGTATTTCTAAGATAAGAAATGCAATTATAGATCATAAAAGTGGTTAGATATTATAGGTTCAACATCCAAATGAGCATAATCACTCTTGAGAGGGTAGCAATTTAGTCACTTGTACATATTGGGAGGCTCACATTTAGTTTTAAATGCTTAAAATTGTGTCTCTTCATCTCCCTCAAGTCAAATCCATGTTCAAGAAGCTTGCACGTGTCTAAAGAAAGCAAAAAATACTTTCATTCTTCCATCGAGCTCTTGGTAAGCTCATAATCAGTCTGTACAAGAGAGAGAGATTCAACACCTAAACTCTTATCCAAATATGGGGACCTTAATGACCACAAGTTTCTATGTAGTAGTTAGGATTTCAAAGGGCTAGGCTTTATGAATGATTGCTAAGAAGGTAGGGTGGTCTAAAACCCTACAAAACCCCTACTAGCTCAATTTTCTCCTTAAAATGGTGTTTTAAATCTCTTTGAAAGAATGAGAACAATGGGAAAGGATCTAGGGGTCTTTATAATCTTCCTATATGATCCTTCAGCCTCACTTGGCATGTGTGAGCAACCTTGAGGCAACAAATCTTCATATGATGCAAGATTACAGACTTGAATGCAGGTGATTAAGGTTTAGAAAAGAGTGAAACATGTTTGGGAGTTTAATGGCAGGTTCTCAATCTTATTTTCACCATAGCACTCTCCAAAATCACCAAAATATCCCTCAATGCCCACAAAGTCTAATACCCTCCATAACATTGATGCTTAGATCAATGTTACAAGTAGAGAAGTGATAAGAAAGTATGTGTTTTGGTATATACATGAGTTAGAAGTGTAATTTGATTATAAATAACACTATATAAGGTGATAGGAGTGATTGGAATTCAAGAAAATATAGTCAATAATCTCTATTTAGTGAAAATTTATAGACCTATGCCAAAATAGTAGTCACGGTTCTAGTGAGTGTCAGACTCTAACATGAAGAAGAAACATTTATTTGACATTGAACAAGATAATTTATGTCCTAATATATGTGAAAAGGGTTGTGAGTAATATGTTTTATTTAAAAAATTCCTTGGATAATGAAGACCTCAATAATTTCACTCTCAAAGTATGATTGTTGTTGATCCTAAAACACAGGCCTACGGGTCTACCTTATAAAGGGACATTGAAAGCATGAATTTTGTTAATGTAATTATTTAGGGTAAAAATGACCCTAAAATAGCTTATTATGGTAATTTTATCCATGGAAATATGTAAATAATGTTAAAATATAGTGGTTAGGGTCAAAACAAGAGAGGTGGCTAAAAACCCTAGGGTTGAGTGAACTAGTTTCCAAGGCATTTTGAGAAGCTTCAAAGGGTCATTGATATTGAAAATGAACCTAAAATCTAAAATAATATATAATATTGTCTTAAAGAACCATAATAAAATCATTAAATTTATTAAATGAAAGAGAAAGCAGACCTACATGTTTGCAGACCTATAGGTCCACTTTCTCAACCAAAGAGAGACAAACCATGTAAGAAAGTGAGGTTTGAGGAATGAATGAAAAATGGATACCATTAAATGAGGTTATAAATTTATGTTTAAGTATAAATAATAGTATAAATTAATAAAAAAATCCATCTTAATTCTTGACAAATAGAAAACACAAAATGCACCTCGCAAGCCTGCTAAGAACTCTCTTTTGCAAGCCTATTGTCAAGAATCCAAGGAAAGATGTAAGTTTTACATTGAATTTTATTATTTTTATTAATAAATGGGTATTTAGGAGGTATTAATGATCCAAAATTTGAGTTTAAATGATCATATAATGATTTAGGAAGAATAAAAACACCTATGACCATCCTTGACAGTCCTTTTTGCACAAAAAATTGGGGAAACTAGTATGGTAGAGGCTCATGAAGGTTGATCAAGGGAAAATAATGATTGAAGTGGATGAGGAATGTTTTTTAAAACCCAAAATAGACAATATTTTTTATTTAAACACTCCTTAACTCAAAATATGGATTTTTATTAGCCCTCAGCCTCTTTAGGCCTACACTTTTGGTCAACTAGGGCTAGAAAGTTGAAAACTTGTCTACTTTGAGTTATATCCAATTAAATGACTTGAAACTTGTAAAAAATACCTAATTTAATGTCCCCTAAATTATTTTCTAGGTTTTGGAGTGGTAATATATGACCTTGTATGGTCTCTAGTACTGAGGGCTTGTATTAAGCTTAATTAGGCCTAATTGGGAAAAATTGAAGGATGAGAAAGTAGGTCTAAGTTGGGATTCAGATCATGAAAGTTTGGATAAAGTTGTAAGGGGATAATGGGTACCCAAATATACCTTTATTTTTCCTTAAAGTGTCCTGAATATCTCCAACCAAGGAACTTTGCACTAAAAGAAGGTTACAAGGAATAGGCATGCCTAGAGAGAAAATATGAGAATGATGAGAGAGATTGTAGAAAAAATGTAGAAAGATCATTGTATTGGGGCCTTCAACAAATTTATAATGAAATTAAATCATTTATACTCTATTAATGTGACTTTTCAATCTGTAATGACTCCAAATGGGTAGTTTCAAAGCAAATAGATGAGTCACCAAGGCAAAGAAGTAACTCCTACACCACCTTGAGAGGGATATCATTAAACCAAGTACACACATGTTGGAGAGGGAGTTCAAGAATATTTATTGACATTCCTTATTTATTTTAACTCGCTTATTCATGAAGTGAGACTTGTCATAAACCTATTTTACACCTCTCTTCTCTCTCCTTCTACTTCTTATATATATATATATATATATATATATATATATGTTTGATTTTGGAATTGTAATAATCCTTCCACCAGGTGTATGGCATAGACATGATAATTTTAATGCCTACTTATCAATAATATGATTATTTTACCTCCTTATATGGTTATTTTTAGTGTAAGGCTTTGAATGCTTTATCTAGGCAAGTGTAGACTTAACTCACCCTGTCATGTTGCCCTATTCTTATTGACTTCTTGCATCTTGGTTTTCTATTGCACATTATGAAGAATGTCATCAGGAGTTCTAAGGGGATTAGAAGTGGAAAACATATTCCCTTATATCCTTGCATTGATTCACATATTTACAAATCATTGATGTGATAGGTTATTTTAGGAGAATTGTATGTTTATGGCAATCCTATAGGTCTTAGTGCACATGTAAATCAGTGGTTGTGATCTTAACATTGAGTGCATCACCTCCCTTTCAGTTTATATTTTCTCTTGCCCTTTTTTATTTCAAGTAATAGTATTATTTTGTAGTTTTTAAGTGATGCATCAATGGAGCTATCCCCATCTAGAGGTTTAATCAATTCTTTAGGTTACCCACAACTTAGTATTATTCTCATGTTATCACTTAAGTGATGAGGTTTAAACAACCTCCTCAAGGGTGAAAATTTTGATGATAACAGATGGATTAAATGGTCATCTCTATTCTTAAAAAATACCATAAGATTATCCATGTATATGATGATCCATTTTCCCACCAGTCTTTAAAAGGTGAAATCCATCGCTCTCTAGAAAATGGTTACAGTATTGATTAGGTTGAATGACATATTTTTATATGCAAAAGTTCCCCATTTACTAGTGAAGGCAGTCTTCATCTTGTCTTTTACCTTAACTAATACCTAGTTGTATCCTAAGAATCCATCTAATAAGGACATCATCTCTGAGCCACTCACCATCTATATTACCTCATCTATAAAAAGTAGAGGATACTTGTCTTTTTTTAAGGCTCTATTTAAGTTCCTAAAATCAACGCACATCATGATTTCTCTATTATTATTTTTTAATGGTACCAAGTTAGCTACCCAGGTTGAGTGCCTAATTGGAAAAAAAAATTGGCATCCATGAGATTTTGTAATTTGGTTTCTATTAGAGGTTCCAAGACTAGGTTTACTAGTCTATGCCTTTGCCTGAATGGCTTGTGTTCTAGCCTTAAAGGGATGGTGTGGGTGATGACCATTGGATAAAATATATTTATGTCATCATATGTCTAAGAAATAACATCCTTTTAATATGTAAGCAACCCCTTGATCTTGTATTTTTTGTTTTCAGTATAGCTTAGACCTATATTCACTAGTTGGGGAGTCTTATCAGTCCCCAAGTTTTCCTTGGTGAAGTCAGACTCAGTTGTTTTCATTTGTTTTTACTTCTGGGTTTGAGGGTCAACATCAAAATCTCATTCCAAGGAAACCATGCCCAAGGTGATTTAGTTCTATTTTAGATTTAGAACAGCCTCTTTACCCATATCTTCAATCTACATAGGTTGGATATTTCCTTCATCTATTATATGGGTCTCAAAAGCTCTTGAATTATTCAGGAACTACATGATTTGCTAATCATCATCAAATACCTAGAAGTTGTCCACATTATCAAGAATATAAGGGCATGGGACCAGTTTCACTAAAAAAAATTGCATTTTTGATTCCTGAAGTGGTGCTAGATTCATAGTAGAGGATACTAATGAATCAATTGTCTGATTCTTATCTCTTGGGATGGCCTTGATGTCAAATGCTTCAAAGGATTAAATGAAGTCCCAAGATAGGTGTTTTTACTTCTTTAGGTATGAAAAATTGTGATATTATTTATTTCTAATCTAGTTTATAACCATCTAAGAGTCCCTAGACACTATTAGTTATTTGGTGTTTTACTTTAATGTGAATTATAGGCCTAAGATCAAGGCTTCATACTTGGCTATGTTGTTAGTGCAGGGTAATTATAACCTATAAGAGGCTAGGTATTGTTTACCTTCTGGGTATGTCAAGACCACACCCATGCCATAACCTTTTTTGGAATGATCCCCATTAAATTGTAAAGTCCATAGTTGAGAAGGACCTTCAAATTCTTGTTCATGCAATTGTTGTTTGGTGGTGAAAGTATACACGCTTGTATGTGTTGATATGAAGTTGACTTGCTCATTCTTGGTATTGTACTTAGTAATCAAGTTCTTCATTTTGGGCTGCCTATCTACCCTAATTTGATTTGGTTCCTCTTTCTAGGGTAGTGACATGTGGGAAACATCTATGGCCATGTATCTGTTCAATGTTTTTAACCAGTCTTAGCTTAGTGACAAATCATATGTCTCTATAATGTCAACAACTAGGATGTAAACAATTTATTTCACACATGGTTTTAATGTTAGTTTATGCACATATTTATCAATTCTATGACATATGGGATTGAGGATTTATCCAACATTAATACCACTCTTTTTGACTTATCAGGTTTCAAACCTAACTTTTGGCAAACAACCATAAGCATCACATTCTTTAATGCATTAAAATCAACTAGGTAGTTGTGTACATTTTTGCTGAAATTTTGAACTATTAATAGGAATGGTGGTACCTCAAGTTTATCTTTGTACATCATTACGTTTGCATGGGTAGTTTTAGATTTGTCATAAGTCCTCCTTATCAAGGCCTTGACTAGTATCTCCCTCTATTCAATGATCTGAGCTAGTTCATGAAGACTAATATTGGCTTTAATATTTTTCATGTCCTCAACAGTATTATATCCTCCTTTACCCTGATGTTAGAATCTCTATGAATGATCATTGTGATTAGGTGGAGGATTATTATCCATCCTACGTGGAGGTTGATTATCTTTCCATGGTTGTGGTAGATTGTTGTTAGCATTTAGATTAGGAGGAGTAGTAGCACTATTATTGGGAGGAGTTGAAGTCATAGGCTAATTTCTTCTTAATTTGTAGTTATTCTTGACCTGTTGATACTAATGGAAAGCATGAACCTCATCGATGTTATCTTCAAGCTCATTGTCATCTTCCCCTAGGAATGGGAATTTATAAGTGTTAAAGACCATAGTCACGTTAGGGTTGCCTAAATAATTTGATGAAGATGGTTCTTGTTGATTGGTAGACTTTTCCTACCTCTCTACTTCCTACTAGAAGAATTTGAAATTAGTGTATAAATCGATACAATTTAGTTCTTATGTTGCATGGTTTTAGGGACTTGACACCAGTTTAAAAGAGTTGCATCCATGATGTTGATATATAACATCCTATTATATGTAATATGAGGCTCTTGATTATTTTAAGACCTATTAAAATGTATGGTGTACCTCTGAAACCCATAACCCTGATTGTTTTGATTAGAGTTCTATCCACCTGTATCACCCATATGTTTATGTATCCTAAGGAATTCATTACTCAGTTTCTATACCATCCTCTAGATAGATTACTTATATGTCTTAATTGAGTAGGGAGCATTGTCCTATGTAGAAGTGCTATTAATTGGTATCAAAGGTTGACTTTGGCTCTGATAGTTAGAAATAGAATTGCTCAAGAAATTAGGATGTTGACTTTTGGTGGCATGGGTTGATGGCAATTGATTATGCATTGGGGTCTATTTCTATGCTGCAACATTTTGGGTTACATTGGAGATTGGGCTAAAAGCTGGGTAGAGAGGTTCAAGACTAAGTGGAGGTAACTATTAGGACTGGGGGTACATTTATTTATCCACATTGATTTCTTCCATATAAGTTAAGGGTAAAGTATCAATGTCGATAGTTATGTATAAACATAGCATTCATGGAATCTAGGGCCTTTTTATACATTTCAAGGGCCAATGGCTCATTACGCTAATAGATAGACTCTAATATATTATACATCTTTTGAAATTGAGAGTTGAATACTCAGATTGACTCATTAGGCTCTTATCTCATGTTGGAAAAGTATTGATAGATAACACTCGCACTGATAACTTGGCCAAATAAGGATAAGAAGGTATCTTGGCATTCTATCTAGGTTGTAACTAACCCTTCTGGGATATTTAGAAACTAGTCATAGACTGCTTCTTAAAAAGTGATAGGAAATATTTTGTAGGCCATGTCCTCATGAGTTACATTCAAGATCTCTAAGGTAAATTTAAAATCCTTTACATGTTCTTCTATAGTCCTTCCTCCCAAGGGAGATAAAGAAGGGAGATATTTCTTTGGGTTTCAAATCAAATCATGCACCACTCCTATGACATTGATAATTGAGCCAGTTAACCAAGCCAGGGATTGAGGTAGGGGATTGGGCTAAAGTGGAGGGTTAGGTGGTGGATTCTAGAGATGAACCATCAAGACTATTAGAAGACTAGGTTGTCTTCCTAGGAATGATGTTTTTTCCTTATGTCTTCTAGAAACTTCTCTATTAGACCTAACCTTTCTATGGATCTCTAAAGGTAGTTACAATAGGTTATTATCTTAGGTTGACCTTGTTAGTCATCTGGGTGCATCCAGTGCAACTCAAGTGATCTTACTTCTTAGAATAGAGGTGAAGGATGGAAGCCCTCCTTCTAGCACCAATTTAAAGCTTCTGTTGATGTGGGTTTTATACAGACCTAAAAAAATCCTATGATGTTTCCTTTAACATTTTAGAATTAGTGAATAGACTCATTCCAAGGCATGAGTTGTAGGGTATTCAATTTTATAACAACTTATTGGTGGATTAATGATGAGAGACACAAATTGTTTAACATGGGTGAACTGGATATGGGTGAATCTATATATACTTGGAGTGGGTGTAAATATGATGATTCTAATTAAGGTCGGAAAGATTTTAAATAAACTTCAAAAATAAGGAAAAGTAAGTCAAAAAAGAGAGCCTATGGGAATCCAGTGATAAATACTTTCAAGACTAGTATTTGAATTCAAATAGGACAAGGGATATAAACCAATACTTGTTACAAGATGTTATATCACACAAATAATCAAATATAGTGAGGATTTATAGGAATCATAACATGATATACTTAAACATGCAGAAATCAAAGGTTACCTAATTGATAGATTGTTATTGCACATCTACAAGAGGATTATGATAAGCATGCAAAATATATTCAAATTGGCTATAGCTAAATATGAAAGACTATATTTAAAAGTAGATACCTCATACACAATTAAAACACTAATATACCATAATGATGGAACATTTCAAGAAATCTATAGAATTGCAGAAGAATCAAGATTTACACATATAGATCAAGTCAAACATAACTTCTTTGAATTTCCTATTAATCTTAAATAGCCAAAATTCTCCTCCCTTTGAGATTAGGAGGTTACATGTATTTATAATCTTAGGATGGGGAAGGCCTCATCTCTTCAATATTTGCCTAAAATTACAAGTTTAAAAATAGAAATTTTCATTCAAAATCATGTAAAGGTGCATGTATAATGATAATAATCAGAATAGACTTCCCAGCTAAAAATATAATATACATGTACAATAAATAGATTATGAACCAAAGTCCCACCTTGGTAATAAACATGTAAATACATAATCATTATAAAAGTAAAGTGTTGATATAGTATCATTAACTAGAAGCATCGATGGAGATACTGTATTTACAACTGTTGTAAGGATAAAAAGCTTTATAAAGTTAGGAGAGCACTAATAACCAGTTGTGTGCATGGGAATGACCCAAAATCTGCTTTTTAAAATTTGAGCTCTTCACCCAATGCATAAGTTGCATCAATTTGTTTATCTATGATCTCGAAATTTGGTAATTAAGGTTTCAAAATTTAGACTATCTTAGCCATTAATCTCTCTTGCTCTACCTCTGAACTCTTGAATTCAGCTACTAAAGCCTCTATTCTCATTACTCTATATTTGGACAAACTAAAAAATTGTAATAATTCTCTGATAGTTATATACATACTACCTTCCACTTATTACTTGAATTTTTTAGTAGCTAAGTGGAGAAGGTTATCAAAATTGGGTTTGTTGACCAAGTCCCCTACTTGGGTGATTACCTTGGTTACTCTCATTACTCCCAAAATTTTCAGTGCTTCAATTTCATGAATAATAAAATGTCCCAAAAGCTTCTTCATTTGTTTATGTCAATTTAGGGAGGCATCCCTTTTGGAAATAGCATAGTTTAAACACCAAGAATTATCCATGTTGGCCATGAGATTGATTTGATCAAAATCACTAATCCTAGAGCATTGAACTATGAAATTTAGTCTTCTTTCCTTATCTTTCATCTTATTCCACAATGTGATAACATATGTTATATGGGTCTGACTGCCTGCCCTGGACACTTAGTTATTGAATAAAATATTATATAGCTTTTTAGCTACACTCTACATATCAGCAATCACTTCCTTAGGAACATGTGCAATCTACATTTACTTCCATATTTTCAAGACCTCCTGAGTACTCTGGTGCATTTCCTTTATTTTTGCACCAGTAGAATCCACAAAAGTGTTGAAATCCTCAATATATTCAATAGGGTCATTAGGATTTCTTTTGGGCTTCTTGACTAAAGAGATTAAGTTTTCTCTTTATTTAAATTCTACATCATCTTTTCTTCTTATGTTGACCATCTTCCTATTCCTTACTCTCTGAATAGTCCCACTTTCCTTGTCAAACTAAGTGGATAATATGAGTAATTCTATCAAAACTAAATTTTGCCTATCATCTCTAACATTCTACATCTCCCTCACCCATTGAAGAACTATAAGTTCTCCTATTTCTTCTTCCTGAGCAAGTTCTAAAGATGTATAAGGTGGAGATGTCATTGGAGGGTATGTGATCACAATGGTTGGTAGGGAGGAACTTATTTAAATATAAATTTAGGGAATTTTTTGGCCAATTTCTTCCCACAAGGAGTTTTATTTCATAGGTGTTACCTCTACCAATAATCTAGTTAAACCCAGGGTTCTCTCCATAGTCATTATTGTGAACATAGGATTGCAATAGAGGGAGATTAGTATTGTGTTATTGAATAAAACAAATCAATCAAAAGCAAACTAAACTAACACCCTTATCCTATCTCAAAGGAGGAGATTAATTAATAAAACAAAAATGGAAAACACAATTAAAACATGAAAGAAATACCTTCCTTCACCTTCCTTGGATGCTCCAAAATGCTTGTTGTAGTGGCTTGCTCAGTTTGTGCTCATGAAGTCTGCATCAATGAAGTGTGGCTACCTCCATCTCTCCTTAGCACCTTGTTTGGATTTGACTTGGATTGGATTGGCTTAATATTTGGTAATTATAACACTAAGATGCAATGATTTTGAATTCATTTGGGCATTATAAATTTGGCATAAAAGAGCTTAAAATTTAATAGGTAAGGCCTCTTATTTATAGATTTTTAGAATGGTTTAGAATCAACCTGAACTATCCATCTCAAGATAAAGATGTGTGGATAAGGATTAATTCAATTATGTAAATAAAATTCATAAATAGGTGTTGATGTAGTGGATTGCATCCTTGACAGGAGGATGATCTCCTGTCTTCCACGCATCACAATGGAAACTCCTCTCTTGCCTGCGGGTCTAGCAAAACTGAGGGGAGAGTCTCTAGATAAGGGCTAGCTCCCTTTGATGCATCAGAGTTATTCCAGTAATGTTTCTAATATATATATATATATATATATATATATATATATATATATATATATATATATATAATGGAGGGTGAAAAGAGAGAAGGATTACTAAAAAATAGAACCTAACCTAAGAGGGTGATGCACCAAACAAGTTTGATCTACTCATACTCACACTCTGAACCATAAGAACACAAACATACACTTTAACTGATAAAAGGACCAGACTGTAGGGAGCTTGGCAGGGAGGCTTTAATGGAAACACACAGAAAAAGGACTTACCATAAGCACTGTAGGAAAAGCACACTTTCTAGTAACCTCCTTCTGCCTCTGTGCTCCAAATACAACTCTTCTTGTCACCTGCAGGAATGGCGCTTTGTCTATAGTAGGTGTATTGGTATCAAGCCTATGAAAGCATTAGGAAGCAATGACTGAACACAAGACTAACACTCAGACACACTCAGAGATATATCCAACCAGAATAGAGGTAAAAAATGTGTATTCTATTGATTCTAGGTGAAAATTGGCAGGGCTTCGCCTTACAATATGAGAGATATCTTTCTCAAATGAGAAGTTACAATATATATAGAGAAGATGAAAACAAAAGTGCCCCTTTTGGAAAAGACTTTGGTGCCCTTTGATAAGTGGCCCACGTGTGCTGAGAGCGTTGGGAAGAGGAATCCGCTGAAAGAGAATGTTGTGTCGGCTCTGATTTTGACTTTAGGTGTTTAAAAAACATAGGCCATGCCATTTGTCTACAAACAAGACCACTCCTTAAAGGCATTTACATGATTTGTCTACTCATCAATGCAAAGTGGAGAAAAATGGGTTGCACCATTCACTATTCGTACCCCTTGATGACCACTTGGCAAGCACTATGTCAACCGCTGGAGTAACTCCTTGAGTCGACACCTTTGCCACTTGGACTGTTTTGTCCGTTTCTGCACTTGGCTCTTTTGTCTCTTCCTGGCTTTGTCTTTTATATCTCCTTCGACCCTCAAGGGTTATCTTCTGCTACTTCTTTGGCTCTTTGGGCTCTTTCATCAGCAGGTCGTTGAGTTTATTCTTAACATTTGTCTTTTCCTAGCATCGTCTTTTTATGGTTTTTTATCTCTTCCTCTCTTAGCTCTATGGGCTCTTTCATCAGGTTGGCGCTCAACTATTTAAATATCAATAGATATTTCATTGCCATAAAATTGACGTTCATGGGCCCGTCGCCATTTGAAAGCCAATGGCTAGTTCATGGTGCCCAACTTTGACGTCTGCGGACCCATCGCCCCTTGGTCAATTCTTTCAGCTTTTTCCTTTGCTTCAGCCTTTTTGCTTCCTTTCCTTCGGGCTTTATCTTTGGAACCTCCCGAAGGGAAGGTGTCCCTTCAGGCCTTGATAAAGGTCCTTCTTTCGGCAGTCGAGAGTCCCCCGCAAGGGCACTTGCCCTTCGGGGTCCTTTAGCAGCTTTTCTCTTTAAATCCTTCAGACAAAATGTCTAAAGGAATTCCTTCAAACTTTTTGTCTGAAAAAAATTCTTGTCTTTTTCCACAAAAAATCTTCCCGAAAGACATTGTTTTTTGCCTTATGAATTTATTCGAACAAAATGTCTAAAGGAATTCCTTCAGGCATTTTTTTCGAAGAAATTTTCCATCTCTTGCCTTGAACAAATCTGAAGGAATTCCAACTTTTCTGCCTTGTTCACTTTTTTGAAGAAAAACTTACCCTTTTGGCTTTCTCTTTGACCCTTTCACAAATGTTCCCTACCCTCCGTAAGGGCTGTTTGGCCTCCAAAATTGCCTTTTAGAAAAGTCACAAAGGTCCTTTTGTCACCTAAGTGCCCTTTGCAACCTGCTGGAATGGTGTAGCTTGTGTCTGACTGCCCTTCGCAAGGGCACTTGTCCTTCAGGCTTTTGGAAGACTCCTTTGAACTTTCTGATTGAACCATTGCTTGAACCAATCCATTTGAACCAACTTGTTGAACCAATCACTTAAACTGGATGATTGAACCAACTGAGTGAACCAACTAATTAAACTAATTGAACTGAACCAACTCATTGAACCAATAATGGTTCAAAGTTCAAGTTCAAAATTCTTGAAAAGATCATACCATTAGACCCTGATGTTGAACCACTGAACTGGTCCCTTCTTTTACTGAAACACTTGTGCAAAATCAAATTTTGAATTGGCTTAGAACAACAGGGGAAGGAGACTGATTTTGGCCTACAGGACCAAAATGGTCAACAATTTGGTGATTCCCAGGGGAAGCATGCCTACTATGCTTAGAAACCAGTAGCCTCAAAGTCTATTGGGCATGGAGTCGAGATGCAGCTTTGAAAGAGTTAGCAACTGTCTTGAGATATCCAAGAATCAATCACGAAGGTTTTACCCCCAAAAGGAAATGAAAACATACATAAGACTAAGAAAACTACTAACATGTGCAAAAGCACTTAGGGAAAATAGGAAAAAACAATAAAAATATATACATGGTGGGAGAAGGGCTCAGTGAAAATGCTTAAGATGTATCCCATTTACTGGGATATACAATTTTTTCCATCTAACCTAGAGAGTTGAAATGCATTATGTTGTTTGCACTGAGTGATGACGTATGGACCACTCTATAGGGCATTAAACTTTGCATGCTTCCCAAGCTTAGCTCAGTCTTCATCCCATTTAGAGATGATGTCTCCTTTAGAGAAAATTTTTGATGAAGATTTCTTGTCGAAGTGTTTCTTTGTCTGTAGCTGGCGGCTGGTCATAGAAGCCATAGCCTGGTCCCTTGTCTCTTGGAGCTCTATCAGCTCACATAGCCTAACCCCCATGTTGTTTCCTTCTTCCAACTGCAGCTAGTGAGCAAGGTCCAAGGCTGGCAACTCAAGTGAAATAGGAAGCCTAGCTTCCCTTCCATACATGAGTGTGTATGGTGAATTACCAATTGCTCTCTTTGGAGTAACCCTATCTGCCCATAGGGCTATTTTCAACTTGGCATGCCAAGTCCTCTAATTTTCCTCCATGTCTTCTTGATAATCTTGATCAGATTCTTATTGGTGGACTCAGCCAGCATGTTCCCCTGTGGGTAGTAGTTGGATGAAGTTCTAAGATAGATACCATATTTCAATGCCCATTCACTTGTTTTAGTTCCTAGAAAAGCTAAAGTGTTATCTAAGATGATGGTAGCTGGCACCCCAAACCTTGCCACCAGGTCTTCAAAAAAATCCAAGATTGTACTTTCATTGGCTTCCTTCAAAGCGATAGCCTCTACCCATCTTGTGAAGTAATCTATGGCAGTCAGGACCCACTTGTGTCCAGCACTAGAAGGAGGGTTAATCATCCCTATAAAGTCAAGGCCCCATTGCATAAATGGTTGCTCCACCTAAATAGGCTGTAAATTCATGGTAGCCAGCTATTGCTTCCCATCAAAAAGTGCACATTTTTGGCACTTTCATACCCAGGCATGGGTGTCCCTAAATAGAGTGGGCTAGAAATAACTAGCTCTCATTATTCTTGTAGCTATAGGCCTAGGAGCAAAGTGACCACCAGCTAGCCCATCATGGAACTCAGACAGCACCCTATCGACCTGACTTAGGTCTATGCACCTTAAAAATACTCCTGATAGATCCCTTCTGAATAGCACTCCATTAATTAGGACATAAGGGAGAGATTGGAGTCTGAAATATCTCCTCTTGGTCCTATCAAGGCCCTGCGAGCACTCACTAGTGAGAAAGAAATGCCTCAAGTCTGATGTCCAATCCTTCATAACAGTTGGTTCTTCTATTGTAGCTACATCATGAATTAGCAAACTGTCTTCCTTTTATTGTCTAAAGTTTGCAGCAAGGTGTTCACATAGGCCTCTCCCTATTACCAGTTTGGTGATCTTGATATCCATGTCGTATTCCATTACCTTAGTGATCCACCCCGCTCTCTTTTCATTCAGGTTATGGTTGGTCAAGAAATCCCTGATGCCGAGATGTGGAACCATGAGGTGAATTCTATTGTTGAACAGCATATGCCTAAATTTCTTCAGACTTCGTATGACTACAAGGACTTGCTTCTCCACATATGTATACCTGACCTCAAAACCCTCTAGGCCTTGGCTAAAAAATGCAAGTGGTTGTTCAAGGTTATCACCATTTTCTTGGGTAAGCATGGCAAAGATTACCTCTTCATTTTTGAAGGTGTAGAGGTTGAAATCCTTGGTGAAGTTAGAGTTGATCAAGGTAGGAGCCTGGGCTATAGCCTGCTTGATCTCTTTAAAATTGTCCTTTCTTTCCACTATCCACGCAAACTTCTCATCCTTCTTCAGCATAGAGGTCAATGGCTTGACTACCTCCATAATATTTGGAATAAATCTCTGGATGAAATTTATTTTGCCAAAGAAGCTCTGTAGGCCCTTCTTGTGTTTAGGCAAGGACAGCTCCAGGATGGAGTGAACTCTCTCTAGATCAATGGTTAAGCCATCCTTGGAAACAACGTGGCCAAGGAGTTTACCCTCATGGACAGCGAACACACATTTCTTCGGGTTGAGAGAGATACCAAACTCTCTACACCTCTCAAAGATTTATCTGAGGTGTTTCATGTGTTGGTCCACCTCCTTAGAGAATACTGTCACATCATCAAGATACACCATCACAGTGTTATTTATTAGGCCTCAAAAGGCCATGTCCATGGCTCGCTAAAAGGTGGCACTAGCATTGGACAATCTGAATGGCATTTTACTATAGGCAAATGTCCCCCATTTGGTAGTGAAGGTTGTCTTGTACTGGTCATAGTCTTGCACCAAAATCTAATTATATCCTGAATACCCATCCAGGAGGGAGAAATGCTCGTTGCCTGTCACCATTTGAAGGATATGCTCCATGCTTGGGAGGGGATAATGGTCTTTCAAAGAGACTCTATTGAGGTCTCTAAAATTTATGCATAATCTGATCTCCCCATTCTTTTTCTAGACAAGAACAAGATTGGCCAGCCAAGAGGAGTGTTTGATGGGAAATATTATCCTAGACTCAATCAACTTGTTGAGTTCCTTTCACATGAGAGGTTCAATCTTTGGGTTGATAGGCCTTTGCTTCTGCTTGATCGACTTGGCACCTTCCTCTAGTTCAATGGTATGTTGGGCCAAATTTGGGTTGAAACCCTTCAAATCGCTATATTCCCAAGTGAAGACATCAGCAAACTCTTGGCACAACAAGGTGAAGGCCCGCCTTTCATGGTCTGTGCACACCTTCCCAAGTGCAAGCAGCTTATTCTTAAATATTTCAATATTCTCATGGTGTTACTCCTTTGTTGTGATGCTTGCCTTATCACTTTTCAACTGGTCATCTTCATTGAAGATACTCTCGAGAGTGACCAATCCTTTGGGGAGTTTATTGTTCTTTAGCTGAACGATTTGGCTGTCATACTGCTGTTGTAGCTTAGCCTAGTTTTTTACAGCAAACTCAACTTCTTCTTGCAAGAAAAGTGTTATTTGTTGGTCACTATCAAACACCTACCAGTTAGTGATGTTGTTAGGCACAGAGGGCCAGATTACTACCTATAAATGGCATGGACTGCAGTCTTAGCCTATCTCCTTAGGGATATCAAACTGGGCACCAACTATTGTTACCCTATATGCTTGCTTGTTATGTTCTCTAGGAATGGAGGTAACATTGAAAGCAAGGAAATTCTCCAGTAAGTCTCATACCCTATGTTTATAAGACTTAAGCAAAGAATTCTTTGTCAGATTTTGGCTCCTTACCTGATTCATAATCAGCTCACTATCACCAAAAACTTGTATCTCTTTGATTCCTCTTTTCCTCGCCCACTCCAGACCATGGATGAGGGATTCATACTCCACAACATTGCTCGTGCAATAAAATTAAAATATGAAAGCCAAAAAGTATTTCTCCTTTGAAGGAGAAACTAGCACCACTACACCACCAGCTCCCAACTTACTTCTTGAGCTATCAAAGAATAGTTGCCATAAACCTGAGCTTTCTTGGCTTATTTTCATCAAATTTGGTACAAAATTACCCTCTTCATGCATGCAATAAATCCCAAGGCTTGTCTCTTCTATTAATTTGTAAGGATCATGCTCAAATTTGTCACTTTCCCATTCGTCTAAGAGTAGGTCAGCAACTCCTTCAAGGGCAGAGGATGGAGATTGGTCCACTTGGAATTCTTCTTGGTCAATAATGGCATAGCTAACATTTTCTGCCTTGAGCAAGTATGGTTCCAGATGATCTCTATGGAGTGGCTCTAATTTAATCTTGACCTTAGTCCCATACTTGGTTCTAAAAACTAGATAGGACCAGTTTGTTGCTAGGTCACTACCTATTTTAGATGTGAAATCCCTGGATAAGCAAATAGAAAAGTAAGGAGGGACATCCGCCACTACCACATCATGGAGAACTGTGAAGGTTGGGCAGGCGTGTAGCGTCAAGCTCAAACCTTTCACCACCCCAAGTGTCTTTGCTAGGGTTCCATCTAGTTGCAGGACTCCCTTAGTCATTTCTTCATATTTTATCCCCAGTTTATCTGCTATGCATTTAGGCATCACCGAGGTGCTTGCTCCACTGTCAATGATGCAATTGTGCACCAGGAAATCTCCTATGACCAAGGATAAATTAAAAGGGGGAACCTTTTCTTCTTTCTTAACTTAGCCTGATGTGGAAGGTTGTCCATTCATCATCAGAACATTATCGACTTTTGTTGAGACAGCTTGTTCATTCAGCTCATGCAATTTTTTTTGCAACATGTCCTTTTGTCTTGGTATTGATAATGAATCCCACAAGGATATGTTCATGTGTAGCTTCTTCATTTGGTCTACCATGTTGACTCAAGGGTTACCTTCTTTCAAATTTTCTTTGGGATTACTTAAAACTTGAGGCGCAGGCCGAGGAGCTGAAGGTGCAACTAGCGGTCTAAATTTTGGAACCTTTTGGTTTACATGTGATGAAGAAGGTGGTGCTGACGTTTGAGAAGCTACTTGAGCCTCTTCCATTGCTCTCCTTTTAGACCTTGTGTTGGCTGAGACATAGTCGCCCTGATTGTCTGCGCTACCCACATAATTAACTGCATAGAACTCACCTTCCAGGTGATTCATGAAAGTAGAATTAGGTTGAGTTTGACTGCTGCCCATGTCGAGTTGCACTGAAGCCTCAAAGCTTAGGAATTGGGCGGCTACCTGATTGTCTTGTGTATTTGTGTAGTGACTTAGCATTTCATTTGTATAAACAACCTGATCTTGACCGTATCCCATGGTTGAGCAATTGGGTTGTTCTTGTACCAGATTGTTTTGATCAGGTGCTAGAGCCTTGGATGATGAAGGGGCGCCTAGATTATAGCCTTGAAACGGTTTGGCCTATGTAAACTGACCCTGCCCTTGATTGTAATTCTGGAAAGGGGGTTTATTTGCTTGCCCATACTGCTGATATCCTTGATTTGGTCGATTGCCTTGAGCTTGCTACCTTTTAAGAGCCACTAGTTCATTTGTTACACTTTGTAACAGGGTTTTGACTTCATGGAGGTCATTGGATGAAGTAGCAGTTGACTTCTCTATGCTAGGTATAAGAGCCAATGTGGGTGAAGCAGTCTAGATTGGAGGCAGCAATTTAGGGAAGAGCAGCATATGAGGCATAGGAGCTATTTTTCTAGCCTACACCAGGTAATTCTCAGCCGCTATAGCTATGTCATAGGTGACAGGCAGCACATGTCCTCCCATGGACTATATCATAACAGTGATGTCATTGTTCAATGCTTTCAAATAATAGAGGAAAGCATAGCTCAGAGTCATCCTTACCAAAATAGGGATTCTATTCCATGTCTTCTGAAATTGAGTGTTGAAATCTTCCATGAATTCATGTGGAGCTCTTTTCATAGTGGTCAGCTGCTTGGCCAGTGAGAGGTGGTCTCTCTTCTCCCCAAATTAGTTCATTAAAATGGTGCCCAATTCATTTTAGGAATCAATTGAATTTATGGGCAAAGTCCTATACCAGTCCAAAACTTTGCCCTTGAAAGACAATGCTAGCAATCTGATCACAATGTTTTCCTCAGTGACATTGTGAATATTGCAGAGGTTAGCAATATTTTTGATGTGTTCAATAGCGGTAATGGGCCCCTCTCCATTAAAGGGAGGCACACTTTTAAGGACTGCTCCTAAAATTGGGTCATAATGTTGGAGATTCAAAGGACTCTGACCATGAAAGGCCACAAAAGGTAAAGCCATAGCTATGATAGGATTCAACCGTGGCCTTCTTGCATAGGTGTATCTTATAGCAGGTCTGGGAAAGTGATTTGTTCAATAAGGATGGATTTTTTCAAACCTCAGTCGCTTTGTTGAGTTCAAAGGCAATTCAACGAATTCAAAAGGGACACCCCTAGTAGTAGATCATGTGGTGATTTTAGGCATAGGAGGTCAGACTGATCTTTGATCAGAAACTGATGTTCTTACCAGTGGAGTCACCAGATGCTAAAAATGGTTGATTTTGCTGTAATAGGACCAGCATCAATCTTGGAACTTTACTGAGTGTAAAAATTTTGTCCCATCGGGCGTGCCAAAAACTATTAATGCAATGGATTGCACCCTTGACAAAAGGATGATCTCCTGTCTTCCACACATCACAATGGAAACTCCTCTCTTACCTGTGGGTCTGGCAAAACTGAGGGGAGAGTCTCTAGATAAGGGCTAGCTCCCTCTGATGCATCTGAGTTATTCTAGTAATGTTGCTAATACATATATATAATGGGGGGTGAAAAGAGAGAAGGATTACTGAAAAAATAGAACCTAACCTAAGAGGGTGATGCACCAAACAAGTTTGATCTACTCATACTCACACTCTGAACCATAAGAACACAAACATACACTTTAACTGATAAAAGGACCAAACTGTAGGGAGCTTGATGGGGAGGCTTTAATGGAAACACAAAGAAATAGGACTTACCATAAGCGTTGTAGGAAAAGCACACTATCTAGTAACCTCCTTCTGCCTCTGCACTCCAAATACAGCTCTTCTTGTCACCTGCAGTAATGGCACTTTGTCTATACCAGGTGTATTGGTATTAAGCCTATGAAAGCATTAGGAAGTAATGACTGAATACAAGACTAACACTCAGACACACTCAACGATATACCCAACTAAAATAGAGGTAAAAAATATGTATTCTATTGATTCTAGGTGAAAATTGGCAGGGCTTCACCTTATAATATGAGAGATATCTTTCTTAAATGAGAAGTTACAATATATATAAATAAGAAGAAAATAAAAGTGCCCCTTTTGAAAAATACTTTGGCACCCTTTGACAAGTGGCCCACATGTGCTGAGAGCGTTGTGAAGAGGAAGCCACTGAAAGAGAATGTTGTGTCGGCTCTAATTTTGACTTCAGGTGTATAAAAAACATAAGTTGTGCCATTTGTCTCCAAACAAGATTGCTCCTTAAAGGCATTTATGCGGTTTGTCTGCTCATCAATGCAAAGTGGAGAAAAATGGGTTGTGTTGTTCACTGTTCATGCCCCTTGATGACCACTTGGTAGGCATTGTGTCAACCACTGGAGTAACTCCTTGAGTCGACACCTTCCTTTGCCACTTGGACTATTTTGTCTGTTTCTACACTTGGCTCTTTTGTCTCTTCTTGGCTTTGTCTTTTTTTTCTCCTTCAGCCCTCGAGGGCTATCTTCAGCTACTTCTTTGGCTCTTTGGGCTCTTTCATCAGCAGGTCACTGAGTTCATTCTTAACTTTTGTCTTTTCCCAGCGTTGTTTTTTCCTAGTTTTTTATCTCTTCCTCTCTTAGCTCTTTGGGCTCTTTCATTAGGTTGGCGCTCAAGTATTTAAAGATCAATGGCTATTTCATTGCTGTAAAATTGCATTCGTGGGCCCATCACCATTTGAAAGCCAACGGCTAGTTCATGGTGCCCAAATTTACGTTTGCGGGCTCGTCACCCCTTGGTCAATTCCTTCAACTTTTTCCTTTGCTTCAACCTTTTTGCTTCCTTTCCTTTGGGCTTTATCTTTAGAACGTCCCGAAGGGAAGGTGTCCCTTCGGGCCTTGAGAAAGGTCCTTATTTCGGTAATCGATAGTCCCCCGCAAGGGCACCTGCCCTTCAAGGTCCTTCGGCGGCCTTGCTCTTTAAATCCTTCAAAAAAAATGTTTGAAGGAATTCCTTCGGGCATTTTGTCTGAAGGATATCTTCCTTTGAATTCCTTGTTTATTCCCTTGGGCCTTTTTTCTTTCAGGCGAATTCCTTCAGACTTTTTGTTTGAAATAATTCGTCTTGTCTTTTGCTGCAGAAAATCTTCCCAAAAGACATTATTTTTTTCCTTATGAATTTCTTCGGACAAAATGTCCGAAGGAATTCCTTTGGGCATTTTGTATGAATAAATTCTCCATCTCTTGCCTTGAACAAATCTAAATGAATTCCAACTTTTATGCCTTGTTCACTTTTTCAGAGAAAAACTTCCCTTTTTGGATTTCTCTTTGATCCTTTTGCAAATGTTCCCTGCCCTCCACAAGGGTTGTTTGGCCTCCAAAATTTCCATTTGAAAAAGTCACAAAGGTCCTTTTGTCGCCTAAGTGCCCTCCATAGCCTGCTAGAATGGTCCAGCTTGTGCCTGACTGCCCTCCACAAGGGCACTTGTCCTTTGGGCTTTTGGAAGACTCCTTTGAACTTTTTGATTGAACCATTGCTTGAACCAACCCGTTTGAACCAAATGTTAAACCAACTCATTGAACCAATCACTTGAACTGGCTGATTGAACCAAAACATTGAACCAACTGAGGGAACCAATCGATTGAACCAATTGAACTGAACCAACTCATTGAACCAATAATGGTTCAAAGTTCAAGTTCAAAATTCTTGAAAAGATCATACCATTGGACCCTGACGTCGAACCACTAAATTGGTCCCTTCTTTTGCTGAAAGACTTGTGCCAAATTTTGAACTGGCTCAGAACAACAGGGGAAGAAGGAGACCGATTTTGGCCTGCAGGACCAAAATGGTCAATAATAGGTTCATTAATATTTGGGATAGCGGGGCATTAACTAGGCATGGAGGGTCTTAATGAGGCATGGGAGGCATTACTTCAGAGATTTATGGTATTTATGGCCTAGGGATGTCTTTCCAAGAAATGATGTCATTTGAAGATATAGATATTCAATATCAACTTTTAAAAATAAATATTCAAAAAATTACATGGAAAATTAACTTAAGCTCTTGATTTGATTTAATTAGCCTTAAACATGATTGGTCAACTTTGATGCAAAACCTTGGTAATTTGAGCACAAATTAATCAAAATGTCATATTATTGGCTCAAGATTTGACTGGATTGGAATTGGAAGTCGATGTTAGATGCATTGGAACCATATTCCCATTTAGGATGTTGTCAACACAAAATAACAAAGGCATGTGTCTCATACAAGAAATTTGATAGAAAAGAGCAATCCAAAGCACCTAGGTGCAAAAATGTCATTTTGACTTGAAATGATCTGATCAAAGTTAGTTACTTCATAAATTACATTACCCCGTTTAAAGACACTCTAGCCAAAAATCGGTACTTGAATATTAAAAATTTAACTCTTTTAATGCATTTAAGTGTTTTGAATCCAAATTGTGCACTTTGGTAGAAATTGGTCAAAAGCCTGGTTGAAGGTTATTGGTGGCCAAATTTAGGTATCTATAATTGTTACTTTTGGCATGACCAATGGGGGCATGAGAAGCTCTAGTTGGGTTAACTTTTTTTTTGGGAGTTAGTGGCTTATTGAAAATAAAAACTGTAACTAGATTCTCGAAATGGATTGCCCTATGAGTCATTATTAGTTTTGGCAAAGAAAGAATATCTAAATCCAGACTAGTACAAATAGAGTTGGATGATACAACCCTAGGCATTATTGATGGTAAACTTACAACTAGAATCCCTACATTAGGAACTGAAGAAATAATGGAAGAGACTACCTTATAAATTTTTTGACTTTGTTCCTATGTGAATCTAGTTAAGGTGTCTCCTCCTTCATACTCATCCAAACTCAAAGCTTGTGCTTTCTCTAGCTCAGCTTCATCATCTGGTTGTGTCACACCCATTTCCTTATCTTATTCCTCTTAAGTATAATCAACCAAATATATTATTTATTTTAGTTTTTCTTCTTCTCCAAGTTCCATCATCATCTATACATCATTTTCCTCCTCCTCAGTAAAGTATTCTATAATAGGGAAACCAAGTGATGGCCTCTCTTCTAGTTTGTTATCCTGGGAGGGAGCAGGGAAGTCCTTGTGCTTCCTTTAAGAGGTGAATATTGGTGGAGTAGAATGTGGATGAGATGGTAAAGGGGTTGTGGTAATAATTATGGTGGGAATTGGAGCTAAAGGTGATGAAGTGGAAGGAATGGAAGGCATAGGGCTTCCCTGAGGACACTTAGGAGATCGGGGAGAGTCAAGGGCAATTGGAATTGAATTAAAATCCATTTAAAAGAATTTAGGAAAGCTTACTTGGGTGATCATAGTAAGACAAATCAAATGTTTCAACACAAAGCTACTCTTCCTTTGTTCAGGTGAGGAAATGGTTGGCCTTTCCCTTGTAGTTGTTGTGCCCAAGATCTATACATGTGAAGTTTTTGAATTAGAAGGGACTTGAATACCATGAAGTCCTCTCAAAATCTCCCTCCTAAGCTAAGTATTTGACCAAATTGGTCTAGTTTCTCTTTTATAGGATATATTTAGAAGGGGAAAGATGTTGATCTGATGGCTGAGAGGCCTATGGTGGAGATGGAGGCCATTATTAACTCCATGTTTTTTGGCATTCTTATTTTGTTGCCTCTAGGTTGTATTATAGGGATTGGGAAATTATCATATACATTAAAGTGTCTTTCATTTTTATCCATACTTCCAAATCATCAGAGGCATATAATAAAATCTAATCATGATCATATGGTTGGTGATTATAGGATACATCCACTTTTTTTTTTTCCAAGATAGGTTTGAGATACCCACTTATTTTATTCTTGGGGTCCCATTCTTGGAAAGGTGTAAGTTGTAAGTTGTATTATGTTTTATCCTTACCAACTTGAATGAAATGTGACCTAGCCAAATATTGATGTTGTCCAATGTTGAAATGAGTCTTAAAGTAGTAGGTCAAATATCTCTAACCTAATTCTTCATCAATACTATTAAAGACTTGATTGGCTATTTCCTGCTCCACAATATGGTTCATAACATGATGTGGAAATAGTAGAGGATCAGTCCTAGTATTGTCTACTCAAATGATGGTTACATCTAGATATAACTAGTAATCTCCGATTTTACAAAGGGTTTTCGTCATGTTTTTTGACAACTTGGGCATTGAGGTATCGTGAATTGCTTTGTATATATGAAGATATATCTCATTGCTTATCTTTCTCATTTATTTCATGTACCTATGAATGAACATGAAATATAAATCCTCTTTGACCCTATTTCCTAAATATTCATTCAAGGGTTGCCATTCCTAACCATAAGGCTTGTAAATATTGTCTATTATTGCATCTAGCAAGTAAGGCATCACAAATAAATTACTATACTCAAGCCTCTGATCAAGGTAGAGTATCTGTGACTTTAGTCATGCACTCATGATCTCCCCCAGTGTTACCAACTTGTTAGTTGTCAAGATTATATCTAATAGTGGAATCCATTTGACCTAAACATAGGCAATACTCAAGAAACCATATAACCTATTCAATAGTGTCATTGTTATTGCAACTCCAAGTCTAAATTTAATGATGCAATTGGAGGAGATTACCCCCTTTAGATTTAACCTCTATCCCTTTGTAAGCCATTGCTTTAACTTTCCATCTATAGTGTTATTCTCAAGCCAAACATTGGTCAAGACTTGATTGTAGGTGGTTTAAGAATAGGAGAGCCTAAGATATCTTTTGAATTCCCTACTCGAGATGTAAGCAGAGGTAGTATTGACTTTCCTTACATGCATGATATCCCAAACAGTGGTTCCACTAACAAATAAAACTTTCAAGAGGTCAATGCATGGCATTACCTTAGGTTTAGCCACTGCTTGGTGGAAACCTTGCTCTTTAATTGGTTACAGATCATCTATGTATTACTTGGCCTCCAGAGAGAGTTCATATTCTACAAAATATGACTAGATTGATTCAACCTCTTCCTAAAGTGCTGAGTAATGTGGTAATTTAAAGTTTAAGGCACTCTTCTCAATTAATGTATCTTTGTATTCAATCAATCCCATAAATGAATATGGAGAGGGGACTGAGGGCTTACCTTGTTTTGACAAAGAGGCCATTGTTCTCCTTTGTTTTCTATAATTCCTTTAATATCCTAGACTGGTTCATTTTACACTTAATGAGTGAAGAAAATTAGGGTTCATTTGATGCTATGAATATTTATAATGCACTTATTTAATTGAAAGAGTAATGGCAAAGTGAATCATTCTTATAATAGATTTTATATATATCACTTGCAAGCCTGAGTATTCAATGTTTTTGTGCACCTTCAATACAGATAACAAAATTTTGCTTTTAATGTCCATTTCAATTTAAATGTTCCAATAAACTTTGGTGGATATCCTTTCTTTCCAATGGTAATCGTTCATTAATTCTTTGTGTCTAGTCATCACTTTTGAGATAATTATTAGTCATTCGTAGACTTGCTTCTTTGTCTTATTATCAATGATTTTCCTTTATGTTTTCACCATTTCTTCCCTAGATAATGCCACATATAAATTCCTTGTTAACTCATCCCTTTAAATATATTCTCTATGTTAGGCAGGGCTTGTAGTGACAAGTTAATATGATCAATCCATGTGGCCTAATCTCAAAGTACTGAAAGCACAAAAGCTCAGAGCATTAGATTGGTATTCCTTTTGGTAAAGAATCTTCTATAGTCATGGGTCACCATGATTGAAACATGTGGAATGATCTAAAAATCATAGAGACTCAGGAGCTCAAAACCATTGGACTACAAACTGAAGAACCGCTTAACCATCCCATGGATGTGGATTATCGTGAATGTGCCAAGTGTCGATCACTCAAAACCATAGAGGCTCAAAATTTTAGAAGCTCAACACATGGGAATGCGAAAGCATTAATTTTAGGTATTAAATGGATGAAATCTTTGTGTCTTTGTTTTAATGTGAATATACCACATGGAGAGTTTGAAGAGCTTGGGAGACTTGGGAGCTCAGAAGACTTAAACTTATCATAATGCAGAAATCTTGTAAATGTCCATAGTTTTGAAGACAAATTTTTTTTGATCATCACAAGCTTTGAGGATTTAAAAATTTTACAATTGTCCAAAGCTCCAAATGATGTGAGAGTGATGCATGTCAAAACTATGTGGAATATTCAATGTGAGCCCGATTGGAGGAAATGAAAGGTCTTTGGTTATTAATCCTACAATCTAAAATATATATATTAGGACATAGAAATATTAGTTTCATTATCTCGTAAATCATAGCAAAGTAAAATTCATGAAAACCCAAGGTTCAAAATGACTTAAGATACTAGTTTAAGCTTGGATTCTTTTACAATTTGAACTTGGGTAATGTTGCATTTTCTAGAAATAGCCTTAGATGATAAATGCATGATATCCTACATAGATAAAAGTAAGCAATCTATTAGTATTTTTAGTTCTTTGGTGATAAATCAAATTTATAATTTGTTAGTGACATAGGATGTGCTCAACAGTTTGGTGCTAACAACATTTTTGATTATGATCATTGAATCTAATTTTAATTATTTCCTTAGACTCTTCATAGTGTTTGTCTTTGTGTTATGATTTTAATTAATCTATAGTGAACATTGGTTCTTGATAAATACTAGCTTAGCTTAGAAGGGTTTAATCTCCCATTGGATCATAGATCCCCTTCTTTCCTACCTTACGCTTCCATATTTTTCTATTTTTTGACAAATTAACCTTAGGTTAGATCCACCCATCCACCTCAATTAAGATTTAAACACTTGTAATATCCGAACCATTTGTGTTGATAACCACTCCGCTCACCATTACTCCACCATGTGGTTATTTATAAAATCAAGACCCGTAATTCATGTCTTGGAGTGAAATATTTTATCAACCCTAAAATGTTAGGAATCTTCCCATAAAAACCCTTGGTGTATAAAACCCACATCAACATATCACCCTAGTAATAACCTGAGCTTCATTATTGATCATATAGTGTCAAAGTTTTTGTGTGGTGAATACAAGTGCCAAGCATAGCTTTTCCATTGCACTATATTTTTTTCATAGTCAACGAGCATGCAGATAATATAACAGATGGATATTTATTTGTGATTGTCATCATAATGTGCCAATAAAGTTATTAGCACATGATTTGTGAAAAAATGTATATTATAAGAGGTCTGTCTAATATTGGAGGCATGAGAATAGGTGGATTTAGAAAGTATTATTTAAGTATCTCAAATCTCTCTTGACATTTTATGTCCCAGTCAAATTTTGTATTATTTTTAAGTTATGATTTGAGTAATGAAATGGTGGATTTCTTGAATTTTTATCTACAAAGATCTAAGTTGTTTTAACCACCGGGGTGGAGGCATATTGATAATATCTTTGATTTTTTTGGATCAACCTTTATACCTCATTGGTAGATGATAAAACCCAATAATTTACTATATGTTATGCTAAATATGTATTTCTTTGGATTTAGCCATACATTATATTTTCATAATCATTCACATAATCCTTTAATGTCTTGTGAATGAGGTCATGAAATATTATAATGGTTTAGTGTATTGTATATGCTATAATGAATTATTTTTTTTCTTGATCTTCTTTGGTAATTTTGATTTTTTGTAAACAGTGATACCATCCATGAATGATAACATCTCATATCCAGCAGTGGAATCCATAATCATGTATATTTTGAGTAGTGGGAAAGCATCTTTAGGGAATGCCTTATTTAAATATTTGGAGTCTAAGAAACATCATATTTTCCCATTAGGATTTATCATAAGAACTATATTAGACACTCATTATGGGTAAGCTATAGGTTGAATAAAGCCTGAATTAAGTAACTGTTGAATCTCTTCTTTAACTAGTAATATAACCTTTGGATACATTTTACGTATTTTTTGCTTATTTGGTTTCACATATGGGTAGAATGTGATTTGATGTAAAATGATTGAAGGATCAATTACTAGCATATCAGAGTATGCCCAAGCAAATATCTTGAGGAAATCATGCAATGCTTACATAACTGATTGATCCTCATTGGTTTTTAATGTGACAGACAAAAGGACTATTTTTGGATCTATATCTATTCCATAATTAAATTAAATTGTTTCTTCATTTAGAAACATAGATCAATATTAAATATAAGGTGTAGTAGGAATCATGTCAAATGCATCAACTTAGACTTTATCCTTGAGAATATTAGACTCACCAAATATGCATGACAATTTGTGGAATGAGGAAACATATTCTTATGATATAAGGGAGAGATATCTTCATGTGCTCCTAAATATTTTAGCATGGATTTGTCATTAGAGAATTCATCTAGGGTTAAAATTTCTGATGAAAGAGTATCATCAATGAGATCAAGGTAGATAATTGATAACGTAGATACTTAATTAATTGAGTTATTTGATTGATGAATAGATTTGTGAAAATCTATATGTTGTTATGCATGTGACTGAGTTTGAATTACCTACATGAGCAGTGTAAGATAGACCTTGTTTACCTTTCTGGGTAAATGCTTCAATATGATGAATAATGTCATGTTCATTCTTTCTTAATCCTTGCCCTTTATAACCCATTTTTTGTAAGTATTTTAGTCCAAAGACATTTTTTTCATTTATAATGTTAAATGAAGGTGCTCTTGGTGTCATTATGGGAGCGATGGAGGAACTTTGAATAGCAAGTTGTACCATTGTTTGAGTAGATAAATCTATATGAGGGACATAATTCTATGTAAATTCAGTAACTTGGCAATTTTGAACGGTTCATGATCCATAAGACATGTTTATATGTTCCTTTGGTAGCTAAACTTAAAACATGTGTGTAATGTGGATGGGGTACCCTGCATATCATGAATCCATGGCCTTCCCAATAAGATATTTCAATTGAGATTGTTGGGCATAACTTGACATGTTGTAATGATGGTTCTAGGTCCCAATGTAAGATTCAATGTGATCTATCCCAATACCTTTTGGGGAATGTTATCAAAACCTCTAATGTTCATATCAAAATAATCTAAATTCTCTATATGAATATTGAGTATTTTTTATAAATAAATGTTGCATATTTTCAATATTAAACCATTATCTGCTAATACTCTTTTAACCCATGTCATTAATCAAGAGTTTAATGTATAATGGTAAACATTGATTAATGATGTGTTGCGGTGGTAAGTATTCTTTTTGAAAATATATATACTCTTCAGTCGACTGCAATGTATTAATGATATATGCAACATAATTTAGTTCAGCATTATGAGGAATGGTAGTATCATGCAATACTGCATATAACATATCTTTGTACATATTAGATTGAGTAAATTTAAGATGGAAACCTTGGTTGTGGTATTATTGAACTAATCAATGAGGTTATATCTTTGGGTTTGATCACCTTGTCATGCATCTCAACATCCTTTTAGTGATAACAACATGAAGCACATGATCTACTATGATCCTAGGGTGAATAGTAGAGGCAACATAGTAGCTAAGATAATTGAGAGGTCTATGAGTGGGAGGGATGAAATGAATCGACTATGCTCTTTGGCATCTAGTTGTGATAGCTAGAAATTCAAAATGAACCATGTAATAATAAGAATCATGGGATAATTTGTTATTATGATATTTAGTTATGATGAATTTTATCTTTGTCATTAAATGATGCAACAAGGAATTTACATGCAACTTATAAATTTTACATATTATAGGGAAACAACATGTAAATGAAACTACTAAGATATGAATTAAGAAATGATAACTAGCTTTGGTAATTATTATCATGATTAAGCTAAAGGACATGAAATATGAAATATGAAACCTTTATGTGAATGTTAAAAATGGAAGAAAAACCCTAATGACAAGCTAGGGTTTTTGTAATGTTCAATAATAAGTAGGTTCACCAATATATTTTACCCTATTTTGTCAAACTAAGAATATAGATGACCTAATTATGAAAAATTATTATGCAAAATTAGACTGGTATAGATATGCAATAAATGACACAAGATAAGTTGGAACTTAATAAATTTAGAAATATACTAAATATGGAAATTGAAAAATAAAAATATGCACTTAGTTAGAAATCTAAGATAAAGACCAATTATAGTCTAAGACTAACTGATAGACTATGTTTACTTATTGTGGTCCTGAAATAGAAGCTATTGGCATCCCTTAATAATAGTGTTATAATTCAATAGTAGTGGGATGCATTGTTATCAATAGGTAGATTCAGTGTTTGACAGGCAATAGAGCTTTGATATTTTTGGCTTCATCTATTTATTTTGTAGACTATGTGAAAGCTTCTAATTTGATGTGATAGCCACTATGTATCTCATTTTCCACTTGAAACCCTAAATCAATAGACAAAAAGATGAAATGTAGTCACAAAATAAAAAGGGGTCAATAGTTGAAGTTGTGTTTGACCTCAACACCCCCTATGTTGAGTTTTGCCTACATACCAATACTATGAAGAGGGATCAAACTCCATGAAGTAATCCCATGCTACAGTGGTGTGTGTGAAACTAGTACAAAATACTAGATGCTAGTGCAATCCTGGTGTGATTAAGTGTTTCAACCATGACTTGTGACCTTGGAGGTGTATTCAAACTTTAGCTTAGGGAGCCCTTACTACTATATGTAATCAAAATTGAGATAAGTGGGGAATTTACTCTCAAAATGAAATTAGAATTTTGGTGTTTTTTAGTGTGGAAGCCTCTTGTGTGAAAAATAGTTTGAAATGTGTTTTTATAGTGGTATTTTGGGAATTCCTTTAGATGGGGCTTGCTAAACTTGTGGGACAACCCTTATACAACTTTTACATTTTGGAAAATAGTTTTTATTTTGTGGGAGTACACTATTGGTAGGAACAAACAATAGTGAGGTGAGTTATTGTCCTAAGGGAATGATTTTCTAAGATGAAGGTGCAAGTCAGTTTGATAGTGAGTTTAGGCCAATGAGTGGTCTGGATAGAAACATTTTGGAGTGATTTGGGTTGCTTGAAGGAGTGAGTCATCATGCAAAAAGTGAAGGAAATGGTCAAAAGGCCCTAGAATAGGTCATGAGTTATTTCAAAAGAGTGGTCACAAGTGCATTGTTTTCCAGCTTAAATGTTAATTTATGTGTCTACACTTCTCCAAATTCAAAGTCATATGCAACTTAATTACATGATGTAAAATGAAGCTAGTTGATTTCTTGGGAAAATAGCCAAAAGATGAAATATTAGAAGAATTCATTGTTTAAGAGTAAATAAAATGTATGTTCCTTGTTATAGTGTTAACTCTAAAAAAGGTTTGTTTTATTATAAAATTATAAGAAATAACAAATGAGAGGGAGTACGAATTGGCTACCAATGGTTAAATACAAGACACAACCATTTTTGTTTTCATAATGATAATGTGTCTCTTTGTCTGTCACACTAACATTTTTGATGGGAAATTTAATTTTAATGGAGACTAGTGTTAAAATTACCACCCTACATAATGTGATTGATTCTAAACAATAGTCTTAAGAAAACATATTCTCGAAAACAATTCATATATTAAAACCATGACCAAATATCATTTGGTTTGCATCGCACAATTCATGGTAAGCATGCCAAAACTGTATTGAATAACAAATCTTATTGACTATTGTAAGGATTGTTATAAACATTAAAACAAGTAGATTTCTCTAAAATCAATGACACTCCATAAGGCACTTTGCATGTTTACAAGGTATAAGAAACTACAAACTTGATATAAGTTTCTTGTCTTCATTTCAAATTATAATTATAATGGTGTCCTTGAAGTAGAATTGATAATTTTAGTTTTGAGAGTGGATTATTGGTAGTATAATAAATAATAATAGGCTTTCATAAATATCCCCTTGACAATAAAACACAATAGGATTTCAAGAATGGTTGGTAGGGCAATTAACATCTTCTCAGTGCTTGCTAATTTGAGATTAGTTGTTTCAAACTCGAGTTGCTTTTGGGCATCCCTCACTTTAAATCAATTAGTTTACTAAGGATAGATGGAGGTTATATAATGGAGACATAATTGATTCTCTTATATATAAAAAACACTCTTCTCTTGAGCTAGGCATTTGTTGATAAACTACTCTTTATCCATGAGGTATTTTTCACACATTTGATTTTTATCAAGCATTATTTAATAAGTGACAATTTAAGATAACCCATCACCTCGTGCAAAATTCTCTAAATTTTATTTAGATATGAAAATATCATATGGTTCCAACATACAAAGGATATATATCTTTCTTCTATACATTTCATTGTCATTTGCATACATAATAACATAGAACTATTTAATAAGGACTTTGATTTATATGTACTAATAAACAGTTTGTGGATATTTTGGTTATGGTTTTGTGATTGGATGTTAACACATTTATGCATGGGTTTATATAATTTGTTAAACATTCTATAAATTGTTGATACTCTGATAGAATTATATAAATCAATTATAATATAATATAGATTATAAAATCCAGTGATAATGTGAATATGTTAATGTTCTATAATATATCTGATTTGAATAATTACATAAGTTTCATAATAATCTTATGTTTGAATCGTCCAATTTTTAATTTTAAGTTTATTGTTTATGTTTCATTTTTAATTTCTTATGTTATTATTTGCATTTTAAATTTGCTTTCCTTATATTCATATTTAGTCTTTCACTATGTTCTCTATTGACGCGATCATTGCAACTTAGATATAATATGAGAACTCTATTATTTGAATAATGTTACACAATGATTTATGATCAAAAGTGTTACTAAACTCTTACCAATGAGGTCATAATTACAAGATCAAGCTCTACAAATTTTAATTTCCATTATTAATTGCATTCTTTAATTATGCTTTTGTTTGAACTTATAGGATTTACATAACATTTTTTGTAGCTTTATAAAAAAACAAAAATACCATAGAATTACTCTTTTTTCAATAGTAAAACCATCTATGCAACCAAACAATTTCCTAGAACAATGTTTCTAATGAATAGCTTGATCATTAGTAATTTCTTTGTATTATTGCAGAAGATGTAAAATGTGCATCAATTGTACAAATGTTGATGAATATTCTCACAAGATCATAGTTCTAACTATTTTCAATATGAAAAGTAGTTGTAATATTTATCTATTTAGGATCTTGTGAGGGTAGCCCTCACATTGGCCTTTTGCATCACATGTTATAGTATATGAAATAATGCAAGATGGTGCTCATATCCATGTTAGCTATCCTATAATGAAATTGCATACACACCCTTTATATCAATTTGTTCTTAGTATTCATTATTTTAGGCATGTTACACCTTGATGCAGCATACTAATTTCCCATCTCTCCATATTAACTATTTATGCTCATTTTTGTCATGACCAACATTGAGCTTACATGATCACATAAATTTTATGCCTACAAGTCTTATGAGATTTTTGCACTAATTTTTTCCCACTGGCAGAATCCACATATTATGTGTTTATTCACATACTCCTTTGAGATATGACATTACTATACAATAGGGGCATACTGCTTACCTTCATTTTCTTGAGGCTACTTCACTATTTCACTTGGTGCACACCATGCATTGAGATATTCTATTAATTATCCAAATCCGTCATATTCAACTATATCTTAGCCTTACCCCTTGGTTCTTCTTGATTTACTAAATGTTTGCTTATGGTGATATTTCAAAAAAAAATACAAAAACATTCAAATATTCAAAAATACAAAACCAAGACCTATACACAACTTTTTTTGATTGTATAAATAGTTGCTTGATGTCACATAACATATACATGGTTAGTTACATATCCATTTTTTATGCACATGTTTTTCATGTAAAACATGAGTTGGATGAAGGACATACATGTTATATGTGAGACATTACCATATAGATGTGGCATTGATCACACCCATAGGGAACCTTTATACATTATGAGCATGCCCATACTGGGGGCATCTTGGCACATTTGTCAAGTTATATCTTTTTATGCTAGTCTATTGATCATTTCAAGTTATTTAGATTATTTATATGTGATTTACTCTTGTTCATGCTTTTAGAATTCCACTTCCTATGGACATTTTACTTTTTTATACTAAATTATGACATTAATTGATTGTGCATATTAATACCACTTGTTTCATGCGTAATTTTTGTTAATGATTGTGACATTTCTTGATCATCGATGTGTTCTATACTATTTTTTATATGTTTTGTAGGTATTTTGGTTGTATCTTGTTGTGTCATGTGTCAATTGTGTTAGAGGATCCTCTAATCCATAACATGTCCATGTAGTTTTGGATTCATGGCATGTCTAGTATGCTTGTGTGCTTCTTGAACACGATGTGTGCGCTTGTGACTAATTTCATATGGCATTTTGTGTGTATGTGATTACATATCTTCTATGGGATTGATTTATTATTGGTGTGTGCTTCATGTCATGATTTATATCACACGCATATTTAATGTGTGTTATCTATTTTTATATATGTTGACATAATTTATATCATGCACATACTATAATTCTTATTATTACATGTTTCATTGATATATCTAGTTGACAATGTTGACATGTGTTTCCAAATGGATTATCATGGTTATATCTTGTGTGCTACTAACAAACAATTTCCCTTTCTTTGGATAACATGTTTCATATGTGTTTGCAATCATTAAAAATATTTTATGAGGACATATATTATAATGTTTGTATATGTAGTACACATGACTGTACTTTTTCTATATAACACGTGATGTGTATAACTTTTTTATTTTGAGATGAATGATTTTTAGCATTTATCCACCATATCAAAGGGTGACGTACAATTGGTTTGTTTCAAATATTTAAGCCATGTCAAATAGTACATTTCACATTCTGAGAAATATTATATGATTCAGAGGTGTCATATCAAACATATTGAGACATTCACATGATCTTGAGGAACAATTGAGACATTTTGATAGATTGATGTTGACATTCAATAACTTTTTTAGGAGTATATTAGACATTTTAAATCACTTTGAGGGACATATTTATCATATGGAGCGTGGATTTTATTCATGCAAACATTGTTCTATTTTCCATATTGAGGTTCAGTGGAGAATGATGGTACTATGTGAGCACTTTAGGTCTATATTTGTCTACAGTGGTTGATCTTTGTTACATATGAACCTAGTTTTGAGGTTCCACAAGTAGATATTTTATCAAGTCACCATTTTTTAATTATTTGGCTAAGAAGAGAATAAGGCTATTTCAAATTATCTCCATTTCAAGAAGGGCTATTTGGACACCTAGTGTAGTGTGATTGAGGTTATTATGTTGCTCAACTTCTAGCATTACCTTCTCCAGTGCCACTTGGGTAATTTACACTCAACTCACCATTTTAGCAATTGCATCTCCTTGGAACATGTTTGCCCCTACATGATATTCTCCAATCAAGTTCAACAAGTGATAGTTTGGTTTATATAAGATTAGGTATATTCATTCCTTAATTTTTCAATTTCAAGCTCTTTCAATAATTGAAATAATTTCATATTACTTATCATGATCAAATATTTGTCTACATATGTTTTCTTGTAGATTCAATTGGACAAAATGGTGCATTCTAACTACACATGTCAACAACAAGTGTGGTTATCACAAGTACTAAATATATGTAGTTTATCCTTTTAATTTAGCATTTTCAATACTAGATTAAAAGGGGTATTTGCAGACAACCTAAAATTGGTCTTTGGCACTTTGTCAAAATTAATTTGGACATAATTCGGTATACTTGGATTATGTACATATATTTGACTCTTGAGCACATTTTCCCTCTATCAGTCCACCTTCTACTATACTTGCCACCTCTACCAATCAGGTGTATTTTTTCAAGATCATACTGGTCTATACAAGAACACCTTCATAATCCTAAACTGATATTCTTTATACCTTAAATCCTCATTTGTACTCATAAGACACTTGTAGTAATCCTAGATAGTGCCATCTACTACAAGTGTCTCCCTTTCCTGCCAATGTCTAGGGCCCATTAACACTAATTTTAAAATTGGAAAATCTCTATTAGGTCAGTGTAGACATGTTTCATGGGTTGGTTGTGTACCAAAATTAATGAAGAGTCGCCTATACAAAAATAATCCCTAATGTTATTAGATTCTTCACACAACCTATGATCTCTCACTTTCTTGGAACATTATTCGAAATTCATAATCTAAATTAAAATATTCAAGGAGTATCCCTAAAGCAATTCATAAAGCCAAATCTAAATTAAAATGGGTCAAAATTACATGGCATCAAAGGAAGATCAAAAATAAGACTACATTTTAAATTGTTCACAATTTTTCACATAATCACCTAAGTGAGAGAAATAAGAGAGATTTGATCCCTCTTTAGAGCATTGGAATGTAGGCAATGCTCAGTGATTCAATGGGGAGTGATTATAGTCAATCCAGCCCAAAATGTTAACCCATGTTTAAGGTCTTTTGTGATTAATCAGGCATAATTGGTACTTTAGACAAAGGAGATAGAAAATAATAATCATCACACATGATAGAATATTTTGTATATAAAATCAGATTACAAGCGTAGGTGCAAGGTTGTCAGAAGTTTTAGATCCCCATAGTGCACAGAGACATTGTCAATAAACCCTAAAAATTCTAGTTTTTGCAGGTGTTTGTCATTTTCATTAGACATGTTTATGGATTAAAATTACTTTATGCATTATATTTTTTGGATATATTAATGTGTCACTTCATTACATGTATACATTCTTATTACTCTATGGTGAATGATGATCTGATTTATTATTATTTTTTACCATAGAAGTATCATGATGTATCTAGTTTATTGTGTGGACTAGAAGGTTCATATCAATGATGAGATAAATTGATATAGGGATGAATGGTTATATAAAATGTAATTGAGTAGATCTAACATAGATGTGATATCCATGATAAACATTTACAATCAGCAAAAAAATTTAATAATAAACTCATTTAAAAAAAACTTTTCATTGACAATAAACGCTTTATGCTTCCAAGGTATTATTCCTATTGATATCCATTTATTTCCCTTATAACACAATGGTAACAATGAGATATTAACATATCCCAAAAGTCAAAAACTCAGTGTCAATAAAAACATGTTAAAAAGATATTTAAAACCAAGAAAAAATCCATGGGAAAAAATAAAGTAAAAATTAATGGTTTGGAAGATGATAAGAAAGGTGAGTTGGTAAAGTTTTAAATGATAAAAATCATAATTCTCTTCTTTGGACAATTGAGTGAAACCCACAAGGAAAAAAGGGTAGTTGTACTCATTTAAAGACATTACATAATTTGATTTGGGAAAAGGAAAAAAGTTGGGGAAACCATACTTTAGCTAATGACAAGATTATACTTCTGGTAGATAAATGGAGGGGTAGATACTTGAATGGGGACGGTTGTTTTGGCTGAAATAAATTTGTGCGAAGAGTTGGGGCTAAATTTAGTGTTGGGAAGAGGAGGAGATATACACTCAAAAAACAACCAAATAGCTTAGTTCTAAAGATATCCCGAAGTTAGTAATAGTGCTAGAAATGCTCAGGATAATATGCTAAAAACACTAAAATAGAGGAGGGCGGAGTTTAAACAAAACAAAAAAATATTTGCATATATTAAATTGAGTCAAAATAATATAACAAAGTTTATTTAATCTCCTAATTAAGCTCATCTACAGTTGTTCAAACTAACTCTTATAAACAAATATTAAAAACACTTAAATACTTTGCCATAAATTGTTCTTCTTTGATAATGGCTACCATGTATATTGATGTTGATCTTTTGTTTTCTCCTACTATGCTGATTTTCTTAAATTATTATCTTCTTATATTCTACCTTCTTATCTTCTACCTTCTTATCTTCTTTGTTCTACTATATTTTCTCTAGTCTTACACTCTCCTTTTTGCTCACTTCCTACAGGATGCAGTTGCATGTTTTTAATACACTTCTTACATTATTTTTTGTCTTGTTTCCTTTTTGTCATTATGCTAACTGACATCTCCACCTACCATCATATCTCTCACCCAACACAGATGACTCCAGGCAAATTCAAAATTCAAACTATTGCATTAAATATGTTTGGTGGCTACTGAGAAACTCTGTAACTAGGGTAGGTCGTTGAAGCTAAGAATAAAATATTTTAACACTCCTCTTGTTCTTAACCTTCTTCTATGCACTTTTAAATTTTTTTCATCACATAAAACTTCTTTATAACTTTTTATTGACTGCCTATTTACTTTTGTGCTTATTATGAGCAAGTCTAGAGATGCATTGTTAGACTCTAGAGCCACCCTTTTAGACTCTAGATCTTCACTGATGGACTTTGGAGCCAGCCTGATGGACTCTAGAGCTTGGATGATGAGCTATGAGTCCAAGTTGTGGGACTCTGAAGCTAGGATAAGTACCTATAGAACTAGCATAAAACCTTCTATATCCAATGCTACTGCATCTATGACTCCTAACCTCTCTCTTAAATGCAGAAAACTATATTTTAACAAAGGTTTAGTGAATATGTCAGCAAATTATTGCTCTGTCTTGTAAAATTTAAGCTCTATCACCCTTTTTTCAATTAATTCTCTAATAAAATGATACCTGATTACAATATGTTTGATTTTGTCATGAAAAAGAGATTATTTGACAAGGAAATGGAGGATATATTATCAAAAAATATTATTGAAGCTCCTTGTTGCTCCTCATGCAAATCTGAAGGCATTTTTCTAATCCATATACCTTGACATGATGTTGCATTAGTTGTTATATATTTTGCTTTAGCTATTGAAAGTGAAATTATGGGTTGATTCTTTAAATCCCAAGAAATAGCTCCTAACCCAAGATGAAACTGTAGACACCGCAAACGTGTCTGCACCTTGGTTCTCCCCCTTGTTCGCCTCAAACCCCTATCCTAACCCTTGGCCTTAGTCCCCTCCATTCATTTGATTATAATAACTTAAATATTTTAATTAAGTGGCCCCTTTTCCACCTCACCCTTGCCACCTTGGATCCTCCCTTGAATCCCTCCACCTTCCCCCTAGCATTTATTATGTCAAATCTCCTCATTATCTTCCTCCCACGCCCATTTAAGCATCCTCGTGACCATTCTTCCCATAACCCCTCGCCCGGCGGCGTGCAAGAATGGGCAGAGGCTATTTTTAGCCTCTGTCCCCATTCTGCCACCGCCGACGTCGGCGACCCCTCGGCCGACGTCGGCGAAACTGCCGGCGTCAGCAGCCTTCATTACCCCTTTCTGCATCCATTGCAGCCCCTTGGACCCTGGAGCTCGCAAACTGATTTCTCTTGATGTTTTGGCATCCGTTTCTTCTCCTCTTCGCTCTCTGACTCTCTCCCTCAGGTACACATCAAGCCTCTGCAAGTGAACAACAGGGATTCTTCATCAGCAACAGGGCTTCACATCCGGCATCATCAGCAACAAGATCAACACCTTTTTCAGCAGGGCACAGGTAAGTACTCTGTTGTTTTCTTCATGCTTTCTAGTTATCTGCTTTCAAACTAGATTCAGCTCTTCTTTCCCTTAGTTCTGACTGTCACCCAGACCCGGATTCCTATCTCCCCGATTGGCTTCCTCTATCTCTCTGTCCCTCTCTGTCCATGTGACTCTCCTGTATCTCTGCACAGACCCCCTGACTGCCTCAAATCAGACTCAGAGCCGTCCACAGACCATCCTTAAACAGACCAGCCCACAGACCAAACCCGGACCATCCACTCGACCAGACCCTGCCTATTGCCCCGACCAACGCCGGCCATTACCTCCACCGACGTCGGCAGACAAACTGACGTCGACACCTTTGACAACCGATGCCAATAAGACCACCGACGTCGGAGACTGCAACCAGGCCGACAGCTTCTTCCAGGTAAGCCTTTGCTTCCTTTTCTCTTTCAGTTTGCTATCATTTCAGTCCTTTTTAGCATTCTGTCTTTTTATCAGACTTATCTTATCAAAACAGTGGGTTGACCTCCCTTAAGGAAGTTCTCATACTTCTGGGAACAGGCTTTCGCTTGGCAACCCACCGCCTATCCATCTAACATTTTCTTGTCCAAGTTCCTTTTCTTTGCAGGTGTCATTCCTCCACAGCCAAAGAGGGGTGCTCACAAGCGTCTGGATTACGGTGCGCAGTCTTTATCCAGGTACTTCCCATGCCTTGACCATTATTTCCTTAGTTTCTTTATTCATCTTTTGAATGTAGAAAGCGAATTAGCGATAGAAACATTCTGGCACGCCCGGTGGGACCCTAGGTTCCTCCTGGGTTCCTTTTCTTCTTCATTCATTTAGGAGCATTAGGTTCTTACCTTTTCCCCTCCTTTTCTTCTCAATGACACTATAAGCAGGAATTTAAAAAGAATCTTTCTTTTCTTTCTTGCACTTTCTAGACTAGTCTAAACATCATACTCTCAACCCTTTCTCAAACTTGTCTTCATAACAAATCTCACATTTCGACTTGGGCTTAAAACGTATTGCACTTTCATTTCTGCTTGTGCTTGCATTATTCCACATCTAGTAACTTAAATCTGCATATTGAATAAATCGTAGACACTTGATGTTACACTACCTGACCACATGCACTAAAACGAACATAAAACTTACCTGAGACAAGGCCCGACTGGGATTTCATCCCCCAGCGGATACCTTACCCGTCCCGGTGACCCTACTTGGATTTCATCACCAAGGGGGAAGCCCACTCCGTTCTCTAGCGGAGGATAAACTCTAGGCGAGGTATATCTTGGCTAAGCGAGACCAGCTAACCACTGGAATCGTGAAGTGAGGGGAGCTTGCTCCTTAGCACCAGGCCACGTACCAGACCCTAACACAGATCTTTGAGCACCTAAAACAAGACCCGAAACCATCTTTAGACTGCTTCTTCTAGGACCTTCTTGACAGCCAATCTCCCTAAACATTCATCTAAGGCGTAAGCCATAAAATTCTAAGGTTAATTCCTAGGAATTATCGCTTAGGCTTGTCTGTCTCTCTCTGTTTTCCTCTTCTCATCTGTTTGTTTGAGTGAGTGAGGACGCTTTCTTCATTGTTTTTCCAATAATCTTAAAATCTTTTAGTTCTCTGGAAAACACAGTCACCGACATCGGTTCTGCCACCGACGTCGGCTTTCCCCTGTCACCGGCATCGGTTCTGTCACCGACGCCGGCTTTCCTATCTTACCGGCATCGGTTATCTGACCGACGTCGGCTATCTTCCTTACCGACATCGATTTTTCAACCGACGTCGGTCTCTGTCACTGTCCTTTTTTTTCAAACCAGCAGCCTAAAACCTGTCCCTTCTCTGTCAAAACTCCATTCTGGTTTTCTGAGACTGCAAGAACACAGTTTCTGGAACCAGGACTTTCTTCTTAACCACTTTAGCCAACAACCGCTTCCGTCTATCCCATCCCTAACCAGTCCTATCATGGAGTTCCACTCGGAGACTGAAAGAACTCCTACAGGACCGACCCCGACCCCGACCCCGACTCAAATTCCCATCATCCCTGAAGGGGACCAAGATTTTGTGAGATTCTTGGACCTCAATACCGCAGCCCTCCAAAACTATCTCGCGAGAAACCCAACGCGAGACCTTTCGGGTGACGTGGCGACGACATCCACACCATTTGCCACTCAAACCTTTATGACTCAGCCTTTTGCCTCAACTATTAATCCAACCATGGCCAATACGCAAAGTTTGGCCTCCCCGTCTACTTTTAGACCGACCTCCATCGAGGTTCCATTACCCCCTCAACCACCTGCAATTCAACTAAGTTCTACATCATATCAGAACTTGATTGTCTCGACCCCTCATACTCTTGCGCCCACAAATGTAGGAGTGCCGACCTATCTTTCTACCAGTGCCGCCATTCAACCACCTTTGGCGGTGCCCAGTCAACTTATGCCTTCGACCTTCATAACGCAACCACCTTTAGCCTCCACTTATGTCCCTGCGACTAGTCATCCGTACATTGTACAACCGACTATGTCGCACGCCTCCTCTAGCCTCTTCCAAGCGCCTTACAACTTAGGGGGCGCTCAACCCGCCAATCCGTCAACAGATCTTATCAAAATGCTGATGGATAAAATGTCCAGTATCGAAGCCTCCATTTCCGGTTCAAGCAATACTTTGTCATATGACCAAATTTGCAACGAGCCCATCCATCCTTCCGTCCCTATTCGACCATACCCTAACCATTGGGAGCTTCCTAAATTCACTCGCTTTCAGAGTAATGAAGACCCACAACAACATCTACGGGCATTTAGACATGCCTGTTATCTTATTACCCATGACGATGCGTTGCTTTTACGCACGTTCCCTATGTCCCTTTCTGGCCCAGCCCTTGACTGGTATAGTTCTCTTGCCAGACACTCTATCTTTTCATTCATTCAACTCGCCCAACTATTTCTTAACCATTTCTCAATCAACATCACCAAACAAGTCTCAATCACAGACCTTTACTCCATCAGGAAATTTGACGACGAATCTGTAGTCGACTTTGTCGCTCGTTGGAGATGTCTGATCAACCAGCTCTCCTTCTCTTTGCCTCAACCTGAGCTCATCGAGCTCTTCTCTCGAGCATGTGCCAGACACATCTCTTCTACCTTGCGGATTCAGACATTCCACACTTTTGACGAAGCTTTCATTATGGCTCGAAAGCTCGAACTCCGCGCCCTTGAAGAAGATAAGGTCAAATTGCATAATACCAACACAAAATCTACTGGCCATTTTTCTTCCGGACCTTCTTCTTCTGCCAATTCTGAATCTAAAGGAGTGGCCCATACTGTGGTCGTTAGATCACCTCCTTCGACAACAACTAATCACTCTCAACCTTTGACATCTCCAAGTATCACCAAACAATTCCAACAACGGTACATTCAGCGTTCTTACACTCCACTTGGAGAACCATACGCTTCCGTTTTGAAAAAACTACTCAAGCAGGGGGTCCTCAATCTCCCTCCAATCCGACCACCTCAATTCGACCCTTCAAAAGCCATCCCTACATGGTATAGGGAGGCCGAGTTCTGTCCCTTTCATCGCGTCCAAGGCCATGACATCGACAACTGCCAAACCTTCAAAAACATCGTCCAAGACATGATCGACAAGGGGGATCTTATTTTAGATAACCCGAACGCCCCACCCAATCAACACATCGACATTTTCAAACACCCTTTTCCAAATCATCCGCCTACTCAAACCAACGTCCAGACTTCGACCAATGACCCTCAAGACCATGACATTCACACGATTAGCACTATCTTGCCTCTTGTCCTTGACCAACCTCTTCCATTAAAGGATGAAGAACCTTCTTCTCCTACTAGTCCTCTATCTACCTCTCTTGTATTGGAGGACGCTTTGACCACATCAATGCCATTAAGCCCACCTCCATCCGAAGACCCTACCTTGCCTACTCCTCAACTACAAGTAGAAGGCACGATCATCCATGCCCTCTGCCCACTTGAGGAGCCGCCCTCTCTTATTTCTTCTCCACCAAGAGAAGAACCAGTCTCTTCACCCATTTCAATTGAGGAAGACCCAGTCACGGTTTTCTCTCGCCCTTTGCATGAGATTTCTACATCTCACTCACCTCCATCCACATCTAAACCCAAACCCATATCTAACCTCGCCTCGCACAACGGTGGCCCTCGACCCAAACCAACGAAGACCACTAGACCTCACTGGAGAACTCCTCCTCCACCTTCGTCATTACCTTCAATCTTGGGCCCGCATCCGTCCACTTTAATAGGAGTGCTTCCCACTCCCATCCTTCACAGAGGCACGTCGCCTCCATTACTCTCTCAACCCATCAGACATACATCTCCTCCAAACCCTCGACCTATGCCTCTTTCACCTCCCAAACCAACATCACCAACCCTCACTGCAATAAAACATTCCGACCCGTTAGCAGGTTCATATGCCTTGCTCTTACGGCAATTATTGCGGTCGTCCCGTATCGACCTCCCGCCTCTTAGACAATATCAATCTCTCGGACCTAAACCACCTTGGTTCGACCACACTTGCATTTGTGCATATCATCGCACGCCTGGGCACGACACGGAACATTGTCATGCCCTCAAGGTCGTCGTTCACCAATGTTTGGAGAATGACACCTCCCTTCTCGACCACGTTATCAACAAACCTTCAACACCACTCCGCTCATCAACTCTCGGGTCAAGGCCATCTTGGTTCGATAACTCTAAGTTTTGTCACTATCATCATACTCTGGGACATGACACTGAGCGTTGTTGCACTCTTAAAGCTGTCATTCGTCAGCACCGGAAAAAGGATTCCTTGCCCATCAAGGATCCTCTTGACCACCTCTTCAACAAAACATCAACCCCGACTCATGCCTCTCCAACCTCATCACCTAAATCAGGATCCCCACGCCAGACTGTGGTCCCTTTGCCGCCTTTGACCCCCTTATTCGACATTAACACCATCCATCTGACCACTAAACCTCAACCGACCTTAACCAATCTTTCAAACATTCTCCCTACCCGCTGGGGGAATTCATCCTTCATCCAAACCTCGACCAACTGTTCAACCCAGTCTCTACCACATATCAATCACTCATTTAATCTTAAATCTCGACCAAGTGTCCATCGACCCAACCCCCGACCAATTATTCGACTAGTGTCAACCAAACTTCGACCACATATCAATCAACCAGACCTCTCGACCAAACATTCAACCTTTTTCAACCAACCAACGACAATGTCAACCAACTTCACATCCATCAATCAACACCCGACCAATCTGGAAAGAGGCAAATTGGGGCAAGTTTGCTCCCAATTGACTCGGACCTTAACATACAAGCATGGCCCAGGGTCTTATTAGACCTTAAACCCCTTTTTATGTCTTGCATCTTCGACCTTTCTTCTGTTAGTCGAGTACTCGTCTACTTGACACGTAACTTGAGCTCGTCCCTTGAGCAATCCTCGTCCTCTTAATCCTCATCCCTTTCAACCCTATTTCCCTTTAACAAGTCCTCTACGACCCTTTTATGATGCATGGATGCTTTGTCCTAATAAAAGGGAGTCCTTGAACTTCTACAGCCTTGTCCGTGACTCTAATCAAAAATAAAAAAAAAATCAAAAAATCAAAATCAAGATGTCAAAACATATCCAAGGTCACAATATCAATTCAAAAAGACAGACTGCTCCCTCGAAAGACAGCTGTACTATCATTGCTGTATTACTAGACTGATCCCTTGAAGGACAGCTAGGCCAACTTATCAAACATTATCAAGCAAAAATATAGACCACTCCCTCGAAGGATGGCTATGACTAATCTGGCAACAAACAGCAACCTTTCTTAGAAGCTTCCCGCATTGATCAGCTTCGCAACATGACCACTACATTAAAAGACATCTCTATGTAGGCTTCCCGCATCGATCAGCCTGCACCAAAAAAAAAAAAAAGGGGGTCATGGACTTGGCTTGTAGTTGTCTCAGGGTCTCCTATAAAAAGGGGCAAGGTTATTCCTGCTTTTAAACTGGGTTACCCTATCCTCCTCCTATTACCTGCTCAGGGGACTTCGAGCTCACTTTAATGTCAAAGTGATTCGATTACCGCCCTAACACCACACTGGTCAACGACGTAATGCATGAACGGGGCTTTGGTTCTACTAACCCCTATCTATGCTTCCTTTCTGGTCCTTGTCAATGAAAGAGCAATTTGCCTTTCACTTTTTCTCTACACTTTGGTCACATTTAACCACATCAATTGTCGACTCAAACCAACCTCGACATTTTCAACATGACAGCGGGCATCGCCTTGTCTTTTTCACATAGTTTCTATGGACACCAATACACATGGAAACTACAGACCAGACCCAATTTATGTTAAGCATAAACCAATACTTGCTGAAGCATAAATAGACTTCCATTCATTTTTAGCATACATCCATCACGACTATGGAAACTTGCTAGGGATGAAAGACTCTCGACCAATGTTACAGAATACACCATTTGGAAAAAGCTGTAACATCTCTTCCCCCTCATCATTTTGACACTCAACCAAACTCATCATCGACCATTTCGACCCTCGCAGTCCGAACTACATTGGTCTGAGGCCCTATGACCAGGGCTATGTAGGTAGCACTCAGATACCACATCCTCTGAGGTTAGCTCGACCACCCCCGTTTGTTCGTCTCTTTGATGGACAAACCTTCCCTTCTGTGACTTTGATCACGCCCAACTCCGTCAACTTTGACCACGACCTTTGACCAAGACCTTTGACCAAGACCAATCATTGACCTTTGACCAAGGCCGATCATTTCCTTTGACCAAGACCAATCATTCTCTTTGACCCTTCCTCCCTTTTAGGGAGAACTACATTGGCCTGAGGCCCTATCACCAGGGCTATGTAGGCAGCACTCAGATCACATGACGTTTTCTGAGGTTAGCTCGGCCACGTCCTTTCGTCCATCCATCCATCGACCACCAACCATTGGAGATCATGCCTATCTCCTCTGACCTCGACCACTTCTAAGACGTTGTTGCCTTGGTTGTTTTTGCATGTATGCTACCTCATGACTGGTTAACAAAATTGTGCGCAGACCTTTTTGGACCCTCACAAGTATAGGATCGCAAGCCGGTTGATCCACATTACTTGTGACTTTTTCGTGATTCTAGGAGCACTTCCTGAGCCCTGAATACCTGGAACACGACGACCATTTGGAGCTTCAGCTTAGATTGAGTGACCCGATCAGCAGACGACTAAATGCTGGGGCCCGGTTACTTCAATTTTGGCACTCCTTGACCCTCGACATGCGACAATTTGACCCGACCCTCTCGTGAAGTGGACTACGCACAATCACGACTATGGCAGCATTTTCACTCACTCTCTTCTATCCATCTCTCTGTCAAATCGACACTCGATCTTTGGTTCCCTTCTCTCGACTATCGCTTTGAGGGGGGAACACCTCATCCTTTTCCTGGGGCAACCAACTCCTATTTTTGTCTTGCAGTTCGTCAAGAACAACCAACAAGACAAAAAGGGGCAAATGTAGACACCGCAAACGTGTCTGCACCTTGGTTCTCCCCCTTGTTCGCCTCAAACCCCTATCCTAACCCTTGGCCTTAGTCCCCTCCATTCATTTGATTAAAATAACTTAAATATTTTAATTAAGTGGCCCCCTTTCCACCTCACCCTTGCCACCTTGGATCCTCCCTTGAATCCCTCCACCTTCCCCCTAGCATTTATTATGTCAAATCTCCTCATTATCTTCCTCCCACGCCCATTTAAGCATCCTCGTGACCGTTCTTCCCACAACCCCTCGCCCGGCGGCGTGCAAGAATGGGCAGAGGCTATTTTTAGCCTCTGTCCCCATTCTGCCACCGCCGACGTCGGCGACCCCTCGGCCGACGTCGGCGAAACTGCCGGCGTCGGCAGCCTTCATTACCCCTTTCTGCATCCGTTGCAGCCCCCTGGACCCTGGAGCTCGCAAACTGATTTCTCTTGATGTTTTGGCATCCGTTTCTTCTCCTCTTCACTCTCTGACTCTCTCCCTCAGGTACACATCAAGCCTCTGCAAGTGAACAACAGGGATTCTTCATCAGCAATAGGGCTTCACATCCGGCATCATCAGCAACAAGATCAACACCTTTTTCAGCAGGGCACAGGTAAGTACTCTGTTGTTTTCTTCATGCTTTCTAGTTATCTGCTTTCAAACTAGATTCAGCTCTTCTTTCCCTCAGTTCTGACTGTCACCCAGACCCGGATTCCTATCTCCCCGATTGGCTTCCTCTATCTCTCTGTCCCTCTCTGTCCATTTGACTCTCCTGTATCTCTGCACAGACCCCCTGACTGCCTCAAATCAGACTCAGAGCCGTCCACAGACCATCCTTAAACAGACCAGCCCACAGACCAAACCCGGACCATCCACTCGACCAGACCCTGCCTATTGCCCCGACCGACGCCGGCCATTACCTCCACCGACGCCGGCAGACAAACCGACGTCGGCACCTTTGACAACCGACGCCGGTAAGACCACCGACGCCGGAGACTGCAACCAGGCCGACAGCTTCTTCCAGGTAAGCCTTTGCTTCCTTTTCTCTTTCAGTTTGTTATCATTTCAGTCCTTTTTAGCATTCTGTCTTTTTATCAGATTTATATTATCAAAACAGTGGGTTGACCTCCCTTAAGGAAGTTCTCATACTTCTGGGAACAGGCTTTCGCTTGGCAACCCACCGCCTATCCATCTAACATTTTCTTGTCCAAGTTCCTTTTCTTTGCAGGTGTCATTCCTCCACAGCCAAATAGGGGTGCTCACAAGCGTCTGGATTACGGTGCGCAGTCTTTATCCAGGTACTTTCCATGCCTTGACCATTATTTCCTTAGTTTTTTTATTCATCTTTTGAATGTAGAAAGCGAATTAGCGATAGAAACAGAAACACATATCACGATGTGCTCTTTCCATCATCAAGATTACTAGCCTAGTCACTATCCATGTAGCCAACTAAATGAAATTCATTTTTTATTACATACAAAACTCCATGGCTTCGCATGCCATTAACATACTTCAAGATCCTCATGCCTACTTGAAATTGTCTCTTTCAGTGCCTCCATGAATCTAGATATGAGGTTGACTGCATACATGATGTTTGTTCTAGTTACATTCAAATACATTAGACTTCTCACTAAACTTGTGTACCATGTGGGATCTACATTTTTGTTTCAATATTCCTTGTGCAACTTCAAGCTTGTCTCAGTTGGGGTAGATATTGGTTTGTTTTCCATCATCTTAAACCTCTCAAAAATATCATTTGCATACTTGGTTTGGTATATAAATATGTTTTCATTCATTTATTTCACTTGTATCCCAAGAAAATACTTCAACAAACATAAATCAGTCATCTCAAACTCCTTCATGGTTGATTTGAACTCTTCTATTGACTAATTTGGATTTATAGTGAATATTATATTATCTACATACAAAATAACTATCAAAATACATTCTTTGTTGCCTTGATGTAGAGAGTGGGCTCACTACCATTTTTGTTAAATCTATTGTTTAATAAGTAAGAGTCTATTCGGCTATACCACATCCTTGGTGCTTACTTGAGCCCATACAATGCCTTTTTCAGCTTATATACCTTGTTTTCATGCCTTAAAATCTCATACCTAGGTGGTTGTCCCACATAAACCTTTTCTTGTAGTACTCCATTCAAGAATGTTGGCTTGACATACATTCGATGCACCTTCCACTTGTGTTGAGCAGCGATTGCAATAATTGTTATCATAGTTTCTAGCCTTGTTATAGGGGTAAATGTTTCATTGTAATCACATCCATGATTTTGCTTGTATCCTATCACTACTAGCCTTCATTTATGTCTTTTTATTTTGCCCTATGGAGTGGTTTTAGTCTTGTAAACTCATTTCACTCCAATGAACTCTTTTTCTACTGGAAGGTGTACTAGCTCCCATGTCTAATTTTTCTCAATGGCATGCATTTCTTCAGCTATTGGTTCACACCACTTGTTGTCATTGATTGCATCCTCAAAATAGATAAGATAGCTAATAAAAAGAGAGAGTGATTCATTTTTGCATCTTCATTTTATTCATACCTTGACTTCTCATAGACTTATTGCAAACTCTTTGTCCTTGGTAAGTGTTGATTTCAATTCAAGGAGGATTAAGTTGACTCAAGAGTTATTTTGTGACCTCCTTGTTGGTTGTTTCCACTAGATGAATCAACCCTTTGTCAAATAGGGCTCTAATTTGGTATATGGGTGGTTGTACCACTCATTTTTTTAGTTTCAAGAAAGCTTCCACTTGCCCTTGTTTACACTTGTTGCTCTTCTTGTCTCTCTTCCCACGTTGCATCTTTAATGAATTGAACATCCTAGCTGATTATAAGATTCTTGGTGACAAGATTGCATAGCCTATAAGCCTTTGATTTTTCACTATACCCAATGAATATGCACTTCTTTCCTTTATCATCCCAGATTATTCTTCTTTGGTTGTGAATATGTGCATATGCCACCCATCCAAATACTCTAAGGTGTTTGATACTTCGTTTTTGGTTGTTCCATGTTTCTTGAGGGATCATGTCTCTAACACTCTTAGTGGGACATATATCTAGTAAATGTATAGCTATTGTTATAGGCTCATCCCAAAACTCATTGGACAATCCTTTCACCTTAAGCATGATCATTGCCTTCTCTTGGATGGTTAGGTTCTTTCTCTCAGCCACACCATTTTATTGTGGTGTATCCCTAGCTATAATTTATTGTTTATTCCATTGTCCTTGCAAAAATTCATGAACTCATTACCCTCTATCTGTATTTAAGATCTTTATGATGTAATGACCACTCTATTTTTTAACCATGGCCTTGAATTGCTTGAAGGTTTCAAATGTCTCTGATTTGTTCTTTAAGAAGTACACCCATGTCTTCCGATTAAGTCATTTATGAATGTCATGAAATAAAAATTCTTGTACAAGGATGGAGTATTCATTAGACCACATAGTTCTGAATGTATCAACTCTAGAATATCTCTTTCTCTCCATGATTTACCCATGAGAAATTCACTCTTATGTTGCTTCCCCAATATGCATCCTTCATAACTTTGTTTGGTTGTTCTATGAGGGACATCCCTCTCACCATTTGCTTCTTATGAATAAGGTTCATCCCTCAAAAACTCAAATGTCCATACCTTAGGTGCCAAAGAGTAGACTCATCTACTACCACATTTTTTAATGTTTTTGTAAGATCACTTCGCATCCTTATAGGGAACATCCTATTACTAGTCATCTTGATTGTTACAATCTGCCTATTGTTGCCACTATTATTAAAGATGATACACTCTCCATATTTAAATTTTACCTTATATCTTTTTCAGATAAGTTGTCCAATGCTAATTAGGTTGTGTTTCAATCCAGACACATAGTATACATCTTGAATTTGTCTTTTGTCACTTTGTTTGGTGCAAACAAAAATGTTGTCTTTTCCCATGATGGGAACCTTCTCATTCTTTCCTATCTTTACTTCTAATTTTATTGAATCATCAATGTGGCTGAACATCTCCTTATTCACATTCATGTGGTTTCTACAACCACTTTAAAAATACCAAATGTCTCTAGTACTTTGCTTAGCTAAATTGAATTTATAGACAAGCTTCCAACTTGATCATTCCTATTAGGTTCAGCCTTTTGTGTCTTGGATAAATTTGATATTTGACTATTCAAATCATACTCTTTCTTTCTAAACTCACCAGTATAGTGTCCGTACTTCTTGTAATAATAGCATTGTACATTAGACTTGTCATATATTTATGTAGAACCACCTCTTGAAGAGTTGATGCTCCTTCATCTTCATCTTCCTCTTCTATGTGATTCTTGATGGTTATGTATTTCACCTTATTTATTGCTACATGTTCTTCATCTACCTCTATTGTCTGCTCCTCTCCCTTACCTCTCACATTCATGTTTATCTTGAAGGCTTATTCATTGAAGGAGGTGGCTAATATATTCAACCTTTGTTCATGGATTTTTAAGGAGCCCATTAGTTCATATGTTGTCATTTATCTCGAGTCTTTAGACTCCTCAATTACAACCACTATAGGGTCAAATCTGATTAGAAGGCTCCTCAAAACTCTCTGCAATTCTATGATCTTCAAAAGCATCTCCATTTGTCTTAATTTTATTGACAATGCTCATTGTCCTTGTGAAGAATTAATTGATAGATTTATTTTCCTTCATCATAAATGTCTTAAAGTATTTTCTTAACAATTTCAACTTGACAAGCTTCACCTTGTAATTGTCTTGATAGGTATTTTGTAGAGTATCCCAAGCTTGCTTAGAACAGACAACTACTACTATCCTTGGAAAATTTGAATCAGCTAGTAACATTTGAATGTAGTTGAATGCCTTAACATCTTTCTTTCTATTCTCTTTTAATGCATTATTTTGTGGTTGAGATACTGCATTGAAGGTTGCTTAGTCTAAAACCTCTGTATAACCTCCTTCTACAAGCTCACATAGATCTTGTGAGCAAAATATGGTCTTCATCTTGATACACCATACATCATAGTTCTTCTCTTCAAACGTAGGAGGTTGTTTCCATGAACTACTAATTTCTACCGTGTCTTAACAAACCTAAGGCTCTGATACCATTTGTTGGGAAGAGGAGTAGATATACACCCAAAAAACAACCAAACATCTTAGCTTTGAAGATATCCCAAAGCTCGTAATAGTGCTAGAAATGTGCAAGATAATATGCTAAAAACATAGAAGGGCAGATTTTAAATATAACAAATAAATGTTTGCATATAATAGATTGAGTAAAAAAAATATATCAAACTTTATTTAAGCTCCTAAACAAACCCAACTATAGTTTTTCAAACTAACTCTTATAAAAAGACCTTCAAACACTTAAATATTAATTATAAATTATGTCATTCTCCGCTAATGGCTAACATGTATACTGTTATCGATCCTCTGTTTTCTCCTTCTACTATGTTGATTTGCTCAAATTGTTGTCTTCTTCTATTCTTCCTTCTTATCTTCTCTATTTTGTTATATTCTCTTTAGTCTTACACTCCCCTTTTTGGTCACTTCCAACAAGCTACAACTGCATACTTTTTTTGCACTTCCTACATTATTTTTTGTCTCATTTATTTTTTTCCCTCATTCTAATGACATCTCCACCTACCACTAGTTCTCTCACCCAACACAAACAACTCTAGGAGATTCAAAATTCAAATTGTTGCATTAAATATGTTTGGTGGCTACTAAGAAACTCTGGAGCTAGGACAAGTAGGTGAAGGTAAAAATAAAATATTTTAACATTTAAGAGATAACTATTAAGTCCAATTATACACTTTGTTGCATATTTGAAGGGAATTTATGTTTGAAATTTTATTTTCATTTTCCTTACGTGTTGGATATTTGGTATGAATTTTGAAAAGTTGATTTTTCTATTTCATTTGTTTTTGTTTTTTCTTGTGTGTCTTTCACGTGGAGAGCGAGATATAAGCAAATGATCTTCTAGGTGTAATGTTTGCACATTGGATTTAAGAATTTAGATTATTTATTCAAGAGGCCTCTACCATATGTTGAGCAAGGTGGGATAAACTCATGTTGGTGCTCTTAGATGTTAATCATGAGAAGAGAACAAGGCATAATATAATGATTTAATTGTAAATGAATCTAGTTATGAATAGACATTGGAGGGAGTATAAGCTTTATTATAACTCATGATAATTTCTGAACGTTTTAGGAGTAAAATGGGGTTTAACTAATTTGCAGCAATATTGCTTACTCAATGATGAGAAAGTTGTAAATGATTTGTTTTCTAGTTTTGAAAGCTCCCTTATGATTTTGATCCATTTATGAAAACATATTTTTAGGTTCTTCATTTCATTTTTGAAAGCTTCTCTACTTCTTTTATCCCATTTTTAAAAGCTTATTTGAATTTGACATTATTTTTTGCAATTTGAGTAACGTTGTTGTGGGAAGACCTAATGCAAGTATCCCTTGTTTTTCTACATAATATTGTTACTTGCTTGGGTAAAATATTGCTTGCATACACCCCTACACTCTCTCCCACACTTATATCTAAATTGGAAGGAGCATAAAAAGTGGAAGAATCACTTTCATGTATGTAAATCATAAAGAAATGAAGATTTTTTTAATAACTTAAATACATCATTGTTCAACAAAGATAAATTTTAAATAAAAAATAATTCACAACTAGTATGTCATACACATAGCACAAAATTGAAACCAAGACACTCATTATATTGATTTTTTGTTTCTTCAACTCCTCCTCGTTCTCCTTATTAAAAATTCATCTAATAAAATATATTTAAAAAATTGCATGTGAACATGTTTTTTTATAAATAAATAGCTTATTCTAAATTATCTAAAAAATAAAAACTATTTGTATGAAAAGAAAGTAATTTTATTTATAGCTATTGCATGGCTTTATTCTTTTACAGTCAATCTAAAGACATACTAAGTAATTGCATGTATTTATCTAGTCTAAAATTAGTTCTCAAAAATACATATCTAACATTCTCCCCCTTGCTGTTGAGTGGACTAACAACTTGATCTTGAAGTTTCAAAAACTAAACTTTTGTAATAGCTTTAGTGAAGATATCTATAAGCTATTTTTTGGTGTTTATATGCTTCAATTCCACCTCTTTATTTTGAACCAAATCTCGAATAAATTGGTACTTCAAATCAAAATACTTTGACTTATTGTGATGGATTGGATTATCCAATTTGATAGCGCTTACATTATCACAAAAAATAATTTTAGGTTGATTTTGTTTCTCCTCAATTTCTTCTAGAACTTTTCGGAGCCAAAATGTTTTTGTACTTGCTAAAGTGACTACAATATATTCTAATTTTGTAGGTGAAAGGGAAACTAAACTTTTATTCTTTAAGCTCCGTGTAACCTAACTTGAATCAAGGGAATAATATTTTTTGACTTTCAGTCATCCAAACTACCTCCCCAATCAAAATAACTAGAACCAACATACCTCAAAATCCCTTTGGTTGTCTTCATATGAATTTTAAATGGCTTAGATATATATCTTGAAATAAGAGAAACTGAATAAGAAATATTTGTTCCTGTGTGAGTTAAAAACATTAAGCTTCTAACAATACTTTTACATGTTGGCTCATTAATTATTTCAACACCATATTTTCTACATAACATAACTATATGATCAGTTGGAGTGGAGACTGGTTTACAATCAAAGGATATTGAATGTATTCAACATATCCTTTGCATACATTTTTTGACAAATGAATATTTCATTCTTACTTTGATGAACCTCCCCCTACGAAGTATTGCATGATACTTAGATTCTTCATGTTAGATTCATTCATCATAGCAATTTTGAATTCATCCTTCACGTTAGAATTGTTGCCCATATACAATAAATCATCAACATACAAACTTACAATAAGTTTCTCATTACTTGTAGTAAAGAATAGGCTCATGTTTTCTTCTTTTGAAGTCATTTTATTGAAAATATCCATTGATTCAGACATACCATGCTCTTGGTGCTTGCTTGGGGCCATAAGAAGCCTTCTTCAATTTGTAAACTTAGTTTTCTTTACCTTGTACTACAAAAACCTTATGTTTGTTGTACATAGATTCTTCTAAGTACATATTAAGAAATGCATTTTTCACATACATGTGATGTATGCTTCATTTATTTTGAGTTACTAGTGAAATCATTATTCTAATGGTCTCTTGTCTTTCCACTAGTACAAATTTCTCTTCATAATCTATGTCATATAATTAAGTGAAGCCTTTTGCAACTAGACATGTATTGCATCTTTCAACACTACCATCATTATTTTATTTAGTCTTTGTAAACCCATTTAATATCAATACACTTCTTGTCATGTAGAATTTATGTAAGTTCTCAAGTATCATTCATATGAATGGATTCATTTTCTTCTTGCATTACTTGCACCCAAACATCATTAGTACATGCATCTTTCAAACATGATGGCTCAAAATAAACTTGTGTAAATAAAGTATAATTTATCATCTTACCTCTTGGTCATTGTTTATGGGTTTGACTTGTACTATGATAAATTTCAATCAGGATTCTTACCTACCTTGAATTACTAGGACTTAAAGATGGACTTGCACTTGGAATACAACCACTAGATAAGGAGTTGTTTGGTGGACTTGTAGCACATAGCGTTGAAGTATTAGTGGCCTAATCATCAACGATATCATTACAAATACCATTGTTACTAATAGATTTAGACTTGTCGATATGGCATTTATATTTTCATGACCATACACTCCCACTTCATCAAAATAACATATCTTGACACAACAATGTTGTTAGTGAGAGGATTATAAATCCTATAACTTTGTCTTGTTCACTATACCCAAAAAAATACAAAACTCACTCTTTAAATATAATTGTTTAACCCTAAATTGGATCTAGGAGTCCTTATTTAATAGATAGGGTTAAAAATATATAAATGACAATGCACAAGGGTGATGATCAAATCTATAGCAAGCCAATTGAATGCTAAACTTATATATATAAACATATATTAAATTTTTTAACTGAGATAAGATAAAAATAGTAAGTACTGCCATGATAGATACGAAAATGATAAATAAATAATGTATTTATATTGTTTTGATGCTAATATAGTTATGAATCTGGAATAGAGAGCAAACAGATTAGAAAAAGATTCTAGAACAGTCGTCAAATTATGGATTGGATGCTTCTGGAGCCATAGACACTAACATCATCTTGGGATGGTTGCATTAATGTTAATATATAAACCTAATGTAAGTGTATTTCACAAAATACCTATTGAAAAAATATATGACCACCTCAATACTTTTGGGTTTGACTTCACCTTCACTCTGGTGCTTTCAGATTTAGGTCATAGACTATCGCTCCTCATGAATTTGCAAAACCCTAGTTCTTCATCCTCATATTGACCTTAGGTAAAAATGAATTAGTGGGCACACATTGTCAGGCTAACCCTAAAGACCTATTTTTTAATGAATGCTTCGTATATAGTCAATACTTCGAATATGGCCTCAAACTAATGTAGTTCTCTTATATGTGTTGGCTTGTGTGTGAATCATGCAATATGCACAAAGCAAGTACAACAGTGACCTAGCTTGTAACTTGAAAAATTATGTTTTTAGGTTGCTCATTCAGTACTTCAAGCATGTGTGTGGTGTTTCTATTATTGATATGATAATAAGATAAAATAAGAAAGCTTTACTTTATTGAGTGTTTGATTGAATTCTTTTGATAGGTTGTCTTGGTTTGTGCTAGGTGAGGAATGAATGGGGGTTAATCTTATATTTATATCAATCCCTTTGGATAAATAACTCACATTAAAGTTTCTAGGTTGACCATTAGGATATGTTTTATTTACAAAGTAGATGACTTTAGGGCACTAGACTCTTGTAGCAGGGCTAGTCAATAGAGTCGACACTAGTGTTTGTCCCAAACATTAGTGTTTAGGAAGCAAGAAAGTAGGTAAAAATTCAAAAAAAATTGAGGTGTAAGGTAAATAGGTTTTAATTATTTTGGGCAATATTTAAAGTATGGGTCATCAACATAAGACTGGTCAGACTGAGAGATAGGCCAAGGGGAAAATATAGAGTATATGCGAGACTTTAGAAAGTAGGAAAGGTCTAAAACTGAAAGGAACAGTGAAATTCTAAGTTTGTCAATTACAAAAGACTGAGGTACTAAATAATCCATAAAATAATGTTTACATTTTCTCCCCATTTTAATCTAATAATGAAATTGCTAGTGAAAAGAAAAGAATGTGTGCCTAGATGTGTATAGCATATATTATCTTTATTTGAGTCCAACTTGAGTGATTTATTGGTAACTGACCTACAACCAAGAGCATGTTACAGTACATAATCAGTGCATATAATCTAAAATTGAAAGTACTTGAAAAGATTGAAGTTAAAAGAGCAAGGCTTAGGAGTACACGTGTATTGATGTAATTATCTTGCCTATTGGAAAGTTGATTTTAAATATGTTTCATTTTAAAGTTCTTAAAATGAGATTATGACAATTATATTTAAATTTGGAAAGTGTATATATCTAGGGAGATAAAGAGAGAGATTAGAAGTCACATTCCCCTAACCTTGAAGAAAATGTGAGTTGTCACTCGGTCATTGAGATTAGTTCAACCGTGTGACCCAATCATACTTATAATGAGTGAACCAAGTCAACTCATACCATAAAATTGGTAAGTATGGATGATACAATCAAGTCCAACCTGAAAACTCGATAAGATTGAGTGATTTAATTATCTCAACCATACCAAAAGTGAACCAACAATTGTATTAGATTGGCTCTATAAAATTACATCCTAGATATCATTGCATAAAAGTACATTTTGGTGGGTGATGATAGTACCATAGTGCTTTAAATTTTGAAACTGATTTAGATTTTACAATATTAGGTGCACATTGCATAGTATATGCACCTTAGATATGTCTCATGTTGAAACTATGTATAACAATAATATCAATGTATAAAATTCTACCACAACTATGAATTTGAATCATATAACTATGTGTTTTGGCCAAATTGGAAACTATGTAAGTGTGGAGAACATGCTTCCAAAGCATGCCCCCACTATATATGGAGAAATCTTCAAACTAAAATAAGCATCAATATGGAGGACATGTTTTCAAAACATGCCCCCATTGAATCTGGCAATGTTGAATACTAAATAAGTGTGGAGAACATGCTTCCAAGGCAAGTTCCCACTGAATATGAAACTGTGAATGTGTGGAAGCCATGCCTATATGATATGCTTCCATTGAATTTAAAAACTATGAACATGTGAAAGCCATGCCTATATGGCATGCCTCCTCTAAATTTGAAAACTATGAATGTGTGGAAGCCATACCTATATTATATGCTCCCACTAAATCTAAAAAATGTATAAGTATTGAATATTGAATAAGTGTGGAGAACATGCTTCCAAAGTATGCCTCCATTGAATTTGAAAAATTGTGTCAAATGTCAATAACATGCCTCTATGGCATGCCCCCACTAATATGCCCCTCCTTTGAGGTGAGAGAAGAATAGAAATCGTTAGTTACCTTACCTCAAAAGGGTAAGACAACTATATAATCTATGAATGTAACCATATAGCATATAGAAGGAAATGTCTAGATAAATATATAATTGAAGTGCATAGAACAATATGATCACATGAAGGCCTAATATGCATGATAAAGATCATGGCAACATCTAAGTAGTAACATTACAAGCTCAATAAGGAAATCAGGGACACACACAAGAGCACTCAAAAGCAAGTCAAAAGGCAATGGTCCAAGGAGATTGAAAACAAGGGGCATGTTTAAATGTTTCACAACTGAAAGGACATGACTTAATCAAATGTCCATAAAAGCAAGGATGACATTCCAATGTCCATAAAACAATCAATGACATGTTCAAATATCAAATAAATCATACATAGACATGCAGGCCGCAAACAAATGAGTATATTCAAATGCTCGAACAAGCAAGGCAATAGCAAGGCAAAACACTCAAAGAAGTGCATAAAGGCAAGCATAAGCAACCATCATAAACATGTCATAGTATCACATGCATCAAATGTGTTAGCAAAAAACATCAAGTGCATAGCATAACAAGTATCATGTAAAAGATATAATCATCGATAAAGGCATGTGTAAGTACATATAGAAGCTCAAAATATGATAATGTAAAGTGATCATAAAATGATATAACATGTGAGTATCATGATCATAAAGGCGGATGCCCCTAATGTCCATATGATATGTGTAGAGGAAAAACCCAACATCTAAAAATAATAATAGATCATGTATTTGTGTATGCTTGTATCACACTTTAAGTAGAAGCATGACAAACATGTGTATGGAAGAATAAATGATATGTCATCCATTAACATGGAACTAACACATAGATGCCAAGGAGCCAATAGAACATGTAAGCGCTGAAAATATTTTGTATAGTTTTTGAATGTTTTTTATTTTTTGGTATTTTTAGAATGTAAAAGGTAAAGGCTATCATATTATCCCATCCAAAGGGTGATCATTGATATCTCTCCACTATGAACCTAGTGTAATATATATGATGATTCTATCGAGGAGTATATACAAGTGCAATATCTATCAATGTAGTGTTTGTGATGTTTTGCATATGTAAAACAATACTTTGTGGTCTTGGAGAAATAGTAGTAGTAGGATGAGTAGGGATTCATGGAACCCATCATTGAGTGTTTTGTAGTTTCTTTGAAATAGTAGTAATAGGAACATGTGTAAATGCTCTAAAAATATTAACATGGTGCATAGCAAATGAGGATTCCATGAAATCCACTATATGTCTTTGATGTAATGGTGTTTCAAGTATTGGCCACCTAATAAAGGGTATTGCATGTTTCTTACCCTTTTAAGATGGATTAACCTTAGTAGGTTTGATAGTTAGCTACTTGGATATAAGTTTCTTTTGATCAAGAGAATGCTTATATGGAATTCCAGAAACTGTAATTACTCTATTTGCATGAATGCATTTAACACATCCATGCATTATAGAAGGTACTACTTGAAGTGTATGGATCCAAGGTCTTCCCAATAACATATCGAAAATGTTCGTGGAAGGTATAACTAAAAAGGTAATAACCACATGTATGGGACTATCTTGTAAAAGTAGGTCAATCTTGTAAAGAACCTTCTGGGAGGTCCCATCAAATACTCTAACTGATCTAGTAGAAGGATTCAAATTGTGATGAGTATAACCCAAGTGGATAAGTAATATGATTGTGCAAATGTTCTCATTTGTACCATTACTAATCATAACATTGTGTATAGGGTGTTTATCAAGGTATGCTCAAATGAATAAAAAATGAAGATCAGAGTCATCATCATTGATCTCAGTATCATTGAAAGTAACACGTCTCTAAACCATAAGAGGTATGTGTCATGTATAAATACCAATAATCCTAGCTAATGGGTGCACATAATGTGATGGAGGAGGATGTGCATTATATGCAAGTTGCACTTCTTACTTCTTAGAATGGTCTTGCAAATAATTGTTAAATATTTTCTATTTATGGTGATCACTGGATTGTGAACATGATTCCTTTGGAGGATCATCAAATGTAATATTTTGGTCATCAATAAGGTCTTGGATCTTATGTTTCAAAGTAAAACATTTATTAGTAGAATGTCTTGGTCCTTAATGATAATCACAATAAGTATTTGCGTCATATCCTTTGGGTTGAGGTATATTTCTATCAACCTATATAGGATGAAGGAGAGATATAAGCTGACACTCTATTAACTGCAAGAGTAGTGAGGCATGAGACTCAGGTAAATGTGTAAATTATCTCCTTGGTGCATTAAATAGGACAAGCCAATTAGGCTATTTTGAAACTACATTAACCATGGTTCTTGTTTCATTTTTAGGATTGGGATATTTTACCTTATAACTTGATTTGATTGTAAATTTGGTATTAGATGTAGATACAGCTAGTGTGTTTGCTATATATTTGAACTTATTTAATGAAATAAGCTTCATTTCACAGTCCCATACAACATGACATAGGTCATCAAAAAATTTAAACTTATTGAAAAAAATGGACTCATGTAAAGGAGCAATCAAACTTTGCTTGAATATGTCTTGCAACTCCTCTTCTACGATAGGGTTGGTCATTTTAGCTAACATTGTCTTGTACCTCAAGACATTTTATTGATAGGTTCATATGTTCCTTGTTTCACTTTGGCAATTTGATCATAGGAAACTTTTTCAGAAATATTAATTGCAAAGTGTGATAAAAACTGATCCGCAAGAGGTTTACATGCTTTCAAAGATTGGAGAGCTAAGTCATAGAACCACCTCAAATTATAGCCCTTAAGGCTTCTTGGAAATAATTTCATCAAAGGTTTATCATTGGAAGCATAATCAAGGAATGCTGCATAAAAATTTCAAAAATGTTGTTCTAGATTACCCTTGCCATCATAAAATGTGAACTTGAGTGCAACAAAAATAGTTGGCAAAGGATGTAAACAGATCTCAAGTGCAAGAGGGTTATGCAACACATCTTGGAAATCAATAGCATGAGGAGACTTTAAAGTATTTTGTTTAATGTTTGTGACCTTGTCCTTCAAGGGCTTTATAACTTGAAGGAGTGTTTGAGCTGTGGACCTATTGGGATTTAGATTAACAAGTTGAGTAGTCACCAAAGAGGATGTAAGTATGGTTTGAGTAGTAATAGGCATATAAATTGGTATTTGAATTAAAATAGTTGATAATTTCATGGTAGATGTAGCAATAATAGTTTCACGGAACAAATATTTAAACACATAACCCATGCCCCCATTCGAAGTATTAAATGGTAATGTGTTCCAAGGGAGGAATATTTGAACTATACCTTTTGAATTTTGTGTTTCCAATATAGTTTATAAGATCTCATCAAAATATTCAGGGTTTTGATGAATATGCTTGTGAAAGAATGCAATTTCTTGCACTTGCTCTTGATTTATTTGCTCATGTTCATTGGTTTCATTGGACTCATGATTTTCAATATCATAATCTTCTTCTACAATGATCTTATTAGTATGTTTTTTAGTCTCAACATTGGTATAATCATGGTCCATAGGATTATGTCCCTCATTGGTTTGAGACATCTTATGTGGTGGGAGATGAAGCTTAATATGTTCAATAGACACACCTCCCAATATAGGGCTATACCTAGGTTGCATGCAAAATTATGTAAGTAAAAAATGAAAAAATACAACAATCTAAAACCCTAGTTGGCTGAAAATCCTAAGAATCAGAAATATTTGCATTCATATGAATCGAGTTCACCAAATATTTAACCCTAAATTATATCTAGGAATCTTTCTTTAGTAGACAAGGTTAAGAATATAGAAATGACAATGCATAAGAGTGATGGTCATATCTATATTAGGCCAATTGTTAAACTCAAATATAAAAAATTTAAATTTATCAACTAAGATGAGTTAAAAATAGTAAGTATTGTTATGCTATATATGAAAATGAAAAAGAAGTAATGTACTTTGTTTTGATGTTAATGCAATTCTGGATGTGGAATGGACAACAAGCAGACTCGAAGAGGATTTTGAGACAGTCATCAGATTCTGAATTTGACACTTCTGGAGCTACAAACACTAACATCAGCTTAGGATGGTTATGCCAATGCTACTATCTGAACCTAACACAAGTGTATTCTATGGAATACCTATTGGACAAGGATATGACCACCTGGATGCTTCAGGGCTTGACTTCACCTTCGTTCTAGTATATTCAGATCTAGGTGATGGACTATCACTCCTCATGAATTTACAAAACCCTAGTTCTTCATCTTCATTGTGAGATTAGATAAAAATGAGTTAGTGGACACATGGTGTCAAGCTAATTCCAAAGACCCCTTTATCAATGGGCACTGCCTGCATAATCAATACTTTGAAGAGGACCTCAAACTGATGTAGTTCTCTGCTATGTGTTGGCTTGTTTGTGAATCATGAAATATGTGCAAAGTACAATAGTGACTTAACTTGTAACTTGGAAAATCAAGCTCTTAGACTGCTCTTTTAATACTTTAGACTTGTGTATGTGGTGTTCCTTCAACTAATATAAGAATAAGAGAAAAAAAAGAAAGCTTTGTTTCATTGAGTGCTTAATTGAATGCTTTTAATAGGTTGTGTTGGTCTGTGCTAGGTGAGAAATGAATGCGGGTCGATCTTATATTTATATTAATCCCTTTGGAGAAGTAACTCACACTAAAGCACTATTAGCATATTATTGTGTTACCTTAAGCTATTTTCTAAGGTATATTTCATATGCTTATGATTATAGTGGTTTTAACCACTTAGGTAGGGTTTATGGGCTTATCTATTTTATGCTACCCAATTCTTATGGTTGCCCCCACCCTCTATTTTTTCAAGTGGCTCTTTTTACCTATTTAATAGGTCTCTTGTTTTGTACATTGGTTAATTTCATTTCTCAATCTCTTTATTGAATCTAATATAGTAATCAGTGCTTGTAGTTTAGGAAGCTTGGGAGGAAGCCTATGAAGCAAGAGAGGATGGTCTTGTCAAGGAGGAGTGTGAAGTGCCTAATGGAGAGCCATGAGAGGAAGAATTTTTTTTCTTGTGACTAGTGAGAAAGCCCGTAATCAGGAGAGAAGCATTAGGAGACCTGTCTAAGCAAAGGAAAAGTAGTAAGAGGCAGCGGAAGAGGCTCACATATCTGCTTTTATTTTTCCTATGTTTTTTGGGTGGCCATTTTCATTAAGTTTGAAAAGTGACCAGATTTTCATTCAGGCACTGTTTTTGGTAAGTGAGGGGTCTAAATTTTTTTATTTTTCGAGAGGAGATGATAGGAACTAACAAAATTTAATTTGATTGAGTATTTCTCTCGAAATTTGTATTTAAAGTTTTGCAGGTAGGCCAATTTTTTGATTCACTGATTTTTTTATGAAAATTTTAATCTAAAATTTTATTATTTCAATTAATTTTAATTTTTTAATTGAAATAATTCAAAACTTTAGCTTATAAAGGTTATTAGGGACTTATTGTGACTAATTATTTCAGAAAAGTTTTGGAATGTGAAAATTTTATCGTTTTCTGAGTTTTTGATATGGATGTTGATGGAGAAGTAATTTTTAAAATTAGAGTTGTAGATATCTCAATTTAATTATTTTTGTCCATTTTTTGGTGTTTTTAAAGATGAAAAATTTAAAATTTCCCAAACAATGTGGTGTTTTTTACTAAAAACTAGAGGTATTGACTAGTTTGTGATTTGAATCAGTGGGTAGGAGGAATTTTATGTAAAGTTATTATAGTTTTTCCAATATTTGCATTTTTTTGAAAAAATTATGTCAAAATGGCTATTTTACAACACTTTTTGTTGCTAGATTCACAAAAATTGATAGACAAAAATTTTAGTGGAGTTATAAGGTTTTGATGATATGTGAATATTGAAACCTTGATCAAATAGTGCTCAATAAAGAGCAAAACCCTGCCACCGGTTGTGATGACTATGATAAACGTCATTGAGAAGCTCTTATGTTGTTAAAACTATCAATAGTAGATAATCTAATTTCAAAGGTCAGAAATGCGACCATTGCATCAATTTTATGGACTAGTCTTAATTTTAAATACCAAGCTTTTGAAGTTGGTAGGGTATTATATTTGAAGAATTTGTTGTTTTCTACTAAGATGTAAGAAGGTGGATCTATTTTTGAGTTTTTGTTGCAAATCAAAGACATCAATGATCAGTTGAAGATTATGCAAAACCCTGTTGATGAGCAAGATTTGATTGCTCTAGTTATGCAAAATTTTCCACCTTCATTTGAGTCATTTGTGGAGTCCTTGCACATGATTGTTGAGATGCAAACTTTGGACTTTGAAAAGTTGTCCACATTGTTATTGCAGAAGGAGAGATGGTAGGAGTAGACAGTGTTGTCTACATTTACTTCTATAGAGAGTGCATTCTTCATCAAGGGAAATGGTAAGCAGTTTGGTAAAACTACTAGTTCTGTAACAGAAACTTCACAATTAAGTGGTTCTAATAAGAGATCTAAGTGAAAATGTTTTTACTGTAAGTAACCTGGTCACCTTAAAAAAGATTGTAGGAAAAGACAAGATATCGCTAACCCTAGAAAGAAAGCTCATCATGCGAATGTAGTTGAAGGTGAAAGTGAAGAATCATCCCCTGATTTTTCTTTCATGGCTTCCAATGGTAATTTTGCAGTAGATCGAGCTTGGTACTTTGATTCAAGGGCATCTCACCGTTACACATGCCATAAGAATTGGTATGTGGATTTTGTTGAAAATGATAGTAATAATGAATCTGTATCTTTGGGAGAGGGTATGACTCATTTTGTGAAAGGATATAGTAATGTTTAGTTCAGATTTGATGGTACTATCTAGTATACATTTAAGAATGTTAGGTATGTACCAGACATGAACAAATATTTGCTTTCTATTAGTGAGATCACTAAAAACTCTAATTTTGTTGTAAAGTTTCAAGGACAACAATGTTTAGTCACTACCAGAGATAACAAGATTATTGATGTTGGGATTGGTGAGAAAGAATTGTATAAGCTTGCAGTTCCACAGAAAGGAAAGGAAAGTGCACTTGCAATGGTTGATAGCACAAGTTTACTCTGGCATGAAAGGTATGGGCATTTTAATTTTCAGTATTTGAGTATTGTTGTCAACCTGGAGTTGCGCCCTGATTCGAGGACGTATGCGAAACGGCCAGTCCTCTATTCCGCTGAAATAATGGGATCTTCTCACGAGGGTGGCTGCCTCAATAGTGAGAAGAACCTCCAGAGAAGGTTGGTTTCTGTATGATGTATCAATGAAGATTCCTACTCTACGTTGTTGACTACCATGGAAAAGGGAGAAAGAAAACTTAAAGGGGAAATCCTACCTAAAAGGGGGTGATACACCAGAATTATGATCCTACTCAATGTGGAACTTTGAGCACTGAACGAACAAGAGAGAAGGAAGACCTTAGACTTCAAATTAATCACTTGTGCATAAGTATTTCATGCAGAGGTTCGATCTAATAACTAAAACTTGAGGGAAAATGATGGAGAGAGGTCTGATACAAGACACTTTGCAGCCACCTAACATCCACTTACAATTTCAGCAAAAGACAATAAAGAACACTTTAACATGACCTGCACAAGGATAATATAGCAACTAGGTATGAAACAAAATTTGGGAAGGGAGAGAATTCTACCACTTATGCAAATTGCTGAAGAAGTATACACTATGCCAACACTTGAAATCTGAAAGTACAGTCCTTATTGATCGAAGAGGTTACACAACTCACCAATGGCAGAGTTTGGTCTAACCAAGAGAGATTGGATGATTTTTTTAATCAAGACTGAAAGCCATTATATAGCAAATTACAAGAGGCCAAAGATAGGCGTATAAACTTGAAGAGAATGATTTAGTTTTGTTAACTCCAAGCTTTACTTGGCCTTAAAATAAAATATATTTTTCTTTTCTCCTTGCATGAAGCCTATTCGTTTGATGAAGTGGACCCATCCTTGTCATGAACCATCCACCTCTTCTTTGCATGTAAATCTTCTAGTGGATGTGGCGTTTGATCAATTAGTCAACTCTAAATATGGACTAGTCAACTCCTCGTTAGAACTTGGAACTCCTGTTGAAGCCGGATTTAGTCCTTTGGATGCATGCATTGAATGAAGACAAACAGGGCTTTAATGATCAGTCAACTGAAACTTTGACCGTTTATTCGAAAATAGCTCCGATGTTCGAAAATAGCTCCAACATTCGAAAATAGCTCCAACGTTTGCATGTAAATCTTCTAATTTTGATTGTGTCTATTTCCGGCAGGATTCTATATTCAACTCCATCGGATTATCTATTTTCTATTCTTTTTTGCACAGTCAGCTTCCATTTATTTTGGATTTTCTGTTATCTTTTTAATTTCAACGGTTACTTCCTACACAAAAAATTGACGGCTTGCAGGACGTCACCGAAAACTGTCATATTTCCTTCGAAAATTTTTCTCGGGCTTATTTATATCATTTTTCTCGGTCGGCTCTTTTGTATTGGTCACTGAGTCGGATTCTTGCGAATTTCTTTTGATTGTCTAAAGCTTTTGAATTCCTTCGCTTTATATCGTGTGGCCTTTTGTTTTGAACGCCTCCATGGACACTTCCGAATTTCTTAGGGCTTTTTGTTCGAAGGAATTCCTTCGGACAAAAAGTCCGAAGAAATTCATACCCTTAGTTTTTCCCTATCTTTCAAAGCTTTTTCGCAACTTCTTTGAATTTTCCTCGGGATTTCTTCTCTATGTAAAGTCATTTCCGAATTCCTTCGGACTTTTTGTCCGAAGGAATTCCTTCAGACAAAAAGTCCGAAGGATTCCTTTTGTTTGACTTTTCTTTTTGAAACGTCCAGGGTCTTCTTTATATGTTTTGTGTCTTGAGCCACTTCCGAATTCCTTCGGACTTTTTGTTCGAAGGAATTCCTTCAGACAAAAAGTTCGAAGGATATATCATTCTCTTTGCCTTAGCTCTTATGAAATGTCTTTCGGGATTCGAAAGTGTCCTCCGGTAGGCAGTGCAGGTGTCCACTTGCCAAGTCCACGTGTCCTCCAGCAGTGCCCTTCGGAAAAATTGGAGGGCACCCAGACTTTTTGCAACGGTCACTGATTTTTGTCTTTTGCCTTCCCGAAGGGTGGTGCCCTTCGGCCCTTTTGTAAGTGTCCCTTCCGAAGGGTACCCTGCCCTTCGGAAGTCTTGAAACTGCCTTTTCCGAATTTCTTCTAAGTGCTTTACAAATTTAACTGAGTCCGTAGAAACTGCTAAGTGCATAGATTTATCTGAGTGAGTCCGTAGAGAATTTTTCTGACTGAGTGAGTCCGTAGATTTATCTGACTGAGTGAGTCCATAGATATTAGCCTAACTGAGTGAGTCCGTAGATATCTTCCTGAGTCCTTAGAAACTCTCTGAGTGAGTCCGTAGAAACTACCTCTGAGTGAGTCCATAGATATCTTCTTGAGTGTGAGTCCGTAGAATTAGCAAAGGAAAACAATAATATCTTCCTTCCTTGACTAGAGACGAGAACTTTCGAAGTGGCAAGAAAAAATCTGACTCGTGGAAGATTTGTCAACATTCTGGCGACTCAGCTGAGAAGCATGCCTGCTATGCTTGAGGACCCAGGCCATGTATAGACTTTATTTGAATTTCCTGATGGTGAATCCGATTTCAGATCGAAAAAAATCTGCACTGATCATTGTTGTAATAACCTCCTTCAAAATAAGAAGGGAAACACACGAAAGCGGAAAACTAACCAAAAGCAAATGTGCAAACAAGCACTTATTGAACAAAACGGAAGCAAATTACTATGCTTTTACAGCACTTGGAAGAAAGCAAAGACAACTAAAATAATCTAGTTAACCACGATAAGGTACGATCCGCCTGGATCAAATGAAAAATTCTTGAACTCACTCCTTTCGAGAGATGATACAATTTGCAAGGCAGGATGTATATTAGTCATAACCTTTGATGAGGCATTTGCCTTGTCGACCAACTGTATTAGTATCTTTTCAAATGGGCCATCAATAGCAAATCAGTCACCAACAAAGACAAACTCACCAAGTATTTCCTGATTGTTTTTGGATTGCTTGTCATCTATCACCATGTCAAGTGATACCCCATCTATGCATGCCTTTTGAGTGACCACATCCTTCTTATTTACAGTTGTGAGTTCGTCCAGCTCTTCAAGGAGCTTTGAATATGCAACCCGATCTGTACTAGGATCTTGAATAGGTGATTCTTTATCAAGCTTCTCATAAACGTGCTCTTCAATAGACAACACATCTGTACAAAGCTCTTCAATCTTTGGTAGAGGCTCAAGGTACAGCTGCCAATCATATTTTTGTTCCTCATTTTGGTCTATTTGAACTGAATCCACTGTCACGCTATTTGGATCCTTCTCAATAGGAGATACCTGTAACTCATGTATGACTTCCATTTGTACCAGTGGCTTTTGAAGTTCATCCACATCAAGATCACTCTTCCCACTCTCAGTTATAACTGGATGCTCAATTACAACCTCAAGAGAAGTATCAATAGGAATTTCCTCCTTAAACACTTCTGAAGCATCCTCTACACGTTCTGCAAGAACCTGACCTGTAGTTGCAACCTCTTTCTCAATACTCCGAAGAATAGGGTCTTCTTGAGGAAGGGTGATGGCGGGAGGGTGATGAAATTCACTTGTTTGAGAGGGAAAATGAAGCATGGGAGATTGATCATGATCAGATTTTGGAATCTTGAGGGAAAAGGAATCATCTAGGGAGTTTTGAAGGGGGGAAAGAGAAATTCTTAAAAACCTCTGTATTTTGTTTCTTCCACTTGGCCATTACCTCATCAAAGTTTGGAACCTGCTTGTCCTCCTGGACAACCTGAGCTTGAGAGATGATTGGTGAGGTAATGATGGGACTATAGGAAGGTCTAGTCTCATAAATAGCCACTTGAATAGGCTCTTGAATAGGCTTTTAATTAGGCTCTTGACTCCAACTAGGAAGCTCCCTTAGCACATACTGGGCATGGTTAAGAGCTTCATAAGAATAAGAAGCACCATAGCCTTTTGTAGACAATTCATTTAACTTGATTCTCTGTCGTTCCCAAGCCTCCATTTTTTTCTAATGCGAGAATACATAGTCCATTTATCTCTTCTGGATCATTAGACACGTTTTGAAATAGACCATTTATTTCCTCATACTGAGAGTTAGAACAAACCTTTCTTGCATATGCCAGTATTCTGAGCTCTATTTCATTCATTTTTTCTTGAAGGCGATACTGCTCATATGTAACATCATAGCCATATGGGGAAGATGAAATTTGATCATGAGACTGACATGGATTACCAGGAACGTAAGAGTCATGTTCTTGATAATAAGGATCATGAGAAACTTGATAAGGCTCAACATAGCTTTGATAATAACCTTGCTAACGCTGATTAGGCTCATAGATATCCTAACCAGGTTGATATGATCCCTCATTGGGCTGATAAGGAAATATACCATAGGAATTCTCTCCATACATAGCCATCAAAATTCATTTGCAATAATAAAAATAGACTTACATGGAAGCTGTCCTGAACTATTAGAAGCAATTGCTTGAGCTTGGAGTCACCGAGTACTTCTTGAAGAACACTGCTGTAACTGCGATTTCATAAAAACCAAGAAAAATGGGTTCCACCAAGTGTGCCAAAACTGTTGTCAACCTAGAGCTGCGCCCTGATTCGAGGACGTGCGCGAAACGGCCAGTCCTCTATCTGGCTGAAACAATGGGATCTTCTCACGAGGGTGGCTGCCTCAATAGTGAGAAGAACCTCCAGAGAAGGTTGGTTCATGTATGATGTATCAATGAAGATTCCTACTCTACGCTGCTGACTACCATGGAAAAGGGAGAAAGAAAACTTAAAGGGGAAATCCTACCTAAAAGGGGGTGATACACCAGAATTATGATCCTACTCAGCGTGGAACCTTGAACACTGAACGAACAAGAGAGAAGGAAGACCTTAGACTTCAAATTAATCACTTGTGCATAAGTATTTCATGTAGAGGTTTGATCTAATAACTAAAACCTGAGGGAAAACGATGGAGAGAGGTCCAATACAAGACACTTTGCAGCCACCTAACATCCACTTACAATTTCAGCAAAAGACAATAAAGAACACTTTAACATGACCTGCACAAGGACAATATAGCAACTAGGTATGAAACAGAATTTGGGAATGGAGAGAACTCTACCACTTATGCAAATTGCTGAAGAAGTATACACTATGCCAACACTTGAAATATGGAAGTACAGTCATTCTTATTGATCGAAGAGGTTACACAACTCACCAATGGCAGAGTTTGGTCTAACCAAGAGAGATTGGATGATTTTTTTTTAATCGAGGCTGAAAGCCATTATATAGCAAATTACAAGAGGCCAAAGATAGGCGTATAAACTTGAAGAGAAAGATTTAGTTTTGTTAACTCCAAGCTTTACTTGGCCTTAAAATAAAATATATTTTTCTTTTCTCCTTGCATGAAGCCTATTCGTTTGATGAAGCGCACCCATCCTTGTCATGAACCGTCCACCTCTTCTTTGCATTTAAATCTTCTAGTGGATGCGGCATTTGATCAATTAGTCAACTCTAAATATGGACTAGTCAACTCCTTGTTAGAACTCGGAACTCCTATTGAAGCCGGATTTAGTCCTTCGGATGCATGTGCTGAATGAAGACAAATAGGGCTTTAATGATCAGTCAACTGAAACTTTGACCGTTTATTCAAAAATAGCACCGATGTTCGAAAATAGCTCCAACGTTCGAAAATAGCTCCAACGTTTGCATGTAAATATTCTAATTTTGATCATGTCTATTTCCGACAGGGTTCCGTATTCAACTCCATCGGATTATCTATTTTCTATTCTTTTTTGCACAGTCAGCTTCCATTTATTTCAGATTTTTTGTTATCTTTTTAATTTCAATGGTTACTTCCTGTAGGAAAAAATTGACGGCCTGCAGGACGTCACCGAAAACTGTCATATTTCCTTCGAAAAAAATTATCGGGCTTATTTCTGTCATTTTTCTCGATTGGCTCTTTTGTATTGGTCGTTGAGTCAGAGTCTTGCGAATTTCTTTTGATTGTCTAAAGCTTCCGAATTCCTTCGCTTTATATCGTGCGGCCTTTTGTTTTGAACACCTTCGTGGACACTTCCAAATTTCTTCGGGCTTTTTGTCCGAAGGAATTCCTTCGGACAAAAAGTTCGAATAAATTCATACCCTTAGTTTTTCCCTGTCTTTCAAAGCTTTTTCGCAACTTCTTTGACTTTTCCTTGGGATTTCTTCTCTATGTAAAGTCATTTCCGAATTCCTTCGAACTTTTTGTCTGAAGGATTCCTTTTGTTTGACTTTGCTTTTTGAAACATCTGGGGTCTTCTTTATATGTTTTGTGTCTTGAGCCACTTCCAAATTCCTTCGGACTTTTTGTCCGAAGGAATTCCTTTGGACAAAAAGTCTAAAGGATATATCATTCTCTTTGCCTTAGCTTTTATGAAATGCCTTTCAGGATTCCAAAGTGTCCTCCAGCAGGCAGTCCAGGTGTCCACTCGCCAGGTCCACGTGTCCTCCAGCAGTCCACGTGTCCTCCAGCAGTGCCCTTCGGAAAAATTGGAGGGCACCCAGACTTTTTGCAACGGTCACTGATTTTTGTCTTCTGCCTTCCCGAAGGGTGGTGCCCTTCAGCCCTTTTGTAAGTGTCCCTTCTGAAGGGTACCTTGCCCTTCGGAAGTCTTGAAACTGCCTTTTTCGAATTTCTTCTAAGTGCTTTACAAATTTGACTGAGTCCGTAGAAACTGCTGAGTGCGTAGATTTATCTGAGTGAGTCCGTAGATTTATCTGACTGAGTCCGTAGAGAATTTTTCTGACTGAGTGAGTCCGTAGATTTATCTGACTGAGTGAGTCCGTAGATATTAGCCTGACTGAGTGAGTCCGTAGATATCTTCCTGAGTCCTTAGAAACTCTCTGAGTGAGTCCGTAGAAACTGCCTCTGAGTGAGTCCGTAGATATCTTCCTGAGTGTGAGTCCGTAGAATCAACAAAGGAAAACAATAATATCTTCCTTGACTAGAGATGAGAACTTTCCAAGTGGCAAGAAAAAATCTGACTTATGGAAGATTTGTCAACAAGTACATTGAGCAAGACTAAGATGGTTAATGGGATTCCTTCTATTCGGAATAGTCATCATGTATGCACTGGATGTCAATTGGGGAAGCAAGTTAGACATTCATTTGATGTTGGTACAGCTTCAACAGGTAAGGGAGTATTGGATCTGGTACATATGGATTTGCATGGTCCAATGCAGACACCTACCCCTTTTGGATCTCATTATTTTTTTTTGTTGGTTGATGATTTCTCTAAGAAAAAATGGGTATATTTTCTAGTGAAGAAATCTGATTGTTTTTCTAACTTCCTTACTTGGAAAGCTATGGTTGAAAAATAGGTAGGAAGGTCAGTGAAATCTCTTAGAACGGATAATGGGGGTGAGTTCATCTCAAAACAGTTCAAGGATTTTTGCGCCACTGAAGGCATACACAGACAATATACTACCCCTTACACTCCACAGCAAAATGGAGTTGTGGAAAGACGAAATAGGATGGTGATGGACATGGCTCATTGTATGGTCCAAAGCAAAAATGTCCCATATAGATATTATGTAAAAGCAATGAATACAATGGTGTACATTCTTAATAGAAGTCCTACAAAAGCATTGGAGACTATTACTCTAGAGGAGGCTTGGTCAAGTCAAACTCCAGATGTAAGTGCTTTCCAGCTTTTTGGTTGTGTAGCTTTTACAATTATTCCTAGTCAAAAGCAAAGTAACTTGGATGCAAAAATCAAAGCATACATGTTTGTTGGGTACAGTGAGCAATCAAAGGCCCCAAGATTACTTGATATTTCTACTAATAAAGTTGTGGTAAATAAAGATGTCATAGTAAATGAACAAATGTCATACTTCACAGCAATTGGTGCAATTTTATATGTTGAGTCATTATTTTCTTTTAATGATTCTATTATAAGTTGTGTGAAAGTTGAGCAAGATTCTAGTTCATCAGTGGAATCACATTCGAAGGAGGGAATTGACGCAGGTCATTGTGAGGTTCCAACAAAATAATCAAAGAACCCAGAGTGGTATTCTGCCACTATGGAAGCACTAAAGGAGGGAGACTTACCACAAGGTGTGGAAGGAAGAAGATTGAGATCAAGAAAGCAGTTTGGTAATAAAGGTGAGCATAACAATTTTGCTCTAACAAATGTTATTTCACCTTTTTTTGAGCTTAATTATTTTTCAGAGGCCAAAGCGAATCATGAGTGGGAATTGGCCATGCAATTAGAATATGATTCCTTGATGAAAAATAAGACTTGGGAGCTCATGGAGCTACACCAGGGAAAAAATCCATTGGTTGTAAATGGATTTACAAGGTAAAATGCAAAGCAAATGGTTCCTTGGATAAACACAAAGCCAGACTTGTTGCAAAAGGTTATGCACAAGAGGAAGGGGTTGATTATGAAGAGACTTTTGCTCTTACTACAAAGATGGTAACTTTTCGTTTGATTGTTTTTGTTGTTACTCAATTTGGATGGTAGGTGCACCAAATGGATGTCAAGAGTGCTTTCTTGAATGGAGATCTGGAGGAGGAAGTCTACATGGTTCAACCACAGGGTTTTCAGGTTCCTGGTAAGGAACATCTTGTTTGCATATTGATCAAGTCCTTGTATGGGCTTAAACAGGGTCCTCGAGCTTGGTATATGAAGATAGATACATACCTTAGGGAGTCTGGTTTCAAAAGGTGTAACTCTAAACCAACTCTCTATGTAAAGGTGTCTGGTGATGATATCTTGATTCTCATTGCATATATTGTTGATATAGCCATCACTGGGAGTAGTGCTAGTCTCATTTAGCAGAGGAATGTTGATATTTGTTGTACTTTTGACATGAAAAACTTAGAACTACTAAAATATTGTTTAGGTGTTGAGTTTTGGCAAGGTGATTGTGTTGTATTCATGTCACAGAGTAAGTATGCCAAATCATTTCTGGAAAGGTTTCGAATGATGGATTGTAATCCAACTCACACACTTATGGAAGTTGGAGCTAAAATTTCAACTAACACTGATTCACCTCTGATCAATGAAATAGTGTATCGGCAGCTAGTGGGTAGTCTCATTTACCTCACTACCACTAGACCGGATATTTGTTTTACAGTGAGTTTTCTATCTCGCTTCATGTCTAAACCACATGAAATACATTGGTTAGCTGCAAAATGGGTATTAAAATATGTCAAAGGTACTCTTGACTTTGGCATACTATATAAGAAGTCTATAGATTTTGAGCTTTCAGGGTATTCTGACTTTGATTGGGCAGGATCAATGGATTCAAAAAAATCTATAACAGGGTATGTTTTCACTATTGGTTCAAGAGTTTTCTCATGGTAGAGCAAACTACAAACTTCAGTGGAATTATCTTCAACAAAAGCAGAGTATAAAGTTGTGGTCAGTGCAGGTTGTGAAACTATGTGGATAAAGAAAATCTTGGAGGATCTTCAACTTGAGTCATCAAAGCCTACTCTGATTTTCTGTGACAACCAAAGTGTTCTGAAGATGGTGAAGAACCCAGTATTCCATACCAGGACCAAAAACATTGAAGTTCACCATCATTACATCCGACAGTTGGTTACAAATAAAGACATCAGTGTCTTCTACTGCCCTACTGCAGAGTAACCAACTGATATAATGACCAAAACACTTGGTTCAGATAAGTTCATAAAATTTAGGGACAAACTTGGTCTTGTTTCTCGTTTAGTCATTAAGAGAGGGTATTAGCATATTATTATGTTACCTTAGGGTATTTGCTAAGGTATATTTCATATGCTTATAGTTATAGTGGTTTTAACCACTTAGGTAGGTAGGTTTCATGGGCTTAGCTATTTTATGCTACCCGATGCTTATGGTTGTTCCCACCCCTTATTTTTTCGGGTGGCTCTTTTTGCCTATTTAATAGGCCTCTCATGTATTGTTTTGTACATTGGTTAATTTCATTTCTCAATATCTTTGTTGAATATAATAAGCACTTAGGTCAACCATCATGATATGTTTCATTTACAAATTAGATGACTTTAAAGCACTTGGCACTTGCGTCATGTTAGGACACTAGCATCGACGTTCGTGTCGGTGTCAGACATTAGTGTCTAGGGAGCATAAAATTAGGTACAAACTTAGAACTTGTTGAGGTGTAAGATAAGCAAGTTTTAAGCATTTTAGACTAGATAAAAAGTCTAAGTCATCAACATAAAACTGATCAGACTAAGAGATAGGCCAAGGGGCACAAGATAAATAAGATACAAGACTTTGGAAAGCGAAAAAGGTCTATAACTAAGAGGAACAACTAAGATCTGAGTTTGCTAAGTGTACAATACTGAGGTGATATATAATCCATAAAATAGTGTCTACACTATCATCTTTCTTTTCTGATCAGCTACATAAACATAATCTAAAAAACCAAAAACTTTGAAATATTTGACATTAGGCTTCTTTTCATACCATGCTTCATATGGAGTCATCTTGTCAAGTGCACTCGTGAGACTCCAATTAAGAATATATATTGTTGTAGCAATTGCATCACCCTAAAAATAGTTACTCAATCCTTTTGTTTATAACATGCTCCTTGCCATTTCAACCAATATACAGTTCTTCCTTTCAACTACACTATTTTGTTGATGAGTGTATGTAGTGGTGAGTTGGCTTTTGATGTCATTCAAATCACAATAATCCATAAAAGTTTTTGAACAAATTTCATCTCCATAATCAATCCTTAAGCACTTTATTCTATAACCACTTTCATTCTTTACCATCACTTTAAACCTCTTAAATGTATCAAATATTTCACTTTTTTGCTTCAAAAAATAAACCCAACACTTTCATAAAAAATCATCAATAAATGTTATGCAATATGATGACTTAACCAAACTTTTATTTGCATAGAACCATAAATGTCAAAGTGAACCAATTGGAGTCGATGGTGTGCCTCTATACATTACCTTTTTTAAACTTTTCTCTTGCATGTTTGTCTTTAATTGTAATGAAATTACTTCACCAATAAAGTAAATATAACATCAATAAATCATAATATGGCTGAAATATAGTAGAATATATAAATAAATGACAAGCCACTTTGAGGGGGCAACCTCTACAAACTTCAATAAGAGCATAAATCACAATATGATGATCAACTACTAATGACTACTTCATATTTATAGTCTACTTAGGTCATGGTTACTCTATAGGTTGGCCTAACTACCCAAATGAGTTCCTAGAGAAATGTAACTTTATAAGGAAAGGGTTAAGTAAGCTACAAGTAGGATACACATATCCCAATACATATTATAAGCGAAGGGCATAGCATACCCCTCCCCTTCAAAACAATGTTGCCCTCAACATTGAACAATTGTGGATGTTGCATAAAATCTTCATCTTCCCACATTGCCTCTTCACAGTTCAAATTCTTCCACTTGATCAGATACTCAATTTATCTTATTCGCAGCATTTTAATGCATGTCTAACGTATCATCTCATGTTCTAGGATGACTGGCCCTCTTCATCCAATTCCGGTAACTCAATCTGGCCAAAAACTCTCTTTCCAATTACCTTCTTCATGCAAGATACATGAAAGACATGGTGGATACGAGTGGACTGGGGTAGCTCTAGCTTGTATGCAACACTATCAATTTTCTACAAGATCTTATAAGGGCCATAATACTTGGGAGAAAGTTTGTTATTTTTTTTAATTGCTTTAGAGATATTTGCTTATAATGCTATAGGTGCATGAAAACCCAATCACCTATGTCAAAACACTGCTCACTTCGATATTGATCCGCTTGTTCTTCATTCTATTATGTGCCATGGCCAAACTCTCTCAAACTAGTAAGTACCACCTATTGATGTTGAATGTGTTCTTCAACAACTCAAACCATGGGTTGCACCCTCAAGGATAAAGTGATGGATGGGGGCTGATAACAATAAAGCACCACACATGGGGATATTTTGGATGATGTAGGGTTTCAATACTCAACACCCCAAATCACAACTCTGATACCACTTGTAATGAAATTACTTCACCAATAAAATAGAATAACAATATATCACATGATGATTGAGTATGACAGAATATATGAATAAATGACAAGCCACTTTGAGGGGGCAAGCTCCAAAAGCTTCAATAAGCGCATAATTTGTAATATGATGATCAACTACTAATTACTTTTCATATTTATAGTCTACTTAGGCCATGGTTACTCCATAGGCCGACCTAATTACCCAAATGAGCTCCTAAAGAAATTTCATATGATAAGGAAATGGTTATGTAAGCAACAATTTAGCTACACATCCCAATACACGCCATAGGTTAAGGGTGTAGCATTAACACAACCTTCACAAACCTCCTTGTGCTCTTCAACCTTTGACAAACCAAAAATCAATTCATGTGTTGTTAGTAACTTCAAACTTGAAAAATTTAAGTGTCTATCCCTGAGATGCCACAACCAACTCTTATCTTCACATGTCATATTAGTGAGACTGAATCTATGTTCTCCAAACTTCAATGGAAAAATCATATTCTTAGACATAGATACAACTGTAACCACCTTATTTCCTTGATTCTTGTCAAAGATTGTACATTACTTATCATTAAACATCACCTTATATTTTTTTCGCATAGTTGTCCAACACTCAATAAATTATGTTTTAACTATGGGATGTAATGAAATCATTAATACATTTCTTGCCTTCAATAGTATTCACCTTCATAGTTCTTTATTGTGCAACCTCCAAAGATTTGTCATCACTAAGTTTGATCTTGGTTTTGAAACTTTTATCTATTGTAGAAAACAACTCATTATTCTGTGACATATGATTGGACCAACTTGAATCTAGGTACCACACTTGTTTCAGACTGTTTTCAGCTTTGTCATATGAAATGAATAAATTGCATGGAGAAATATCATCATCCTCATTAGCATAATTAGCATGCATGTCTTTATTCTTTGCTTTTAATTTAAATTCTCATTCAAAGTGACCATACCTATGGCAATAATATCATTGAATGTTTATTTTATCAAATATGCATCTACCTCTTCCTCTTGCAGTTGAACCACCTCTTCTTCCTATATTTCCTCTTGAATAATTATGATTCTTGTCTTTTCCTTGTCCTTGATTGTTGTTGTTGTTGTATTTGCCTTGTGCTTGGTTGTTTTTGTTGCTAATGTTGATACCTTCACTCTTTGGATCTTTGATTTTGAGGCAAAATCCCTCTCATCACTTTCTTCAAATGTTTCTTAGTCTTTCTTCATGGGACACGAGATCCAACTAGGTGATCAAACTCAAGAGTAGTCAAATATTTGCTTTCTTCAATGATGATGGCAACATGATTCCACCTTGGTGTTAGAGCCCTTAACACCTTTTTGATGACAACCTCTTTGTTCAACATTTCTCCGAAGAGTAGCCATCGCATTGACCACATCCTTTACTCTTACGCATAAATCAGTCACAATTTCAGCATCTTGCATCTTCAAATTCTCTATTCAAATTTGGCAACCTAACCACTTTGACTTGTTCACTATCCTGGTAAGCTTCTTGTAGAGTCTTTCAGGCATCCTTGGTTGTCCTTGCCCCTGTAATTCTTGGAAATCGTCTTATCGAGAGTCGTTTAAATATGAAACAAAACTTGGGAGTTGTTCTTCTTAGCTTCCTTCTTGGCTTGTTTGTCATTCACTAGAATAGTGCCCTAATCAGATGGTTCTTTATAACCAGTGTCTTCAACTTCCCATAAGTCTTTTCCTTTCAACGTAGTCATCATCTTGATGCTCCAATAATCAGTCATTTCCACGAAATTTTGTAATGGAAAGAGAGTTAAAGTTTGATTTGATCATTTGATAAAGAAATCTAAAACAAAAAAACTACATGCATATTAGAGATTCACCATTAAGACACAAAAATGTATAGGCTAACCCCAAAACGAAGAAATACACAAGAAGATGTCACAACGTAGCATCAAAGGACAACTTAAATCAAGGTGATGGCTTTGTAACTTTTGCATCAAGGGTATGTTTCGCAAAAAAAGAAGTCATTTTGTGGGTTGTGGGACACTTTGGATTCACTTGTAATGTCATTGCAGAATCAAGAGCAACCTAAACCAAGTTGACTAACTTGAGTGCTCTTTGGAACGAATAAGTCAAGGGAACCAAGGGTTACAACCCAACATTTAACCAAATCATGTGTATTGAATCCATATTATTTGAAATGATTCATCCTTTTATTGTTGTTGCTTATCGATATTAGATATATGTTTATGTTGTGTGGTGTCAAACCATGATTTTGGTGAATTTTTCAGTAGCACTAGGAAGGATGTTTCATGTACGTCATCAGCAACTCGTAGCATAAGGTCAAGCTTGTCAAATTGTAATAATGTTAATAAATAACTACATATATAATTGTTGTATACACCAATGATACCCAAATTGGCTTACTTGCGCATTGGTTGATTGGCATATCGAAGACTCAGACACCCCATTATTGTGGCCTGGATGGATGTGGATCCATCCGATCCATCTTTTAATAAATTATACAAAAAATGACCATCCACGTGATTATATGAAACTTTGAATTATATCTAAATAAAAAAGGGCCGCAAAGCATTGTGCATTGCATTCATGCCCAAGTATTAGGAGTACAATGGTTGGTTGGCACATCATTTTTGTATCACTTTGTTTTAAAAGGCATGAAACTGCGAAGTCAAAAAACAGTAAACATCAATGGCGCTATCAATCGATAGAGAAATATAGAGAAACAGAATTACCTTCCATCTTAGATCTTCCATCAATTGAATGACCTTCCATCTTAGATTTTCCATCGATTGAATGACCTTCCATCTTAGATCCTGTAAGTTTGGAGTCGCCCTATTAACTTGAAGATGTTGATGCAGCTTGAGATGACACTAGAGAGAAACAACGACCAAATTTAAAAACTACTATACCAGAACTTTATCCTTGACTTCTAAGGTTGCCAATGATGGCAAAAAAAATTCTATTTAAATTTGGGCAACTAGTTTCAACTTAGGTTATTAGAATCGAGCAAGGAAACTTCTGTATTGATATTGGGGAGCATACTCCACACTACAGACCCAGTTCAACAATTATCAATAACGTATAAACAATTGCATAATTTCATATCCTCTTCAATTGTTTATGCCCAAAGCCTTGGGAGAAATTAGACAATCTAGTATACCATCTACTGTCAGCTTTAAATATATTTGAGCTAGCCTTTTATGTATCCTGGTTAATTTTAGTGCATTTTACTTCTTTACTAATACATACAAGCTAATAAACTGCATTTGCTGCATCTAATCGAAGAAGTTTGGAATTCACCAAATTGCAAGAAAAGTTCATAAATTCTTCGTTTTGAAATTCACCCTGAATTTCAAAAACAAATCTAATATAAAACAACATTCAAAATCGTTGAAATTCATTGACATTCGAATTTTTAGAGTTTGTTTTTTGTTTTCTTTGTCGATCACTCCCAGTCGCCGCATTTCATTACTTCCAACTTTCGAAGGGCACCGCATTTCATTATCAATGATGATTTAGCCGCCATGAACTCACAAACTCAAGCACAGGGTTCACACGCATTCAATTGTTTGCAGTTTGCACTTGAAGTCGTGACTCGCAAGAAACTCACGAACTCAGGCACAGGGTTCACTTTCAGCAGACAATCACGAACTCAGCAGTTTGTTTATTTATATGAAATGTGATGTTTTTTTAATGGTGGTTTCGTATATTTTAAAAAATAAGTATATTTCTATTAGCCGAATTTAATCACAAATTTTATCTCAATTTTTTGAGTTCCAAATTTTTTCCTTGATGAATTTGAACACGAAATCGAATGCGGTGACTTGGCATACAAGTAGTTGGGGAATCCTTGCAGCATTTCATTTTCACTGGATTTGTCCCTCTAACTACTTACAAAAGGGCCATGTGTGTATCACGAGCAAGATCACTGAGTTGCCATGATTTCCAGTGAACTACCACATTTTTATGCCTCTTCATTTACAAAACAAATGGTTTCACTGACGGAGTGCATCCAACATAAAACAAGCTGTTCTCAAATTGAGTCCATGGACGTAGCAGTTTGAAATGATGTTTCCCTCAAACGAGTACAGAAACAAAAATATCCTCTCCATTGACAGGACAAATATCAATAGGTAAACCCTAGACCTCATACAAATGTACAGGAAGCGTGGAAACCTGAATATTTTATTGGCTGGAGCTTTCTAAATATGCAATTTCTATGGATAATTGAACAAATAAGCAGATTTGAAGAACAAAATTCTTATCATCCTTAAATTTACAAATAAGTCATCTACTTGATCAAAAATAACATCAGAAGAAAAATTTCATGAATTTTACATATTTTAAACCCCTATAACCCCTTTCCCTTGTAAAGTGTTTTAGATCATGCATCTCTGCAATTTTGCAGGAGGGTGTGGCACTTGCAAGACAGAATGAGAAAGAAAAGAGATTTTTTAAGATGCATGTGCATATGATTCAGACGATGAACAAATTATATATAACAAGATAGCACTTTCTAAAGTTAGAAAGCAAAATCTGGTTATTCATTGTCAATCCGCCATCCCATGATCTTTCAGGTCCTGATTAAAGTCTTCATCAGTTCTCAAATGACCACACATGTTGCATTCCATAACAGTAGATGGACTACCGTCACATGGAGGCAATGGAGCCATAGTTCCTCCACAATTTTCGACCGGGCAAAGATATTTTACAAAGAAGAATGCATGAGGAAAATCACCTTCTCCTTCAGCACTATTTTCTCCCATTGTGTCTGCTTCCTGAAGTTCCATTTCTTCATCTTCCATCTCATCCTCTGGAACAGCATTTTCTTCATCCATGCTTTCCTTGTCACTCCAGGTTTCCTCAACCCTGCAACGGTCACACTTGCAAGAAAAACCATAGTCTTCCAATAACCTTTTCTTTCTTTCGGCATATGGCCAATTGACAGGGAAGTAGCTCAGGCATATCTCAGATCCCTCTTGAATGTCATGCAGAGCTCTTATGATAATATCTGTATTTTGGTCTCCAGGCTTGTCTACATAATCAAATCTGTAATATGCAGCCGATGAGAAGGGTTAAATAAGAACAGAGAGGATTACTGTAAACATTTGGATTCAATCTTTCAAATTTCTAATAACAATACTTCTTGTGCATTACAAATGTTACAACTTGCAAGTCTAATACATGCATATAAAATCAATCATGACAAGGCTTGTAACTAAGCTTTCCTATTCCACAAATGCTTTGTATTGATTTCATTGCCACTTGTGTTAGTGGCACACTGCTTTATTTTGTCTTTTGTACTTTTATTTCTTTAGTTTGCTTCTAGGATTCTCTCTTCCTAGAACTTTATATTGCTAATTGCTGTACCCTTGAGTCGCATTGATCTACTTGCAGACATTAATATAATTTTTTTCTTTCTTCATTCACAGTAAATAATAACAAGGCATGGTCATTGTCATCAATGCAAAAATGATTAATCACACCAATTCTTATGATGAACAATAAAATAGAAAAAACAACATTAATGCGAAGTTGAATCATAAAGATACTTGGCATAAATGCAAGAAACAACAAAATAGGCATCTTAACAATAAAAATTTGCAATTATGTTAGGACCCCTTCAGCCTAACTCTTTCTTTATAATTATTGTCTTTAATAAAAGGTATGGACGAATATGCTTTGTAAGTCATCCCTTGACCTAATTGTAATAATCCCACATTCATGGAAAGCAATAGTTAGCTAAGATAGAATTAACATAAATAAGAGCCTAGACTAATGGAAAGGCATCCACAAATTATATTTTATTGAGATTGCTCAAAGGAGGTTACCCCTTCAAAAAAGCCAGCAATATTGTAATGCAATTTTGCTCTTTTTTTAAGCAATTATTCATTTTTCATTCATTTGCAGTATTATTTCGAGTAGTTGCACTATTATTCTAATCTATTGCACAAAAAAACATAATGTCTGGTATCAAAGCTCTTCCTAGGGCCATTTTTCCACAACAGTTTTAGTGGTTTAGGATACTCTACTTCTGTCCACCATATACTCTCACCTTGCCCAATCAAGATTTTGGTCATCAAAAAGTGGTAACAGGATGGTGGCACTAAGCTTCTAGCCCAATATTTGTTCTCTTCTTTCTTCAAGTTATAAAATGTGTTCCAGCAATTTTAAAACTAATAAAAAGCTGTCATTTCAGGCTAAGCAGTAATTAGTTTTCCCTGATTCCGTGAAGTGCCCCAATACGCAAGCCATTAGATAGCATTGTATACAAACTTGTGCTTCCACGCACCTGCTAGTATATAGGACCCCCTAGTTGTTTCCGCAACCTAGCCATAGGAAGTCTTTTGTTATTTGTTTTTTTGATGCATCGATAAGCAGTTAGCCCCATAAAGTTACTTGCACCATACCTCAAAGACATGGCAGTGGGCTACAGAAAGGTTATTCACCATAGTTAGCACTCTGAAATATTGAGCCAACACTATTTTATGAATGGAATTAATATATTTGTAAGCTCACAAACCAAACACACCTTGTAGTATCCTTCCCTCTAACCCTACAATTCCTATAGTCACAGATCTGATTCTTATTTTTTGAAAACTACAGTAACAATCAACACCCTGAAAAATTATATCGTATTTTGGCAGTTGACAAAAGCACAGTAACTACAACCATTGGAATGGTCCAAATGTTTCAGAATGGTTACCTGAACTCACTGTAGTAGCAAGAAGGATCAGAATGTTTCAGAACAATTCCTTGAACTCATTGCGGTACCCAGCACTTAGAAAAGCAACAAAAAAAATCCATAGGGCAAATACACTATTGTGATTTTCTTGTTGAGACAATCATTTGAATGGATATTTTAGTTTTTCGAAGAAAAAAATCCATACAAATTTATAACCTGCAGCCCCAAAAACAATTTTTTTTCACTTTTGTGAAAATTAACCATTGTGATCGTCTCGTTGAGCCAACCATATTAATAAACAACTTCACTCTCAACATTTTCCGGCACCCTTGGACCCCTCTAGTCAATGGTTATCACTCATGGGGGAAGTCAAGCCATGGTACAAAACATTGAAGAACTCCAAGCTTAATTCCATTCTCAACTCAACTCCTAACTCACTAAGTTGAACAAGCAACTACACGGCATCAATGCACAAAATACCATGCTCTCCAACAAACATAATGGTGATCAACATTCTGAAGGTGGATTTCTATCCCGAACCACATCGTGTGGCTCTAAATTGCACTTTTCAAATTTTGATGGTACAAAAACATCCAATTGAATTTATCGTGTCAACCAATATTTCACCTTGCATAATACATTGAGGTAGACAAGGTACCCATCACATCATTTCGCTTAGAGAAGGAAGTTGTCCAGTGGTACCAACTACCAATGGTACCAAAAATCTCAAATAGAACACACTTGGGATGATTTTGTCAATTTTTTGTTAATTCGCTTTGATCCAGGGTTTATGATGATTTCACCAAAGCCCTAACCGAACTAGGGCAAACCGGCACAGTTCGCTAGTATCCAGTTGAATTTGAACAGTTAACCAACTGAACCTAAAGCCTAAATGATAACTTTTTCAAGATTTGTTTCATCAAGGGTCAAAGATATAATTTTCGAGGAGGTCAAGATGTTTAAACCAGAGAACATGATGGAAGCATTAGGATTGGCCAAGCTTGTGAGATATAAGATCACCTCCCAACGTCGATCTTCCAATTTTGGTTTTTAAAAGACATCTACAACAACACAACCAGTCACAAACCCTCCTCCAAAATTCACTCCCATTAGATGCCTTATGAAGGCAAATATGCACACTCATTGTATTTGTTGGATGTCGACTCACCACCACATGTTGAAGAATGGGAAGTTGCTCAAGATTCCCACGATGAACTGAAAGTCGAAGAACATAACACCATAGAGTCGCATCCTAAAATTTTGATGCATGTCTTGACTGGGGTAACCACTCCTTAAACTATGAGAGTAAAGGGGTATTTTAAGAATCACCCCCTCACTATTCTCATCGACTCCGGAAGCACACATAATTTCATTGATCCTCAGCTGGCCAAACAAGCCGACTATTTCATGCACCCCTGTTCCAACTTTGAAGTGATGATTGCCAATGGAGGAACATTGCCATGTAAAGGCAAATGTTGCAATATTCGAATTTTTGTAGGGGACTATACTCTAATAGCAAACATGTTTTCCTTGCCCTTGGACGAATGTAATGTGGTTCTTGGAGCCAAATGGTTGCACACTCTTGTCTCTATCTTGTGGGACTTTTCAAAACTTTGGATGTAGTTCTCTGAAAACGGCCACCAATACACACTAAAAGGTCTCTTACCAAGATTTGCCAATGTCATCAGTGCCCACCGCATGGAGAAGCTCCTCAGAAAAGGGTCACATGGAATCATTGCTCAACTCTCCTCTATTCAGCTGAATACAGCCCCTGATTCCCACCAACCTATTGACTTACAAAATGTTCTAGCCAAGCATGCATCAATATTCGAGGAACCAAAAGGCTTGCTGCCTCATCGACCAAAAAACATTGTATTCAACTCTTTACAAGTAGTGTAGCCCCCAACATTCAACCATACCACTATCTTATTTTCCAAAAAGCTGAAACTAAGAAGATGGTTCAAGAACTCCTTCAAGCAGGGGTCATTCATCCAAGCACAAGCCCATACTCCTCACCAATTTTACTAGTCCACAAAAAAGATGGATCTTGGCAGCTCTGCATTGAATTTCGTGAGCTAAATAATCCCATTGTTAAAAGTAAATTTCCTATCCTTGTGATATATGAACCTCATGGTGCCTACTTCTCCAAATTAGATCTAAGATCTAGCTATCATCAGATCCACTTCTAGGATGAAGATATTTCAAACACTGTTTTCCACACACATGATGGTCAGTGTGAATTCATATTCATGCCTTTCGGGCTTACCAATGCCCCTACCACCTTCCAAGGTTTGGTGAACAAAATCTTTCGCCCCTTTTTGTGGAAATTCATCCTGGAATTCTTTGATGATATCCTAATTTACATTAAAACATGGGAAGAACATCTCAGTACCTCGAAACGGCCTTACAACTTCTTAAATACCACCAACTTTTCTCAAAAAGGTCCAAATGTTCCTTTGGTCAGCAGGAGGTGGAGTACCTAGACCACATTGTCTCAACAACTGGGGTTCGAGTCAACCTGACAAAAATTAAGGCCATGAAAAATTGGCCTAAACCTAGGACACTCAAAAGCCTTAGCAGATTTCTTGGCCTCACTAGGTACCACCACAAATTTGTCAAAGATTATGGGAAAATTGCTACCCCATTGACCGCCATGGTCAAATAAGACTCATTTTTATGGTTTGTTGTAGCTGAACAAGCTTTTGGAGTACTCAAACAAGGTCTGTACTACACCTATTTTGGCCATGCCAAATTTCTCGAAGATATTTGTCATTGAAAGTGACACGTGGCAACAGTCTTGATGATGTCCTCATGCAAGAGGGAGTCCCATCACCTTCACCAACAAAGCCCTCGGTGGACGCAATTTGGCAGAGTCAACATATGAGAAGTAAATTATGGTTATCCTCCATGTTGTCAATAAGTGGCGACCATGCTTGGTGGGTCAACATTTTTGCATCAAAATTGATCATCAAAGCCTCAAATACTTCTTGGAGCAACAAGTCTCTTCCTTGGTTCAACAAAAGTGGGTTTCCAAATTAATGGGGTATGATTATGATATCACTTATAAGAAGGGCAAGGAAAATTTGGTCTTTGATGCATTATCGTGCCGGTATTAAGAACAAACACAAATGTTTGAATTATCCATCCCTTTTTCAGAATGGATGAATGACACCCAGCAAGAGAAGCAGCAAGACAATCATGCGCAATAAATCATCCGACAATTGTTAGTGGACCCAACTTCCAAACCCAACTAAACTTGGGACAACCAGTCATTACTATAAAAAAGCCACATTGTATTGATTTTCAAATCCAGGTTTCGACATAAAATTTTTGCAAGAGTTACATGCCTCACCTTTCACATTTCATTCGGATTTTTTAAAAACCTACGAAAGTGTTCACTGAAGTTTCTTTTGCCCAAGCATCAAGACAAATATCAAGGCATTTGTTGAGCAATGCAAAATATGTCAATGTCACAAGGGATAAACAATGGCAATGTCTGGTTTACTCCAACCCCTGCCCATTTCGCAGCGCATTTGAACAAACATCTGCATGGATCTTATAAAAGCTTACCAAAATTGGGTCATTGTAGTGATGGTAGATTGTCTCTCTAAACATGCTCATTTTTGTGCCCTGGCCCATCCTTAAATTGCTTCTACCACCGCCCAAACATTCCTTGATCAAATCTTCAGCCTTCAAGGAATCCCAATTTCTATTGTATCTGATCGTGACTCAACTTTCATAAGTCACTTCTAACAAGAACTCTTCAAGCGCCCAGGTACCCAACTAAAAAAGAGCTCGGGTTACCACCCATAGACAGATGTCCATACGAAAATTGTTAATAAATGTTTGGAATCATATATTTGTTGTTTTGTCTCTAATCAACAAATTCCATGAGTAAATGGTTACCACTTGCAAAATGGTGATACAACACCTCCTTATCATACAACCACTAGGATGACTCCTTACAAAGTTGTCTATGATCAAAAGCCACCATCTCGTCTTGTTTATATTCCCAAAAGCTCTCATGTGTAGGTAGTGGACACTACCCTCAGCACCCGAGACAATATTATTTGCCTTCTCAAGGAAAATCTCCACATGTCACAAAATCGTATGAAGCAATTCTCTCTCAAGCTAAAGGGATGCTAGAAACTTGCTCCCAAATTCTATGGATCTTATAAGGTTCTTCAAAAGATTGGTCTTGTTGCATACAAGTTGGAACTTCCGCCCTCTTCACTTGTCCATCTAGTTTTCCATGTCTCATGTTTGAACAGAGTTCTAGGCCATAATGTCACAGCTCAAACAACAATTCCTGAGCTCAAAGCAGAAGGTTCTCTCCTCCTTGAACTTGAAACTATTCTAAAGAGGCACTCCCATTAGTTTCGCAGTCAGACCATAACTCAGGTTTTTGTCCAGTGACATGTATTGCAGCCAGAAGATGCGACGTGGGAACTCCTCCAACTCCAACAACATTTTACTCATATTCAGCTTTGAGGGCAAAGCTTTTGAAGGGGAAGGGCATGTTAGGAGCCTTTCATCCTAACTCTTGCATTATAATTATTATTTTTATTAAAATCTACGGACACATATACTTTGTAAGTCGTCCCTTAAGCTAATTGTAGTAATCCCACATGCATGGAAAGTAGTAGTTAGCTAAAATAGAATTAGTATAAATAAGAGCCTAGACTAATGGATAGGCATCTACGAATTATATTATATTGAACTTGCCCAAAAGAGGTTGCCCCCTCAAAGAGGCCAGCAATATTGTAATGCAATTTTGCTCCTTTTTTAATGCAATATAGTCTTTTTCCGTTCATTTGCAGTATTATTTTGGGTATTTGCACTATTGTTCTAATCTATTACAAGAAGGATTGTAACAAATTATTTTAGCAATTATAGGCTCAATTGCCCATTGTCAGGATCAAATCATTGATTTCATTCAAGGAAAAGATAAGAACAACTTGAAACTTAGTGTTGTGACTATACCATAGAAAGGTTGCAAAGAAATAGCCTATCAAAAGAAAAGTGAGGCCCTTCGCATTGAAAAAGGGAAAGATAACATATATTTATTTGAAGGTTTGATGAGTGCCACTACAAATTGAATTAATAGATTATAATGTTACTGAGAAGATTTGGTCCACTATAGTTGTTACTGGCATAGTATACTGTAGTTTAAAGACTGTCAAAAAATGTGTGTAACAAGTTCTCTAAAAATGGGTTTCATATAAATGTCTTCATCATTAAAGATCATACCAGTCTATATTACTTGTTCCTAACTAAGGCGAGGAAAATATGTATTTCTTCTAGGCAACAGTTTTGTGAAATTTCTCCAAGAAACAAAGAAGTACAAGAATCTAGAATTGCTCAACAATTTTTAGGCCCACTCTTCTGACTTAATGCACTCCACAGCAAACTTTTGAAAACGATCATACATGCCTATCATTAAAAGGCATCTGAAAAAGGAAAAGAGGGGAAGCTTAATATTGAAAGAAAAGCTAGAGTCGACACATTAAAAGCATGCATAAAAACCATGCCAATTTTGTAAAAGACATCTGCTCCAAGTGAAGAAGTCTAATCCTTGCAAATGACAAATAACCAGTGTCTATTTTTGTAATTTTCGGGAAAATAAACAAAACCATTAGAATCAACTAAAGTGTAAAAGCAGCGTAAATTCTCGTATAACCATTAATATCAAATAGTGTAAAAGCATTATAAATTCTAGTCTTTTTCTTAATGCTAGCCTTATTGGATGGAAATCAATGAACATCCCTAACATTGTGAGATGAGACAACCCCTATTAATGGGATAAGAGTCAAAAAGGTAAATCATAAACAAATTAAATGGTGCCTCCCCTTCCTTGAACCCCCTTTCCCTAGATGTCCACAAGCTCAACTTTGATGGTGTATCAAAAGGTGATCCCAGAATGGCTGGGGCAGGATGCATCATAAAAAAAAATGAAGGTGCTATGAATAGAGCAACCTCCACCCTAATCCCACGAGGCACTAATAACAAAGTAGAACCAGTCGACCTATTAGAAGGTTTAAAAATGACTCTCTTGGTTTGCCTCACCACATAGTGGAAGAAGATTCACATATTATTATAAATGCTATGTGAAAACTGAAAAGGGAAAGCCCCTACCCGGAAATTGGAAGACATCCTTAAAAAAGCTTGAGACTTGACTCCCCACTTCAATTCTATCATTTTTCACCATTGTTATAGAAAGGCTAATGTCCACGGACCCTCCTGCCAAGACTGCTGCTAGTCAAACTCAAGACCCCATTACCTCCATGTTCAGCGCAGCAAAGAGGATTGGGAAGGCTTGAAAGCCCTCCTAGTTAAAGATCAAGGAAGACCTCATCATTACAAGATTATAATGCTAGGAGATGGCATTCAGACCCTCATTACTGTGGGCTTTGCAAAACTCAGTTTTTAGAAAGGACGTTCTTTTAAAGCAACGATTCAGGCAGGTCGCACTTGTAAGCACAATCATTATATTCTTTTCAAGATGACAGGCACTCTTAACCATGCAAGGCTTTATAGTATTCACCATCGTGCTTTCATCCTCCTTTCATATTCTTGTTAATGCTTCAGCTCTGCTACTCTTGATCTGCTTCTGGTCTGATTTTGCTCTTGTGAAGGCAAGGAGGATTTTGAGCGGGCCTCAGGCACTGGCAGGAAAATAATAATAATGTTTGGAGGGCTGTCTCTAATCATTGTCTGCATAATATGTTTCATATAAAACCAGAGGACACGCTGGAAATGATAATGGCAGTGGAAGAGCACAGCAACATTGCATACACCCCAGAAATAAAGTGAGCTATGTTTTCCATTGAAGGTGACTTCATCATTGAGTTGTCTGATATAATCTCTAAAGAAGCTGTTTAATCTTGGCTGCTTACTAGAGTCCTGCATGTGGTAGAACAAGAAGAATAGGCAAAATCCTTGCACTCTCGGAATGGCTGTTTTGAGGCCCTGAAAAAACATTATTCTGAGATGTGGAAGAACATAAAATTTTTGAAGAATATCGTGGTGGATGAGATCCCAGTCTTGCTACACATGGGCCTCTTCTAGTTCTTTACCAATCTCTTCCTGTGAGAGAACAAAGCGGAACAAAGAAACAGGTGGGCCATCCCCACAAGACAAATTATATTGGGGACATCATAAATGGCCCCTTCGTTCCCCGTGATGAGCTGAAGGGTGCCTACAAACTATCTGAAGACCAGCTATACAAGGTCTTGGCTTTCTTCAAAGTAAGAGGTGCCTGGATGAAGCATAGTAAGGAACAGAGCATGCATTTTGTGGATGTAGAAAGATCAAATCCGTCAGGCAAAAAGAGCAAAGGAGCAGCAGCTGGAAGTTACTTAGAGGGCCCAAGCAGGAAAATGTGTCCGTCCAGGTCCGAGTAACACCAGGGCCACTCTGCCTTGACACTCTGTTCTCTATTTTACGACCATTGGTTTATGTGAAGACTAAAGGACACTGTTGAATGCAAATATTACAAAGTGATACAAAAATTTTATAAAAAAAATTAATTTTCCTGCTGTATGATGCATTTTTTGGCATTTTAGTTTCAGCTGATAAGCTATTCATAGTATGATAGATGCAGCTGATAATATTATAGTATGCTAGTTGTTTTGGTGGGGGACCGGGTGCAAAACCCCCATTTGACCAATTAAAAACAAAGGATGAAACAAGCAAGCAATCAATCAAATCTCAAACAATTTTATTTTATGCCAATAGGAACATCTACATTCAGGACGGATGAGATGGGGGTGAGGGTTTCAGTCAAAGCATCTAACCATACCTAAACAATGAAAAATAAGTAATAAATATTAAACGATAAATAGTAAACATAAATTAAAATCGAAACAATATTGTATATCTAAAACTGCAGAGACTAATCCAAACAAGAGGAAGAGAATTTAATTATAGAAACAGCTTTCATCAAATGATCAAAAATGTCAGATCAAACTTTTTATAGATGAAACAAGCTGCAGAGACTAATCTGCAAAATAGAAATTGAGTCCAGTCTAACAAATTAAGCAATAAGAAATGATAAATTTGAAATCAGCCATGGAAAGTGTCATAGTGAGTATCAAAAATCATTTCAACAAAAGATGCTATAAAAACCACTAAAACAAAGACATGCATACCTTATACCCTGGGGTATGGTACATGTTTTAGAGACATGATAAGTCACAAGGTTTGTGTTTGTGTTCGGCAAGGATATAATTCCCAAGCCGATAGAATTTGGGAATAAAAATTTCATGACTAAGTTCGAAAAATATTATGCATTTATTTTTTTCAAAATAAGAAATAAATGCACAAGATTGTCAAAATAGATAAATATTGAAAACTATATAAGATGATGTCAAAACATAGACACCATGATAGAATTATCAAAATTAAAACATTAAAAGCATGTGTAATCACAATATTTAAGATGTTTTTAAAGGTTTGATTTTATTATATTAATTTTTACAAAATTCAATTATATTCTTGAAAGTTTGAATAAAATTTCCAAAGTTCGACTAAATTTGCCAAAATTTGAACCATACAAATTTGTTCAGCGAATATGAATGAATTTTAATTTGTTTGATTAAAATCGCCGAATTTTGAATTTTTTCAATGAAAAACGGCAAACTTTATGACACCGGAAACAGCTATGGATCTTGGATGCAGGAAGACTTGTAGTGGACATGTCCCTACTACAGAAACATATCTAGCAGGTAGGGGGCATCCCCTAAGGTCTTCTACTTATGCCCCCATGCACATGCCCTGCTACCAGAAGCTAGGACCTTAAAGGTCAGAAAAATACACCCAAGCCATTTCCCACTCATTTAAACAAAGAAATTAGTATAAAATTTGAGATTTTAACAGGATTTTGAAGAAAAAGGGAGCAACATTAAAAACAAATTGCAGAATTGGGCAGCATAGGTTTGCAAGGAAGATTATCACACAGTAAATGACAGCTGAGAAAAATAACCTTATTTTCATTAATGATTTGATGTTAATGCCAATTTGTTTGAATATTGTAATTTTTTCTGTATCAGTAATACACTGTGCCCTATATCTACGTACCTCTAATTGTAAAGATAATATCCCTGTAACCATATGCATACCCACGTCTCCTGGTGACTTATGATAAGAAAGAAATCCAATTTTCTTAAGCTTTAGATTCAACCTCCTCCACTTATTAAAAAAATAATCAAGCAGTCTAACTAAACAATATATATGAATCAAACCATTTGCAAACACTAAATGATAAATTTGCAATTCATCATGGCAAATGCCATAAGGCAGTGCCCAAAACCATGTCAACAAATAATAATTTGAATACCCAATTCTCTTCCGAGAGTCTTAAATTCAACCCCTTGAAAACATCAATCTAAATTTCCAAAACAACAAAAATAAACAGAGTTTCAGGGTAAAGCCCTTCTTTCTTTTCACAAATCCAATGCAAAGACCGCTAACCCTGGCAAAACTTTTCAAAGACATTAAAGAAGATACACTTTTAATGTCTGGAATGTTAATCAAAGAAAATGGAACTTCAAGACTCTGGGGAAGGCCCTAAAATGAAATCAACTAGACTTTTACAGCAGGAGCTGCTTTTGCGTGTTAAAGTTAATGTTTTCGCAAAGATGTCGAATCACTGCTCTTTGGGGCTCAGGCTCAGATGTTAGCTTTTCTGGGTTATTTATGGATAGAAACTCCTTGTAATACTGTTTTAAGATTGATGTAATTATTTGTTCCTTCCTTGCAGTAAGATAAGATGCATTTCTCCAAACAAGCATAAATAAAAATCAATCATACTGACCTGCAGGCATTTGGAAGGCAGTCATGATTGAAAAATGAAGCCTGAGCATATATTGCATATGCCCGAACCTGTCTCTCCCCACCCTGCTGGACAGGTGCCATCAACCCAAATGCATTCTGCTTATCCTTAGACAGCAGGGAGGCAGTTAACTCTGGAGAAAAGCCAGGCAGCTGTCCTTGCACAGGCCAGAACAACATAACATTCACCATAAAGGAATGCAACATGTGGGCCTGTGAGTCCACAGTGTCATCATTGCCTTGCAGAAGCAATAGAAGTTGGAACTTGGCAGGGGAAAATATGGCCAGATTGTAAGCAGCAATCAGAAAAGATGCCTGTGTTTGGGTTTCAGAATCCAATGAAGAGGAATGGAGAATGTTGAGTGATTTGCATACCCACTGGGTGTGTGAGGAGGCCTGGGCCTTTAACTGGCAGTGGGTGGAGCAAAAAATCAGCAGATGTGTGCATGATGGGCATGATAAAAGTGATGATAAGGGAGGCAATGCTGTAAAGCAATGTGCACAGAACGAAATGGGTATGCTTGAATTTGATTGAGGATAAACAAGAAGAGGAGTCTCTTGCAGAAGTACCTGACCTGCTTGTATGGGCTGAGTTGCAACCAGAGCTCTGCCTCTGCCTTGGATCTCTGCTACTCGCACCACTGATGCTTTCGCTGTGTTAGTTTCCATGTTGGGGGTACCCTTCCCTGAAGAGTTTGAGAGGGTTTAGGACATTCTTTTTTGGGGCATTGTTGTAGAGAGCCTTCAGGTGACGCCCTAGGTCTTGAAAGACCCTGGGACTATTATTCATGGAGAAGGTAAGAAAGAGTCCATAGGGGTGCTTAAAGAAGGGTCTTATATTGAGGGTTATTGCTTCCTTTTTATTTTTTTTGGTTTGTTGGTTTTGTTTGTAGAGTAGTTTTATAATATAAACAATTTTTGCTTTAAAATAAATAATTATTATTATTTGAAAGTAACAATTATTATTTAGGAGGAAGTTTTTAAGTCATAAGAAGTAAGAAGTATTAGTGGTGTTGAAGATTTGTATGGTTGTTCTTTTTTTTGTTGTCAATTGTATATTTTCGGAACTCTAGAGGAAAGGAACATAGTGGTCAAATTTATTTTGAGATTGGACACATACTATAAAAATGTACCAACTTGATTCTAGTAAAAAATTTCAAATTTATTAGATTATTTAGAATTTTCCAAGTTATATTTGACATTAACACTTTGGACATATTTTCATCTAGCTTTCAAAAGTCCATAGATTTGATACAATTCAATATTATTCTCATAACTCTCACTCTTTGTCAATTATAATTGTTTCAATACTTTTCTTTATTAAAATTAAATTTAATTTTACTATATTACTATAATCTACTTAAATCCAAAATGTTCACATATATTAATTTAATGTAGCTTACATTATGAGTTGTATCACCATATTTAATATATTGTCCAATATTTTCACAATTTCCCTACAATAAGTGACTTGGAATTTTTAGTTTCTTCTACTCCTTATCTTACTTTTAATTGATTCTTTATTTCTCTATAAGAAAGTTAGTTTTTTTCCTAGTTGAGCTGACCTATTCAAATGCTCAACCCATACCATATGACTCGGGCGATTTAATCTGTCTCAAGTAGGGGAAGGGAACCTATAGCTTGGTGAGGAGGGGGGTTTGTTCCAATATTTATGAATGTAGTTTTGACCCTTTCCTTTAGTTATAATAAATTTAGATTTATTTGATTATATATTATGGATTGTATATTTTTTTTAAAGTTACTTAAATATTTTATAAAGGTCTTTTCATTTTTCTAAATAAATAAATTGAAAATAAGAACCTTTCTATAAAATTACAAGTACATATTTAAAATAGATTTGCACTACAATTAAAAATAAAATATATATTATATTATAAAAATTGACTATGATATTCATAAAATGAATATATTTCTCATTAATATGAATATTTTTTTCAAAATAGAATAGAAAATCTAAAAAGTTATATCTTTTACTAATATTTTAAAGGTATAAACATTTTTAAAACACCAATTTCAAAAAAAAAATTGAGTCCCACAAATTCATGTTAAGACACTTGATTGTAAGTTACATGATAAAATATAAAACATCTGAGGATTTATAATATTTTAATTGGTCTACAAAAATTAATGAAAATCTAAGCCTCACCATTCATAGACCATTAAAATTTCAAATTTGTTGTTGATAAAAAATATGTCTATAAATTATAAAAAATTGAAGACCAACAAAGTTCTCCATCATGTCACGTTACATATGAATTTCAATCAAAAATGAAAAGATTAAAGGTTACGTGCAGGTGTGTTGCTTGTAATTGAACCACAACTATGTTTGTTATGTTTTTTCATAGCTATTATTATTAGTGTGCCTTCTATGTTCATGTTTTTTTTGTGTGCCTTTCTTTCTTCATATTTTTTTTGCGTCTATTAACATATGAGTAAATATTTATTGGTATGTTAATGGAAGGACATAGTTATTATTCATATATTTTCCATTCATTCAGTTGTGTTATTTATTTAATTTAAAATCGAGATGGAAAACACATAGCTCATTAATGTGGAATCCACTGTCATTTTCCACATTGCTAGATGGGATTTTATCCATTACTATGGTAAGTTAATTTCGCCCTGCACACCACAAACTTTCGTGGTTATTAATATTTTTGCATGGATTTTATGGTTATTGTGTCTTATATGTTCATGTTTTTTGTTATGTTTCTTATACATTTCTATTTTTTTAGCATGTTTTCTTTATTCACTTTTTGGCATACTTTCACATTTGAGTAAATGTTTATTGGTATGTTAATGGAGTGATAAAATGTTACACAAAAAAATGTATCTCCCTACTTTTTTGCATTCCTCGTCCCCCAAAACATATGGAAGCTACTTGAAATTTCTTGACCATGTTGCATTAATCAGAAGAATAATAGAGGGATGGAAGTATTTGTGTAGATGTGTTCCCTGTAACCGAACCCATAGCAGGGTTTTATTTTGTTTTCATTCACAAGGCAATAAATGTTATTCTTTCTATATCAACCAATATATTTTTTGAATTCAATGATCATGTTGGAAGACGCTTATCTCATGAATATGCAAGGGAGTTCCATGTTGGAGGGATGAAACATTACCCATAATTGAGCCCACAATGTTGGCCTCGTTTCATTCTGATCGAACTCCAAATTTATTGGTAGTTTACTGGAAGCACTAGATGTTTTCAAAAATCACATCACTGTGTGCCTCATTTATGTGTCACATTTCTATTTCCCTACACAACAAGAGTATGTTGATGGAAGCCATGAAGGTTTTTTCATTCACTACCAAGAACATTCAAAATCACCTTATAATAGTGGATATTATTTACAAATTTTTTTATTACAGGGTGACTTTGATTGCTCCTTTTAATAGACAAGAAAATATTCTCAGCCTGCACGAGTGACATAGTTGACTAAGGGTTTTGGGTTCTTCCCATATAAGTTCTGAGGTCGATTCTCAGAACCTAGATTAAATGGTTGTTTAGTGCGTGTGGACCTCATCGATAGTCCCCAAAGAATTAGTCTCACCTCTGCTTGCCCCAACGAAGGTCATTGGACAGAGTCATAGTATCCCAATTAGGATTGGGGATACCTATGGGTTAAAAAAATGTTCTCACCAATATATTCGATAAGCCCATAAAAGAATTTCCATCCATTTTTCTATTAATGTGTCATGTTAATGCTACCATGTGCGCCATATTCAACCCGATCACCAAGTTGTAGGAATGAAACATTGCCCACACCTAAACCCATATTTTTATTCATGTTTGACTCAACATTTTTTGGTATTCTAATATAAGCACTAGAGGTTTTCATTCACATACCACTAAATGTTATTGTATTTGTATTCAACTTAATTGTTATGTGTATGAAAGACATAATATTTGTTAGTATGTGAATGGAAACCCTGAAAGCTTTCATTCACATAGAAGTAAAAGTTATTGAATTTGTATAAAAATCAAGGTTATCATTCACATAGCAGTTAAATTTATCATCTTTGTATTAAAATTAAGGTTATCATTCACATATCATGGAATGTAATTTTTTTGTATGAAATCATTTTTTGTTTTTGTTTTTTTCATGTTGATGTGTTTTTTTTATGAGCCAGCATAATTATTGGGGAAGTAAGGCCAAGTTTTGTTATTCCCTCCTTCAACCAATCTAGTGGGCATACCTGTAAATGTAGACTTAAACCCCCTGGGTTAAAATTTTGACCATTAATATTTTTTAAACGAATACAATATTGCATCATTGGCTTATAATTTTGACAAGGCACATGTTGAAATAAATATGGGTCATTAATATAAAATGAAGAGCCATGTTGAAATATAGGTGTGTCTGTAAGATTGAATATTTATTGGTATGTGGATGGAATATATGTATGTTTCCATTTGCATACCATTAAATATTATCGTCTTTAAGTATCAAGATTAAAAATTTCATTAACATACTAGTAAATGTAGAATCGGATGTATCAAATAAAATTATTATATGAAATAATGTCATTTTGATTTAAATACATGGTTATGATATCATGTTATCTTATTCATTCACATATTCAACATTATAATAATTTTTTTGTACTTGGTTTTGATATGTTTTCCATTCTATTACCAATTATTTATTGATTTTTTGATTGCTATAGTTCACAATGAGGAATGAAAAGAAGAAGACGACCACATGAAACAATGAGGACTACATAAGTGAAATTTTCTAAAGTCATTGATGAAGAGGTTAATGAAGAAGGGTCGCCCATTGCAATAATAAAAGTAAGCTAAGTAGAATAACTAAGGGAGGGATCACCAAATATTAGCCTCAATCAAAATGGGACATTAGGAAATTATAAATGGAATCAAAATCCAAAAGAAGGTGCAGTAGAATATATAGACAAAGAAAATAAAATGAAAAAATTAAAGAGCATGATAGAACAAATAGGGAATTCAAGAACAATATGGGAATGAATGGTACATATCAATTTTATAACCTTTGATGTTTGATGCAATAATGAGGAATAAAGGAGTCAAATTTCCTGAAGTTGTTGATGAAGATGTTAACAAAGAAGAACAACCACTACAAATGCTAAAGGTGTTGTAGGTTAAACAACAAATGTAAATGCAAATTTAGAAATGGCTCAATAGGCTACAAATGCAACATTAAGTTTCAACCAAAATGGTTTAAATATACCTACACAAGAAAGCCGAATAGAATGGCTGAGGGAGGGAACATAAAATATTGACCTCAATCAAAAGGGAACATCAAGAAATTGTAAACAGAATCAACTATATTTAGTTTGATATCTAATGTAATGAAGTGTATCAAGAAATGTAATGAACATAAATATATTTAGTTTCATTATGTAATTTAAATAATTTTACTTTATATCTATTATCTAACCTAAAAGTGGATCATAAAATTAATAAAAGTTTTAAAACATCAATTGGAAGAGAACATCCCATTGTTATTCTTTGTTCTTGACTTTGAAATATGTCATCATTACCCACAGAAAACAAATATCAACAACACATATAAAAAATAAAATAAATATAAAGTTGTGCATTGCAAACTTTGTAAAGTTTATAAAAAAAATTATACGAGCATTCCAAACTTCACAAACATATACTATGTTAAGAAACACAATAAGGAAAAAGTAAACTACGCAAACATAACAAGTGTCAAGAAACACAATGTATGTAAAAAATTTTAAATTGAGTATCCCATCAAACATTCACCCTCTAAAACATTTCAATATCTATAAAAAATAAAAATGCACGAATATAGTAATTGTCAATAGAACGGAAAAACTACTAGCAACTTTGACAATAAAATGGACAAACTATTAACAATATGTTACAAAAACATATCAAAAATATATGAAAAACACTTAAATTAAATAATATTTATAATTTTGAACATTTTAATGAATAACACAACAATAATAATTCATAGTAACATATAATTAATTTTCATGGTTTTCATCCACATAGCAGTAATTGTTCAATAATTTAATAAAAATAACATAAGGAAATCACAACACGATTTCAAAGGGGGAATTTGTTTGATACATCTAATTCTATGTTTATTGGTTTGTTAATGAGATTATTAATTTTGATAGAAAGACATTACCTTTTACTGATATGTGAATGAAAATATTCATGGCTTCTATCCACATACTAGTAAATATTCAGTCTTGCAGACACACCTGTATTTCAACACGGTCCATTTTATATTAATGAACCATATTTATTTTGATCCATGCTTGTTAAAATTATAAGCCAATGATACAATAATGTGTTCATTTAAAAAATATTATTAGTCAAAATTTTAAATCAAGGGGTTTAAGTCTACATTTGTAGGTGTGCCCACTAGATTGGTTGAAGGAGGGAGCAATAAACCTTGGCCTTACTTCTCCAATCATTATATGTGACTCATAAAAAACACACAATAACATAAAATCAGAAAATAATTTGATTTGATACAAAAACAATTACATTCCCTGATATGTGAATGATAACCTTAATTTTGATACAAAGATAATAACTTTTACTGCAATGTGAATAAAAGCTTTCGGGGCTTCATCCACATACTAGTAAATGTAAAGTCTTCCATCCACATAACTATTTGATTGAATTCAAAGATAATAACATTTAGTAGCATGTGAATAAAAACCTCCAGTGTTTACATTAGAATAATATTAAATGGTGAGTCAGTTATGAATGGAAATATGGGTTCAGGTGTGGGCAACATCAAATGACATGATCAACACAATAAAAAATAATCATACAATTTATGCTATTGAGTGTTGTGATAAGATTCAAGATTCAAGCAAGAAAAGAGATATACATTCACAATCCTGTTATAGATAATTACAAGGTAGATTATCTATGAAAAAATCAAATGCTAATTCAATAATAATTGCTAGCATGTGAATATAAAATTTGAGGGCTTCCATCTTATATACACTTAAATTATATTTAGTGTCAAAATGCACCTAAAACGTATTAATAATTCTTCTTAATATAATTCATGACATCTCCCTCCAAATTTAAATAATTGAATAAATCAAATTAATTAATTATGCACGCTTTAAATCCTTATTTAAATATAAAATCTGGATTTTACACCTCATCCAACATCTTCCACCTTATTCTCTCTCACATGCTAACTCATACCAACCAAACCCACAACTTCCTCAACCCCTTTTGAGTCATCCCCTGAGTTGTCAAGAAGTTTAACTCATTCCTGTTGACTCAGCTAACCATTCCCATACTTTTCTCAACTATTTGAAATGGTTATCATCCTCACGGCTGAGGTCTCATTAGTCACCGTTGATTATTTATATCATTTAAGAAATCCAAATAATCCTCCACTATTGGATCTTCCTCCATAAAAATATAAATAAGCTTGAAAACCATCATTTTCATCCATCCTGACTTATGTTAAAGAAGTGATATTCAATTCATAAATGAATCCAAGCAAATCAAAGTGAATCAAAGCATCAAAAAACCCTTTTTGCACCAAAACATTGTCATTTCTTCTTTGCATTAGAAGAGTGAGCAACCACATTTTTGAAGAGCAAATCAAGTTTATATTACAATGGAAGAAACGTGCATATTTGAGGTATAAGTTTGTGGTTACTATTTTCTTTGTTTGTTGCTCTATCTTAGGTTTAATTTAGTTTAAATTAAAATTACATTATTACTTAATTTCTTAACATTTTTAGATTTAATTCATACATTTTGGCATGCCCAGTGGGACCTTCCATCATATTTTTTTATCTCATATTCATCACAATTATATTTTAAAAACATTTTTTAATTTTTTTGTTGTTTCTTTGGTGCATATACGTTTAATCTTGGTCTAAGAAGTTGTATTTGAAGTTGTAGGTCATTTTTTGTTTTTTTCTATTTAATTGTGCATGTTTTCTACATAACTATGAAATCATAGCACTCTATTGTAAAATCATCATTTGAGTCTCAAAATCATAATTTTGAGTTGTTAAATCTTTAGTTATAAATCATCATTTTTAGTTACGAAATTGTCAGTTGTGAAATTATCATTTTCAATTTTGAAATCATCATTTTGAGTTGCGAATTCATCATTTTAAGTTGCGAAATCCGTGAGTATAGCTATGAAATTGTTTCATAATTATGAATTTGTTCTGTATATTTTCATGCATTTTATCTACTTTCTATGTCTAACCAGTAATAATTTTATTTTTCTATCTTTCTGCGTAACTGCAAATTTGTCACAAAAAAATAGTTTTTATGTTGTTTTTATGGTTTTTATTTGCTCCATTGCAAGTTGCCTTGAACTAAGCTTAAAAAAACATTCTAATTTGTTTATAGAACTCTTATTAGAGATAATCAACAAAAGCACTAAATAAAAGACCAATTTCTTTTATTTTACTAACGCTTTCAATTTTGTTTTCAAAATCTAATAATTACATCGTATTTTATTTTAGCATTCTATTTTTAATTGCAAAATTTGAGTATGTTCTTACCTTGTTGTCACATTAGTGATAATAATTAAGAATCGGAAATAATTCTATAATTTATTATGTTATCCAAATGGTGCCCATGTATGCTCTTTTTTTAACGTCACATTGATAATGATACTCAAAAAAAAAATAGATGCTTATTTTTTTATTTTATTTTAAGGGCTCTATTGACCATGGATTTCATCACCATACAATAGCCCAAACCCCATTTAGTGGTAGAGTATATAAATCGAGATCCAACTATTTTAATTACCTAAGTGGTTATATGTTTTAAGCACACCATGATGTGAGTGATTTTCATACTCTAATACCCAGGGTTTCAACAGTTGCTTTAAAATATGATATTGTTGTTTGTCAACATATTGAGACCCATACGGTTATGTTGGTCACTTTGGGATAATACCCAGTAGTGTGTATCTTTTTTATATATTTCTTTCATGGTTTTTTTTCTTTAGATAATCTTGTTTAAACCTTAAGCTTAAGAAAAACTATTTTATCATTCGACTTTAGTGCATCGAGAATCTACCTCCAACACACCTTTGAAACTAAAATTAATGGACCATAGGAATGATAAGATTTTCCATGGTTAATACCTTGAAATATTAGGCCGTAGCTGAGAGTACAAATGAGTTAGTGACATTGTAAGGCCCAAAAGTTGTTTATGATCCTCATCTTAGTTTTTCACCTTTTATGTGCAATTATTTGACTATTTAGAATATAAATTTGTTTATTATTTCTTTGTGTTAGACATATGTTGAAAAATACTTGTTTTTAAATAAATTCTTTTTAAGTTTAAATGCTATCCTAAAAATCACAACTTTCTCTTTAAAAGCTCAAAATCATTTAATTAAGAAATTAAAATTTTAGGCACTTTGGTATTTTGCTTTAATAGAATCTAATTTCAAGTGTTTTTTGTTTATTGAGTCAAGTCTTTCCTTAGTAACATCTCCCATTGCAAGAAGCATGGCTATGTGGAACAACCTTGATCAATTCAGTCACAAAATCTAAATCCAAATAATCATCGTCTTAACCTAGGCTTCTATCCAATCAATTTTGATTCAAACACATATTTGAATCAATATCAAATCAACCATCCAACAAATCCAAATCCAAGTTTGAATATGTATTCAACCTCACCTATCAATAAATCAAATACAAACTTGAATAGTTATTCAAGTTTACCAATAGACCAATCCAACTCAAATATCAATCAATCAATTTCAAACTTGAATACTCATTCATGTTTACCAATAGATCAACATCTAAATCTTGCTTTAGGGACAACATTAAATCAATTTTTTTACTTTGATAGTGAAAATTCATTGAATTCTTTACAATTTTTACACCACCCATAAATCAAAATTCACCCATCACAAATCAAAATACATTCATAGATTCATTTGTTTCCAACCTTAGCATCAATATAGATCAAACCTTTGGTTCACCTTCATCACCACTTTCAAATATTTACTTGAAACAAAACCCATTCACAAATAAAACCCTGATTCAATCAAATCTAAATATATTCCATCCAAATTAATCTTTCAAATCCTACACCCATCAAAACCAACCTTTCCACATTCGTCAAAATCAACCATTTGATTTTACATCCAACATATTACCAAACTACATCAAATCCATATTTGTTCACAAACACAACAAATTCAAATCATATTAACTTCACAAATCTAAATCACCCATTTAATATGAATCCATCAACAACAAGTCCATCAACCTTCACAAATCCATCTACCTTTACAAATCCACAAAATCCAAATACTTTCATCTTCAACACAGATCCTATAAATCCATCATTCCAAGATCAAACTACCTCTCTAGCCCACTTCATTACTAAGGAATCCTAAAATGTTCCACATCAACATCATCCTATCATTAGTGACCCTATTTTCCAAAATCAACCAAGTCTCTCATCCATTTGTTATAGTTTTAATTCCAACATCCCTCATTACACTATCCAAGTGAATCCCATTATATCACCACTACCATCTAGTGTCATTCCATCCCCAGAGCTACAAAAACTTCAAAAATCACTCCTTTAAAAACATTATTGTGCCTATAAAGCAAAAATTCACTCCTTTAAGGGAACCTTATGATGTATTATTCCAAAGATTGGTTTATGAAAACTTAGTCATATTTCCAAACACCAAATACTTTGAACCAAATGTCCCAAAACTTGAGTGGTATGTACCTAACGAATATTGTGATTATCACAAAATTGAATGTCATTATACAAACCATTGTATGAGACTAAAGAATTATATCCAAGGTTTGATTGGCAAAAGGTACATCAAAGTAGATCCAAGTATATCCACATCTAAAAATCATAACTTGGGGATATGCCAAGATGTCTTTCCTGAACCTAATCAAGCCATACCACTTCCAAGTCAAGGTCATAACCTTCCATCCATTTCTCAAGATCCCATTTTTGACACATCCATTTTCAACCAATCCATAGTTTATCAACCTACCTTTGACAATCGTGGTTTACCATCTATCTTTGATGAAGAGCCCATATTTATTGACGTGCCAATCTTTGACCAAAAACCTATCTTTGATCAAGTCCCATTTTTTTTATCAAGATCTTATTTTTGACAAAGATTTCATTTCTGACCAAGATCTTATCTTGGATAAAACCTCCAAAATAATCCATAAGCAAGGAATTATTGAACCCCTTCATTTCAAAGTAAACATTGGACCCCATAGCATCAACTACAAACCATTTGAAAGTCAATGTAAAGATGTTAGTGATACTTTTGTGGTTTCTAAAGGAACAACATCCATAATTGAAACATGATCCATCCATAGTCTCTACGAGGACTGTGCTACCACCACTCCTTTCATCAACATCACCAATCTTGCCTTCCATACTGCAAGTAATTATCATGTACTTATTGATTGGGACTAATGATCTTACTTACAGTTAACTTCCTTTTATGATAATAAAATAATTACAGACTTCCTAGTTAATCTCCTACTAGAAGAGCATCAAGAAACATCTACATATTCTAAGGAACAACAAGTGTACCTCAATCAAAATGAATTTTATAGTCTAAATATAAAACCGACATCTCATAGTGAAAACCTTTTTGAGGCACTATCAAATGGTCAAAATACAAATTGCAATCAAAAGCCAAATCTAAAAATAGAAAATCAAAAATATGAGACTCTTAGTGAAAACCTCTTTGAGATGCTATTGGACAATCCAAATTTAAATTCCAATCAAAATAATCAATAAGAATCTTTTAGTGAAAACCTTTTTATGGCACCATTGGATGAGAAAATGAATATATCCTTTGCATTATCATAGTTGTAGGATGGATACTCATAAAAAATTGAAGATATCATTAATGCAACATTAAATTCTTAAATCATACAACTTGCAGTTGCTCTCTATCTTCCAGAATGTGAGATTGTTGGTCCCATTCACTATTTACATCATGACACATTTACGTATCCCCAATATAATTCCATCCCTCCAAATCCTTCATGCACTCAACACACATCCTTCATCCAACATACTTTCCACTTCACCCTGTATGGGAGTACCCTCTATTATAGGGGCTATGATAGTATCCTAGTAAATTTAGAAGAAGCCAACTTAGAGATCAAAGAAGTTGTTGAAGACATTTCTAGAACACATAATTGAAATATTGATATAGGGCAGCATCATGCATCTTGAACCCTTTTATAACTGAGATGCCAAAAATAAAAAAAGCAAAAAGTAAATAAAAAATAAAAGAGAGAAAGAAATTTGTCTAAAGGAGAAAACCATTTATATGGTGCCTTGATCAAATACCATGATGAAAATCAATTTTTAGTGTCATGCATAAAATAATCAGTTATCTACAAGTACCCTACACTTGGGGCCAAGATCATTCCATTTCAATCTTATGCATTCTAAATCATCCCTCCATCCTTACCCATCCTACAACTTTTTTAATCCCATCTTTTACCATCACAAGCTTACCCTAAACCATCCTTACCTATCGTAAACTATTTTAAACCATGCTTATCCATCCTACGCATATCTAATCCATATTAAACTCATACTCAACCATCATACACCATCCTTAAATACCCTTACCCATCCTTATCCATTTAACCCCAAACCCATCGAAACCCATCTAATCTTTGCCATCATAAAACCATCATTCTTCCCATTTTGAACTTGATAAAGAAGTGGAAACGTCTTGAGACATATTATTATAAACATTTGGTGTATCATTGAAATAATATTTTGATGACTAGACACTTGGTTCTTACATCATGTGTTCCCTAAAATTATCATCTTAATTATAATCCATTCCTATTCATCCATACTTCATATATAATGTATTCCTTCCATCTCCCACCACTCACTCTTTGGTGCTAGAATATGATTTTCCATTTGCTAGTATTCCTTGTATAAACACCTATAAACTCCAATAAAAACCAAAATATTACAAACTCCAACAAAACCAAAACATTAGAAAATCCAACAAAATACAAAAAAATAATAAAAAAATCCCTTGTCCTTTGCTACGCACCTTATCCATCCCTTACACAGATTATCCATCAGATAGTTCAACATTATAAAAAATCGCATATGCCAAAGGGTTCTACTCTAGCCAAGGACATCCAAAAAATTCATTTACTTACTTGTTTTGTAGATTCATCTGCATACTTGTTTATACAGTATTTTACTTTTTTTTTACATCATGGGTGTTTACTCACTTCTATAGTGTGTGTTTACTTTTGTGTTTATTTTACTTACATCATTTTCATTGTTACGAACATCTCTTTTTATCTTATCTGTATTATCATTTCTTGTGTCTAGATCACTATGTGCATTACTAATGGTGTTATTATGATATTTTATATCATGATGTATTAAGTTTTATCCTTTTGAATATATTAGTCCTTACACGTATCACGCAATAGTCATCATGGTTTTTATATACCATTGGTGTGTATTGTCATGCACAATATCAAAATTCAGGTTGTTCAACTCTTATTCAATTGGAATTATTGTTGGAAATCTAATGCAAGAATAAAATAAACATAAGGTAGCTATCAAACCATCTCACATTCTCAAATGAAGCATTTGTGTGTCATCTTGGACAAAGTCATTATGATATAATCCTAGGAGGACCTATGATGTGCTGAGAAGACTGATCCATAGAATGATTTGAGGCTATATTCAGACTTATCTCTTCCATGCATATTTCAAATAGAGACTATTTTAATCATTTCATTCTCATTATCCATTTCAAATATGCTCATTAACATTCACAATCATATCAAAAAGCACTTCAAATTATCAATCAACATTCTTCTTAACTAACCTAATATTTATAATTGGTTTTCCACTTTTTTCAATGATTTGTCCTAACCAAAACTACAATATGTGTTCATATTTTCATTCTCCTTCTCAATACCTTCATTTTGGATAAAATAAGAGATAAAACAAAGTCTAGAGTCAAAAGTTATGCCCTTTGGAAGATGGTCACTTCTAGTGTAAACAAATTCACAACTAGCTTCAATGAATTCACAAATATGTAGTTGTGAATTCATACTACTTAATTGTGAATTCATAGCATTTAGTGGCAAATTCATAGCACTTAGTTATGAATTTGCATCACTTAATAATGAATTCATAGTATTTAATTGCAAATTTGTGGCACTTAGTTGTAAAATCATTTCTCAATGAATTCGCCACTTTGTTCAATGAATTAGTCATTATACATACCAATTTCACTTTTTTGAGAATTATGAAATCATTGTCCTACCAAAATTTCCACTCAAATTCACCATTTTTCATACCAATTTCATCATTTTGATAATTGTGAAATCGTTTAATTCTATTTTTCTAAGAATTAAACTATATAAAACTAAATTTGTTGTCTCATAATAATCTCTCTCTGCCATTCATCCTTATCTCATTCATGTTGTCTAATCATTTAATCCATCATCATCAATCCATGTAGTCACTTCATTTTATTTTTAATGCTTGCATATTAATCATCCATAATCATTTCTTAACCTTTCCATTCAATCTCTTGCACTTATTGATTGGGACTGACAAAAATCATAATATCTAGTCTTTTTCCATCAACCCATCACTTAATCAGTTAATCAATCAATCAATTAGTCAACCAATCTAAGTGCACATCTTTACAATGGGATATATCATTCATAGATATATTCCTATGAATCCTAATTCATGAGGCACCTCAAAGTGTGAAACTTCTCTTGGGATATATCAATTTCTAATTCACTCCTAGCATATATCATTGCTTGGGAGAAAATCAATCCATCATCCAATCACAATGTGAAATCATTAACTTAAGTATGTTAATAACATCCATGGGTCAATCTTATATTATATCTCTTCCCATATTAGAACTACATCTGGCTTAATATCCCCACACGAACTTTGTCCAAGGTGGATTATGTAGGCAACACTTAGAGACATAGGGTCTCTAGGGTCATTTTGACCACAATCATCTATCAAAGTCTTTTTATCCAAATTTTAGACCTAAATCAATCAAAATATGTAAATCTTTATCAAATATTTACAAATATCAAATTCATAAATTTTTTTCCCAAAATTAAAAAATCTATATATTTTATTTTTGATCCACGACTTACCATCATTAGGATATACCATTCCCATAACTATTTAAATGACCCCTGAGTCTGAGCAAAATCCAAGCATGCAATCTTTGAATGAGAAATGTTCTTTTTTTAATCATTTATCTCATTTTCATGACTAGGGGAAAATCCATTTACAACTATTTTAACTTTACAAGTATGATTTTAGTTTCAATGCTTTGATTTATTACTGGTCTTCATTATCTCTACTTCATCATTTTCTTCTTACTCTTTTTGAGTGTTCAACCACCTTCATGTACAAACACTTGAGGGGGCATCATCACACTCATTTCATTTATTTGGGACAATTTTCTCTTTCTTAATCAACTCTCTATTTCTACTATTCTTCGAAATAGTATTACTTTGAAACACTATTTCAAAGAGGGGAAAATGTAGACACCTAAATTATATTTAGTGTCAAAATGTTCCTAAAACCTATTAATAAATTTTCTTAATATAATTCATGACATCTCCCTCCAAACTCAAATAATTGAATAAATCAAATTAATCAATTGTACATACTTTAAATATTTATTTAAATATAAAATATGGATTTTACACCTCATCCAACATCTTCCACCTTATTCTCCCTCACATTATGACTCATCCCAACCAAATCCATAGCTTCTTTAACCTACTTTGAGTCATACCCTAAGTTGTCAAGAAGTTTGACTCATTCTTGTTGAATCAGCTAACCATTCCCATACTTTTTCAACTATTTGAAATGGTCATTATCCTCATGGGTGAGGACTCATTAGCCACCATTAATTATTTAGATCATTTAATAAATCTAAATAATCATCCACCATTGGATCTTCCTCTTGAAAACTATAAATAATCTTAAAAACCATCATTTTTATCTATCCTGATTTATGCTAATGAAGTGCTATTCAATTAAAAAGTGAATCCAAGTGAATCAAATCATCCAAAAACCCTTTTTGCACCAAAACTCTACCCATTATCCTTTGCATTGGAAGATGAGCAACCACATTGTTGAAGATCAAATCAAGTTTACATTGCAATGGAGCAAAATTGTATATTTAAGGTATAAGTTTATGTTTGTTGTTTTATTTGTTTGTTACTATATCTTAGGTTGAATTTAGCTTAGATTAAGATTGCATTATTTGTTAATTTATTATCATTTATAAATTTAGTTCATACACATCCATTTACTAGTAAATAGTATGTCTTCCAAGCCATGTTATGTAGGAAAACATAAATGAATATAAATCACACAATGACTTGATTTGTATTAAATACACAAATATATGAGGCACATCGTGACATCAATTTATAAAATGTCTAGTCCTTCCATTTAAATAACAACAATTTTGGAGTTAGATGGGAATGAAAAAAGGCCAACGATGTGGGTTTAGTTGTGTGTAATGTTACATCCCTCCAACATGGAACTTCCTTGCATATTAATGAGATAAATACCTTCCAACATAGCCATATAATTCAAAAAACTCTATTGGTTGATAAAAAATAATAACATTTACTATTATGTCATTTCAACAACTTTATTTCCCATTTGACTTGAAATTAGATAGCAACTTGGGGTAGAAAATGCAAAAATATAGGGAGAGACATTTACTGATGGCATTCAAGGCCCTTGTAACTTGCCACATTAATGGAGAAAATGTTAAGAGTATGTATTTCTCATGTTTGCTAGACAATTAATTAGGTTTTTTTTAATCTTTTTTATAATTTATCCTATGTGAATATTTATCCCACATTACTTAGTTAGGTTAGTTTCTAGTTTTGCCTTGCCTACTTATACAATGGCTTCTTATTGTACTAACATGTCTTGTTTTAAATAGTATATGATCTACCTTATTTTTGCATATCATATCTACAATTTTTTTGTGATATTATTTATTGCTAACTTTTCAAATCTTGGATTCTTGGAATATTTTTAACATTCCTAACATGGTACCAGAGCTTTGAGAGTTAGAACCATCCATTAACTTGAAAATTTTCAAATAATTTTACTTCTACTTCCCTTGCCTAAGCTTCTACTTCCCTTGCCATACATCCTTAGTATTTTCATTAGACAGAGGCATTTTCATTGAAGTTTTGAAGAAACTAAGTTTAGGGAGGAATTGAAAATTCCTTTATGATCTTCTACGTTGGTTTTCTATGGGGCATTGGAAAGGTGGAGGTCAATGTATTAGACAATGTGGAGGAGAGCATTGGAAGGATCTGAAAGTTTGGTCAGTGTTAGAGTTTTGTATTTGTTCTCAATTTTTTTACCTTGGCATTATGGTGGAAGATCTGAGGCCTCTTATTTTTTTTATTTGCTGCATTAGAATCTTCTACCTTGTCTTGTCTAGGTGACTTTCCAAATGGTGTAGAAGAGATTAACTGAGGTGTTAGAGATTTGAGGCACTAGTTTTGGGAAGAGTTGTTGCATTGGGATTTTTGGGAAGAGCTAAGGCATTAGAGGAGAGACTTTCTACATTGGACTGAATAAGTTAGCACTGATCTACTAGGTGATTAGAAGGAGAGGTGTTCTATAGCTGCATGGAGGTGAGCATGGCATTTGGAAGAAAGTTAAAGCCTTCTACATTGGAGGTTTGCCAAGTGAGGAAGGAGGACGGTGTTTGAAGGAGCGTTGGAGTCTTTTTCTTTGTCTATTATAAGTGTGTGTTAGAATATTTTTAGGAGTGTTGGAGTCTTCAACCAAGTTTACATCGATAGTGTATAGGTTTGTGTATTCTTTATTTTCTCAGGCATCATTCTTCTTGGTGTTGTGTTGAAATTTGGAGAAATCCAAACATTGTGTGGAAGGAGATGTTGGATTTCTTCTCATCTAGACATTCTCCTTTAGTGACGCTTATCTAGACAACTAGGATCCACTTATTTTTCCTCTTAAAATAGTCTTTTATTCAATTTTTGTATTTAATAGCTGTATTTTTTGCCTTAATAGAAAGCATAGTTCGTTTGTGTGAGCATAGGGGTCACTTGACTGATTTTTTTTCACTTTGGTTCATTTGAATAATTTGGTGGTTTGATTTCAATTTCAATGAGTGGTTGGATGCCTACCTTTAATTCTATTTTGGTCACTATAATCTATTTAGAGTGTAAATTTTAATACTTTTGACCAATTTATGAGAATTTATAAAGCCTATATTGTAACAACCCCTCATAGATTGTACTAGAATAATGTAGTAATTTTTTTAAAAAACTAATTAATCAACATTCATTCTTTCATTATATTACACCACAAGAATCTTATTAGTGATTTTTAACATACTTAACCAAGCACATTACACTAGCATAAACTTAAAACAATAACAGTTCCAATCACTAACATTTTATATAACATAACATAACATAACTGCAAGTGATCACATTAAAATCCAGCCACGACTAGTACAATAATATAGCTTTTACTGTTGAAGTGTAATATAAAAATATAATTACATTTTCATTAGGTATTTAACTTTAATACAATAAATAGATACTATGCTCCATGGATCTTGAGTCAAACTAACTCATGTATCTCTGATAATCTCAAGTATAATCTCCAAGTAAATACTACAGTGGAGAGGGAGAGCATCATTCAAATGATTTTCCACACCAATCATGAACCATTGATCCCTGTGTAATCCCCTATTAAGGAATGGCCATGCCTTCACACATAGGTAGATAGTGAAGGTATGAGAATCTAGAGAGACATGCTAGTACCTCGTGTGTTGTAAGATTTATACTACATGATGTGTACCATAAATAAAATATGTTCTAACATGATATCACACAAACACGTAAATCAAACATATGAAATGACAATATCTATCTAACATTACTTTGACCAAAATTTTCAAATAACATATGATCTTAATGATCAATCATTTTCATATACACCACTTGATCGAATTATCTACATCTGACATCGATGAAACTAACTAAGTTGGTGAAGTCCATCTCACTGCTTAGCTAGTATCAATGCTAGATTTGGTTAACATATAGTTTTTAACTAATAGGTTCATGTAATTATTCTACAAGCAAGTACAAACACATGCTAATTTCAGAAATAATTACCATGCATACACTTAGTCCATCAAATGTATGTTTGAATCTCTTTTATTAATTTATCTCATAAATAATATCTATGACAAACAAGTTAATCTACAATATGGGTATTATGCAAATCATTTAAGGATTCCTTTTGTTTAAACATATGATAAACACAAAATTAACATCTTTATAACATAAAGATCATTCTTCAACATGTTTGGCTTTCATCACAGCCCAAAGAACTATAAGAAATTAAATTAAGAGTCTGCCTATAAAATAATGGTTTACAAATACTTTATTTACTCTTTACTAATATAAAGAAATTTTTTGGCAGACAACCATGTTTACTCTAATATAATAATAAGCTGAGCTTCCACAAAACAAGTATCATATAGCTTACACACTTTCACATACACATCTCAGATATATATATATATAGTTTGATGCTAGCTTTTGACCAGAACTACAACTAGTTTTGGGGCACAAAATAGGGGCCCAATCCCCGAGAGAACTATAGAACCATTATAAATTACTAACACTTTGATCATATTGAAACCATTGAGTAAATGACCATATACAACCTATAAACATTCTTTGAGATTCAAACTTGGGTGGGGTTGGACACAACCAAACCACTTCACCAATCCTTCTACATCTCATTGACATATATGTATTTATATATTATTATATACATATCTCATATATATAATAATCTATATTCTCAAATATATATATGTGTGTGTGTGTGTGTGTGTGTGTGTGTGTGTGTGTATCATTTTATATATGTACCTCATAAATATATAAATCTATATTCTTGAATATAAATAATTTTCCATAATGTGAACTCAAATTAGAATTTTTTACATCTAAATATCTAACCAAAAAAAAACCCGTTATAAATTATACTTGAAATCCATTTACTAATATTCACTAAGTAATTAACTTGGCTAGAAAAATCTATGACTTGTTTATAGGTGGATAATTATTGCTTAGCCTATCATAACAAAAACTAAAAGCATATCGAACATACTTAAACATTGGTCAAGATTCACATATTTACATAATAAAACTTAAGTTCAATCACAATACAGAAATATGTGGCAAAAATAAAGTTTCACCCAAAATTCTATATGCAGCAAAGAGGAAACATAGTTTCCTTCATACATTTATTATTTCTTTCCCAATAGAGTATACATAGTTTCCCAAATCATGGTTTATTTACCATTGAGGATAGACATGTATATTAATGTGTAAATACATATACACTATACATTTTCATAAATAATTAACGTTAATGGTTTAAACACAGATAAGAGATCGATGCAGCCTAATACGACTTACTTTATTAAAATTTTGTCTCTGTTTCTAATTTCACAGGAATATATACTTACATGTATGCAAAGTTGCATAATGAAATACTTTGTATAATTCTATTCTATTTCAATAGAAACATCTTCTATCATTTGCCTATATATATATATATATATATATATATATATATATGATTTCTTAAGACTTCTATTATTTTCTTCCATATACTACACAGGTGCATATACCTATGCTTGATCAATCTGTGTATTACCAATTGAGTCGATGTATATAGATATTATTAATATATATGTTTATGAATCTATAATCATGGCATGCTCAACTAATGGTATTATATAACTAGAGTTTCATCTAATCATCTAAGCCTGCATTTTCCCACAATACTAAAGAGTTCAATTCTAACTAATTGGATCGACTCATTTCAGCATTCAATAAATTTAAAGGATCATAAAAATAATACTAACCTTCCATGTTTCCCATGTGATATAAAATTTAACTAGAATTCTCCTTTTCTCCTCTAAGCTCTGTTGTTTTACTCCCTTTCTACTCTATCACTATTCCTCTTTTCTCTATCATTGTTCCTTCTTTCTCTATCATCATACTCTTCCTTTCTCTATAAAATCCTCTCTTTTGCTTCATATATTTTTTTATTTATTTCCTTCGATGTATTCTTTTATTACTTCAGTCATTGTCCTCTCTGTCCACGCCTTCTTTACCTTTATAAAAATATCTTCCTTTTTTGTTTAGTTTTCAATTCATATCATCTACTTAACTTTGAGTTCCATTTTATTTTCTTTATTCATGCTTAGATCATTAATTTTTAATTTTTATTTTAAAATCTTTCCCTACACTTATCTTGAGTTTCATTTAATATCCTAAATCACACATGTTAATTCTACTGGTTTCTAGGTCAGCTTAATTACTAATTTAAGTTCACTTAAGTCTAATTTTAGACCTTTAATTCTCAAGTAATCCATGCATTAGACTATATCTTAATTTAACATTATTAGGATAGTTAAATTTCCTTAACTTATACTTAAAAAGATAATTATCTCTTTTAAAAGATAAATCAAACTAATTAATAATCTAATTTATATCATAAAATTAATGCCACTTGTATTTACAATCTTCTAACTATAGTTAATTTCATAATGAAACTATTGGAATTAATTCAAAAAGATTAACTATATTTTAATTTTGAAAAGTAATTCAACTATGGAGAAATCAATGACCAACTTTCAACCACAAGTAGAATCCTATTGAACGTTATAATTTATTATTACACACAAAGATGTTATAGTAATGCTAACATTGTCATTATCTAATCAAATATTTATACTAATGCCTTGACTATTTATTATACATAAATACATATAATCAAGACACTGATATTTACCAAATATCATTTAAACTAGTCATCATTTTTAGAAAATCCAACTTAGTATAAACATTAACAATATGATCATAAAACAATATTGTATGAGTAAACCCATGCACTACTAACATACCTTAGATCACCCAATTTAGATCATCATAAGCATTAACCAAAACATGATCATAACAAAAGTATATCAACACTCAAAAACAAACTATCTTAATCAAACAAAGAGTCAAACAAGTTATTCTATTATGGTGTGTGTGTGTGTGTGTGTGTGTGTGTGTGTGTGTGTGTGTGTGTGTGTGTGTACTGGGTTACTAACAGTTCCTCTGTCATCCTCCAATCATACCTTGTATGCCATTCTCTTTGATGAAGCTCTACCTCTATCATGATTTGAGGAAAGGATCAATCTTGTATCTACCTCATGAAAAGTAGGTAGTTAGTTTGAGTAATCATATATATCAAAAACTAATGATGCATAACTAACAAATATAATGTACAGAAATAAGAAAGTACATATGTCACATAATTAATCCATTATGTAAACTAATCAACATATCACTATCCTGACTACAATATATGTCATAAATCTTAAATAAAATTAATAATAATCAAATAATAACTATAATAATCCACAGATTCAAAGGATATGATACTTAGGGTAAAATCAGGATGTAACATCTTTTCCCCTTAAAACTAGTCATCATCCTAATGACACTTATTCAAACAATAGTTCTAAATAACAAATAGAGTTTAATAGAATAAAAACATAGTATCTAATATCAAATTATGCAAACAAATATGGAAGTAGCCTGTAGATCTCATCATAATCCTCCTAAGTAGCACTATCCTCAAAGTATTGGTCCCACTAGACCTTACACTATGACACTTCTCTATTATGCAAACAAAGTGAGTGTCAATTAATATGATTGGTTCTACCATGACCACTCTTGGATCCATAACTTACAAATAATTCCAATTCAAAACATGCAAAAGATCAACTATATACTTTCTAAGATAAGATACATATAAAACATTATGTAATAGAACTAGTGTTGGTGGTAATGCAAGCTTATACACTATAGGATTGACAACTTTTGAAACCTCAAAGGGTCCCACATATCTTGGTAACAGTTCTTTTGTCTTCTAGAATTTAATCTAGCTCTTCTGCAGTTTAACCTGTAAGAATACTTTATCACCTACCAAAAACTGCCTATTTGTCCTCTTTCGATCAACATAATTTTGATGTCTATCATTGGCCTTGGCCAATGATAGAATACTTTAACACCTACAAAAAATTGCCTATTTGTCCTCTTCAGATCAACATAATTTTGATGTCTATCATTGTCCTTGGCCAATCTCTCCCTGATTAATCTTACTTGTTCTTCCATTTATAAAAGCATCTTAGGTCTAAAGACTACCTTGTCCTCTAACCTATCCCAACTGATTGGTGTCCTATGCATTCTTCCCTATAGTGTCTCAAATGGTGTCATCTTCAAAGATAATTGGTATGATTTGTTATATGCAAACTCAACCAATTAAATATAATATTCTCATTTATAATTTTGATCCATGTAATAAATACAAATAAGATCCTCTAACACCTGGTTAACTTTCTTAGTTTGACCATTAAAGTGGTGTCAGAGTAGTAGTTGAAGCTACTAGAGAATCAACTGTTTGGTTCTATTTCTATTCTCTGGGGATGGCCTTGATGTTAAATCCTTCAAGAAAATAAATCAAGTCCCAAGATCTATGTCCATACTTATTTAAATAAGTGAGCTTACACTGATACATATTTTTGATCTGATTGATCACCAACTCTAATTTACTAAAGATATGCAATTGCTTAACAGTGTGCTTAAGTGAAAATTACAAGCTGAGGATCAAAGCTTCATATTCTTCTCTATTATTATTGCATGGTAACTACAACCTTAATAAGTAAGATACCCATTTAAATATGGATATGTGAGGGCCATGCCTAAACCATAACCTTGTTTTTATTTGGCTATGTCAAAATGAAGAGTCCACAACTAAGAAAGACATTTAATTTTTTTTCTTGCAATGCATGTTCTTATCTAGTGGTAAACATGTATATGTCTACATGTGAAAATATAAAGTCTACCTTTTCATTCATGACATTGTACTATGCAATCATATGCTTCATATTGGGTTCATAATCCAATTGGATGTGGTTGGCTACACCCTTCTAGGGAAATCACATGTGCAAAAAGTTAGTGTTTATGTACTCATTGAGTGTCTTAGATATATCTTGACCTAGTAATAAACCATAGGCTTATAGAATGTCAATGACCAAGATGTCGATGGTATGCTAAGAACATGGCTTAGATGCCAACTTAATGCACATGTTTGTTAATTTATTGAACATGGGACCGAAGACTTGTCCAATTATAAGACCACTCTCTTTGACTTATCAGAAGTCAAGCTAAACTTCTAGCATATCATTGTTGGCATCACATTAGTCAAGGTATCTGAGTCAATTCAAACAATTAGAATAAATGGTGGTACTTTAGGTTTGTCTTTAAATACAATCACATTTGCATACATAGATTTGTCTGATGTAGAGGATACCCCAATTAGGGATTTGATAATAAATTATCTTTGTTTGATGATTTGAGCCAATTTATGTAGGGTAATATTGGCCTTGATATTATTCATGTCCTTAATAATGTTGTACCCAGCCTTGCTTTGTGGTTATGTGCTTTGCAACTACTCATATCTCCTAGGGGAGGTGGGTTGTTGTTGGCCTGAGAATCTACATGAGTATTAGTATTATTGTTTGGAGGTGTTGAAGTAGTAATTTATTGCTTACTCCTCAAATTATAATTGTTCCTCTATATTGTATTCTAGTTCATTATCATCCTCTTCTGGAAATAAAATATCATAGGTCTCAAAGACCATTGTTGTGTTAGAGTGTCTAGGATCAATAGAGGAATAAGGTTCTATTTGTTGTGTGGACCCTTCTTTCCTATCCATATCCTTCTAAAATATCTTAAAGGTTGTGCAGAACTTGATGTAATCTAGCTCACTATATTGTGCAATGTTATGAACTTGGCATCAATTTGGAAGGGCTAATTCGATAATATTTCTCTGACATCTTGTTGGATGAGACTTTCTATTATTGATTATTTATAGATATGTTGTATCTATGGAATCCAAATCTCTAATTGGTATTCTATCCTCCAGTGTTACCCATGTGTTTGTGAATTTTTAGAAAATTATTGTTTAGTTTCTGGACCATCCTCTAGATTGATTCCAATTCTATTTTAGTGGAATCAAAATTGGTACCCTATGCTATAAAAGTATTGTCTGGTATCAATAATTGAATCAGGTTTTGCTAGTTACACACATAATTATTTAAGAAGCTGAGATGTTGATTGGGTAGAGCCTGGGTTAAGCACAACTAATTATAAAATAAGTTCTAGTTTTTGGCTATAATATTCTAGTTTTTATTTGGAATTTAACTAAAATCTATAAAAATAGGGCCAAGACTGAGTGGGGCCAAAGATTGCATCTGAATATTCAATTATTTGTCTACCTTGATAGCTTAGGCATAATCCAAAAGAAATATATCAAAACTAATAGATTTGTGTATAATGACAATAGTCACAGGGTCTAAAGCATTCTTGTACATCTCTAGAGACAATGCCTCATTGGGTGTGTAAGTAGTCTCAAGTATGATATACATCTTCTGAAATTTAGCATTGAAGGTTCAGATTGGCTCATTTGGCTCCCTTCTCATGCTTTCAAAGTGTTGATAAATAACACTTATATTGGTGACCTATCCAAATTGTTCCAAAAAGGTGTTTTGAAACTCTTCCCAAGAGGTAATGGAACCTTCTAGGACACTGAGAAACTAGACATATGTTGTATCTAGTAATGTAAAGGGAAATAGTCTACACGCCATGTCTTCATGGGTTATATCCAATATTTTCAAAGAAAATTTGAAAGCCTTGATATGTTATTCTATAGTCCTTCCTTGCGATGGATAAAAAAAGGCATATATTTCTCAAGGTTTCTGGGTAGATCATGGATAACTCCAAAAACATCAATAGAAGAATTAATTAGCTAGGTTGGAGCCTAAATTGGAGCTTGGATTTGAGGTTATGGATGGGCTATCATGATTAATGGAAGATGAAATTGTCTACCTAGAGAAAATGATTGAGCCCAAGGTTCTCACCTAACTCCTTTATTAGACTTAACTTTTCTTTGGATTTACAAAGGTGGGAATAGTAAGTTAGTGTCTAAGGTTGACCTTGTTAGTCTTTTGGATGCTTCTAGTGTAAAGTGATTATTTTTAAAGAAAATAGAGACAGAGGTTCAAACCCTCCTTCTATCACCAAAAATTAGTTTACTCTATTGACATGGGTTTTATGCACACCACATAAACTTTTACGAGGTAGCACTTAACATCTTAGGATGGGTGAAAAGCATTCACTCTAAGGCACAAGTTGTAGGGTATTGGGTTTTATAAATAACCTATTGGAAGAATAGTGGTGAGCAAGGTATATTGTTTACCATGGAAGGGTTGGCCATGGATGAATCTAAATTTGCTTGAGATGGGTGGACTGATGATGGTTCTAACCTAATATGGGTAGGACTTCAAAAGAAACTCAAAAAGGAAGGAAATATAGGGTAGAAAAGGAGGATTATGGACCACACTAGATGAAACCTTTCAAGACTAAAACTTGAACTAGAGGTTGGACATGAAATCATAGACTAATTCTTGTTTCAATCTACTATAGCACACAAAAATTCAAACATGATTAGGAGTCAAATGGAACCAAAATAAAACATACTTAAACAAATGAAATCAAAGGTTCTGACATTTTTAGACTACAATACCACATCTACAAGGGGGGATTATGATTTTTATATAAAAGGTATCCAAATCAACTATATATTAATATGAATGACTATATATAAAAGAGATAAATAATAAAAAAAATAAAGACTAAGAAACTAGAATGATATAACTTACATAATCCACGAATTGGAGAAGAATCAATATTTGTACATCAAGACTAAAATTGTAGAACTTCTTTAGAATTTCCTATTAATCTTTAACAACCAAAATTATCCTCCATTTAGGACTGGGAGGATACAAGTATAAATAATCTTGGCATGGGGAAGGCCTCATCTGTCAAGTGAAGCCCAAAAATATGTTTATAAAAATAGGCCTTGCATCCAAACCTCATGTAATGGAAGCATGTACAACAATCAACCCAAAATATAATTTCACAACTAAAAATATAATATATACATGCAACATATATTGAAACCAAAGTTATGAATTATTAAAATCATGAAAGTACATAATTATATTTATATAGCTATTGATGTGGCACCACTAGTTGAAGAAGACACAAAAATGATAGTTGGAGGAACAATAGTAGCCATTACAGTTGTAACCAAAGAAAGAAGGAGTGGCACATAAACATGCCCAATTTGTGTCTGCACTAGTGTATATCTGGGAGATTGAGTGATCTAGAGAGGCAAAAAAATGGACCTACTATTGAATTTGTTTGTTTAACCACTTCCATCTGTAGGTATAATGCATGGCTTACTTGGAAGTCTATGTCAATGGTCTGATAATCAAATAATGGCTAATTAAACAACTATGGAAGATTTTTCATCAACTTCTAGTGTAAAACCAATACAACTTTGACTTCTATATGTAATGTCTTAGCTCTAATGATACAGTCCCTAGAAAAATTGATTAGTTTTATAATTTTATCATTTATTCTAAAAATTGTACCTTCAATTTCAGCTCAAAATTTGTCAGCTATAACTCTAAGTAAGTTTTTAAAAATAGGATTAGAGACCAATTACCCATGAATGGTGCCTCCCTTGGTGACTCTTAGATCCTTAAAACTGGACATTGATTCTCTCTCTTGATTGACAAACTACTAAACTAGAGTTTGTATCTCTTGATGCCACTCGATAAATATATCTCTCTTAGCTGCATTGAATCTCTATGCCCATGCAACCTCATACATTGTTATTAAATTTAATTACACATATGATTTATTCTTGGTAGCTTGGCTCAAGATGCAAATATTACCATCAATGTCCTTTATTGTATTGAATAACTACAAGATGTCCCCCATTTGGGTTGTGATGTAGCATTTGTAGACCTTATTATCTAAATTATATCATACAACTTCCTAGTAGCTCCATGCAAGTTATCCACAATTTCTTTAGGATCTTGGATTGTAATCCTCTCTAGTGTCTTCTGAATTATTTGATAAAAAATTCTAAACATTTCCTATATAACCCATCCTATAGTGTCTACAAAACTATAAGGGTGTTCTTTACATCTATCTGGGTCTAAAGGATTGACCTTCCTTCTCTTGACTCCAAATCTATCTATTACCCCTTTACAACCATAATTTTTCTCTTGACTTTTCTCATAGTGTTAATTTATTCATCAAAGTGAAACTTGATTGAGGGATGCTATTTTATTACAAGGTCTTACCTCCATATTTCTTCCTCTTATTGTATTTTCTTAATCCACAAAGGAAAATTTAGGGCAACTTGTTTTTTTGTTTGCTCTGCTTGCCCCATAAGATTAGTTGAATGGGATTACCTAGGAAGAAACGTAGCCATGCGGGATGATGTCCCTAATTCAAGAAAAGGAGGTATTGCCTTCCTCCAAATAATGACCTAATTTTGGATGGGTGTATCTATGATGTATATGGTTTTCCATGCTTATCTTTGAACTATAACTATATGTGTCTCTATTTGTGCAACATGACTAATAGGCATTTCTATTTGTGTAGATATCCTGGGAAGGTATTACATAGTAAAAATAGAGGTAGAAACCAAGTTATCAAAATGTAACCCTCTACTTGGGGCTGGTGACTGAGTATTAGTACCACCAAATAATGAATAGGTCATTGTGGTGCTTAATAAGTTTTGTAAATAATCAAAAACAAAAGTATAAGTAACATCAACACTCATAGTGGTAGTAGTCATAGGATCCATAGTAGTGGGCTGGGATGAATTAGGAAAAATTGGTAGTGTAGCTACATCTTGGGGTTGGTTTACTTGACCAAAAGAATGTAAATAATCTACCACACTACTTGTAATTATAGAAATTAAAGAAGTGGCTATAGAATTAGGACCTAAAAGACATAACCTGAGGAGAAATACCTAGAGGTGTGGTTGATTTTGCCTATTGCATGGATGTTTGCAATTTAGATCCTTTATCTTAATCTATTTCTTCTTCTCTATTTGATGATGACTCAATTCCTCCTGACTAAGTACTCCCTTCAGTCAACCATTCATCTTCCTCATTTGATTCCATTATCTCATTGATTGACCATGATTCCTTAGTGTCAAGTCCTGAAAATCATTCATCCTCAGTTTTCCATCTTTTATCCTCTTCCTCACTATCATAAATCATGACAGGGTCTAACCTTCATGTACTCATTTTATATTTCCTCTTTTTAGGGACTTATACTTGTTTCTCTCTCACTTCAACCTTTTGGGAAGAAATAAGAGCGATTTTGAGATTCTTTATGTTGATCATTATTGGTTTTACAATAACAGAGGCTAGCCCAGTTGAAATTAGAGTGGAAGATGAAGGAAGTGCAGTGGTAGTAGATGGTAATGAAAGGGAAAGGGTAGTCATCACTAGTGGAATGATAGGTGGTGATGATGGTTGCCCAGGAGACTATGGTATTGCCATTGATGGTATGGTCATAATAGGTGGTGAAGAAGGTTTCCTAGGAGACTAAGCCTATATAAATACTAGTGGAGATAAAGGAGGAGAAATAATGGAAACATGAGACAAGAAAGAAGGAAGACTTATTTGTTGTGATATTCTGAGTGGAAGCATAGGCAACATGGAAAAAAATCTAGTCAATATCCCAATTTTGTAATGTAGAGAAGCAACAATAATTATATGAGTAGGGAAGCTTGGAGAGTCCCTAACTTCCTCTTTAGTATAACCTTCCCCATATGGTCCACTTCATGCCTAAATTTATTATTTTTTATGAGGATGAGGTCCAAGGACAAGTTTGGAAACCTATTCCTTCTTCTCAATCGTATTAGCATCCTCCCTGGTGATGGTAGGATCATATTGGATATTTTGCACCACAATCATTGACATATTGGCACTGCATATTCTTATTTACATATCAAAATCATCTTCAATGTTCATGAATATGGTGTCATGGTCATAAGCCTAGCTCCCATAGTTGATCCTTATTTTCCTCTCATACTTCTTGAGGTGCTCTCTTAAATTTTTATTTGGGCCTTATAATCTAAAATGTGCCTATTTTAAACTATAATGTATTCTAATTTTACCAACAGATTGGAAGTGCTCCCACCTTGTATACTATATTATACCAATGCTAATAGGGGTTACGTGGAGATTTATTTACTTTGCCTTTCTTAAATCAGTATCCACAGTATCAATTAATTGAACAACAATTTCCTACATAGCAACCTTGTTTGGAAAAATCCTTGGTTGTACAAAGGGTGTAATTTTATGCCCTCAATTTTGATTATTGTACATTATGGGTACAGATAGTAGTCTCCCATATTTTGAATGGTATTTTTTATAGTATCCAATAACCTGGACATATTATTCCCATATATAAATTGATATAACATGGGATAAAAGGTTTCAATTATTCTTTTCATATTGTTTTTAAACTTGTTCACATGGAGGATATTGAGTTCATCACATATCCTAATATTGGGGTACTCAGTGGATGCTTTTCAAGGCTCACCATATGATGGGTGCATATTTTTAGTCACAACATCCACCATATATGACATCATATAGAAGTTACCATCTGGTGAATTTCTAGGATTTGTGATTCTCGAGATCAAATTGGAGCTAATAATTTTGCCAAGTGCTATAATATTATTAGAAGTTAGAATTATGTCCAGTGAAGGGACCCATATCTCATTAATTAAAGCAATGGCTAAGAAACCATATATCCTATTTAAACTGGTCATAACAATTCTCACCACTAGTATGAAGGTTACAATGGGAATGGTAGAGATAGGGCCTTGGACTATGAAGTTGCTTGGGTTTCTAGCCCATCCCTATAACTTGATAGTGACATTATTGCCAAGGAGCCATTAATTAATCACATCCTGCATGTAGTCCATTTATGGTATGGGAAACCTTGAAGACCTCTCAAAAGCACTTTTGATGATATATGCAAGTAGTATCTTGATTAGTATAAAATGCAATATATTCCTAGTAACTTTGCCATTTAGAAATAAACCATACAATAGGACAATGCAAGGCATTACCTCAGGTTTGGTTACTTTGTTATGGAGACAAAATACCTTGATTATTAGTAAGCCATCCCTATATCTCTATGTGAAAATGGAAAGTTGATCTTCTGGATTGTAAGGTTTGACTGCTTTGACCTCACCCCAAATCTTTGAGAAATGTTTAAACTCATAATTCAAGGCTGCTTAATCAAATGTTATGTTATTATATTCACTTGGACCTATAATTAAGTATGCAAAGGGAACTTAAATATGAGAATTAGATGCCATGGAATCTCTAGTCTGCAAGTGCTTTGTTCTGTGTAAATTATATAATTTCTTGGTCATAATAGAACTTAAATTCACTATTTGTAATTTGATATATTGAAGGCAATGTGAGTAGACTAAATATGGCACTTTAAAATATATTACTTTAGTTGCATTGGGATTGAGGATTGAATGTATTAATTCATTACTTCATGTGAATTAATGGCTATAATGAATTTTTTTCTTCTCTCATATAACCTTTCATTTAAATTTCATAATACCAAATTTTGTAGCTTTTATTTCCTCATGGCCTTTTCTGCCTATTTCCAGATGCTTAGTCATCATAAGATGACAAGTGTATCTTTTTTCTCTTTTAGGATTATCATTGGTGTCCCTACTATTTTCCTTCATGGATTTGAAAGACATGTGTGGGTGTATCACTATTACACTCATCTTTACATTGAATTTTATTGTGCTTTATTTCTTTGACTACAAGCTAGTGGGATGATGACACTCAATGAGATCTCGACGATCCACTTAATTAGGACTGTCCATATAAGTCTTTATGTTGTTATCATTATCAGGATATTGGGATGATGACACATGGATGAATCTTGTTTCTCCCTACCTTGGTTTTAATATCTTTGTTTCTTGTTGATGTGGCTTCAAAAGACACATGTCTATATGTCACTATTCCACTCCTATCTGAGCTATATCTTGGTGTACTTTATTTTTTTAGCCACAAGTTAGTGGGAGGATGACACTTAGAAAGATATTGATGGTTCATTTGCCTAGGTATTTTTGTGCAAAGGTCCATGCTGACATCATCATTGGGTTACTGGTATGATGACATGTGGGTGACTCTCGCTAATCTACTCACCCAAGATCTTCTATTCAAAGGTCCATGTTGATGTCACCGATAGGCTATCGGTGTAGACACTAGAAATCTGCACACTATAGTTTTAGATGTCACACCAACCCCTAGATCACCCTTGGAACCCCTTAAAAACACTTCACAACCTTTCAATCACCAAACCTAAGTCACCTTGACTAACTTTGACCATTCTACCTTTGACCTATTGACTGTTGATGGTCAACCCCTAACTGTTGATAGTTATACTCAACCATTGATAATTAGCTTTTAACCACCTTAAGGGTTAACTCCAGTTAAACTCCACCTTGATTTTTTATTCTTATCCACTCGCATAATTATGCATGTTAAGAATAAAATTAGATGACCTATTGAGACCTTGTTTGAACTTATTATTTCACCTCTCCCTTCATTTTATAAAAAGAGAGGATGAGGAAGTGAAAAGGAGGGCAAGAATCATCAGGGAAGATCAATAAATTATTAGAGCTTCTTGTATCAGAACTTCTTTTACAAGTCTTCTTCTAAAAAATCCAAGAAAGCTTTCAATGAGTACGATAGAGAGCACAAGCACTATAATTCATCGATCATAGCCAAGACACTAACACTCTACGAGAATTGTTCTAGGATCCATAATGGGTTCTTAGCCACTCACCTCAACATTCTTCAGGAAATAGAGCTAAGTAGCCATTTTTAGTAATTATTTCCTTTGTTTCTATCTTACAACTAGTCTCTAGCCTAAACCCACCTCCTATAATCACTCAACAACCTTCCTAACCAGACCTACCCTTACCTAAGACAAATATGATAGTAACCATCGATAGTCACTTAACCACTGATGGTTTTCCCTTGACTGTCGATGGTTACCTACTATCAATGATTATCTAACTATTGATGGTTTACCCCTAACCACCAATGGTCACTGTGTGACAATTCCAACAACAAGTCAATTCTACCTATCAGGGCCCAACCAAATCCTACTTTTTGACTTTTTGCATGATCATAGAATATCACCCTATTTTTGGAGCCCTATCTAATTCATTTAGCATTAATATCCAATTGTTTATTTCTATAATTAGGCAGATTTATCTGTTTTAAACACTTCTTGTATTTGATTTTAGTATCTTCTATTATTCATACAAGTAATTTATATTTCATTTTTAGAAATTGATTGTTTAAAAGTGTGGATTGATAGCCTCCAAGGAAGATTGTGCTTCTTGGATCTAGCTTACTAGGCAATCTACCCTACTATCTAACTGCTCAACCATTTCTTTATTGCTTTCTTATTTGTAGGTCATTCCTCCCCAGATAAAGAGGAGTATCTACAACCATCTAGATCATAGAGCTCAAACCAATTCTAGGTTCTACTAACCTCACCCTTATTTTAAGTTTTACAACTTTCTTCTTAAGAAATAAATAAATATTTACATGAAACATTCTGGCACACTCAGTAGGAACTAGTTGCATCTAGGTGCTTTTTATTTTATTTTATGCTCATTTAAATGAAATCAAAATTTCATTTGGGCTTAAAATTAACCTCTCATACATTTTTTTCTTTCATAATTATCTCACATAGCTTAATTAATTAAGTAAATTAACTATAGCCTCACTTATTCACACACACAAGACCAAGCCACTTACACCAAATCAAACATCATAATACTTGGCATAAGGCCCAACTAGGGTTTCATCTCCTAGCGATAACCTTCAACCATTGGCTATCCCACTTGGATGTCATTACCAAGGGGAGAAACCAAAACTCAGCTCTCTAGTTGAGTATAATCTCTAGTAATCGATATATCTTGGCTAATCACCTAATACCCTTACTGTTGCGGTGTGTGAAGTGAGAGGGTAAGCCCCAATATCAATCTATGTATTGATGCCAATACAAATAATTTTTAGATCCTAAACTACCTAAAACCAACCATAGATTTCTTATCTAGTACCTATTTCAAAACTCAAGTTGAGACATACAATTTTAACTTAAGGCATAAGCCACAAGCAAGACAAAAATAACCTTAGGAATTAACGTGCTTTAGAGTGTGTTTTATTTTCTTTGACTTTTTTATTATATTCTCTTTGTTTGAGTCATGAGGAATCTAACCACCTTGGGAAGTTTTTTTCAACATCTTGCCTTCATCCACCTCATCTCCATTTATTTGTTTAATGGGGAGCTTTCTTATATTTTCTCATGGAGATCATAACTTTGTTAAAATCTTAGAAGACAACCCTCTTGCCTTAGAGTTTTACCTTGCATCAAGAGCTACTTATGCCTCCAACCTTACCTGCAACCAATCCAACCTTACCTACAACCAACCTAACTTTACCTACAACCAAACTAACCTTACCTACCATCAACTCAACCTCAACTATGAGTAACCAAACCTCACCCAAAATCAACCCAATCTTACCTACCATCAACCCAACCTCAACTATGAGCAACCCAACCTCACCCAAAATCAACCTAACCTTACCTACCATCAACCCAACCTCAACTATGAGCAACCCAACCTCACCCACAATCAACCCAACCTTACCTATCATCAACCCAACCTCAACTATGAGCAACCCAACCTCACCCATAATCAACCCAACCTTGCCTACCATCAATCCAATCTTACCTATAACTAACCTAATCTCACCTACAACCAAGCCAACCTTTCCTGCAATCAATTCAACCTCAACTACAACCAATTAATAACCTTTCAAAAACCATTTGGTCATCACCTCAACCAACCAATAAATTTTCAACCCTTATTTGAACCTTGTCATAACCCACCTCAATTATCTCAACCTCACCAATCTTTGGGTTATATATCCCAACCATCATATCAATTACCTCAACTGTATCAAAATTTTGATTACCTACCTCAACCATGATATCAATCACCTATACCCCATTTGTGGCAACCTTATTTATCTCAAAACCAAGACTTGGTCTATCCCCCTAGTCATACCACCCACAACTATCAGCTCAAAAACTATCAAACCAACCATTATCAACCTACTTTATCAACCTCATCAAATCAAACCAACAATCATCCAACCAACAACTATCAAACAAAATTTTCTAACCAATTAATCTTATCACCCTTACCAATGTTATCAAACCTATCAAGCCAACCTACCTTACCCACCTTTTCAACCTTATCAATCCCATCAAATCCAACCAATAACTATCAACCTACCCTATTGAACCAACCAAACTTTTTAAACAACCTAGCCATATCAAACCTACCCACCATATCAACCATGTCAAAACTATCAAATACCTCAACCTTACCCAAACTCTCAAATAAACCTACCTTATCAAACCAACCAACCTCATTAAATCAAAATAATAACTATCAACCAAATTTTTCCAACGCACTAACCTTATCAAGCATACCCAACTCATCAAATCACTCAAACTTGTTAAATCAACTAAGCTTATTTAACCAACCAACTTTATCAAACCAACCAATTAACTCGTAACTTGAAAATCCATTGATGTACCCTCTTCCTAGGTAGTATACCCCACTGGGGGAGTCATATGCCTCAATCTTTGATAAACTATTGGAGGATTCTGTCATTAGACTTCCTCCAATCAAACCCATCAATCATTATCTTCTAAAGCCCATTTGGTTTATAGAGAATGAATTTTGTACGTATCATCATACAAATGGTCATGTGGTAGAGAGATGTCAGTATTTTAAGATGATCATCCAAAACCTTATTGACCAAAAGGAGATCCCAAAGGATAACCTTTGCATTCTTCCTAACTCAGCCTTGAATGTCTTTAAACAATCAATCATTAAACCTCTTTCTATACCCATTATTGTGCAAACCAATAACCAAAGTCCTCAAATCAATGGGCCCATCCATTATATTTGGTCCTTAGAAAACATATGAATTAGGAAACTATAATCAAAACCCTAACCAATTTACTTGTTGGCCAAGTGCAACCCTCCCAACTTCCTTCAACAACTATCATCACTAAGGAAGAATCAACCTTAACCAATCCACTTGTTTACCAAGTGGACCCTTCTCAACTTTCCTTTGAAACCATAATTAAGTAAACCAACCTACCTCTTCCACTTCACATTTTAGTGGATCAACCTCCAACCAACCTACCTCTTCCTCTTCTTCAAAGGTGGAATCACCCCCAACAACCATACCTATTCCACCTACCCTTTTGGTGGAACCAATCAAAGCTACCTTACCTCTTCCACCTACCCTTTTAGTGGAGATAACTCAAGATCAAAATAACTCGCCTATAGCTAATTCAACCTTGCCTCAAACCAACCCAAACCCAACCTCAAGTAAAACCAAACCCATTCAATTCCTCTATAATCTGCTCATTTTCATCTATCTAATGACATTATCTTGGGTTTGATTCCATTTTGAATAGGGTCGAATCTTTGTCACCTTACCTTACTAAACAAACCAAACAAACAAATAAACCCAACCAACAACCCAAATCAACCACCCATCCTACCTCCCTCAAGCAATCAAACCAACCTTTAAACCAAATCAATCAACCACGATCAATCCAACTTTTTATTCAACCATAAACAATTTATCTATCAACCCAAACCAATATCAACCCTTCATTCAAGATTTCTTAAATCTTGGCTACCCTTTTGTCTAGGCTACCCACACCTCACCTAAGCTCCCTGATTGGGACAATTTGACAGTCTTGTCCAACCCACCTTTATTTTAGGATGATCTTCCCAACATCATTTCTAGACCCCAACCCTACCCAAATCTAATCCAACAATGTTTCCCTTGCCATAACACCATAAGGGAGATCTTGCCTGAACCACTGCCTACAATTTGAACTCTACACCAATTAACAACTAACAACTAACAACCCTTGGGAGGTGGATGAAGTCATCTTCATCCCTCCTAAACCCTATTTACTAACCAACATCCTCACCATGCATGGAAAAAGTAACCAAGATAACTCTCTTTCTAAAAGGCTTTGACCATTTGTCATTTCCAACCTCACCTTTAGCAACTTCACCCATTACTTTGGATTTAAATTTTTTCCCTCAAACTAACTTCACCTATGATCAACCCAACCTCACCTATGACCAACCCAACGTCACCTATGACCAAACCAACCCTTGGCACCTATGATCAACTCAACCTTGCCTATAACCAAACCAACCTCACTTATAAGCAATCAAATCTCAATTACCACCAAACCAACCTTAAACTTAAACCAACCTTGACCTTAACCCAACCTTTAACCTCAAACCTAAGAAAGCTTTCAATGTTAATCACACCTTTTAGACTTTTTTTCTCAAAACCTTAACCAATGGTGGTCTCTATTGAACTATCACCGATATGCCTTTAGACCTCTTTTACCTTTCAAATCTCAACTGTCACTAATATTTGGTGAACTACCACTGGTCGAATACTAACCACCAACAGTCACTGTCATAACTATAACTTTACCCAAAACCTTGCCTATTCAATATTTTGCCTACATCTACCTAACAAACCAACCCAAACCAACACCTAAACCTATCTAACCAAACCAAAAAATAACCAACATTGTTATTAACCAAAGTCTATCCACCATCACCTAACCAACCTTACCTTTTTAATCTATCCATCTATCATATTTTCCATGCCTAATCAAGTGTCAACAAGTAGTTGGGGGACCTCTTCTCTCTTGATTGGCTCAAACCATTTACATGTAAGTATGGATCTAGGGCAAATCAGAACATCAACCCCTTAATGCTTTGTTTTTGTGACCATTCTTTTATTAAACCAAGTTCTTAGTCATCTTGTGTCTAACTTAAGCTCATCTCTTGTTTTCAGCCACCTTAATCTCCTTATTTTAAAGACAACTGATTAAAATAGGATCATGTGATTATCCATCACAACCTTAGCCTAATCCTAAGCATGGGTACCATAACTCTACCTATGACATGATTCTCATGGACACTTTTCATCTTTTATAGGATGAATCCCCATGGTCATTGTCGCTTAAACCTCTTTTGCCCATCATTAACCTTCTTGTGTTATGGTTTTACCTCCATAAAGGAAAGCCTTTCAACCTCTATAGACTAGTCCATGTCTGATCTAGCATAACATTAAAATTTGGGATATCGAATATCACTTGGGTCAAAAATATCTAGCATTGTAGACTATTCTTTTGAAGGATAGCTACCCAAAACTACCAAAAATTGCTTAAAAAGGTAGACTACCCCCTCGAAGGACAACTATCACACATAAACAAATCCAAAGCTTATACCACTCCTTTGAAGGATGGATAAACCAAACATTTATCAAGAAAGCAATCATTTGGAAGCTTCTCTCATTGATTAGATTCCCAAACCCATCAAATAAAAGTATCAAAAAGTCCCACAGTCAAAAATAAAAAATAAAGCAATCCCAATAAATTTTCAACCTACTTTCATGCAACATTTATAGACTTCTTGCCTTGATCATTCTACATCAAACTTAGAGCATTGAATTATCTATAATGGTTCTTAGGCCACTTATAGGAAGGGCAAGCCATCCTCATAAGAAGGTTACACTACCATTCATCTCCACCCTTTACCCTCTACCAAATCAAGGGATTTTGAGCTTACTTGACACTATGTGATCAAACTACTTCTTTTAAACAAATAACTAACACCAATGCAACACATGAAAGGGGCTTATGTTCTCAAGTCCACCCATCTTGCCATTATGGTTTTTATAAATTAGAAAATTTTAACCTCCTTCTACTTTCATGACCACTTGAGAAGACGTGTGTCTTCCATCTTTGAGTCATTGAAACCCTAACCACCTAATTTTCACCCTTCCACCAAATGGGGCAACCAATTTGAACACCACCCAACCAAACCTTTTAAAATAAACACAACATTACCATAACCATACACCTATCAGATTGTACCTTTTTCTCCATAATTATGCACCTATCGAAGAGCACCTTATTCTCCACCAACCAACCAACCAAACTAATTAACCTCAATTTGGTCATTTTGGCCCACCTTTTGCACTATTTATGACCAAACCTTGCCTTGGTCATTTTAACCGCATACCTACCTTGCCATATTTGACAAATTTATGCTACCTTTTATTCCCAACCATTTAGGTACCTCAAAGCATGACCCTTTGTGGTCCTGACACCTGTGACCATTTTGTCTTCTCAGAATCACATCCTACCTTGGATACCTGAGAACACATTGACCTTATCTATGAGAATTATGTTTATGAGTGTAACCATAACTGTCATGCTTAAATGTGGTTACCTATTCCAATTATCACTTATCCTTCTAGTACCCAACTTGTTTTACCACCTACTTCAACTATGGAAACTTATTATATGCACAATCTATGATGTTGTACTTAGTCACATTTTATGCACCTATTCATGCTTAAATTCCCAACCAACCAAACCAACCTTATCACCTACCTATCCAACTTATCACACCTATGACCTATTCTATATTCTTAAGATCACCCACCTTTTGGACTCCTAATAACACAATAACCTTTTAAAAAATGACTTTAGTTTATAAGTGCACCCATATCAGTTATGCCTAACATTATAGCCTAGTTCACTTGTCACTTGTCCTCCTTGCAATAACCTATTTTACCAATTCATCCATCTTACCCATTTTATCATCCAATTAACTACTTGTTAAACCCACACCTGATTCTGTCTCACCTCATCGAATCTTGGTTTGAGGGGGAACACCTCCTCCCATTCTTAGGGTAGCCAAACCTTTGAACTAACCTTATATTTTTTATTTTGAAGCTTGAAAATACAAACTAGATAATAAAAAGGGGAAAAATGTAGACATTATAAATCTACACACTATGATTCTAGATGTCACACCAACCCTAGACCACCCTTGGACCCCCTCATGACCACTTTACGACATTTCAATTTCTAAACTTAAGTTACCCTGACTAACTCTGACCATTCTACCTTTGACCTATTGACCACTGACGGTCAACCCCTAACTATCGATAGTTATACTCGACTACCAATGGTCAACCTTTTACCATCTTAAGGGTTAACTCCATCTCAACTCCACCTTGCTTTTTTATTCTTAACCACTTGCATAATTATGTATGCTAAGACTAAAATTAAATGACCTATTGAGACTTTGTTTGAACTTATTGTTTCACCTCTCCCTTCCTTCTATAAAAAGAGAGGAGGAAGAGGTTAAAAGGAGGGCAAGAATCATTAGGGAAGATAAAAAAATTATCAGATATTCTTATATAAAAACTTCTTTTATAGGTCTTCTTTTGATGAATTTAGGAAAAATTCTAATAAGCACAACAAAGAGCACAAACACTGTAATTCATTGATCACAAGCAAGACATTGACACTCTACCAAAATTGTTCCAAGCTCTGTAATGGGTTCTCAGCCACTCACCTTAACATTCTTCAGGTAATAGAGCTAAGTCATTAATTTTAGTAATTAGTTCCTTTGTTTTTGTCTCACAACTAGTCTCTAACCTAAACCCACCTCCCATAATCACTCAACAACCTTCCCAACTAGACCTACCCTTACTTAAGCTAAATTTGATAATATCTATTAATGATAACTTAATTTCTAATGGTTTTCCCCTAACCACCGATGATCACCCAACCACCGATGATTACTTAATTGCTGATGGTTCACCCCTAACCATTGATGGTCATGGTGTGATAATTATAATAACAAGTCAATTCCACTTATCAAGTCCCAACCAAATCCTAATTTTTGACTTTTTGCTTGATCATAGAATATCACCCTATTTTTTGAGCCCCATATAATTCATTTAGCATTAATATCCAATCATTTAATGCTATAATTAGTCAAATTTATCTCTTTTAAGCACTTCTTGTATTTGATTTCAGTATCTTTGGTTATTCATGAAAGCAATTTATCATTCAGTTTTAGAACTTGATTGTTTAAAAGTGTGAATTGACACCCTCCAAAGATGTTTGTACTTCTTGGATCTAGTTTGCTAGAAACTCCACCCTACTATCTAACTAATCAACCATTTATTTAGTGCTTTATTATTTGCAAGTCATTCCTCCCTAGACAAAGAGGAGTATCTACAACTATCTGGATCATGGAGTGCAAACCAAATCTAGGTTCTACTAACCTCACCCTTATTTTAAGTTTTAAAACTTTCTTCTTAAGATATAAATCAAAATTTATGTGAAACAACTAGGATGATGATACGTGGATGGCTCTCTTTGTTCCAATCTCCTAGGATATTCCGTATAAGTCTTTATACATATGTCACCGTCAGACTACTTCCATTATTTTAGCTTGGGCAAGAATAAATGAAATCTAAGAGGGCCCAAGAGACACATAATCATGGAATAACCTGGTTAAGACATGACAAAGGCAAATACTTCCCAAAAATCTAAAACACATCATCTTAATTATCCATTAAATTAAAAATTTGACATGTATATAGAAGCCTTCTTCAAAAATAAAATCAAAGGCAAAAGATATATCAAAAATTGGAGGTATTAGATCCTAGGGCCTTAGGGTGATTTTAGACTTTTTTAATGCCTCCATGGTTTTAGGTTCCTGTAAATGTGTTGTGTGGCTTGTTCTCAAAGCTTAAATACTTTTAACACTTAGAAATTTATTTAAAGCTAGAAGGCTCTATGTAACTTATGAATGCCACCTGTATTAATCTCAAATAGAATAAAACAAGGTCCAACCCATGAATGTTTGGTAAGTTCTCTTTAACAGTCTTGCAAATATATAATACATAGAAAAAACTAGGATGCAAACATTAATCCCACTAGTCTATAAATCAAAGTGCCAACTTTTTTGAAGGGAAATATGAAAACCTAAGGTTTAAAATGGATTAAAATATTTACTCAAGCTTTGATTTTCATAGTTCAAATTTATGTAAGTTTAAACATCTAAAGACAAACTTAGACTTTTGCATAAATAAATTCATATCATGAATTACTAAGGTTTATAAGACCCCAAATAAATATTTTTAACAATAATGGGTCCCTATTTGTTTTTTTTTAATGGGGTGTGTGTGTGTTAGGGTAAAATATAATCTATAAGTCTAAAGAATAATTATCTTACACTACTCAGAGAAGCTCTATCTCTTTAAAGTTTTTGTATCGATGATGAAGGTTGACTCATATGCCACAAATTACTCATTAGTGTATGATGCAAGTCACCACCTAACAAATATTTAGAGTCATAGATATTATTCATCCATGTGTATTATGAAGATATAAAATATTAGAGAATGTTAAAATCATAGGAAGGATATCTTAATGTTAGTGACTAGAGCATGCATTAAGTAAAAGTTCCTTAAGGGTTAGTTGTTGGTGGTCATGATTGTAAAAATTACATAAGAGTTAGTTATTAGAGCCCATGCTATAAATAACACCCTATGAATTATTTATTGGTGATTGTAATCACCCCTTAAGCTACCTACATATATATTACATGTCATTCTCATAAGTAGATTCAATGTTGGTTGTAATTCATCTATTACCAAAAAAAGTGTTATTATAGTACAGAGCAATGGGAAATTACCACTCTACCTTATGACTATGGTTAACATAGTTACCCTTGTGAGTAATACTGTTACCACTTAATGTCTTAGGCATAGTTAGATACTTCTAATAATTAACATGGAATACCCTGGTATGCAAAATAAGGTTCGTTAAATTATCTAATTTGTGGATCACTTAGTGAATTAAAACATGTAACATAAATATTCATATGGACCATATTGGATCTAAGAAACTATGGATGAAAAGAGTTTTAAATATCAATGGCACATGTGCACTATTTAATTTCCTTGAGTCTATGTATATAATATTTCTATTATAATAAATTTGACTATACAATGCCACCTTTGATTATAATATTATTTTGGGTATGTACTCCAAAAAATTTCTTTTGCCTTGAGGTATCATTAAATATTAAAAACTTATGAAAATTTAGAATGAAAATTTTTAGTAATCTAATATGTCAATATAGTGCAATAAGTGAGAGTGCAAAAATATTAGTAAATGATGTGGATTTATTTTAACTCAACTTTTTTTTGATGCAATAGAGCTTCTAATTTTTTTATAAATAAAACATGTACAAGATTATTCACACAAAAGGGTGGTAGAGGGCATGCCACCAAAGTCAAACTAGGAAACACCTAGGAAACAAAATTCCCAAGGCCACAAAAGCAATGACAAACTAGGCCACACCTATAAAAAGTTGTAGAACATCAAAAAAGAGTGTAAATTAAGTAATAGTAGCAAATAAACCAACTGAGGGTGGGTCATTATCAGGAGGACCACCCCACCTGTAACTTGGAAGATCTTTCCTATCATCCACTAGGTCCCATTTAGCATCAACATCCACCTAGTTAAGATTATGTTTTTATTCAATAACATGTGGGGGAGAAATGGATAAATTAAGCTATAGGAAACTTTTATCAAAAGGTTGAAAGGAGGCATCCAATGAACTACTAGATTGTAACCTCCCTTGAGGCTAGGCCACTAGAGGCAGAGAGGCCCAATACTAACTATGTCAAGATGGTAGAGGTAGAGAACCATAACCAACACATCAATCAATAGGGGGAACCCCAACCAACCTCTTGTATTGAAGAAAAATGTGACATTGTTGTGAGGCATTAGAAGCCTAGGAATGGTGGTGAGGTTGGTTGTAGTGAGAGCCATCCCTAGGCAGACCATCCTTGTCATGAGATGGGGTATCCCTAAGAGGGGAAGGAGGCACATGAACAATGGTGCAAGGTGTGCCACCCTGGTAATGGAGGAGATACTATAGGTAATTAAGTTCCATAGTCACTTTATTTGTTTACACTTGAATCTATAGACTAACATTAGAAACAAAGGTACTTTGTCATAAGTAGCAAACATAAAGTCAACATATTTGTTAAAAAATGTCACTGAATTACATTCTTTCTAGATCCAAAATAAAATTTACATTTTGAAAGCATGCCAAAATTGGGTGAACTGAGGAGGTAGACTTGGGATATACCCAAAAATAATATGGTACTAGCTAAAGGGAATGGAGTCAAGTGGCTAAAAAAACCTTGAATCCATAACCAAGCATGCTGGGCCTTCAAACCGTGCTAGAAAAGGTACAATATGGTTTCAAGGTGGCCAAATAAGGGACATTTGTGAAGATTAATCCCCAATTGGACTAGCCTTTTGCCAATAGGTAGTGTTATCTGTCTAGATAACACCCAATAAGGGTTAGATTTATTCAAGTCTAACCCATACTTGGACTAACATGACAATGGTCTAAGGCTACGGGATGCCTACAGCTAGACTAGACCTCTAAGATTTTTCGAGACTAGCTCCTTAGATTTTTAATTTGGACCTTTATTTCTAAAACCTAAAATTGGTTGGGATGAAAAGAGTTAAGAGATTTGCATGAAGTAAAACCTATTCTAATATGTGGTGATGGACCATGAATTTGTCAGATCCACTCTTGAACTTGGACTCTTTAACACAATAATGGACTATGAAAAAAGCTAATGTAATGTTTACTATAGTTTCTACGCAACAATATTTAATATAGAGGTCAGTTTGATGCATTGAGACTAGAAAGCAATGAAAATAAGGTTTGGTTGAAGACACTTAAATTTAGCTGTCCACTATATCTTTGAGAGATCAATGATAAGACACGTTATATGACCTACAAAGAAAGTTGTTAACACTTAGGTTGAGTTTGGACATGAAAAAGGAAGATAAAAATCATATTTTCATATTAAAAAAACATGAAACACAGTACAAATTAGAAAATTACTATAAAATACTCTATTCACAACTCCAATAGGTGTCAAATATAATTCTCCTAGAGTCTAGTCATACTAGCTTAAGGGATGCAAAATAATAGCTCAAAGTCTATACTTATAGAAGAAAGGAAGTAAGAGAGAGGGAGATTTGGCACTCAAAAGGGAATAAAATGAGCTCAAATTCATTTGAAAAGTTGTTACAACTACCTCTGCTAATTAAGTTCATTCTAGCTTCTTGATTGATCTAAGTCACCCTAGTCTATTACATCATTACATTATCCTCTCAATGATGATCCATAGTGGCTGAAATGGTAGGATCATGTTGTTTTTACTTTATCTTGATGTTAAACTACTCATGACTAGTTTGTTGATGCATGTCGAAGTAGAGAGAGGAGTCACTTTCATGCAGTTGGCTCTGGTGATGAAGTCATTAAAGTCTATGTGTCTGCCTTCATTTTTCATGAAATCCACCACTTGTTACTCATTATAAGGACCAAATCCTCATATCTTGACAAAGCTACACCATCTATACTTTGAGCAGTGGTTCACTGAGTCATGACTATGTTTGACGGATGAGAAGCCCCTACCATATCTCATTTATCTACCCCTATAGAGTCTTAATAGCACCATCCAATCCTAAAATATCTATTCCTCACCTAATATAAATCATGCTCAAGCTTGATTCCATTCATACTTGCTTGCCTTGGTAAAAAAATGACCCTTTGACCTCTATCTAAGTTACTTGAGCTCACCTTCATTTGATTCACCATCAAAAATTGACTCAAATCATTGACTCCTTGACTCATCTCACTCCGTTAATCTAATTGCTGTGAATGAATGCATCCATAGATCTTCTACCAAGATTCACATGCTTATGCCACTTATTGATAAGACCTTTTCACTCAGGGTTTGCTGACTCTTTGACTTGCTCACATGCCATTGATCTTGAATCCATGATAGAAAAAGTGCCATTGATATGTTTGGGCCCATTATCCAATCTTTACCCACTCACCATTATATTTGATCCAAACACTTAAGATTTAGACACTTTTCAAGCCTATACTTATTTGAGGACCCCTTTGATGATTTTTGAATGCAAAAGACTATTTCATGATCTCAAATTTTGAGTATGTGTAACTGTATTGATATATTTGAACTTCAACAGTTATTTTTTGGGGCTTAAATTTGATGTCTACACAATCATCAATTAACATCCATAGGAACATCAATGATGTCTGCATGACCATCAATCTTTGGGCCCCAATGGATGATTGCTAAGAATGATTTTGACGTTTGCACACCTGTCACCACCCTGCTAGATCAACTTTACCAAAATAAATTGTCAATGTAATTATGTCTTCAAGGAAATTGTTGTAGAACAATTCCCTGAAAGAATTTGCTTATTTGGGAATTTTACATGGGGCTATTTTCTTGGGACTTTTGTATCCGACAAAATGTCTGAAAGAAATAGTCTTTGGGGAAATTATCATAGGACAATTTTACCAAAATATTTCATACTTTGACCTTTGAAGAGGACCCTTTAGTTTCAAACATTTTCCTTGAAATATTTACCTAGGATAATTTTTTGTGGAAAAAATGTCTGATAGAATTCATGTCTTCGAGATCTCTATCTCAGACAAATTGTCTAAAAGAAATCATACTTAGTCTTTTGCCTCAGAACAAATTCTCCAAAGAAACTCATGCCTTCAAGAAAATTATCTTAGACAATTTTCTTGGAAGAATTTATGCCCTTGTACCTTTTGACTGAACCTATCTTTGGGATTTTGCTTGAAAAAATGACCCTTCGAAAAAAATGTCTAGGAAACTTTGTCTAAAACATGACCCTTCAGAACTTTTACATTGGCCCCTTTCCTAAAAGAAATGACCCTTTAGGGGAATTGCATATGACACTTTCCTAAGAAGAATACCCTTCAAAATTTTTGTTTGGGACACTTTCTTGATAAATTGACCCTTCGAGATTTTTATTTTGGAAGTATTTATGTGGCCCTTGTGTTTCAAACAATTTGTTTGAAAGAAACCTACTTTAAAAACTTTTGAAAACATTTTCCCCAAAAGAATTATGCCTTCAGGAAAATTGTGTGGACAATTTTCCCAAAATAAATCTGATACTTAGCTTGAAAAATACCTTTTGGGCTTTTTGTTTGGTCCACTTTGTCAAAGAATGATCCTTCGGGAAAAGTGTTTTGGACCAATTTCTCCAAAAAATACCCTTAAAAACTTCTATCTAGGACTTTCCTTAAAGAAAATACCCTTTAGGAGTTTTGTTTAAGATAAAATTTCTGAAACAATTCCTGACACTTAGCCAAAAACATGAGATAAATCTCCTGAAAGAATTCCAACACTTAGCCAAATGAAGTGGAATAATTTTTTTGAGGGAACTATGCCTTGTACTTTTGTTGTGGGTTTTGTGTGAACAATTTCTCCAAAGGAATTCTGAATGCTTTAACACTTGGCCAAAAGTTGAAATATTTGGCTAAGTGTAAACTTAAGATTTTTTTGGACCTATTCCTGCAACTATTTAGCGCCATAAAAACCTACTTAGATTCCTCCAATTATAATGTTGAGCCTACTTCTAAGTCACCTGATCCACTCAATAATTGGGACCCTACTCATGTATTTAAACTAGGAAAAAACTTGGTATGTGGGTTAAAATGGCCAACATTTTTGGTGACTTAGTTGGCTTGACTAGTTTGGTTGTCTTGGAATCTAGACACTTTTATGGTGACTCAACAAAGATGCATGAGATAAAAAATCTCTAGACCAAAATGTACTCTTGACATCTTAGAGACATGCAACATAAACAAAACACACATAAAAGAGGAAAGAAAACAAACTTAACACTAAGAACACACTTAACAACTAAGGATAAATAAGGGAAGGAACTAAAACAACCAATAATATTATGCAAAGCACTTATTTGTAAGAATAAAATAACTACTAAAAAACTAACCTATATTGACTTCATTCCCCTAGAATCAAATGGGAATGTCCCCTGATCATTATGACACCTTGATGTGGATCTATCATATGATGATTTATGTGTAAATAGACTTTGGCCAGTGTGTGACAACCCCCATCTATAGCTAGTATTCTCTTGGTCATTTAGAAGAATGAAATGATTATTTGAATTCAATTCTATGTGCATGGGTTGAGTGTGAGGGTCAATAACCTAATCATACTCCTCTTAAATATTTCTATGTTGTATCATGAGCTTCATCACCTCTTTAGTCAGGGGCTACAACTAATTTTATTTCTTGGACTTCAAGTGGCTAACTATCACAACATCTTTGATGACATCTTTCTCTTAGAGCTTTAGAGTATTTAGTGGTGAGGCATCTAGGTTTAGGTAAAAGTCCTCTAAAGCTTTCCAAAATGAAATCTCATCTTGGTCAATAGACAAACCACAAGGTTCTTTTCTACTTCTGCCATCTACCTATAAGACATTAGGTTGATTGTCCACCTCTTTCTCTTAGATAAGGTAATCACAAGGATCTTGATCAACTAAGATTTGATCATCTTCTTCATTAATAGAGAGGGGTGATAAATCATCAGTCCATTCAAGCAAAAGCTCTTCTTGAGTTGGTTCTTCTAAAGTTGCATTACTTTCCTTATCTGAAATGTTAGCCTATTGTTCAATTTCATCACTCAAATCTACCACACTAAGTTGCTCGATATCACCCACAAATATCAAACACAAGTGTTGTCATTGATCATCCAATGGATTCTTGACCCCAATATCAATAAAATTATTATTAATGCTACCATCTAATTGCTATACTAGGAAAATATTAGCTTGTGTTTCACTTGCCTCGGCTCCATCATTAAGACATTGCATCTCTCCTTTATCACCTAATTTATGCTCATGCTTACTTTTTAATCTATTAAAGTGCACAGGGGTCCCAAATTGAATATCTTTTTTATAGACACTAGAAGTGTCTTCTCTAAGGTGCTATTTACACTCAATTATAATTGCATCACTATCAATCTCTTGAATGACTAACTCTTCCTCTACCGACTTGAATAGTTTGTCCATTATACTTGAATGATCCAATTCTGATTTTGGTGTGTTTGATTTCTTTTCAAGAGGGAAGAGGGTGGATGGGTAGTAGATAACATTAGGATGCTTGATGTTGTCAATGGTATCTTTCCAATTAGGGATTTTGAATGATCATTTGGAAAGCTCTTGGAATTAAGGAGAGATGTGAAAAGGGGTAACAAGTGTTTGAGTAACAACAAGTGAAGGACTAATAACATATTCTACACCTACTTTTTCTTTCTTATTCTCCTTCTCAAAGGTGGGTATGATGAAATTAGGATCTATGGCCTATGAAGGCTTCCATGTGGGTATCTCCTTAGGTTCTTTGGTAGGTATAGGATCTTGAGCACAAGTGGATTGCTTTGGAGAAGGAAAGTTGAGAAAATTTACATTTTGGTTGGTTGGGGGAAGAGGCTGAACATAAAACTTAGAAAGTGGCTCAGACTTGATTTTTACCTCTACACCATATTCAAGCTTGCACACCATATGAGACAAGTATTTGAGTAAATAACCTCCAACCTTAGTCATGAATTCATTACCTAAAAACAAGGCAAAATGAGGTAAAAAATCTACTACAATAAGGTCTTGCATAACTAAAAGTTTGGGGTAGGAATGGAAAGTGAGTTGAAGATCTCTAATAATGACAAATACCTTCATGAAAGATCTATTCCATTGTAAATTAAAGTCAGAAACAAGTTCATACCTTAGATTCAAAGTGTCTACTTCTAGTTTAGGAATAATGGAGAGATTTTCCTTATCATTAAGTGAACAATTATGAATCAATAAATCTCCTATGACCAATGAGGCAAGCAAAGGAAATGGGGTGACCAATTTAGCTAACTGTGGCTAGTTTGTAAGATTATTTTAGTGAAGGATAAGAGCTTGGCATTCTCCCTTTTTCTGCTATCTAAGGCTCTCCTTCAACCTATCTCTTTCTTTTTTTAATCTCTCAATTTTTGAATGCATATAGTCAGTGTTTGGTGTAGGTGGATTGCAAGGGGTAGAAGGTTGATAATAGGATTAGTTATGAGGATGAGGAGGTTGACATAGAGGTGGAGGGGGCTAAAAATATGGTAGATGGTCTTGGTAATATGAAGGATGTGGATTATATGGGGGTGAAGAGCATAAAACATCCTCATAAGACACCATGTCTCCTTATGCAATATGTGAATTGAATCAAAACCATAACAAAGCCTTCTTACCTATGCAACCATGAAACCAATAGTCTCCTGAACTTGAGCTTGATTTTAAACCTTCCAAAGATGGTTAAATTTTCCCAAGATGACTGTAGATGATGTTTCTGGCGTCTTCAAATTCCAAATGCCCTCTAATGTTTTTAGAGTATGCTTCAAGGCACTTAAAAGTGGTCCCATTGGGCATGATAAAACTGTTAGCTATCCAAATAACACCCAATAGAGGTTTGTTCAAGTCTGATCCATACCTCGACTAACATGGGAATGGTCTAAGGCTATGGGATGCCTATAACTAGACCATAGCTATAGGATTTTTTTATGAGGATAGCTCCTCACATTTTATAATTTGGACCTTTATTTATAAAACATAAAAATATTGGGATGAAAAGAGTTAAGAGAGTTGCATGAAGTAAAACCTATTCTAATATGTGGTGACGTACCATGAATTTGTTATATCCTCTCTTGAACCTTGACTCTTTAACACACTAATGGACTATGAAAGAAGCTAATGCAATGCTTACTATAGTTTTTATGCAATAATATTTTAGATAGAGGTCAAGTTGATGCACTCAGACTAGGGAGCAATGAAAATAAGGTCTGGTTGAAGGCACTTAAATTTGGATGTCCAATATATCTTTGAGAGATCAATGCTAAGACGTGTTATATGAATTGAAAATAAAGTTGTTAGTACTTAGGTTGATCCTGGACATAAAAAAGAAGATAACAATCACATTTTCATATTAAACAAACACAAAACACTAAATACAGATCAATAAATGATTGAAAAATACTATATTCACTACTCAAAGAGGTGTCAAATATAATTCTGATAGATTCTAATCATACCATCCTAAGGGATGAAAAATAATAGCTTTAAGGATATACTTATAAAAGAAAGGAAGCAAAAGAGAGGGAGCTTTGGCACTCAAAAGGGAGTCAAATGAGTTCAAATCCATTTGAAAATTTGTTATAACTACCTCCACAAATTAAGCTCATTCAAGCTTCCTAATTGAACCAAATCACCCCATTTCATTGCATCATTACATTATCCTCTCAGTGATGCTCCATAGTAGTTGCAATGATGGGATTAAGTGTACTTTGTCCTGATGCTAAACCACTCATGACTAGTTTGTTTATGTGTGCTGAAGTGGAGAGAGGAGTCACTTTCATGCAGTTGGCTCTGGTGATGAAGTTTTTGAAGTCTACATACTTTCCTTCATTTCCATGCCATCCAACACTCATTACTAATTATGAGGACCAAATCCTCATATCTTATTAGAGCTATGCCATATGTACTTTGAGTGGTAGTTTGTCAAGTCATAACTATGTTTGAAGGATGAAAATATCCTACTATATCTGATTTATCTACCCCTACAAAGTCTTAAGGGCACCATTTAATCCCAAAATATCTATTATTGCCCTGATCTGGATCATGCTTGAGCTTAATTCCATTCATACTTACTTTCCTTGGTCAAAAATTGACCCTTTGACCTCCATCTAAGTCACCTTGGCTTTCCTTCATTTGATTGGCCATCAAAAACTAACTCAGATCAATGAGTTCTTAACTCATCTTGCTCTATTGATATGTTTGATGTGAATGAATGCATCTATAGATCCTCTGTTAGGATTCATGCACTTGTGCCACTTATCGATCATGCCTTTACACTCAAGGTTCATTGACTCTTTGACTTGCTTACATACCATTGATCTTAAATCTATGATTGAACATGAGCCATTGATCTATCTAGGCTCATTATCCTATCTTTACCCTTTCACCATTAGCTTTGATTTGGACACCCAAGATTTGGACACTTGTTAAGCCTGCACTTAGTCAAGGACCCATTTGATGATTTTTGAACACAAATGATTATTTCATGAGCTCAAATTTTGACGTCCACATAACTATATTGAGATATTTAAACTTCAATGATTATTTACCAAGGCTTGAATTTGATGTTTGCACACTTGTTAATTGAAATTCATGGGAATGCCAATGATATCTATGTAACCATCAATCTTTGGGCCTTGATGAATGACTGTTGAGATTGATTTTGATGTTTACGCACCTATGACCACCCTGCTAGATCAAATTTATTAAAATAAATTCGCTGATGTAATTATGTCTTCGAGGAGATTATTGCAGACCAATTTCCCCAAAAGAAGTTGTTTATTCAAGACTTTTACATGGGGCTATTTTCTTAGGCCTTTTGTATCGAACAAAATATTCAAAATAAATAGTCTTCAGGGAAATTATCATGGGATGATTTTCTTGAAAGAATTCATACTTTAGCCTTTGAAAAGGACCCTTTGGTTTCAAACATTTTCCCTGACAGATTTCCTTTGTATCTTTGCCTTGGATAATTTCTTGCAGACAAAATGTCTAATAGAATTCATGTCTTTAGGATCTCTGTCTTGGACAAAATATTTGAAATAAATCATAGTTATTTTTTTCCTTGGAACAAATTCTTTGAAAGAATTCGTGCATTCAAAAAAATTATCTTGGATAATTTTCTTGAAATAATTTATGCCCTTGTACCTTTTGATTGAACCTTTGTCTTTAGGCTTTTACTTAAAAAAAATGACCCTTCAAAAAAATGTCTAGGACACTTTATCTAAAAAGTGACCCTTCAAAACTTTTACATTGGCCCCTTTCCTAAAAGAAATGACCCTTCAGGGGAATTATTTAGGACACGTTCCCAAAATAAATACCCTTTGGGATTTTTGTTTGGGACACTTGCCCAAGAATCTGACCCTTCAATATTTTTGTTTCAAAAGTATTTATGTGGCCCTTGTGTTTTAGATAATTTGTCTGAAAGAAACTTGCCTTTGAAACTTTTGTAAACATTTTCCTTGAAATAATTATGTCTTCAAAAAAATTGTGCGAATAATTTTCCCAAAACAAATCTGACACTTAGCTTCAAAAATACCCTTCAAGATTTTTGTTTGTTCTACTTTGTAAAAGAATGATCCTTCGAGAGTAGTGTTATAGACCAATTTATTTGAAAGATACCCTTTGAAACTTCTATCTAGGACTTTCCTCAAATAAAAGACACTTTAGGACTTTTGTTTTGGATAAAATGTCTAAACAATTCCTAACACTTAGCCAAAAACCTGAGATAAATCTCCTGAAAGAATTCCAAAATTTATCCAAACGAAAGGAAATAATTTCTTTGAGAGAACTATGACTTATAATTTTGTTGTGGGATTTGTGTAGAATAATTTATTTGAAGGAATTCTGAATGCTCTAACACATGGCCAAAAGTTGAAATATTTGGCTAAGTATAAACTTAAGCTTTTTTTGGACCTATTCCTACAATTGTTTAGCACCATGAAAACCTGCTTAGATCCCTTTAATTTAAATCTTGAGCCTATTTCTAGTCCACCTAATCCACTCAATAACTGGGACCCTATTCATGTATTTAAACCAAGTAGACATTTGGTATGTGGGCCAAAATGGCCAACAAATAGGCCTTTATAAATCAAACACTAATTAAAGTGAGCAATTTTGGGCTCAGTACAAGTATAATAGATAGTATGAAATTATTTCTACTAGAGAGAAGTGAAGGAATATATATCCCACCTCTAGTTGAGTTTATCCACCATAGGCATGTGTGGAGAGAGCGATTCATGTTACATCTTATTTTTATGTGCTAGGTTTTAGTCCGGTCAACTATTGTTAGTCTGATGAACTATTGCCCTTTGGCATACGTGTCATTGTGACACGTTGGCTATGGTACATGTGCTTACATTGGTGTGAAGATTTAGTCTTGATATGCAAATCAAGAAACTAGATATTTGATTTTATGAATAAATTAATAAAAATAATATTAATGCTATAGTTAATTTGTCAAAATAATGATTTATTATAATCTTAAATTGTTTAATTATTGTATTCGATAATTATTGAATTATGGTATTCAAAATATTAATTTCATTAATTAAATATGAGTATAAATCTTAATTAAATACTAGGATGAATATATATACTTTAAAAGACTTATATGGTATTAGTCAAGTGGAATTGATTGTTAGTAATATATGAAATCTTATGATGATTTTGTTTAAAAAGTTGAAGTTGAGTTACCTTATTTTTAACTTAAGAAATCAAGGGGGATAAATTAGAAATTTATCTGTTAATTACTTGCGGGACTCCTAGTTAATTATTTGGAACAAAGCCTATAACTTTGGTTTAAAATGACATGCAATGGAAAAATGAAAAAAAAAATGATATTAAGGAAAGGGAAAGAGAAGGATTTAGACACACAGATGATACAAGAAGAAATGGAAGCAAAAATTGGAAGAAAAAGGGGAAATTTTATTGGCAATAGAGGGAAAAACGTACCAGGTAGGTATTGTAATAATTTTAAAAAGTGTATTTTTGTATTGAAAGAATTTTGGATAATAGAATGTTTATTAAGATGTGGGAATAGAATTTTATAAAAACTATTTTAATTGCTCTTTTCCTTTATTTAATGATTTCTCTAACTTAGCCAAATAACAATGCCCCTCTATGTTTTTCATAACAATGTGAAACACTTTTATTCCCATGCATGTGAATATCTTTATTTAATGCATTTATATTACCCTTTTTCATTGCCTTTTTGCAATGCTTGTTATCACCATGTCTTGGGTTTGAATCTCCCAAAGTAGCCTTTTCATTCAACATTATTAATGTTGTGGCCATATAAAAGTTCTATTATTTTTAACTTAGTGCAAAAGCGAGATTTAACTATTCTTTTTATCTCTACCATTTCAACGCAATAGGAACCATGTCTCATTTCAGTCAAGGATTCCAAAAGAATTATAAAGCCCTTTGCACTTTTAGCAGACTACTGATATGTGATTATTGCCATGCCTACGCAGAATGCATATACTATGGTCATGGTTTCTTTTGGGGGTACAAGTCGCTTTATGTCTATTTATGCATTTAATAATTATATTATGATAACCACTTTCTTCAATTCTGTCCCAAGTTTCATTATATTGGCCGGTGCATATTTGATTTTAACGTTATTATGAATAGATGGGAAGCATAATGGTAAACCCACATTTACTTGGTTTAAAATTTATAAGTATAAATATACAATCATTATGATTTAAATTTATAAGATAAATATATAATGAATGTAGATAGTTATTAATTCGGTAGAAATAAGAAATAATATAATTTAATATTATATATCATATTATATTGATTATTATGTAATAGAAATTTACATAATGGATATTAAACTAATAAATTGTTATAAATGTACGCAATTATAACAAGGTTTTGCCATCTAAAACATATCATAAATGAAATTTATTGAGATAGATATATATTAAATGCCCAAAAACATAAAATTTGATTGTAGACATTATTTTATACTTTGTGAATAAATTACGTAGGGGTAGGGGATTTTATCTCATTTCTTAATATTTGAGGTCTTTATGTGAAATGAAAGATTTTATAAGGCTTATGAAGAAAAATAGAATATGTTTGAAAATGAATGATTTGTGGCAATATATAGTTTGTGTTATTTTAAAAATTATGGAAAATGGGTAATTAGAACCTTTCATTAATTTTGTTAGTTTTAGGGGAAACCAAACTTAACCACTCTGAAAAATGTTTGAGAAATCTTTGTTTTCTAATTGTACTTCTTTTGTACAAATAATTGAATTATGCTTAAAATTATGTATTATAATTAAGTTAATATAGACTTTTATTGTCATATTTGGTTGGCACAGTTTTGCCAATGTATATTTAATTATATCAGATATTGCATGTATGTGATCATGATCCTTAGATTAGTTTACTTGGATGGTGAGCTTATGCTTTGGATTATTTATCTGTTATGTATATTATGGGGCCCACATTGATGATACTACCTAAGTAATGAGATAATTTCTTGAGCCTGGTTAACATCACCAATGATGGGTATAGATAACCTGATCAAGTGATGTGTTATGAATTTGACTAATCCTGATGATCATATGCTATTTAAAAACTTTGGTCAAAGTAACGTTAGATTAACATTGTCAATTTTTATGTATGATTTACATACTATGTGATATCATAATAGAAACATATTTTTATTTATGATATACGTCATGTAGTATAATCTTACAACACATAGTGGTACTAACATGTCTCATTCTAGATTCTCACACCATTCTATCTACCTATCCATGAAGGGAGGGACATTCCTTGATAGGGGATTATGTAGGGGATATTTGGTCCATGGTTAGAGTGGTAAAGAGCTCAGATGATACTCTCCCTCATCCTAAAAAAGCATGTCTTAAGAGCTCAGATTGTGCAGGTGATAGTTGCTCCGTGGTAAAGAGCATGTCATCAAAGATACACAATTTGGGGCAACTTGAGCTACAGAGAGTTAGTTATCTTTATATTCTATATAAAACTAAAAGTGTATGAAATTAGTAAATGTAATATTATTTTATATGAAAAATCATTATTGTATTGTGAGACCAGTCATAGTTATGTCATTATGTAGTTACTAAATACTTGTATGTCTAATGTGCATTTAGACATGGTAATTTTTACATTTTATGAGTGAGACAAACTTGCTTATATGTTAGAGATCATGAGAAGTTTTCCCATGTACAATTATTTATTTATGTACAACTATCTATATGTATATATGTTATGTGAAAATTTACATCTTTGACGTCTTAGCTAATGTGAGTTTTAATGCAAGTTATATTGTTTAGAGGCCTCCTAAGTCTTCTCACTATAGTTGAGGAACATGGTGATCCTTATGTATGAATTTTTATAGTAATCATGTATACCTTTAGTAGGTTGGTAGAACTACATCTAGTTTTGATTCTGCATATGTAAGAGACATAACAGATATGTATGGCAGTTCAAGAAACAAGTGCAAGCATAGAAAACTAACCTTGATAGGTATTCCTTAGTATGACATATACTATAAATTCTTGTGAATGCAAATATATTTTTTATAATATAATACTGTTATGCAAACTTGTTGGCAGGATCAAGTCTATCGCATTTTATAAGGATGAAAACTTGTATGCGGTATTTTTCATGAGAAAGTTAATTTTGCAAGTGATTAAACATTTAAAAAATAAAATAGTGCATTGTGAGGTATACCTAGAGATTATGTTTTCTTCAGATTGTTAATGGAGGTATACTCAAATAGTATAATCCGGAATTACTTTATTATTATGATTGGGTGTAAGATTGTTGTTGGTGTTGAGTCAGATATTTAAACACAAAGACCTATGACTATATGGGATGTCTTAAAGTTTTATAGTATAAAAAGTACCTGAATGGTACATACTGTATTCATTATGTCTTGGCCCATACCTAAATAAATATATAAGTTATGATTATTAATGATGGAGTAGAATGATCATGAACTATGATAGTATGGGATATCATAAGATACTTTAGCTTAGATGTATATACTCAGGTGGTACATACTATAACTGTATGGTTGAGATCTAACGTAAATTGATTGTTTTAATGACTTTGTTGGTTACTATTATAGTAATATATTCATAGTAGTTAGTAGGACAAAATGTATGCGTGCATACAATCTTGAGAGTATAAACAAATGACAGATTTGATTATTATGTATAATATAACTTGCTTTATTTTTATGTACTTAGCTTACTTTTATGTCTATCATGTATTTTTATATGGAATTAGGAATGCGGATTCCTTCATCATTGATATTATCTAAGTTTTTATGTGAGAGTGATGGGTAAGCACACAACCCTGAATAGTAAGGTGTTATATTTGAGTGTGTCACCTAGCTATGAGATTGTAGACTAGAGCTTTAGAAGCTCATCTATGTCACAAGTAGTTTATACCTTGTTTGACTTAGAGTGCCAATTCCTTTGGTGGTGATGTCTTATGGAAGAGACCATCATAATTGAAAGGAGAACTACATCAAACCCTGATTTTGAGGAACATATATGTAGGTTGCCCAAGTTGTGGTGAGGGAATTGGGTCTAGATCCTTAGGCTAGGTTAAGGTAATCTTGATTACACAATAATTCATACAAATGGTTGAATTAGTACCAATACTTAGTATGGAAATTTGGATTGTGCTAATGTCCCTAGTGAGATAACAAACTTTTTATATCATACATTTTATTCTATTGCTTGCAATATTAAAATTTTGAAATTGTTACTACTTAAAGTTGCTGATTATATGACTGACTAAAATATTCTAACAACTGTGGTTGAATGAATGTTCAATATTTAGTTTAAAAAAAAAATTACTGTATTTTCTAAGAATAACTATACAGATTGTTACATGTGATATCAGAGCTTAGGTTCAAATGCTAGGACCTAATGAGTCCATTAGCATTTTTGTATCTTCTATTTATCAAAAAAGATAATTTGAAAAAAAATGTGGTACCTTGAGTGGATACCTTAAGAGCATTTGTAACCCCTTAGAGTTATTAAAAGGTGAGTTTATCAAGTATCTCGTTGGTGATGGTTTTATAAGGTGTATGGGTAGGAGAGTACATATCTTAGTTCTTGAGTGTGAACAAGAGTTTCCTACCATATTTTTGATCTTTTGATTGAACACCTTGAGTATGATTAAATCTTTATTGGAAAATAAAATTCATTTCACCATTTGTGTTTGTGTTTGACATGCATGAAGTGCTTCTCATTTCAATATATACGCTTTCTTTTTGTATCTTGTTTACATAAAAACTAGGAATATGAATTTCCTTAGTTGATTAGAGATGACTTGATTATAAATTCCTTTGTGTTAGGAGTTCTATATGAGCATCTTTATTTTATTTTATATACTTGAGAAGAAGTATCATCTCTCTTTGTTAGCTTAGAGGTGAGTTCTTATTCTCATTCTAATTATACATCATTTTAAGCTACTAAAAGGTTCATATTTTTAATATGTTGATTTAGTGTTTTCTTAAGTGAAAATTTATTTTTGAAAATTTATTTAATCGCATTTATCTTAAGTTTGTGGGATAGTGTTTCTTACTTCTTATTGAGAAAAGTTGTAGAATTGGATGAATTGGTGCATCCTTATGGTTAATATATTTTATTTCTAGTTGAAGAAGTAGGTTATGATTCTACTCTTGCATTATGGTAAGTAACGTGGATTGTACACACACACACACATACACACACACACACACACACACACACACACACACACACATATATACGCTTTCTTTTTGTATCTTGTTTACATAAAAACTAGGAATATGAATTTCCTTAGTTGATTAGAGATGACTTGATTATAAATTCCTTTGTGTTAGGAGTTCTAGATGAGCATATTTATTTTATTTTATATACTTGAGAAGAAGTATCATCTCTCTTTGTTAGCTTAGAGGTGAGTTTTTATTCTCATTCTAATTATACATCATTTTAAGCTACTAAAAAGGTTCATATTTTTAATATGTTGATTTAGTGTTTTCTTAAGTGAAAATTTATTTTTGAAATTTTATTTAATCGCATTTATCTTAAGTTCGTGGGATAGTGTTTCTTACTTCTTATTGAGAAAAGTTGTAGAATTGGATGAATTGGTGCATCCTTATGGTTAATATATTTTATTTCTAGTTGAAGAAGTAGGTTATGATTCTGCTCTTGCATTATGGTAAGTAACGTGGATTGCGGTGTTATCTTTTACCATATGAGGATATGTAAGAAGTTTTTTTTGAGATGTTATCTCTCTACTTTCTACTTGTAACTTTATAGAATTATTGTTTTATCTAAAATGTAAACTTGACCACAAAGAATGGCTAACAATGGATTTATATTAATTATAGTTGATTATAAATTAGTAAGTTATTATCTATCTTTGTTAGACTAATATTATTCTCTTTTTAAAATATGTTGTTTTGAGGAGTAATGTGTGTACCTTTTTGCTGGGAGCAACTAAGGTATTAGATGTATAGAACATCTTGGTAAGGGTAGAGATAAAATTTTAAACTTGTTGTGTGCTAGTTGTGCAAGCAAGAGACACGGTCTCACTTATAAGGTTGAAGAGCGATATAATATTTTACCTAAGTATGTTATGTTAATTGTGAGATTTTTTATATAATAAGTTAAGTTGCAAAATTATGATACTAGTTATGTTTAGCTAGTAGCAACTTAATACAATGTCGAGATGATTGTATGATTTTTTAATATGTATGTTAGTACATATGGAAATCTTATAGCATATATTGATGTTTTTTATGATCTTTTAGTTCAGATTTATGTTTATTTAAGCCTTGTACACATTTTTATCTGGAGATCATCAAGTCATAGAGATCTGAAGTAAGAGTAATAAATTGGGAACGTGAGTTCTAAGTGATAGGACAATATTCTACTTAGCTTCACATTAACTCAGATTATTGGTACTGAGTTGGATCTGACAAAAAAACTTGTTGAATCTGGGATTGGATAGGTGAAACTTGTCAAATTTAGTCATTTGGCCATACACATGTATACTTGATAGGTGTTTCATGTAGATGATTATTTTATGATTTTATATACATTTTTACTAGTTTTTATTCATCATCATACTTGTCTGGAGCTCTAATTGAGTTAAGATAGTATTAACATGTCATACTTATCCGAAGCTATGCAAAGTAGCGATAGTATTAACATATACATATTATTCTTGCTAGGTGCCCTAAATACTTTTCTCTAATTTGAAAAAAAATACTCTCTAGATTGGAGAGATGTGCAAAGAGACTAGAAGGTTTTGTGGAACTCTTCTTGGCTATTTGTTTTGACTTTTGTGATGATATCATGTGTATTTGGAAAGTTAGTAAGATTTTTTCTAATTTGTAGGACCTGGAAGTGGTCATGATAAACCAATTAACAGAAGTGACATTCACAAAACTTAATAACATAATAAAAAATGTCATCGAGTAGGGTCTTACGGGATCGATACTCTATAAATAATATTAAATGAGTGCACTAGGATAAATTTTTAAGGTAAAATATGCAATTATTTACATACTTTGTTGTCCTTCAAAACTTTTATGTCATCGGGGTGATGACCAATTTTAAGGGAGGAGGATGTTACATCCTATTTTTCTGTGCCAACTTTTAGTTCGGTGAATAAATTTTAGTTCGGTGAACTATTTTCCCTTTGCCTTACGTGTCATTGTGACACGTTGACTATGGTACATATGCTTACATTGATGTGAAGATTTAGTCTTGATATGCAAATAAGGAAACTAGATATTTGATTTCATAAATAAATTAATAAAAATAGTATTAATGCTATAGTTAATTTGTCAAAATAATGATTTATTATAATCTTAAATTATTTAATTATTGTATTAGATAATTACTGATTTATGAAATTTAACATATTAATTTTACTAATTAAATATGAGTATAAATACTAATTAAACACTAGGATGAATATATATATTTTAAAAGACTTAGCTGGTATTAGTCAAGTGGAATTGATTGTTCGTTAGTAATGCATGAAATATTACGATGACTTTGTTTAAAAAGGTCAAGTTGAGTTACCTTATTTTTAACTTGGAAAATCAAGGGATATAAATTGAAAATTTATCTGGTAATTACTTGTGGGACTCTTAGTTAATTATTTAGAACAAAGCCTACATCTTTAGTTTCAAATGGTATGCAATGAAAAAATTAAAAAAAATGGTATTAAGAAAAGGGAAAGTGAAGGATTTAGACACATGGATGATACACAAAGAAATAGAAGCAGAAGTTAGAATAAAAAGGAAAAATTTTATTGGCAACAGAGGGAAAAACATACTAGGTGGGTACTCTAATAATTTTAAAATGTGTATTTTTGTATTGAAAGAATTTTGGATAATAGAATGTTTATCAAGTTGTGGGGATAGAATTTTATTAAAACTATTTTAATTGATATTTTTTTAATTTAATAATTTCTCTAACTCAACCAAATAACAATACCCCTCTATGTTTTTCACTAGAATGTAATATGCTTTTATTCTCATGCATGTGAATACCTTTATTTAATGCATTTATACTTGGCAAAAGATATTGTCCTTTTTCATTGACTTTTTGCAATGCTTGTAATCACCATGTCTTGAGTTTGAACCTCCCAAAGTAGCCTTTTCATTCAACATTATTAATGTTATGGCCATATAAAAGTTTTGTTCTTTTTTTTTCTTTGGCTCAGGGCAAAAGCAAGATGCCACAATTTTTTTATCTCTACCATTTCAATGCATGAGGAACCACATCTCATTTTAGTCAAGGATTATAAAAGACTCATAAAGCCCTCTGCACTTTTAGAAGACTACTGATATGCGATTACTTCCATTCCTGGGCAGAATGCATATATATATATATATATATATATATATATATATATATATATATATATATATATATATATATATATATATATATATATATCATGGTTTCTTTTGGGGGTACGAGTCGCTTCATGCCTGTTTCTACGTTTAACAATTATATCATGATAACCACTTTCTTCAATTTCGTCCTAAGTTTCATTATATTGGCTGATGCGTATTTGAGTTTTATGTTATTGTGAATTGATGGGAAGCGTAATGGTAAACCCACATTTACTTGGTTTGAAATTTATAAGTATAAATATACAATCATTATGATTTAAATTTATATGATAGATATATAATGAATGTAGATAAATATTAATTAGGTGGGAATAAGAAATAATATAATTTAATATTATATATCATATTATATTGATTATTATGTAATCAAAATTTATATAATGGATATTAAACTAATAAATTGTTATAAATGTATGCAATTATAATAAGATTTGCCATTTAAAACATATCATAAATGAAATTTGTTGAGATAGATATATATTAAATGTTAAAAAACATACAATTTTATTGTAGACATTATTTTATACTCTATGAATAAATTACGTAGGGGTAGGGGATTTTATCTCATTTCTTAATATTCGAAGTCTTTATGTGAAATGAAAGATTTTATAAGGCTTATGAAGAAATCAACAGAACATGTTTGAAAATGAATGATTTGTGGCAATATATAGTTTGTGTTATTTTAAAAATTATGGAAATGGGTAATTAGAACCTTTCATAAATTTTATTGGTTTTAGGGGAAATCAAACTTAACCATTTTGAAAAATGTTTGAGAAATCTTTGTTTTCTAAATGTACTTATTTTTTACAAATAACTGAATTATGCTTAAAATTATCTATTAAAATTAAGTTAATATAGACTTTTGTTGTCATATTTGGTTGGCACAATTTTGCCAATATATGCTTAATTAGATCAAATATTGCATGTATGTGATCATGATCCTTAGATTAGTTTATTTAGATGGTGAACTTATACTTTAGATTATTTATCTGTTATGTATATTATGGAGCCTGCATTGATGATACTACCCAAGCAACAAGATGATTTTTTGATCCTAGTTAACATTACTAATGATGGGTATAGATAATCTGATCAAGTAATGTGTTATGAATTTGAATAATTTGAATGACCATATATTATTTAAAAACTTTGGTCAAAGTAATGTTAGATTAACATTTTAAATTCATATGTATGATTTGCATGGTGTACGATATCATAATAGAAACGTATTTTTCTTTATGATACATGTCATGTAGTAGAATCTTATAGCACATGGGGGTACTAGCATGTCTCATTATAGATTCTCGCACCATTCTATCTACCTATCCATGAAGGGAGGGCCATTCTCTGATAGGGGATTATGTAGGAGATTGTTGGTCTGTGGTTGGAGTGATAAAGAGCTCAGATGATAATCTCCCTCCCCCACTACAGTACATTCCTGGAGAGAACATTTGATATTATCAGAGATACATGAGTTGGTAAAACTCAAGCTCTAGAGAGTTAGTTATCTTTATATTGTATATAAGACTAAACATGTATGGAATTAATAAATGTAATATTATTTTACATGAACAATCATTGTTGTATTTTGAAACCAGCCATAGCTATGTCATTATATAGTTACTAAATACTTTTATGTCTAACATGCATTTAGATATGGTAATTTTTACAATTTATGAGTGACACAAACCTGCTCATATGCTAAAGATCACGAGAAGTTTTCCCATGTACAATTATTTATTTATGTACAACTATCTATATGTATATATGTTATGTGAAATGTATGTCTTTAACATCCTAGCTTATGTGAGTTTTAATGAAAGTTATATTGTTTAGAGGCCTGTTGAGTCTTCTCATTATAGCTAAGGAACATAGTGATCCTTACTTATGTATGCAATTTTTTAGTAATCATGTATACCTTTAGTAGTTTGGTAGAACTACATCTAGCCCTGATTCTGCACATGTAAGAGACATAGTAGATATGTGTGACAGTTCAGGGAGTGAGCGCATACATAGGAAACTAACTTTGATAGGTATTCCTTAGTATGACATCTGTTATAAATGCTTGTGGATATAAATAGTCTTTTTGTAGCATATTAATGTTATGCAAACTTGTCGACATGATCAAATTTATCACATCTTATAAGGATGAAAACTTGTATGCGATATTTTTTATGAGAAAGTTAACTGTGCAAGTGACTAAATATTTCTAGAATAACATAATGCATCATGAGGTGTACCTAAAGATTATATTCTCTTTAGATTGTTAATGGAGGTATACTCAGATAGAATAATCCTGACTTGCTTTATTATTATGATTGGATGTAAGATTGTTGTTTGTGTTGAGTCAGATACTCAAAGACAAAGACCTATGACCATATGGGATGTCATAGAATTTTATAGTATGAAAAGTACCCAGATGGTACATACTATATTCATTATGTCTTGACCCATTCCTAAATAAATAGATAAGTTATGGTTATTAATGATGGGATAGAGTGATCATGAACTATGATAGTATGAGATATCATAGGATACTTCAGCTTGGATGTATATACTTGGGTGGTACATACTATAATTATATGGTTAGACTCTAACCTAAATTGATTGTTCTAATGATTTTGTTGGTTATTATTATTGTAATATATTCATAGTAGTTAGTAGGATAAAATATATGCATGCATACAATCTTGAGAGTATAAACGAATGATAAGTTTGACTATTATGTACAATATGGCTTACTTTGTTTTTGTATACTTAGCTTACTTATGTGTCTAACATATGTTTTTCTATGGAACTGAGAATGTAGATTCCTTCATCATTGCTATTATCTAGGTTTTTATGTGAGGGTGTTGGGTAAGCACACAACCCTGGATAGTAAGGTGTTATATTTGAGTGTGTCACCTAGCTGTGGGATTGTAGACCAAAGCTTTATAATCTCATTTGTGTCATAAGTAGTTTGATTTTTATTTGACTTAGAGTGCAAATCCTTTCGGTGGTGACATCTCATGGAGAAGACCATCACAATTGAAAGAAGAACTACATCGTATCCTGATTTTGAGGAGTGGATATGTAGGCTACCCAAGTTATGGTGAGGACATCGGGTCTAGATCCTTAGCTAGGTTAGGGTAAACTTGATTACATAACAATATGTGTGAATAGTTGAATTAGTATAAATGATTAGTATGAAAATTCATATTGTGCTAATGTCCCTAGTGAGATAACAAACTTTTTGTATCATATATTTTATTCTATTGCTTGTAATATTAGAATGTTGAAACTTTTACTACTTAAAGTTGCTGATTATATGACTGACTAAATCATCTAGAAACTACGGTTGAATGAATGTTTAATATTTAGTTAAAAAAAAAAAATACTATAGTTTTTAAGAATAACTATGCAGGTTGTTACATATTGTATCAGAGTTTAGGTTCGAATGTTATGACCTAATGAGTCCATTAGAATTTTCATATCTTTTGTTTGTCAGAAAGGAGAATTTGAAAAAAAAATGTGTGGTACATTGAGTGGTTACTTTAAGAGCATTTGTAACCCCTTGGAGTTATTAAAGGGTGGGTTTATCAAGTGTCTCGTTGGTGATTATTTTATAAGGTGTATGGGTAGGAGAGTACATATCTTAGTTCTTGAGTGTGAACAAGAATTTCCTACTATATTTTTGATCCTTTGATTGAACACCTCGAGTATGACTACATCTTTCTTAGAAAATCAAATTACATTCACCATTTACATTTGTGTTTGACAAACATGGAGTGCTTATCATTTCAATATATATGCTTTCTTTTTGAGTCTTGTTTACATAAAACTAGGATGGGAATTTCCTTTGTTGATTACAAATGACTTGATTATAAATTCTTGTGTTAGGAGTTCTAGATTAGCATCCTTATTTTATTTTATATACTTGAGAATAAGTATCATCTCTCTTCATTATCTTAGAGGTGAGTTGTTATTATCATTCCACTTGTACATCATTTCAAGCTATCAAAAAGGTTCATATTTTCAGGATGTTGATTTAGTATTTTTTTAAGTGAAAACATGTTTCTGAAATTTTATTTGATCTCATTTCTCTTAAGTTCATGGGATAGTGTTTCCTATTTCTTATTGATAAAAGTTATAAAATTGGATGAATTGGTGCATCCTTATGGTTAATATATTTTATTTCCAGTTGAAAAAGTAGGTTATGATTCTACTCTTGCATTATGGTAAGTAACGTGGATAACAGTGTTATCTTTTACCGTATGAGGATATGTATGAAGTTTTGTTTTGAGATGTTATCTCTCTACTTTCTACTTGTAACTTTATAGAGTTACTATTTTATCTAAAATGTAAACTTGACCATGAGAAGTGGATAACAATGGATTTATATTAATTATAGTTGATTATAAATTAGTATGTTATTATCTACCTTTATTAGACTAATATATATATTTTTAAAATATGTTGTTTTGAAGAGTAGTATGTGTACCTTTTTGTCAGGAGCAAGTAAGATATTAGATGTATAGAACATCTTGGTAAGGGTAGAGATAAAATTTTACACTTGTTGTGTGCTAGTTGTGCAAGCAAGAGACATGGTCTCACTTATAAGGTTGAAGAGAAATATAATCCTTTGCCTAAGTATGTTATGCTAATTATGAGATTTTTTATATAATAGGTTAAGTTGCGAAATTATGATACTAGTAATGTTTAGCTAATAACAAATTAATACAATCTCGAGATGATTATATGATTTTGTAATATGTATGTTAGTACATATGGAAATCTTATAGCATATAGTAATGATTTGTATGATTTATTAGTATATATTTGTATTTCTTTGAACCTTGTGCATATTTTAATTTGGAGATCATAAAGTCATAAAAACCTAAGGGAAGAGTGATGAATTGAGAATGTGAGTTCTAAGCGATAAGATGGTATCCTACTTAGCCTCACATTAAGTCAAATTATTGGTACTAAATTGAATCTGACAGACAAACCTGTTGAATCTAAGATTGGACAAGCAAAACTTATCAAATTAAATCGTATGGCCATACACATATATATTGGATAGCTTTTCAATGTGGATGATTATTCCATGATTTTGTATACATTTTATCAATTCCTATTCATCATCATACTTTTCTAGATCTCTGATTGAGTTATGACAGTATTAACATGTTATACTTATTTGAATCTATGTGAAGTAGTGATAGTATTAACATAAACACATTAGTCTTGCTAGGTGCCCTCAATGCTTTTCTCTAGTTTGAGAAAAAACACTCTCTAGATTGGAGAGATGTGCAAAGGGACTACACGGGTTTGCGGAACTCTTTCTGTTTATTTGTTTTGACTTTTATGATGATCTCATGTGTATTTGGAAATTTAGTAAGACTTTTTTCAAGTTGTAGGACCCCAAAGTGGTCATGTTAAACCTATTAGCAAAAATGATATTCATAAAACTTATTAACATAATAGAAAATGTCACTAAGTAAGGTCTTGCAGGACTGATAATCTATAAATAATATTAAATGAGTGCACTAGGATGATTTTTTAAGGTAAAATTTGTAGTTATTTACATACTATGATAATAGATAATATGTTTATATGGTGATAAACTCTATTATCTTTCAAAACTTTTGTGTCATCGGGGTGATGACCAGTTTTAGGGGGAGAGGATGTTACATCTCATTCTCTTGTGCCAGGTTTTAGTTGGATAAACTATTGTTAGTCTGGTGAACTATTGTCCCTTTGGCATACATGTCATATGACATGTTAGTTGTGGTACATGTGCTTACATTAGTATGAAGATTTAGTCTTGATATGCAAATTAAGAAACTAGATATTTGATTTATGAATAAATTAATAAAAATAGTATTAATGCTTATAGTTAATTTATCAAAAGAATGATTTATTATAATATTAAATTGGTTAATTATTGTATTAGACAATTATTGACTTATGGTATTCAATATATTAATTTTTCTAATTAAATATGAGTATAAATCTTAATTAAACACTAGGATGAATATATATACTTTAAAAGACTTATTTGGTATTAGTCAAGTGGAATTGATTGTTAGTTAGTAATGCATAAAATCTTATGACGGATTTGTTTAAAAAGGTGAAGTTGAGTTACCTTATTTTTAATTTGGAAAATCAAGGGAGATAAATCAAAAATCTATCTGGTAATGATTTGTGGGACTCCAAGTTAATTATTTGGAATAAAGCTTACAACTTTGGTTTTAAATGGAATGTAATAGAAAAATGAAAACAAAATGGTATTAAGGAAAGAGAAAGAGAATGATTTAGACACACGGATGCTACATGGAGAAATGGAAGCAGAAATTGGAAGAAAAAGGGAAAATTTTATTGGCAACAAAGGGAAAAATATACCAGGGGGGTACTGTAACAATTTTAAAATGTATATTTTTGTATTGGAAGAATTTTGGATAATAGATTGTTTATCAAGTTGTGAGAATATAATTTTATTAAAACTATTTTAATTACTTCTTTCCTTTATTTAATGATTTCTCTAACTCAGTTGAGTAGTAACACCCATCTATGTTTTTCACTAGAATGTAATATGTTTATATTCCCATGCATGTGAATACCTTTATTTAATGCATTGGTACTTGGTAGAAGATATTGCCCTTTTTCATTGCCTTTCTATAGTGCTTGGTATCACCATGTCTTGGGTTCAAACCTCCCAAAATAGCCTTTTTGTTTAACATTATTAATGTTATGGATATATAAAAATTTTGTTCTTTTTTTTTGTAGCTCAACGCAAAAGCAAGATGCCACCATTCTTTTTATCTCTACCATTTCAATGCATGGGAATTGTGTCTCATATCAGTCAAGGATTCCAAAAGATTCATAAAGCCCTCTGCATTTTTAGTAGACTACCGATATGCGATTACTTCCATACCTAAGTAGAATACACACACACACACACACACACACACACACACACACACACACACACACACTATGGTTGTGGTTTCTTTTGGGGGTGCAAGTTGCTTCACACCTATTTATACCTTTAACAATTATATCATGATAACCACTGTATTCAATTCCATCTCGAGTTTCATTAAAATTGGCCGGTGTATAATTAATTTTTACGTTATTGTGAATTGACGAGAAGCGTAAAGGTAAACCCACATTTACTTGGTTTAAAATTTATAAGTATAAATATACAATCATTATGATTTAAATTTATATGATAAATATATAATGAATGTAGATAGATATTAATTAGGTGGAAATAAGAAATAATATAATTTAATATTATATATCATATTATATTGATTATTATGTAATCCTAATATACATAATGGATATTAACTTAATCAATTATTTTAAATAGACGTAATTATAATAGAGTTTTGCCATTCAAAACATATCATAAATGAAATTTGTTGAGATAGATATATATTAAATGCTAAGAAACATACAATTTGATTGTAGACATTATTTTATACTCTGTGAATAAATTACGTAGGGGTAGGGGATTTTATCTCATTTCTTAATATTCGAGGTCTTTATGTGAAATGAAGGATTTTATAAGGCTTATGAAGAAATAAATAGAATATGTTTGAAAATGAATGATTTGTGGCAATATATAGTTTGTGTTATTTTAAAAATTATAAAAAATTGGTAATTAGAGCCTTTCATTTATTTTGTTGGTTTTAGGAGAAACCAAACTTAACCATTCTGAAAAATGTTTGAGAAATCTTTGTTTTCTAAATGCACTTCTTTTGTACAAATAATTAAATTATGCTTAAAATTATCTATTATAATTAAGTTAATATAGACTTTTGTTGTCATATTTAGTTGGCATGGTTTTGCCAATGTATGCTTAATTATATCAAATATTGCATGTATGTGATCATGATCCTTAGATTAGTTTACTTAGATGGTGAGATTATGCTTTGGATTATTTATTTATTATGTATATTATGGGGCCTACATTGATGATACCACCCAAACAATGAGATGATTTCTTGAGCCTGATTAACATCACCAGTGATGGGTATAGATAACCTAATCAAGTGATGTGTTATGAATTTGACTAATCCAGATGGTCATATGTTATTTAAAAACTTTGATCAAAGTAATGTTAGATTAACATTGTCATTCATATGTATGATTTATATATTGTGTGATATCATAATAAAAATACATTTTTCTTTATGATACACATCATGTAGTAGAATATTACATCACATGGAGGTACTAACATGTCTCATTCTAGATTCCTACACCATTCTATCTACCTATCTATGAAGGGAGGGCTATTTACTGATAAGAGATTTTATAAGGGATCATTGATTTGTGGTTAGAGTGGTAAAGAGCTCAGATGATACTCTCCCTCCCCCACTGCAATACATTCCTAGAGACAACACTTGAGTTATCAGAGATACACGACTTGGTTCAACTCGAGCTCCATAGAGTTAGTTATCTTTATATTGTATATAAGACTAAGCACCTATAGAATTAGTAAATATAATATTATTTTATATAAACAATCATTGTTATATTGGGAGACCAAACATATTTGTGTCATTATGTAGTTACTAAATACTTGTATGTCTAATATGCATTTAGACATGGTAATTTTTACATTTTGTGAGTGAGACAAACCTGCTTATATTTTAGAGACCTGAGAAGTTTTCCCATGTATAATTATTTATTTATGTACAACTATCTATATGTATATATGTTATGTGAAAATGTACATCTTTAACATCCTAGCTTATGTGAATTTTAATGCAAGTTATATTGTTTGGAGGCCTAATGAGTCTTCTCACTATAGGTAAGGAACATGGTGATCTTTACTTATGTATGCAATTTTCTAGTAATCACGTATACCTTTAGTAGTTTGGTAGAACTACATCTAGCCCTAATTCTATGTATGTAGGAGACATAACAGATATGTATGGAAGTTCAAGGAGTGAACACAAGCATAAGAAACTAACTATGATAGGTATTCCTTAGTATGACATCTACTATAAATGCTTGTGAATGCAAATAGTTTTTTTTTAGCACAGTATTGTTATTCAAACTTGTTGAAATGATCAAGTCTATCACATATTGTAAGGATGAAAACTTGTATATGGTATTTTTTGTGAGAAAGTTAACTATGCAAGTGACTAGATATTTCCAGAATAACATAGTGCATCATAAGGTGTACCTAGAGATTATATTATCTTAGAATTGTTAATGGAGGTATACTTGGATAGTGTAAACCTGACTTGCTTTATTTTTATGATTGGCTGTAAAATTATTGTTGGTGTTGACTTAGATACTCAAACACAAATACCTATGATCGTATGTGATGTCATAGAGTTTTATAGTATGGAAAGTACCTAGATGGTACATATGATATTCATTATGTCTTGACCCATACCTAAATAAATATATAAGTTATGATTATTAATGATGGGATAGAGTGATCATAAACTATGATAGCATCAGATATCATAGGATACTTTAGATTGGATATATATACTTGGATGATACATACTATAATTGTATGGTTAGACTCTAACCTAAATTGATTGTTCTAATGATTTTTTGGTTAATATTTGAGTAATATATTCATAACAATTAGTAGGACAAAATGTATGCGTGCATACAATCTTGAGAGTATAAATGAATTATAGGTTCGACTATTATGTATAATATGACTTGCTTTGTTTTTGTATACTTAGCTTATTTCTGTGTCTAACATGTGTTTCAATATAGAACTAGGAATATATATTCTTTCATCATTGCTATTATCTAGGTTTTTATGTGAGAGTGATGGGTAAGCACACAACCCTTGATGGTACAGTGTTATATTTGAGTGTGTCACCTAGCTATGGGATTTTACACTAGAGCTTTAAAAGCTCATCTGTGTCACAAGTAGTTTTTTCCATATTTAAATTAGAGTGCTAATCCCTTTGGTGGTAACGTTTCATGGAGGAGACCATCACAATTGAAAGGAGAAATACATTGGACCTTGATTCTGAAGAGCGGATATGTAGGCTGTCCAAGTTTTATGAGGGCATCAGGTCTAGATCCTTAGGCTAGGTTAGGATAAACTTGATTACATAGAAATCTATGTGAATGGTTAAATTATTAAAAATGCTTAGTATGTGAATTCAGATTGTGCTAATGTGTCTAGTGAGATAGCAAAATTTTTGTATCATATATTTTATTCTATTGCTTGCAGTATTGGAATGTTGAAACTTTTACTACTTAAAGTTGCTAATTATATGATTGACTAAAGTATTATAGCAACTGTGGTTGAATGAATTTTCAATATTTAATTTAAAAAAAAAATATATTAGATTTTTTAAGAATAATTATGTAGGTTGTTACATGTGGTATTAGAGCTTAGGTTTGAATGCTGGGACCAAATGAGTCCATTAGTATTTTTTCTATTTTTTATTTGTCAAAAAGGAGAATTTGAAATAAAATGTGTGGTACATTGAGTGGGTACCTTAAGAGAATTCGTAACCCCTTAAAGTTATTAAAGGGTGGGTTTATTGAGTGTCTCATTGGTGATGGTTTAATAAGGTGTATGGGTATGAGAGTATATATCTTAGTTCTTGAGTGTGAATAAGAGTTTCCTACCATATTTTTGATCTTTTGATTGAACACCTCAAGTATGACTACATATTTCTTGGAAAATCAAATTACCTTCACCATTTACATTTATGTTTGACATGTATGGAGTGTTTCTCATTTTAATATATATATGCTTTCTTTTTGTGTCTTGTTTACATAAAAACTAGGAATGGGAATTTCCTTAATTGATTACATATGACTTGATTATAAATTCTTTTGTGTTAGGAGTTCTAGATTAGCATCCTTATTTTGTTTTATATACTTGAGAAGAAGTTTCATCTATCTTTGTTAGCTTAGAGGTGAATTGTTATTCTCATTCTACTTGTACATCATTTTAAGCTACCGAAAAAATTCATATTTTCAAGATGTTGATTTAGTGTTTTCTTAATTGAAACTTGTTTTTTAAGTTTTTTTTGATCTTATTTCTCTTAAGTTCGTGGGATATTGTTTCCTAATTCTTATTGAGAAAAGTTGTAGAATTGGATGAATTGGTGCATCCTTATGGTTAATATATTTTATTTTCAGTTGAGGAAGTAGGTTATGATTCTACTCTTACATTATGGTAAGTAACATGGATTGCAGTGTTATCTTTTACCATATGAGGATATGTAGGATGTTTTATTTTGAGACGTTATCTCTCTACTTTTTACTTGTAACTTTATAGAGTTAGTATTTTATCTATAATGTAAACTTAACCACAAGGAGTGGCTCACAATGGATTTATATTAGCTATAGTTGACTATAAATCAGTATGTTATTATCTAACTTTATTAGACTAATATTATTCTCTTTTTAAAACATGTTGTTTTGAAGAGTAGTATGTGTACATTTTTTTCGGGAGCAACTAAGGTATTAGATGTACATAAATTCTTGGTAAGGGCACATATAAAATTTTAAAATTGTTGTGTGCTAGTCATTCAAGTAAGAGACATGGTCTCACTTATACAGTTGAAGAGCGATATAATCCTTCACATAAGTATGTTATGTTAATTGTAATATTTTTATATAATAGGTTAAGTTGTGAAATTATGATACTAGTTATGTTTAGCTAGTAACAACTTAATACAATCTTGAGATAATTTTATGATTTTCTAATATGTATGTTAGTACATATGGAAATATTATAGCATATATTAATGCTTTTTATGATATGTTAGTATAGATTTATGTTTCTTTAAGCCTTGTGTACATTTTTATTTGGAGATCATCAAGTCATAGAGACCTGAGGGAAGAGTGATGAATTGGGAATGTGAGTTCTAAGTGATAGGACAATATCCTAATTATCCTCAAATTAACTTAGATTGTTGGTACTAAGTTGGATTTGATAGATAAACTTGTCAAATTTAGTTATATGGCCATACAAATGTATACTGAATAAGTGTTTCATGTGGATGATTATTCCATGATTTTGTATACATTTTTACCAATTCCTATTCATCATCATACTTGTCCAGATATTTGATTTAGGATAGTATTAACATGTTATACTTATCTGAAGCTACATGAAGTAGTGATAGTATTAACATATACACATTATTCTAATTAGGTTCCCTAAATACTTTTCTTTGGTTTGAGAAAAAACACTTTATAGGTTGGAGAGATTTGCAAAGGGACTGGAAGGTTTTGTGGAAATCTTTTTAGTTATTTATTTTGACTTTTGTGATGATCTCATGTATATTTGGAAAGTCAGTAAGACTTTTTCTGAGTTGTAGGACCCCGAAGTGGTCAGGTTAAACCATTTAATAGAATTGATATTGATAAAACCTAATAGCATAATAGAAAATGTCACTAAGTAGGGTCTTGCAGGATGATACTCTATATGTTAGGAACCCCTCCAAGGAACACAATTGATTACTTTTCTTATAAGCAATTAAACACAGAATTATACCAGAATGATTAAGTAACTAGAAACTTGAAACAACAAAGAATTTGAGACACAATACACACTCTTGTATTAAATACTACTAGAAGAAAATACAATAAAGAAGATGCCACTTCTTCTTCCACCTCAAAGGCTTGCCACACCTCAAGGACTTCTTCCCTCTCTCTCTAGCTCAACCACAACCAACTCAACAACCTGAGTTGTTATCCCCTCCTTAAATGCTACAGATGATCTCCTTGACCTTACTTGCTTGTAGATCTCCTTAACCTTGCTTCCTTGCTTCAATGCTTTTACTTGCCTTCTTGATTTCAATACATGCCTCATGGGTCTTTAAATAGAATCCCATGCATACAAAAATAGACCTCTAATTACAATAATTAGACACGTAGCTTGAGACTATAATTAGCCCTTTAACATGAAAACACTCAGTTCAACTAACTAACTGTTCGTGCAACGAACAGTTCTGGAACACACAGGCGATCGACGTCGGTCCCTATCTGACTGGTGCTGACCGACGTTGACCGACTCCCTACCGAAGCTGGTTGCCTTTTGCACTATATGTGACCGACGTCGGTCATACTATCGATGCTGGTACTTTTGAAACTCAGTAACCTCCTCCATGTCTGCAATAGTTGAAGCTTTTAGCTCCATAACCTAACAATCTCTTACTTGGAGATAAACAGTTGCAACTGTACCTGTACCTATACACCGTCTAGTTTGTTCTCTTGGCTCTGTATCCCTCTTCAAAATCACTCTTGAAGACCAACCACCACAAAACCTATGATGCTATACCTGTCATCTAAGTCCCCTGCCACATCTAAACTTTTTGACAACTCTCACTGGAGACAAAATCAACCTGTGATCTTCCATGTCTCTTATGCCAAAAGAATTTTGCTGCTCCCAAATTCTTCATGACACACCTCTGAACTAAATTTACCCTTAGCTCAAAAACTCTCTATATATGTAACCCTGCAACAAGTAACATAAAACAGTAACAGGATAATGTAGCTAATATTATCCAACTTGGTAAAGAAAAATACAATGGTCAAACCTCCATTGCCCTGCAGCCTGCTCAAGACCATATACCCTGGCCTTCTATCTCATGTATCCATCCACTCTCTTCTCTAACATGGGAATCCATCCCTCATCCAGTGCTTTCTTCTAGCTAACAACTCCACCAACAAATACCTGTTTGGTTTTTCTCCAAGGACTCACACTCCTCATCCATGCCAAGCTCCCACTGTTTCTAGATTCTACTTGCATTGCCTCTTCATATCTTCTTGGTTCTTGACCATCAGTAAGCAACAAATACAATAAAGAAGGTGAACAATGAATATGAGGTTCACATACCCTTTCTGACCTCCATATGGGCATTTGAGACTCCTTGACAGCTTGCTATCTGCCCATCATCCGTTCTAGTGACTGATCTCAGCCATCTCCTAGTCTGCATCCGACCGATGTCGGCTCCCTACACTGACCCTGACTGCCAATGTCATTTCCCTGGCTGATGCCAGTGTCTCCTCTGTTGACGTCAGTTCCTTCTTGACTGACATTGGACTTCTCCTGCCTGACTCTACCAACCCTGATGGTCTGCACATGATCGATGTCAGTACCTGTCTGGCCGACGTCAGTGCCATGGGACTGACATCGGTACTTGTGTTTTCTTGTAAGTGATGATTTCTTTATCTACGAGCTCATCTTGGATCATAACCCTGTCCATACTACCCTGCTCAGAATTATTCAGCCCCTGTGACTGATCTCTGCCCATCATCTCCTCCATAAACACCAAGGCTTCCCTGTTCTTGTCAAAAGCATCAAATTTCTTTTTCCTACAATGAACTCTATCTATGCCTTCCAAATCTGAACACATACCTTTTGATTCAAGAACGTCCATTTCCTTATTATTCATGTGACCAAGCCTATTAAGCCACATCTTCGAATCTACAGCTGAAGTAGATAAACCAGAAGTAGAATCAGTAATACAAGTAGATAGATAAAGAGTACCTACTTTCTTACCTCTTGCTAGAACAAGTGCACCCTTGGTAACCTTCCAAGAATCCGATGTGAGGGTTACTATGCATCCCTCATCACCCAACCTTCCTACAGAAACCAAACTCTGCTTCAAGACCGGGACATGCATAACCTCCTTCAACACCCATTTGTTGTCCATCTGCAATTTCAGCTGCACTTTCCCTTTGCCAACTATTTGACAAGGCGTACCATCCCCTAAATAAATTACTCCAAAGTCTCCCTGGACATACTCATGGAACAAATCTCTGTTTGGGGATGCATGAAAAGAAGTACCAGAATCTAAAACCCATGATCCTACCTGACTATCCAAAGAAAGTATGAGAGCATCCTGTACCACAATATTTGCATCTTTTGCTTCTTCTTTACCTTCAGGTTGATTTTTTTTATCCCTCAACCAACACTCCTTCTTTGTGTGTCCTTTCTTTCCACAAAACCAGCAGGTGATACTTCCATTTCTGGATTCAGATCTCCTTCCCATCTTTGACCTTGATTTTCCTTGCTCGACCTTCTCTCTTTGCCTTCCTCTACTTTCTGCACTTAGAGCATTCCCTGATGATTCACCTGTGCTTTTCTTGCGTATTTCTTCATTCAAGATAACACTCACAACATCATCAAATTTTAAGATTTTAGAAGCAGACGCAGAATTACTTACTGCCATAACCAGACTATCCCAACTTTCAGGTAAAGAACATAAAATCAAGAGAGCCTTTACTTCATCATCAAAAATAATATTGACTGAAGCTAACTGGTTTACCAAACCATGGAAATCACTAAGATGAGTATATACCGATCCACCTTCCTGCATTTGCAAAGTAAATAACTGCTTCATAAGAAATACCTTATTTGAAGCCGAGGGCTTTTCATATAAATTTGCCAAAGACTTTATCAACTCTTCCATTGTCTTACACTGTGATAAGTTGGAAATCACAGACGATGCAAGACTCAACCTTATGGACCCCAGAGCCTTCCGATCAAGAACATTCCATTCTTCATCCTTCATATCTGTGGGCTTGCATGCAACCCCACCCAACGGTAAGTACAAATCTTTCTGATACAGATAGTCCTCTATCTGCATCCTCTAATGTTGATAATTTTTGCCATTAAACTTCTCCATTTGTAGCTTACTTTCTTCTGCCATTGCTGTACTCCCACTCAATTAGAAACCCCTGAAAATGACCTGTAATCAAACAATAACCTGCTCCCTACAAACCTTAGCTCTGATACCAACTGTTAGGAACCCCTCCAAGGAAACACGATTGATTACTTTTCTTATAAGCAATTAAACACAGAATTATACCAGAATGATTAAGTAACTAGAAACTTGAAACAACAAAGAATTTGAGAGACAATACACACTCTTGTATTAAATACTACTAGAAGAAAATACAATAAAGAGGATGCCACTTCTTCTTCCACCTCAAAGGCTTGCCACACCTCAAGGACTTCTTCCCTCTCTCTCTAGCTCAACCACAACCAACTCAACAACCTGAGTTGTTATCCCCTCCTTGAATGCTACAGCTGATCTCCTTGACCTTGCTTGTAGATCTCCTTGACCTTGCTTCCTTGCTTCAATGCTTTTACTTGCCTTCTTGATTACAATACATGCCTTATGGGTCTTTAAATAGGATCCCATGCATACAAAAATAGACCTCTAATTACAATAATTAGACACACAGCTCGAGACTATAATTAGCCCTTTAACATGCAAACACTCAGTTCAACTAACTAACTGTTCGTGCAATGAACAATTTTAGAACACACAGGCAACCGACGTCAGTCAGCACCAGTCAGACAGGGACCGACGTCGGTCGCCTGTGTGTTCCAAAACTATTCGTTGCACAAACAGTTAGTTAGTTGAACTGAGTGTTTACATGTTAAAGGGCTAATTATAGTCTCGAGCTGCGTGTCTAATTATTGTAATTAGAGGTCTATTTTTGTATGCATGGGATCCTATTTAAAGACCCATAAGGCATGTATTGTAATTAAGAAGGCAAGTAAAAGCATTGAAGCAAGGAAGCAAGATCAAGGAGATCTACAAGTAAGTAAGGTCAAGGAGATCAGCCGTAGCATTCAAGGAGGGGATAACAACTCAAGTTGTTGAGTTGGTTGTGGTTGAGCTAGAGAGAGAGGGAAGAAGTCCTTGAGGTGTGGCAAGCCTTTGAGGTGGAAGAAGAAGTGGCATCTTCTTTATTGTATTTTCTTCTAGTAGTATTTAATACAAGAGTGTGTATTGTCTCTCAAATTCTTTGATGTTTCAAGTTTCTAGTTGCTTAATCATTTTGGTATAATTCTGTGTTTAATTGCTTATAAGAAAAGTAATCAATCATGTTTCCTTGGAGGGGTTCCTAACACTATAAATAATATTAAATGAGTGCACTAGGATGAATTTTTAAGGTAAAATTTATAGTTATTTACATACTATGATAATTAGGTAATATGTTTATATGGTGATAAACTCTGTTGTCTTTCGAAACTTTTATGTCATCAGGGTGATGATCGATTTTAGGGGGGGAGGATGTTACATCCCATTTTTCTATGCCAGGTTTTAGTTTGGTGAACTATTATTAGTTCAATGAACTATTGTCCCTTTGGCATACCTATCATTATGACATGTTGACTATGGTACATGTGCTTACATTGGTGTTTAGATTTAGTCTTGATCTGCAAATCAAGAAACTAGATATTTGATTTTATGAATAAATTAATAAAAATAATATTAAAGCTTTAGATAATTTGTCAAAATAATAATTTATTATAATCTTAAATTATTTAATTATTGTATTAGATAATTATTGATTTATGGTATTCAACATATTAATTTCATTAATTAAATATGAGTATAAGTCCTAATTAAACACTATGATGAATATATATACTTTAAAATACTTATCTAGTATTAGTCAAGTGAAATTGATTATTAGTTAGTAATGCATGAAATCTTACGATGGCTTTGTTTAAAAAAGTGAAGTTGAGTTACCTTATTTTTAACTTGAGAAATCAAGGGAGATAAATTTGAAATTTATTTAGTAATTACTTGTGAAACTCCCAGTTAATTATCTGGAACAAAGCCTACATCTTTGGTTTCAAATGGCATGCAATGGAAAAATAAAAAAAAATGGTATTAAGGAAAGGGAAAGAGAAGGATTTAGACACACAGGTGATACATAGTGAAATGAAAGCAGAAGTTGGAAGAAAAAAGAGAAATTTTATTAGCAACAGAGATAAAAATGTACTAGGTGGGTACTCTAATAATTTTAAAATATGTATTTTTGTATTGAAAGAATTTTGGATAATAGAATGTTTATCAAGTTGTGAGAATAGAATTTTATTAAAACTATTTTAATTTCTCTTTTCCTTTATTTAATGATTTCTCTAACTCAGCGAAATAGCAATGCCCATCTTTGCTTTTCACTAGAATGTAATATGTTTTTATTCTCATGCATGTGAATACCTTTATTTAATGCATTTTTACTTGGCAAACGATATTTCCCTTTTTCATTGCCTTTTTACAATGCTTGTTATCACTATGTCTTGGGTTTGAACCTCCCAAAGTAGCCTTTTTGTTCAACATTATTAATGTTGTGGCCATATAAAAGTTATATTCTTTTTTTTTTCTTTAGCTTAGTGCAAAAGAAAGATGCCACCATTCTTTTTATCTCTACCATTTTAACACATGAAGAACTATGTCTCATTTCAGTCAAAGATTCCAAAAGAATCATAAATCCCTCTACACTTTTATCAGACTACCGATATGTGTTTAATTCCATGCTTGGACAAAACACACACACACACACACACACACACACACACACACACACACACACACACACTATGGTCATGGTTTCGTTTGGGGATGTGAGTCACTTCATTCCTATTTTTGCATTTAACAATTATATCATGATATCCACGTTCTTTAATTCCATCCTAAGTTTCATTATATTGGGTGGTGCATATTTGATTTTTACGTTATTGTGAATTGATGGAAAGTGTTATGGGAAACCCACATTTACTTGGTTTAAAATTTATAAGTATAAATATACAATCATTATGATTTAAATTTACACGATAAATATAAAATGAATGTAGATAGATATTAATAAGGTGAAAATAAGAAATAGTATAATTTAATATTATATATCATATTCTATTGATTATTATGTAATCAAAATTTACATAATGAATATTAAACTAATAAATTGTTATAAATGTACATAATTATAACAGGGTTTTGCCATTTAAAACATATCATAAATGAAATTTGTTGAGATAGATATATATATTAAATGCCAAAAAACATATAATTTGATTATAGACATTATTTTATACTCTATGAATAAATTATGTAGGGGTAGGGGATTTTATCTCATTTCTTAATATTCAAGGTCTATATGTGCAATGAAAGATTTTATAAGGCTTAAGAAGAAATTGACATAATATGTTTGAAAATGAATGATTTGTGGCAATATATAGTTTGTGTTATTTTAAAAATTATGGAAAATGGGTAATTAGAGATTTTCATTAATTTTGTTGGTTTTAGGGGAAACCAAACTTAACCATTTTGAAAAATGTTTGAAAAATCTTTTTTTCTAAATGTTCTTCTTTTGTACAAATAATTAAATTATGCTTTAAAATTATCTATTATAATTAAGTTAATATAGAATTTTGTTGTCATATTTGGTTGGCATAGTTTTGTCAATATATGCTTAATTATATCAGATATTACATGTATGTGATCATGATCCTTAAAATAATTTACTCAGATGGTGAGCTTATGCTTTAAATTATTTATCTGTTATGTATATTATAAGGTTCACATTGATGATACTATCCAAGAAATGAGATGATTTTTTGAGCCTGATTAATATCACTAATGATGGGTATGGATAACTCGAGCAAGTGATGTGTTATAAATTTGAATAATCCAAATGATCATATGTTATTTAAAAACTTTGGTCAAAGTAATGTTAGATTAACATTGTTAATTCGTATGTATGATTTGCATGCTATGTGATATCATAATATAAATGTATTTTTATTTATGATACACATCATGTAGTAGAATCTTATAGTACATAGGGGTACTAACATGTCTCATTCTAGATTCCCACACCATTCTATCTACCTATCTGTGAAGGGAGGGCCATTCCCTGACAGGGGATTGTGTAGGGGATCATTAATTCATGGTTGGAGTGGTAAAGAGCTCAGATGATACTCTCCCTCCCCTACTGGAGTACATTCATGGAGACAACACTTGAGGTTATTAGAGATATGCGAGTTGGTGCAAGTCAAGCTCTAGAGAGTTAGTTATCTTTATATTATATATAAGACTAAGTGCCTATAGAATTAGTAAATATAATATTATTTTACATGAATAGTCATTGTTGTATTGTGAGACCAGCCATAACTATGCCATTATGTAGTTACTAAATACTTGTATGTCTAATGTGCATTTAGACATGGTAATTTTTACATTTTATGAGTGAGACAAACCTATTTATATGCTAGAGACCGTGAGAAGTTTTCCCATGTACAATTATTTATTTATGTACAACTATCTATATGTATATATGTTATGTGAAAATGCACATCTTTGATGTCCTAGCTATTATGTGTTTTAATGCAAGCTATATTGTTTGGAGGCCTACTGAGTTTTCTCACTATAGTTAAAGAATATTGCGATCCTTATTTATGTATGAAATTTTTTAGTAATCACATATACCTTTAGTAGTTTGGTAGAACTACATCTAGCCTTGATTCTGTGTATGTAAGAGACATAGCAGATATGCATGGCAGCTTAGGGAACAAGCGTGAGCATAAAAAACTAACCTTGATAGGTATTCCTTAGTATGAAATCTACTATAATTTTTTGTGAATACAAATATCCTTTTTGTAGAACAATATTTTTATACAAATTTTTCAGAAGGATCAAGTCTATCGCATCTTATAAGGATGAAAATTTGTATGTAGTATTTTTCATGAGAAAGTTAACTATGCAAGTGACTAGACATTTCTAGAATAACATAGTGCATCGTGAGGTGTACCTAGAGATTATGTTCTCTATGAATTTTTAATAGAGTTATACTCAGATAGTATAATCCTAACTTGTTTTATTATTATGATTGGGTGTAAGATTGTTGTTGGTGTTGAGTTGGATACTTAAACACAAAGACCTATGACCGTATGGGATGTCATAGAGTTTTACAATATGAAAAGTACCTGGATGTTACATACTATATTAATTATGTCTTGAACCATATGTAAATAAATATATAAGTTATGGTTATTAATGATTAGGTAGAGTGATCATGAACTATGATAGTATGGGATATCATAGGATACTTCAGCTTTGATGTATATACTTAGGTGGTACATATTATAATTATATGGCTGGACTCTAACCTAAATCGATTGTTCTAATGATTTTGTTGGTTACTATTTGAGTAATATATTTATATTAGTTAGTAAGATAAAATGTATGCATGCATATAATATTGAGAGTATAAATGAATGATATATTTGACTGAATATCTACAGTATGATTTGTTTTGTTTTTGTATACTTAGCTTACTTTTGTGTTTAACATGTGTTTCTCTATAGAACTAGGAAAGCATATTGCTTCATCATTGCTATTATCTAAGTTTTTATGTGAGTGTGCTGGGTAAACACACAACCCTAGATAGTAAAGTGTTATATTTGAGTGTGTCATCTAGCTATGGGATTATAGACAAGAGATTTAGAAGCTCATCTGTGTCACAAGTAGTTTGTTCCCTATTTGGCTTAGAGTGCCAATGTCTTCGGTGGTGACATCCCGTGGAGGAGACTATCATAATTAAAAGGAGAACTACATCAGATCCTAATTTTGAAGAGTTGATATGTAGGTTGCCCAAGTTGTGGTGAGAGCATCGGGTCTAGATCCTTAGGCTCGACTAGGGTAAACTTGATTACATAGTGTTGACCAAGTTTGGCCCTTAAGGCTAAGATTAGGCATCTCTATTTGAAAACTTAGTCACCTAAGTCTATATCTTTGATTAGGTCCCATATGCATGTTTCATTTGAAATAAGTGTTCTTTGAAAAACCCACAACAAATGTACAAGTCTATTCCTTTTGAAAATTTCATTTTTGGTCTTTACTAAGCCTTTGCTGAATTCTTTTGGGTTTTTGTTCTAAGCCTTTGCTGAATTCTTTCAGACTTTTTTTTTGAAGATTTTTCCTTAAGTATATTTATTTCAGACTTTTCATTCAACCAAGTAATGAATTATTTCAGATAATTTGTTTGATACAAATCTCCCAAAGACAAAGATCTGAATTCTTTCAAACAAATTATCCACACAATTTTTTTGAAGGTACTTTGCAATTTTTTTGAAAGATATCTTTTAAACAGAAAATGACACTTTCAAATTTTTTGAAGGGTATGTTTTGAATTTTTTGAATGGTATCTTTGTTGAGAAAATTATCCATTTCAAAATTTTTTGAAGGCCATTTTCATTTTTATAAAAGGTACTTTGAAGTTTTTATGAAACACATTTACAAGAAGGCCAAAAGGTACTTTTCAAATTGTCTGAAGGGAATTTCAATTGTCCTGAAGGGGCATTTTCAAAAAGTTTGTAGGATTATTTTCATGGGAAGGTAGACCATTTCAAAAAATTTGAAGGTTATTTTTTCCTTTCAGAAGGTCATTTCCAAAAGTCAAAGGACACTTGCAACTTTTCTGAAGGGGTATTTTCAAATTACCAAAGGGTCATTTAAAGGAAGCTAAAAGGGTCATTCCAAAGACAAAGGTCCACTTCAATAAATTTGAAGGAAAATTTTGAAGGGATAAATAGAAAGTCTAAAGAAATGAATTCTTTTTGAAAACTTGTTGGATACAAAGGAAATAAAAGGGTGAAAAATTGTTTGGAAAAATTGTCTAAAAAAAGGGTTAGGGCAAAAAGTCTGAAGAAAATACTCAAAGGAGTGATGACCTGCAACACAAAAATTTAAAACTATGGGAAATAGATATTGTCATCAAAAGGCTTGGCAAGAACTTGAAGGCAAAAAAGAGATAACAAATGGCAAAATGTAACTGAGGTTTTGGTTCAATTGTAACAAATGTAACCAATGCTTTAGGTTCAGTTGTAACTTATTGTAACTAATCCATTTGGTGACATGGCATAACTCACCCACTTCTCTTCCATGAAAATGTAACTAATTATTTCAAGATGACACATGTCCAAGTGACCCTTGGACTTCTTTTGATTGCTCTACCTCTTAAGGCTATATATATACATTCTCTTGGCTCATTTCATAGCCTCCACTGGTTATGATGAAACTCTAACAAGATTTTTACTTGAGGAAATATTGAAGAAATATAAAAGTGTTGTTGCCACTTATATGCTGTAACATTGAGTAACGACTTGAATCTTGTTGGTCTAGCCTAGTGAAAGATTATCTTTTCTAGCTTGTACTCTTGATGGTCTACCAATTTGCAGAAAGGAGATTGTTATAGGTATTTGCTAGTATTGTTTTCTAAGTTTAGAGATATATTAAAAGTGATTCATGACTGTATATTTCTTTGGATCATTCATTTCCTTCTTAAGAATCATGTACCTTCTCAAATCTAGCATATAAAATGTTGATACAATAATAAATCTTGAGTTATGAGTCTTATGTGAGAAATACCTTGTTTGTCTTTAAGTAGTGGTTGCAGTCAATTGGGAGGACATTATTCAATGGTGCATTACCATTTTGTTTACTTAGTTGTTTTATTTAACCCTTTTCATACACAATTGATAGAATAGAGCTTTAAAGGTACATCAAGGGGAGCTAGCCCCTAATCTAGAGATTCATCTCAATGAAATTGTTACCCACATCAAGAGAGATGATTTAATTTTGACACTTGGATGAGGAGAGATGAGCATCTCCTTAAGGGTGAAAATTCAAGCATCAATAGTTTTTGGCACTCTTGGTGGGACCTCTAAGTCCTACAAGATTTTTCAAGATTGGTACTAGTCTTGGCATTATTGAAGAGAAAGAAACATCTACATTCAGTACCTAGTAACTCTATTAAAGAATTCAAGTCTTTGGTTGATGATCTAGCTTATTTTCCATTCCAAAGATGACCAATAGGTATTCTTCTAAATGTTTACCCTTCAAATTTGTGGAACTACCTCCATATTCCACCAAAAGGTTTAGGTTTGTCAACACTCATCCTTACAAAAGAGATTTTGTGTTTAAAGCTTCCAAGTTTATGTTACATTCCATTCCTAATATCCATAGTGGTTATTCAAAAATGGCTAGAAGACAACCTTTTGTGCCTTTCACTAGGGCATCTCCCTTGCATCTTACCCAATATGATCAAATTCCAAGAGCAGCTCTCAAAAGTGTCTCATCTTTTAGTGGAGATGGTCCAATTACTGTGATTGAGCACATCAAGAATATAGATTTTTTTTGTAATATACATAATATTACCCAAGAAAATTTAGCTATTAGGTTGTTGGCCTTATCTTTCAAAGGAAAAGTTTTGGACTAGTATGGGACCCTACCTGTAAATTTTATTGGCTCATGGGATGAGTTGGGGACTCTATTTAATGATAGGTTTAAGGAAAAGAGAGATCACCTATCTCTAGCTGAGAAATTAACCAAAATAAAGAGGGCACCACATTAATTCATTCAAGATTTTAATACTAGGTTCCAAAAAACTTGGGACAGAATCCCAATTCTTGTGAGGCTAACCACAAACTAGCATTTTTATACTACTTGAAAGCGTTGAATAGTGACATTGCCATTATGATTCAATCTATAGGTGGAAACACATTTCATGTTACCTATGAAATAGACATAAATTCTAAGAATTATCTTTTCCAAGTGGGAAAGATAGCTCCTAGACCTCTAATACCACTATTCCCTGATTTGCATTCTCCTAGTCAAAGTGCATTGCCCACTTTAGCTCCTTTGTCTGGTCAAGAAAAATTTGCCATTGCCCATACCAATGAAATACATGAAGTCAAAAGTTTGATCCAAAGTGTTAATAATGAATTGGTTTCTCTCAAAAGGCAACAAGCCCAAGGTTATAGGCCATATCAATCCTATAATCAGTTTGGACAAACAAACAAACCTTATTTTCAAGGCAATAATCAAGGACAAGGCCAAATTACCCATGTCAAGCCTTATAAAAGTTATAATACTAGTGATCCATCATCCTCTAAATCCCTTATCCCCACTCAAAACAATTTGTTCCAAGAATAACCCAACTATCCACCTTTTTATTATGGTCAAGAACAAGTTGCTTATGCCAATGAGATGCAAAATCAAGACATGACTACACAAGGTGATCAAACATCTCAATTTTAAAATTTTGAGATGCCAATGAAATTTGAGATGGAGAGAATATAGGTTCAATATAATTCCACTCTCATGAATCATTTAGAGCATGATTTTTGTGCCATTAATTATGTGGGGAATACAAGCAATTAGAATACTAGTGTTGCTTCTAATACTAGGTCCAAAAAGAGGGATGTCTATGAAGATCAAAGAACTAATCAAGGACATATTGTGAATAATAAATCATATCCTATGGTAAGTGGGTCTAACATAGCTCCTAAAATATAAGAAAATTAAAAGATTCTAAAATTTAGGATAGCTGCTACAACTCTACCTCCACAAGCTACATCACAAAGTGCAAAAGTTTATAAAGAGAACCCCAAGGTGAGTAATATTTCCATCAATATGGTAGACCAGATGAAGAAGTTTCATATGAGCATCTAATTATGGGATTATATAACATTACCATAGTATAAATATATACTCCAAAAGGAATTACATGGATTGGGTAAACAAACTAGCCCATCTAGAAGTGACAATGTGGTTTTGGTCAATGAAACTCATTCCATATATGGTCAAGTGAAGAAAGATGAGAAGACTCATCATTTTTACCTATCTATAATTATTTGTGATTTATTGGTTCATAATTGCATCATATATAGTGGAGTGAGCATATTATTTATGTCTAAATGTATAGCAGATAAGCTAGGGCTCAAGTATGAGCCAATGACTAAAGGAGTTTTACAATTGGACGAATCACCAACCAAGAATTTGGGGGTAGTGAAAGGTTTGAATTTGACCCTTCATAATTTTCCTACTTTTTCAATTCCCCATGATGTGGTAGTATCATATTTACCTCCCTATTTTGATCTTTTCTTGTCAAGGGACTTTACATCCAAGATAGGTGGATATTTGGTAGCTAATTGGTCCTACATGGTATTTAGAACAAAATATGGCACTAAGGTGAAGATTGAATCAAAACCTATTAATAGAGATCACTTGGAACCATACTCACCTAAGGTGGTGAATGTTAACTATGCTACCATTGATGAGGAGGAGCTTCATATTGACTAATCTCCATCTTCTTCCCGTGAGGGAGTTTCTAATTTATTCCCAGATGAGTGGGGAGATGACAACTATGAGCATGATCCTTAAAATTTTATTGAAGAATCTGGTCTTGGAGTATATTATATGCATGAGAAGGGATATTTCATGCCCAATTTAATGAAGTCAAGTGACAATGTGAATGACTTGTGGTAACTCTTTTTTGATGGGTCTAGAAGCAAGATGGGGATAGGTGGTGGAGCTATGTTGGTTTCACCTTCAAAGGAAAGGTATTTTTAAACATTCATATTTTAATTCTCATGAAATTGTAATGTGGTAGAGTATGATTCCCTTATCCATGGCCTTGAATGGGCAAGGAAAAGAGGTGTCAAATAATTGCAAGTGTTTGGTGATAGTGAGCTTGTTGTGAATCAAGTTAGAGGGAAAAATTTGACCAAAAACTCCTTGCTCAAATCCTATAAGGACAAAGTTTGGGACCTTGTAGAAGATTTTATGGATTTTAACATTAGATATATTCCAAGAGAAGAGAATAATCATGCTGATAGGTTGACATATATTGGTGCTCAATTTGATGTTCCAAAGGGCATAAAGGAAGACAAAAACCAGCCCCATCTAAAGGTGATTATGAGACCATCCATACCAGATAATGTCACCAATTGACAAGAATTTGATAGTGACCAACAAATAAAAACTTTTATACAAGAAGAGGATGAGTTTTCTTCGAATCAGTCTAAACTTTAGAAACAATATGGAGGGAAGATTGTCTAATTGAAGTCAAACAAGCTTCCTAAAGGCCTAGTGACTCTTGAAAGCATATTCAATGAGGATGACCAGCTCAAAAAGGAGAAGGTAATCATGCCAACTAAGAAGGAGAACTATGAAAGGGTAGATATCTTCAAAGATAAATTTTTTGCACTTGAAAAGGTATGAAATAGTCAAGAGAAGCATGATTTCATTGAACTATGCAAAGAGTTTAATGATATTTTTTCATGGGAATATAGTGACTTGAAGGGTTTTGATCCAAGCTTGGCTCAACACAACATAGAGATAGATGAAAATTACAAACCCATCAAGAAAAGACAAAGGAAAATTAATCCCAAGATTGAGCCTATCATGAGGAAAGAGCTCAACAAACTAATTGAGTCCAAAATCATCTTTCCCATCAAGCATTCCTCTTGGTTGGCCAACTTAGTCCCTTTTAGAAAAAAGAATGGGGAGATTATGTTATGTGTGGAATTTAGGGACTTGAATAGGGTATCTTTGAGAGATCATTATCCTCTCCCTTCTGTGGAGAAAAGTTTACAATTGGTGGCAAGTAGTGAGAGGTTTTTCCCCTTAGATGGTTATTCTGGGTGTAATTAGAGTTTGGTGAAAGAAAGTGACCAGTAAAAAATAGCCTTCACCACCAAATGGGGCACATATGCCTATAGGAAGATGTCATTTGGATTTTCAAATGTTGGAGATACCTTTCAACATGCAATGGATATGGCTTTTCAAGGATTAATCAATGACATTATATTGGTATATCTCGATGACATGACCATTTTATCCAAGGAAATAAAAGATTCTTTGAAGCGCCTAAGGTAGATTTTTATGAGGTGCAAAGAGTTTGAGATCTCTCTAAACCCAAATAAGTGTGTGTTTCTTATTCATGAAGGTAAAATGTTAGGCCACATTATCTCCAAGAAAGGTCTATCTATTGATCCTAAAAGGGTAAGTGCCATCTTGGCATTATCTTTGCCTAAGCATAAGAAAGGTTTGCAAAGTTTCTTTAGAAAGATAAATTTCATTAGGAGGTTTATTCCTGGTTTTGATAACTTGGTCAATTCCTTGACCTCCATGTTGAGGAAGGAAGAGATGTTGACTTAGATAGGAAGGAGGAAATAAAGTTTTTAGGAGATAAGAGATCAAGCTATGCACACCATGAATACTCACTAACAACAAACAAAGAAGTATTTTGACAAGAAGTCCATGCCAAGGAGTTTCATAGAAGGACACATTGTCCTAAAATGAGATGAATATAGGGACAAACCTAAAAGGCACACAAAGTTTGATGCTTTGTGAAGTGGCCCATATGTGATCACACAGTGCAAACAACATAATGCTTTCCAACTCTCAAAGTTAGATGGAGAGGAGATGTATATCCCAATCAATGGGATATATCTAAAGCATTGTTACTACAGTTCTCTTTTTATTTTACACATTTTTTCTTTTTTTCCTTATATTCCATAAGTGCTTATGCACATGTGTGAGTTTGTCCTTGTCTTGTTTTGTGTTGTCTTTGCTTGGTCTTACTATTGTTGTGTGGTGTGTTTCCTTGTATTTTATTTTGGCATAATCCTTGTTAGTCATCTTAAAGAATCCATTGAATCCATTGGCCTTGAGTTGGATATGGCTACTAGTCTGGTTAGTATAACAGGCATACTACCCCTATGAGTCACCAATTTGTTGACCAAGTTTGGCCCTTTAGGCCAAAATTAGGCACCCCTATCTGAAAACTTAGCCACCTAAGTCTATATCTTTGATCAGGTCTGGTATGCAAGTTTTATTTGAAATAAGTGTTCTTTGATAAAGCTGCAACATAAAGTTCATTTTTGGTCTTTACTAAGCCTTTATCAAATTCTTTTGGGTTTTTATTCTAAGCCTTTACTAAATTCTTTCAAATTTTTTGTTTAAAGCTTTTTCCTTAAGTATATTTCTTTTGGACTTTTCATTTAGCCAAGTAATGAATTCTTTTGAATAATTTGTCTGAGACAAATCTATTGAAGATAAAGAGCCACATTTTTTTGGATAAATTATCTATGCGATTTTTTCGAAGGTACTTTGAAATTTTTTTGAAAGATATCTTTCAAGCTGAAAAGGACACTTTCAAATTTTTTGAAGGGTATGTTTCAAATTTTTTGAAGGGTATGTTTCAAATTTTCTAAAGGGTATCTTTGTTGAGAAAATTGTCCATTTCAACTTTTTCGAAGGCCATTTTCATTTTCCTAAAAGGTACTTTGCATTTTTTTTGAAAGACATTTGTAAGAAGGCCAAAAGGTACTTTTCAAAAATTTTGAAGGGCATTTCAATTTTACCGAAGGGATGTTTTCAAAAAGTTTGAAGGATTATTTTTGTAGGAAGGTGGACCATTTGAAAAAATCTGAAGGGTATTTTTTCCTTTCAGAAGGTCATTTCCAAAAGTTGAAGGACACTTGCAACTTTTTTGAAGGGGTATTTTCAAATTGCCAAAGGGTCATTTGAAGGAAGCTGAAAGGGTCATTCTAAAGCTGAAGGTCCACTTCAAGAAACCTAAAGGAACATTTCAAAGGTCCAAATAGAAAGTTTGAAGGAATGAATTCTTTTAGAAAACTTGTCTGATACAAAGGAAATAAAAGGGCGAAAGAATGTTTGAGAAAATTGTATGAAAAAAGGGTCGAGGCAAAAAGTCTAAAGAAAATGTCCAAAGGAGTGACGACCCATAACACATCAATTTAAAACTATGAGAAATAGCCGTTGGCATCAAAAGGCTCGATATAAACTTGAAGGTGAAAAAGAGATAACAAATGGCAAAATGTAACTGAGGCTTTGGTTTAATTTTAACAAATGTAAGTAATGCTTTTAGTTTAGTTATAACTTGTTATAATTGATCTATTCAGTGATATGGCATAGCTCACCCACTTCTCTCCCATGAAAATGCAATTGATTCTTTCAATATGACAAATGTTTAAGTGACCCTTTGACTTCCTTTGATAGCTCTACCTCTCAAGGCTATATATATGCATCTCTTGGCTCATTTCATAGCCTTCACTAGTTATGGTGAAACTTTGATTAGATCTATACTCAAGGAACTCTTGAAGAAATATAAAAGTGTTGTTGCCACTCATATGATGAAAAATTGAGTAATGAATTAAATATTATTGGTTTAGTCTAGTGAAAGATTGTCTTTTCTATCTTGTAGTCTTGATGGTCTACGAATTTGTAGAAAGGAGATTGTTGCAGGTCTTTGCTAGTATTCTTTTCTAAGTGTAGAGATATATTAGAAGTGATTCATGGCTATATATTTTTGTGGATCACTCATTTCCTTCTTAAGAATCATGTACCTTCTTGAATCTATCATATGAAATGTTGATGTAGTAATAAATCATGAGTTATGAGTCTTATGTGAGAAATACCTTGTTTGCCTTTAAGTAGTGGTTGCAGTCAATTGGGAGGACAATATTCATTAGTGCATCACCATTTTGTTTTCTTAGTTGTTTTACTTAACCCTTTTCATACACAATTGATAGATTAGAGAGAGATTTAAAGGTGCATTAAGGGGAGATAGCCTCTAATCTAGAGATTCATCTCAACAAAATTGTTACCCATATCAAGAGAGATGATTCCATTTTTCCACTTAGATGAGGAGAGCTGAGCATATCCTCAAAGGTGTAAATCTAAGCATCAACACGTAGCAATCCATGTGAATGGTTAAATTAGTACTAATTATTAGTATGGGAATTTAGATTGTGCTAATGTCCCTAGTGAGATAGTAAACTTTTTGTATCATACATTTTATTCTATTACTTACAGTATTGAAATGTTAAAACTGTTACTACTTAAAGTTTCTAATTATATGACTGACTAAAATATTCTATCAACTATGGTTGAATGAATGTTCAATATTTAGTTAAAAAAAATTACCGCATTTTCTAAAAATAATTATGTAGGTTGTTACAATTCATATCCTTTTTTGGTAGTATAATTTTGGAAAGGAATCTCTTTGTACCATTTCCAATCCTTCCACCAAGGGTGGGTAGAGGTGATATAAATCTTGTGAAGGAACTCCATTAACACTAATACCACAATCATAAGATTCTTTGTTAGTTGAAAAAAGTTTGTACTTAGATTGTAAGGCATTCTTCCAAAATCAAGTTTCTTTATAGAAAATATCTTTCATGGTGTAGATACCTCTGCGATAGAATCTAAGTTGATGAATCCAAACACTTATTCTAGGGGAACTTCCTACATGCTTATGATTGATGACCACAAAGTGATTACTGGTTTATGGATAGCCCATCCCTAAATCTCGAACCATTCCATAATAGTGAAGTTTTTATTTTTCCTAGGCTTTGCAAATACTCTTAATAATAAAAGTTCCCACCACTTTGACTAGGGCGACTAGAGTAAGGAGATTGGGAAAACCAAGCCCTTTTCAAGTTGTGTGGTTATAGGGGAACCTTGAGTAATGCAATTCATAAAAATAATATTCTAGGCTTCTTTTACCTTCACTACATGAATAATACAATTAGTGTATAGAGCAGAGGCTTTAAGAGATATATCAATGAATCCCATACCACCAACCTTCCATGAGAAACATCAATAATCCCAGGCTCCTCTATGGAAATGCTTATCAGAGGAGGGATTAACCTAGATGAAGTCCCTCAACAAATTTTCAAGTTTGATAAAACCCTATTTGGTGGGCACCTAGAATGAGGAGTAATACACATGGGTGACAATAAGTACATAGCAGATTTGGAATTTTTTAGCCAAGGAAAGTAACTTGGTGATCCAATATAGGAGTTTTTCTCAACATAGTCGATCATGTATTGCCAAAGCTAAGAGGGGGAGGCCTAAAAGGTAAAGGGGATCCCTAAAAATTTAAATATCTCATCATGATAAATCTAGTTCAAATTTTATTGCACCATCTAGGTAGCTTGTGGGAGATAGGAGTGCCTATATCAATGTGTTTTATACCATTAAAAACAGAGCCAAAGGCGAGATAAAACACCTCTAGGTAGTGCATTACATTGGCCATAACATCCTCATCCTCAATGACCATAAGAAAATGAGTCATTAACTAAGTGTCCATTGATAATTTGTTGGATTTCTTCTAAAATAAGGGCTATACCATGTACAAGGCCTTGTGATTGAGCATTATGCAAGAGATATGCAAAACTTTCTACTACAAAAAAATATAGGGCTAGGGCCAAGGGTCAACCTTAAATGATGGATCTAAATAGGCCAAAATGCTTAGAATTGAATCCACTAATGGAAAGATATGTCAAACCATAAAAAAAATCATGCACATATACTAAATGAGAGTGGGACTAGAACCCAGATCTTGTAGCATGACAAGGATAAATGGTGACTCAATATGGTCATAGGCTTTTTTAAAGTCTATTTTAATGAAAAATTCCTTTTGGTGAGACCATGAGCCCATTCCATGCCTTCCTACATTACTATGACATTATCTAGAATATATCGACCTTAAATGAAGCTTGTTTGTTTAGGCTAAATGATCGATGACAACATATGCCTAAGGTAAAGAGCCAAAGCCTCAATGATGATTTTTTAAGAGAATTTAAGCAAAGTTATAGGGAACCAATTATAAATGAGTTCAAGGTCACCAAATTTTGATATGAATTTTATATGTCCTTTTTTGATGACTGAGCCCAAACTCTATGAGTGGAAGGCTTTGAGGTAGACTTGGTAAAGGTCAACCCCCAAAGTATCCCACATTTTCTTATAAAATTCATAGGGGAAGACATAGTAGCCTTGGGATTTTTCATTAGACATTTGCGTTATATCTTTGAAGAGATACTCTAGAGAGGATCCTATCATAGGCAACCCTTTGGGTAGACAAAAATTTAGTGGGAACCACTAAGAGACATTGGTTTAGGGCTTGTTGGATTTCCATAGATGGATATTGGGAAGAAAATATTTGTCAATAATGTTTGGAAAAATCCTTGACCATCTTAGGTGTCTCTGTCAATCATTTCCCATTATCTTGAAGGGCTACCATTTTTTGGGTGGTGGATTTGGCCTTGAACATGTGGAAAATTCCTTGGAGACTCAATCGTCCAATTTAAGCCAATGCATATGAGCTCAAAGTTGAGTACTACATGTATTTTACTAATCATCAATTTGGATTTTTTGGCGTAATCCAACCAACTTTGACTATAAGGTTTCACTTAATGGGTGTTTCTATAGAAAGGCCACTGCCTGACTTAATTTGGAAGAGATGGTAAAGTAGGATCACTATCGAATCTTGGCTAATTGGCACCTGTAAATGTATCAAAATCTAGTCATTCAATTGATAGCATTCAACCATCACTGGCTCTACCTTGAATACTGATTAGGCTTAAGAATAAGATTCTAGATCCACTAGATCTATTCCATGGTAGGGTCATGATCTAGGAGGATCGTATTAAGAAAGAATTATGTATTATGAAATTTAGGCCATTTGAATAGCCAAGTAATACAAAACTTGACCGAAGCCTGGTTAGATAAAGTAAAATATAGTAGGGCTTCCACCAGTGGTGAAAACATGCAATCAAAGGAGAAGTATGACTAAGAAGAAATCATGTCATCAAGTCATATAAGGATCCTATCAAACCCACCTCGAAGATTGGTTTAAGTGTACCAAGCTTTTTGAGTGGGGTGCTACCCAAAATTAGGGTCGTGAAGGAATTTTTTTATTTTGCATGTATAACCACACCTCCCTTTCATCAGTGGCCCATCTCATAGGTTGATTATGAATCTTGTGAGTTGATTATTCAACCATATTAAAATCCCCATAAATAACTCAATGGGTGTCAGGAAGAGAATCAACAATCCATTGCCATAAATTTGTATGCTCATGAGTGTAATTAAGGTATAAACATTAATAATGAAAAATGAATGATTCTCAATATTAAAGAGGGTACATATGACATAGTGGTAAGGATCCTTTCCAGACATCACATAATGAGGCCCCATTTAGGCACAATAAATGTCATAACACCACCATGACTTGCCTTGTGTTCACTAGAAAACACTAAATTGTCAGGCCAGATAAATTTGGTTAGTAGTCATGAGAAGGAAACCCATCACCTTCACTTATTTAAGGTAGATAATGTACAAATCTACAAACTTACTTCTAAAATCTCAAAACACATACTTGCAAACTTAGTCTATCAGACCTTGAACATTTCATGAGAAATAATTCATAGATTATGAGTGTTGAGAGACATATCCTCTACATTTATCCCTTCAATTGATTCATATATATTATTAAATAAATGCTCTAAGTTAACCATTAACTCTAACTACTAGGCCAATTCTATTGCATACTCCAAATCCTTAGAAACATCTTGATGAATAGGGATTTGATATCGAATTAGAGATTTCCAAGAGGGGTTGTGCGAGTGCTTAATAGTGCCAATCCAAATGGAGTGCAATGTGAAATACAAACCATTTGCAGAGATGTCTAATAAAAATTGACAACTAGAAAAAACATTCACCACCATGGGTGTTCTTTGAAAATGAGGTTGAGATGGTGCTACTTCCAAAGAAACTAGTTCCTTGATGGGGATCATGTTATAAAGCACTTATTTTTTTTGGTAGAGTTAAGGGTTTAAGTGCCTGAGGCATGGAACTAGAGGAAAGATTGTTAATATTCCCATTACCTATTTAAGTAGGTCCTTTATTGTGATTATTCTTCTTCATCCCAATAGTTTATTATCCATATTCTTAAGTATTCATAGGAGACATAGTTGTCATCTTGGTAGGGGACCTATTATGGTAGAGGTATCATGGGAAGCCATTAATATTGTGGTTTATGGATTGGAAATAGAAGCATGTGTTAATAGGTTAATATAAAAGATTCTCTGAGAATATCGAGAATCATTGACTTGTATTTTGATAGATTCCTTGAGGTCCTTAGAAATATCAATTTTACATAGACCATCCTTTACATCTAGGCCAAGTAGAATCTATGGGATTCATGAGTGAAAATATAGCCTATAGAGCTAGCAATTTGGTCTAATAATGGCTTGTAAGGTAGGGGTAAACCTAAGAACTCAACCTAGATAGGGACTTTTAGAGAAACTTACTTTGAGAATACAAAGTCTTTATTCCAAGGGGATAACACTAGGAAGGAGTTTCAAACATACATGGTGGCTAAATTATTTAATATGACACCTCCATGGGTGGGGTGAATAATTTTTAATAGGAATAAGCCTTTTGTCATGTTTTGGATGCTTCAATCTTAATGCCATAGGCCACCTAGGCAGATTGAACCCAGGATTTGAGATTACTTTCAAAAGGAAAGTGACCAACAAAGTAGCCTATGAGGTATACATTTTATAGCCATTAATAAACATAATAAAAATTAGGCTGAGAAAGAACAACATCAGGAGGAGAATCCTTACCTCTTGATAAACTTTTGGGACAAATTTTCTCAGACATTTGTTCGACAGGGCTATTATTGAGTGCTCCTCCTTCAACTGGCATGGCTTCAATATCTGGATGGGAAGGTGGGGAGGCCATTAAATAACTTGCCCAAAGGGTGAAGCTATTAAAAATCAATTAATTTTATTATCCTATGGGGATGTGGTATGGTAGGGAGGTCTAGTGGTAAAAGGACTAAGGCTCTAGATGTAAGGCATAAGCAAAGCCAAGCAAACCCAAGCAGAGCAAAAATTATTCTTCTTGCATCCTATTTTAACTCAAATTTTAATACCAAGTGAGAATTATTTATTTATTTATTTTTTAAAAATTTCTCATATGGTTGGCTTGTGTAATGGAGAAAAAATATAATAGAAAAACTAATACCTTTGAATTCTTCAAATGTCTAAACTTGTCAAAACTCATAATTTTATCTATGATTTCATGGTTAAACCTCACAGTCAAGAATTAAATTTGATAACCATATTATTATTATTATTATTAATTAAAATACAATCATTTTTACATGATCATATTAAACACAGGGTAAAATTTTGGACAAACCATAAAAAACTCTAAAGAATTATAATAAATATAAAAATTATCATTGATGTTTCTTTTATCTACTTTGAAATATATTAAAATTTGAAAGGCAATGTTAACTAAATAAGCATATGCAAATAAACACATGACAAACAAGGTTGACTGTCAAATTTAGTCCTTATTCATTAACATTACATTGGGGTTTACTATTTAAATTTATTTATTTATTTTTTAGAAAAGTAAATAATACTAATAATAATGAAGAAGAAGAACCACCTACATGTAATATTCCCATATTTTTTTATTAGAAAGTGAAGATCCATATAATACATAAATCATCTAAAACTACAAAGGTAGCACAAAATGACATTTCTTCTCTAGGCATGCCATTTATATTATTGACATATTTGTTTAAACAAGCTTAAATACCTTAGGATAAATGAAGTATACATTAAATAAGGAAGAGATAATTTTTAAGTAATTCTTTACATAATTTCATTTTACCACAACATAACCCATAGAAACCACTCAAAAGAGGAGGTGAGATGTACTATTATCAATAGTCCCAAAAGTGACTGCCCAGATAGATTAACAATTATTCTATTGGATTCTTCCATAGAGTTATACCATTAAAAACACATTTAAGTTGTTTGCCACTATTTTTTTATTCCAACTGAACACAAAATAGATACAATAAGGTTAATCTATTTTATTAGAAGGTTTTACAATAATCTTTTCCTTTCATGGAAATATTTTTGTTTCCCAACCAAGAAATAGCTTTGAGGATTTTAAATGAATGGCCAGTGAAAAGTAGGCCATATTAAACTACCCCACATCCTACCAAAAAGTGTGAATAATGAATTTATAAGGCATGTGGACCATTCATAAAAGGCATCCTAAAATGGGGAATCATTGAATACACCTAAAGGGTATATGTAAGTTGCCTCCTCCCATGCCAAACCTATTCCCATACTAATTCATTCTACCCCCTTAACTTCCATCTACCAAAATAATAATTTTATGGTAGGGAATGGATGGGCATGCATATTTATATCTTCCCTCTTAGTTTCCCTCTCACATACCTATACTTTGTCTACCCCCATCCTTCTCACCCACTATATATATATATATATATATATATATATATATATATATATATATAAAATACTTCCATCTGAAACACATTGAGGGATAATTTTTTTGAAATGATTCTCTTAGATGCCACATGACACATTTATTGAAAATTTCATTATAGTTACCACAATATCCCCCTTATAGGATATAATTGAAATCCATATAGCTGCACCACTTTCTCAAGTTTGAAAATGTACCATATTCAAAGGAAAATGTGATTTAAATAACTAACACAAGAAAGATGGCACAAGATAAAATACCCCATGAAAACTAATAGGGGGAATTTTGCATTAAAAATAAGTACAATCGAGTCTAAAAATGCATCAAATGTAACAAATAAGTGGGGTTCAACAAGGGCACAAAATTTAAATAATTAAACACAATGAGTGTTAATCACATGTAATAGATGTAGTGAATAACCATTAATTTCCATGGGTTAGATGATCAATGCAAGAGGCATTACAATTATTTCACACACACACATGATTATTACACATTCAAGATCATTATACATGGTTCTTACACCTATTCAAGATCATTTTATAAACTCAGTTCAAATGAGAGTAGTTAACTCTCCTAAGAAGGTATTTTTATAGCACTCACTACATCAAGGATTCATACAAGACCTGTATAGGACCTTATCTATTATAGTATGCACCAAGCTAGTATGACAAATAATTCAACATGTTACCTAGTGAACATAGGCATCAATACATTTTTATATTATACTAAGGATTCCATAAGTTCCCCATCTTCCTAGATATAAAAATCATATATAGGATCCTATGAGTGATGATGATGAACACATTATAACACTCAGTCCATTATTAGATATCGATACACATACATAATACACTTTTAAGTCATGAAATGTTATCATTCCTTTGTATGATACACCCATTTCCCATGAACTTTATGCAATAATTTATCAAAAAGTTTCAAATTTTAATTTTAAAAATAAAAAACATTGAAATATTAAAAACAAATTAAAAAATCATGACCTAAGCATGACATGATTCCTAGTTACATTATTAACACATTTTTTTAATCATATGCTTGGTAGATTACATATAATTTTTCATACACACATATATTTCATGATATATGAGTGCATTTTAGGGCATACAAATCATAAATGGTTACATAGATGTTATAATTTTACTACACCTAGGGGCCATGTCAATGTTTGGGGCATCTTAATCCATAGGTCAGATTATTAAAGGTTATATGATTCTATGAACTTTTACCAAGTTGAGCTACATTGATTGTTTATACATGTCATACTTTCCCATATTTTATATAGTGCCATAAGGATATGTTACTTTACCATATTGTGATATTAACAAAATTAGATGGTGTATACTAGTTACTTGTTTTATGATTCTTTGTTGTTTTCTCCTTTTCATATAGGTGAACCACTGCTTGTATGTGTCTCTTGGCCTTATTTTTTATGACATTTTAAATTTCATTGTTTGTGCCCATGACCTTGTTTTGTGTGACATTTTCATGTCCTTTTTTGTAGACCATGGCCTTATTTTTAGTGACACTACATTTTTCCGTATGTACAACATCTTGGAATTATGTGTAACATTGAATGCTATTGCATGCTATTTTATTTTACATGTCATGTAATGCCATTATGATCTTGTTGAGTTTAATTTTTTAAAAAGTTTTGTGATTGATATCAAGCACCTGCCCATTTACATGTGGTGTCATGATTCATATCATGTAACTCTTTATTGCATAACACTTTTAGTGCTTATATCAGTGATAATTTTTATTATATGCCTAATTTATATATATATCTTGACATGAAACTTATATGTCTTGCATTACATATGTATTATACATGAGTTGATGACATATACATTATTATAATAACATATTCTCCATGTGTTAACATGATTCTACATGATTAAATATTTATATGTGATATAGTTAACTCTTTATTTTGATATGAGTGACACATGTGCTACATCCTTCACCTAAAAATGGGGTCATATTAGTGGGATTTTCATAGATACTTAAGCCTCCATGAGTATAAACTTAAAAATTTGAGAAGAGTTTACAATATTTAAATATTTTAAAATGGTTGAAATATTATTTTGATTCAAATATGGGGATATATATCTACACATTAAGACATATTTTGGATCGTATTTCATGTATATGCACTCACTTTATAGGACATGAGTTGTAGATTTGAGATTCACATATATTTGGGTATATATGCCACTCATATGCACACAAATTTATAAGACATGAGTTATAAATCTCATATTCAGATACACTTCGATCCATACATCATGCATATGCACAAAATTTTACATGAATTAAAGTTAACATTTTTCATATATTCACATATTCAGATGCATTTTGGGGCTTATACAATACATATACACTCATTTTTTAGCATCATGATATTCATGTTCTCAGATTCAACACATATATAATATAGATACATATCATTCTATATCATGTTGGCACCGATTGATTTAGATTAAGGGGCAAGAAGTTGGTTCATGCACATATACATTATTATATATTTCTAGTTTATAAATGCATATGATGGTACCTATAAGTGAATACCATTTAATATATAAGTTAATTTACAATGGATAATTAGTGTTTTTTAGGTTTAGTGATGCTCAATACCAGGTTGGCATTACTCATAATGAGCCCATTATGTGGTTCTCACCTTTCATCTTAGGGTTACAAGATCAATGCACTATTAGTTACATGAGTTAGTTTGGTTGAGGTTCAATAACACACAAGAAGGTTATCACTACTTCCTTTTCATGATATTTGGGTCATATATCCTCCCAACCCATGTTATTGACTTAGTTACACATGATTAGGATTTTATCACCCCCAATTCTTGAAATGGTTCAACAATATGAACTATTATCTAGTGCTTCAATAATCAATCATTATCTAAAACATTTTATAGGGAAACATAGTTTACTCACTTACAAATGTGCTCATCCCTTACACTTAAGTTTCAAGTTTTAATTAAGTCATTTCATATTTTTTTTCATGGATGTTGAGTGATACATATTCATCTTAGGCTTTCTTGGAGCAAACTACACATTCAAAGCCTTCTCCCAAAGAAAGTTTTTTTTCCATGCTCAAGTATATCTCTTTATCTTTTTACTCTAGTATTTCTATTACATTTCAATACTATATTATCCATATCCACATGATCTTTATGGGTTTGAACCTTCTAGGTTTTTACTAGTCACCTAAAAGAACACCTTTATCATGTGAAAAACCAATCAATTATCACACTAATACATCTCTAGGTCATTAGACCAGTGTTATTATCTCCTAGATAAAACCATCATACCTAGATAATAAAGGGTTTTCTGTACCATCTAAATCTTACAGTTCCACCCCATGTCAGGAAATGGTCACATTTCAAATTTAAGTCATTCTTATGGGTTGGCTCATCTATTTTGTATGTTGATGGCATGATAAATTACACAAATCATCTCATATAAATTTAAAGTAGGTTTATTCATATATTATCATATAGATATCATCAAAGACATATCTATACACTATTAGACATTCAAAGGAACTACCCTATTCTTTCCAAATTACCAATTAATCACAAATATAATGTCTTAGGAAAGTTTAAAGCACCTTAGATCTAAGATAAAATTATCATTTCATAAATGTCAAAATCTAGATAATAGGTATCACACATTAAAAAATTATTATTGCACACATTCATCTAATAGGGAGAACTACATGTAGTTGATTTCCTTCTTTAGAGTTAAACAAGAAGGGGTTGGGGTCATCTCAACTCACCTTTATTCCTCTTTTCTAAAACATAAACTAGTGTCAAAATTAGACCTAGGGTTTTAAGTGAGTGGGATAGATTTCTAGGTTTTATATAATCAAACCTTGGGATTGCATATACAGACATAATAAAAATAGCCATAGTGACTTGTACTAGAATAAAAAAGTAGTATTTAGATAGAAGAATCAAAATTAGAACATATTGAGAGATGGTAGTGACCAAATGTTGATGTCAGTGTCCTAAGGAGCATATAGTTCAAGAATCTAATCTAAATGACTCATAGTCTAGTTTCTTTCCTTCACTTCTACCATTATATAATCTTAGACTCACATATTATAGAATATAACTATGTATCTTAAGCTTTTTAATACTTTTCATATTTAGAAAGTTTAATTGTCAAATCAACTTCATTCTTTTACATTCATATTTAAGATTCATTTTAATACATAAAAATAGAATAATACACAAGGTATACATTTTGTTTATAGTCAACATTAATCTAAAGTAGGGTAAAACACTACAAAATATTACAAAACCTAAGTAAAATGAGTATAGTGTATAAGACTGTAAAGATGAATTTTACAAGTTGTCCATTTGAGTAGATTATGAATAAATAGAGGAAAAAACAAAAGGAATGTATGCAAATGTTTTAAAATTTTCTATACATGATGAATTAAGCATTCATATAATTAATATAATAGAATATGCCTATCAACTAGATTTAAATATAGAAGAGAAGTAAAGTAGATAGGATTTTCAGAGATATCATGGGTTGAAGAGAGAATGGTCATATTGACTAAAGGGATGAGGTGGATTTAATACTGCAAGAATAAAATCATCCCATGGGGTAGAGACACAAGAAGTTATTAGACAAGGTTTTCATAATCAGAAAAGAGGAAGAGGATTTCAAATAGGCAAAGGCTATGGTGGTGGTAGAGGATCAAAATACCATCAAATAAAAATTAATTTATACAAACATGATGAAAAATGAGACTAATAATTTATTTGTCCACATTATCATGCATAAAAAAGGGTGCAATAGGAGCAACCACGAGTAAATTTGGTTTAATTTGAGGCAAAAGAATAGGATCCATAAAATTTAGTAGATGTAGAAGATAATAGTATGATGAGAAGAACAATGATTTTTCTAAGAAAAAAGTATGTGTAAGATAAATATAGTGGTGATTCATGGCTTTACATAACTTTTTTATAAATAAGGTGTACTTTAAGAGGAAATTGTAGTCATATAAAATGCAAAAATTGGTAACTTTAGCATGGCTAATGACACCCAACCCATAGGTACCTCTTACTTTCTCTTCTAACCCTCTTAGGCTTATTTCCAATAATTCTCAATCATCCGTAGCCTTCTAGACTTGGTTTTAGCTCACTTAGATTGTTCTTTCCAAGACAAATCAATCCCCCTAGGTCCCATCTACTTAGGATAGTAACACCACACTTGGATTATAACACTGATGCCATTCCTATCCGCTTTTGATGCTCCTATCCAAGTGAAATTTTGGCCCCAATGGTTAATTCCTTCTAGTTCCCCATCCTTATCCTTGTCGGCCTAATATGACAACATTCAACCCATGACCAATAGATCCTTATAAAATCCCATTCAAAGATCATTTGGAGAGGGTTAAAAATTATCACTAAGCAAGCAAGAATATAAATAAGACTACTCAAGCAATCTTCCCTATTCTCTATATACAACCGACCAATACATGTGTGAGAGCCATGTATTACTCTATACAACTAGGGTTAAAGATTATTTTTCTCTATTACATACACCATTAGCATGTCACATTGGTTCTACACCCTTACCACAAGGTTTTTTTTAACCTAAGCTCACTCTATATGATGGCAAGGGTGATCTAGAGACACATTTGAGAGCTTTTCATGCAGCATGCTTGTATTACATACCAAATGATTGGCTAATTACCAAGATATTTCCATGGAGCCTAAATGATTATGCTTTACAATGGTTCTATAGTCTACTGAATTAGTCAGTCAATGTATTCAATCATTTACTGACATGTTCCTATCTCATTTCAGCATCAACATTGGTGATAAGGTTTCATATGCCTAAGTTACACAACAAAAATAAAGGTTAAATAAGCATCTCATAGATTATGTTCTTCGATATAAGACTATTTTGGCTAAGATGATGAACCCCATGGCTGATCAAGAGTTAAAAGATCTCTTCAAACAGAGTCTTCTACCAGCTTTGCATGAATCAATTATGTTCAAAATATTATCTTCCTTCATTGAATTGTGTCACATACTAAAGGAAAGAGAAGTCAAACTAATTTCAATGGGCAAACTCAAGTAATAAGTATCTCAGAAACAACAAACAAGAGTAACAATAAAGTCCCATACAAAGTTAATGTCAATGATACCAAGAGTCAAAATCAACCAACAGTTAATGAAGCTTTCGAGCCCCCTCAACAAGTGGTTTTATTAGCACCTCCTCGATGAACCTTTACCAATCTACCGGTTTCTCCAGCCAGAGTTTTATAGTAGCTATTGGAATGTAACATCACACTCTCCCTCTTATTTGGGAAGTTGACCCAACAAAGCCTCTTCCATGGGGATATGATCAACATGAATTTTTCGAGTTTCACAGGGCACTAATTTATACAACAAATAGATGCATCAATTTGAGACACAAGATACAGGGTTTGATAGATGGTAATCATATTGATCTTGGCACTTTACTGGAGCCTCCTCGAGCCAAGCCAATATAGGATAAAACATTAAAAATCTTCACCGATCCTTTTCTACATCATTCCAAACAAGAGATAGGGGGTACATCATGGGTTCAACATACATATCATGCACATCCCTCACTAGATACATATAGGGCATCTTTAATTGAGACACATACTTTGATAAACATGATTGGTGTATACAATTTTAGAGTTCCAGCTAGACCTTCCATTTCGTTCTCAGAGTAGGAGATCATTGAGGATGATTTAGATTATCATACACTCTTTATCAGAGCCTACATTCATAATCATCCTATTCATAGTGTTCTCATAGACAATGGATCTAATGCAAACATGTGTACTATGACATTATTGTAGCATTTAAGATATTTAGAGTAAGATATTACCCCAACAGAGATAGTTATCAGTGGATTTAGTAGGCACATATAGAGTTCATTAGGTGAGATTGTACTTCCTATATAGGTTGGTCTAACACACATGGACACACCATTCACTATTGTTCCCAGTGTAGGAGTTTTTGATATGTTACTTGGTCAACCATGGATTCAAAAACTTCAAGCAACACCTTATATAGTTCACAGATGCATGAAATTCAGTCACACTAATTAGGTTGTTATAGTTGGTGGAGTTCCATATGAGTTACCACTCCCCAATTCAGAGCCATCTCGTATAGTACAATCACTAATTTTAGTTCCAACATTAGATCCAATTTTTATACCAATTATAGTTCTTACTCCAGTTCTGATTTAGACATAGTTAAGGCATCCATCACCAGCATAGAGAGTTCATACATCTCCATAGCTTTAAGATTCTAAACAACATCCAACTATAGTGTTCACACCTAGAGTAGTGTCATTAAGATCTCATGTATCTACTCATAGAGAACATGTTCAAAGAGCTTCTCCTATTACCATATGGGTCCCTAAGAGCCCTATAGTTGCATCCACTTCTCAAAGTCACAGGGGGACTCCACACATGATTTATACTTTAAATATTTTAGATCATTTACAACATATATAGCTTTTAGAGCCACAGTCTCAACATTTTCATCATGCTTCATGATCATGCATGATCCCTCTCTTTGATATAGGACACCATGATAGGGAGTCTCCCATAAGATTCATCGATTAACATCATTTCTTCTCAGTATTTCCTGTACATATTTTTTTATGATTGATTATACATAGCTTATATCAAAAATACTAAAAACAATACAAAATTTCAAAATATCAAAAACATTCTAATAACTCAAAACACCAAAAATATTTTGAATGCATGCATCATCCATAATTTACATTTATACTATCATGCTATACTTACATTTGCTATTCTATGATATTTTCTATCGATTTATCTACATTACCATGCTTCACTTGATCTTATTTAAGTGTGTGCAGTGATATATAGACCCTTGATTACTTCACTCTACCCATTGAGGGGGCATCCTACTTCTACATTTGAGACACACATTGATATAAATACCCACTAGGGGCATCTTCTACATGACTACACCATCTAGGTTATGTCATTCCTTCACCACACACTCTAGTTATCATGTTGATGTACATTATTTACTATCTTACATAGATTACTCTATCAACACTCACTAATATATTGCACTTGTGTATTTATTAATATATACCTAGTCTTGTAGTAACATGTCTTGCATACATTCACTTATTGATTTTATTAGTTAGATGCATTTGTACTTCCAATTTCTTACATTATTTCTCTTCTTGCTTAGAGTAGTTTGATGTGATTGCATTTCTCAGTTCTTGTTTGTATCTTATCTATGCCTTAGGACATTTTCCAATGTCATTTACATCTATTTATGTGTGTACCTTAGGACATTTACCAATGTCCTTTGCCTATACTCTTCCATGTAATTGTGGCCTTCACACCAACATTGCTTGTTTCAATTGTATGTGTATGTGGCATTTGAACATGCAATGTATGCTTACTTTCTAGTTTGAGTGACATGTGCCCATGTCCCTTGTTTTCTTGGCCCCTTGGCCACTCTTGTATGATTCTTGCTTCTTAAATTATGTTCTTATTACTTGTTTGATTCTCATTTTTTTCAAAGCCATGATCCACATTATGCATTATATTTCTTTTTTGGATGCCATGATAGACATCATGCTCCATCTCTCCAACTAAAAACTATTAATTAACAACTAACCAGACTTCTAATTCTAATTAAATACATTGTAAATATTATTACATTATTATATCTATCTAGGCATACCCCTATTGATATAATAATCTCTTGATACAAACCATGCTATATATTGAGATATATTTTTAATTATCATTGCCATATCATGTATTTTTGCATCATAACACACTTACAGGGTTCTTTTTTCTGAGGGAAATCATTACAGGGTCTTCATTTCTACCCTCAAAAGAGGGGGAAATAAATAGGGGTTTTGTCATAGAGATCAGAGCTCCTCATAGTCAAAAAATTAGTTTTTAGAACACCAAAAATAACAACTAAACATCAAACTAGTCAGAATAGACCAGGTAAATAGTGAAAATGTTAGAACGGTTACCAAATTTAGCCCTAGACAATAGTGCCCACTTGGACTACAGTAATATTACCACTAATATCTATTTTTGGCACTCCTATCTTAACAACAAAAAAACTAGATTTTCCAAAAGCAGGCAAAAATGTAGGTTCAACTATAGTTTTTCACAACCAGACCGGTTTAGAATCAGAAGTTTTTAGTACACTTTTGCTTAGAGAATCTAGATATAGGGGGCATTATGCATGACATGATTTCTCTAAAATTTAGTTTAAGATACCATAGTTGGTATAACTTCAAGATCAAAATCCATGTTCTAGACACCAGTGATTAGGGGCAATGTGCATAACACATTTGTTTTATTTTCTTTCCAAGTTCAGTATTACCCAAGCATTCTCAACAGTTTCATGTCTTATTCCATCTACAGGTGGTTGTCATCATTTTAGAATTTGACTTTCATACAAGCCTAACTTCTTCATTTTGGAGTGGTTTTCATATAAGCCTAGAGCACTAGTCTTGGAGTGGCTTTCATACAAGCCTAATCTCCATCTTTCAGAGTGGCCAAGAGTGGTATAGTTTCCAGCATACATTTGGCTATCCACACCATTATTTTTAGATTACATATCATTCATGAGATTTAGGAGCCATCTCATACAACATATATTTCATACCAGTATCAGTTCATAACTTCACTTCATGGGGCAATGATGGAGCCAAAAGACTAGCTAGCCTTTGTATTCTTGAGCCACCTACTTATAAGGATTGTACACATAGTCCAAACATCGATCAACACACACAGGATCACCTAGATTCACTTAGTGGGAAATGATGGAGCCAAAGGGCCAACCTTTACATTCTTGAGCCACTCTCAAGGAATTGAAGACTTAGTTCTATTTGTGATATTACTCTTAGTTTAGAATCATTTAGCACATACCTAGCACATCTAGCATTACTTAGTAGTACAACATGTTTTATATTGGTTTGCATACCTGGTGAGGTGTATTAGTTCCTTTCACTTACTCTCTCTCTTACCCAACTTTTGTATGTTTTTATTTTAGATATAACATATCTAGTAAGAATTGATCTACTTTTATTTTCCCTTATAGATGCACACTTCACAATGTGTTTTTTATATGCACACCCAACATCACATAACTTCATCCTTAAAAGTAAGTTCAGGTATGCTTTCTCTTTTTCCTTTATCCTAATATTTCACTTTGTTACATCACTAGAATAAAGGGAGGATAAATGTAGTCATATAAAATGCAAAAATTGGTAATTTGAGCATGATTAATGACACCCAACCCATAGGTTTCTCTTGCTTTCTCTCCTAACCCTCTTAGGCGTATTTTCACTAATTTTTAATCATCTGTAGCCTTCTAGACTTGGTTCTAGCTCACCTAGACTACTCTTTCCAAGACAAATCAATCCTCTCATCTGCTCAAGACAGTAGTGCCACACTTGGACTATAACATTGGTGCCACTCCTATCCACTTTCAACACTCTTGTCCAAGTGCAATTTTGGTCCCAACGATAAATTCCTTACGGTTCCCCATTCTTATCCTTGTTAGCCTAATGTGATCACATTCAACCCATGACCAATAGATCCCTATAAAAACCCATTCAAATATTATTTAGAGAGGGTTGGAAATTATCACTAAGCAATCAAGAATACAAGCAAGACTACTTAAGCAATATTCCCTATTCTCTGCATACAACTAACCAATACATTTACAAGCTTATTATAATCTTCACACCAGTCCCTAGCCATCTCAGGCACATCTAATTTAGTATTCTACATCTTCATACACATTATTGCACAAATCACATCAATTTGGAGAACTACATATGGCTTAATACCTCTTCAAGGTATTGGTATGTAGGCAGTATGCCCACACAAGGGGTGTGGATCCACGTCTAGTGAATCTTACACACACTAACTCCCCCTCTTTCTAGAAATTGGTCAAAGCACAATGGAGTATTGGGTTTGAGGAGAAAATATACTCTACAGGGAGCTCCATATACTTTCAACCACCAAAAATTCACAGATAGGGTCACATAAACCTAGCAAAAAAAAACTTAGAAATCTCAGATCCTAAAGACAACAGTGGAAGAAGTGGACTACAACATCGGTGCCACTCCTATCCACTTTTGGTAATCCTGTCTAATCATAAAACTAAGGTTAGATACCAATTTATGATAGTGTCCCAGTCCTACATAGTGAATTCTAGCCTCTGTCTTATTCAGATCAGTCAATTTCTACTTAAGTCTTATTTTCTTTCCCTTATTACTATTTTTAGAAAGGTTTGAATTGCAATCAAATTTCACAAATCAATATCTTAATAATTATATATTTATTTAATGATTTTATTACTTAGATCCTTTAACTAAAATAAGAATAATATACCAATATTCCCAAAACTGTTAAATCAAAATATATATGTAAGGTTATTATTGATAGTGAAATTTGTGAAAAATATTCATTTTAAATAAATGGTTGAGAACTAGGTCTGTAATGTGATAAGCATCCTCACCCTTATCATAATTCATGGTTTAAAAATAGGATTAAATTAATATTGATAAGAGGTGTTTAGTCAAATTTTTTGTAAGAAACACTTAAAAATATAAAATATGGTTTATTGTTATCCCAATGGATGCATGCCATTTTTTATTATAAAGGCCATGATAATATGATTTTGAAAAGGATTGTTTAAATGAGAGAGTAATACATATAATGAGAGAGTAATACATATAATTTTTAGAAGGATTGTTTAAAGATAGTTCTATGCATATTAAGGAAGATGTGCATGTAAAAATCATGTTTTTGAAAATTAATTTATTTAGGAGATAAAGATGACAATATTATGTTACACATAAATAGAAAATAAATTAGAGGTCACAAAAGTGTTGGAATATATGTTGATGTTATACCAAATAAGTTTTTAGATGATTTACCCTTAAAATAGAGATATTCAACATCATATGATTTAATTTTATGATCATCTATACCTAATCAAGTAGTTTATAAGAATGTGTTTCCATCAGTTATAACAAATGATGGGTGTTCATACAAAGACTAGTTATCTTTTGATGCAACCTAAGTCCTACAAAGATTAGGTGCATATAGAAGGATGAGTGAAGAGATTTTGGAGCTTGGGACCAAAGAAAAAAATGTAAGTATCCAATTCATAGACATAAAAGATATGATCAAAGACATACAAGATGAATTCTTTGATCCGATGAAAGAACTTGTAATTTTAGATTCTTCAAGAACAAATATGGATCATCTTTGAATAGAAAGGCACCTAGTGAGTGACTCCAATGATTCATTCAATTGAGCTCATCTAAAACCTGAGATGCTAATACTGAGTTTAAGTCAAAAATTGAAGATTTCATTTTGAGCAAGTCATCAACAATGAATTAATTAATTATATTAACTCCAATGTGAACATAAATGCCTATAATTAGTTTTTATTTACATATTTGTCCATATGTTGTGGAGAATCATGTTATAAACAATGATTTCATTCATTCATTAAATATATAAAATGTTTAAAATTTTTTAAATACAAACTATTTAGAGGCATTTATGTTTAAATCAAATATTAAATATTTTCACTTGATAAGGGGTTTGGACTTATGGATCATGAAAATAAATGTTTGAAGATCCTTTGGAGGCCTCCCATATCTAGGAATCAAGTTTAATTTTGATGGGGCCTCAAAATATAACCTAGGGTTGGTTGGTTGTGGTGGAGTTAAAAAAAATCAAGAGGCTTAGTATAGCCTCTCATTCTCCCTTGATATTGGCACAGAAACAAACAATAAGGTAGAAGTTTGTGCATCCAAATTATGATCTATCATGGTTGGTTGAATCTAGCTGTGGAAGGAAACTCAAAAATTGTAATCAATATAATGAATTCTAAGGTGGTTAATGCTTAGAAAATTCAATTTGTGGTCAATGAGATTAATCATTTGAGAAGTTTTTTGATCATGTAGAGTGCTTCCACTTTAGGAGAGAAGGTGATTTTGTAGTTGACTGGGGAGATAGCCATGGAGTTAATCTCAAGAAAATTTAAAAAGTAAGTCTTTGCCTATGGGAACCACCTTTCCCTAAAGACTTGAAAATGTTAGTTATAAAAGATGTATCACATGAAGAGCTAAACTTTTAAGTATCCTCCACTCATTCGAATAACCTTATCCCCATAATGTGTTTTCATTCATTTTGAAATAAGCCATGAGATCCATGGAGGATCCACTTGTGCCGATGGATCAAGAGGATTAATTACCAATAAATAACTTATCACTTCAAGGTTGGTTGTATTGAATTTGATGGAATCCCAAAGGACTTGACTTGTTATTTGGATCTGGTAGATAGTTTTTATCAAATTTTTGGGATGAGTTGGGATGGAGAAGGAAAAAGCTATTGAGGAAGAGAGGTCTTCCCACCCCAAGATGAGACCTAGAAAGTTGGTAACTTCTTTCAATTGGCTAACATGAGAAGTAACTTCTAATCACTTCATAAAGAGCATTGATAATGAGATAAGAAAAACTAGTTGATGAGAATTTGGTTGAGGAATATGTGGAGCGTGATGATTGAGATGGATGAATTCAAGAGTAAATATATTTAGAAATTTTTGAAGTCTTTCATGGTGGACCTAAATCAGTATGTGGGCAATGCAAATGTTTTTGATGCTACACAGGCTATCAATGGAGCCAATATCCTATCAAATGATGCATATTACTTTACTTTTATTACAGAGCATATGTATTTTGAAACGTTAATCCATTAAATTGGTCTTGAGAGGGCAAACCATAGTCACCTTATCCTGGATGGGTTGATAAAGATCTAAAAGATCATGTGTTGCATCTTAGTTTGGAATTTAATTTCCTAAGGAATGACTTCTATTTTTGCCTTCCGTAGGTACAGACAAGGATGGTGATGGTGCCAGAAGATGATGCTAGGGTCGTTATTTGGGTTTGAAAACTAGATAATGCAACTAAAGTAATTGAGTTGGATTAATATATGGTTTTTATTTTAAAAGTCTGAATCCTTGTATATAGACTATGATCCTAAGTGTTGATGGGTGGATTTAATTTACCCAAACATATTTAAACTCAACCATGTATGGTTTTATAGATGAAATAGTTATGTTATAGAATATAGTAGATAAATAAGATTTTAGTTTTTAAAGTATTATTTGAATATCTTGTGAAAGGATTGTGATGGTCTTCTATCTTGTTTAAAAAACTAGAGCTCTGAGGACTGTTTTCGATATAAAATACCAAATAATGTGAAGGCCTATGTGGGTGACAAGAAAACAACACAATAATAAAATAAAATACTGAAATAGGGGATGTGCAGAGATATTATAAAAACATTCAAAATGCATATATATTAATTCTAAAAACTCATTTACAAACACAACTACAACCGTTTATAAAACTAAAAAAAATTCTCTGAACTTTCCTTGCTCCCTTCTGCCTATTGTCAGCAAACATTCCTCTTGCCTATTATTTTCTACTTCCCCTAACTATTACTGTTGCACAAAATATCTCCTATTTGCTGCTACTCTATTTTTTGCCCCTGTATTCTTTTATTGATACTATTCTCTAGCTAATATTGCATTGAATACTTTTTGCATACTCATTTGATTGTTATTGCATAAATGTTCTTCTACAACTCATTAGTTTATATCTTTTCTTCTATTCTATTTGTCTACATCTAACAACACACCTAACTCCCTTTTTGCCACCCAACACTAAATGACTATCTAAAAGATTCAAATTTAAAACTGGTATAATAAATGATTGCAATTGTCATGATCTAAAACTGGCTAGGTGGCTAGGTGGGAAGGTAGAATAATATATTTTAACACTCTCCCTTATTTTTGACCTTCCTAGCATGGTTAGTTGAAAATTTCTCAACCTTTAAAACTTCCTTATAGCTTCTCTTTGTATGCCCACATGCTTCTACACCTCTTTTTTTAATGTCCAGAGCTTTGTTATTAAAGTTCATAGCTCTATTGATATAGTCCATAGCTAGACTATTGAAGTCCATAGCTACCCTAATGAAATCCATAGCTGGCCTATCAAGGTCTATAGCTATCCAATCTAAAACCATAGATAGACTATCAAGGTCTATAGCTACTCTAATGAAGTCCATAGCTAGAATATCAAGGTTCGTAGCTACCCCCTTGAAGTTCATAGTTGACTTGTTAAGGTCTGTAGCTACCATGATAATATATGTAGCTGGACTATCAAGGTCTATAACTACCCTGCCAAAATCTGTAGTTAGACTATCAAGTTTGTAACTACCCTTCTGAAGTCTATAGTTGGACTATCAAGATTTGCAGCTACCCTACTAAAGTTTGTAGTTGATCTATTGAGGTTTGTAGCTAACATACTAAAATCTATAACTGGACTATCAAGGTATATAATTAGCCTACTGAATTCCAGAGCTCTGCTTTAGGAGTTTAGATTTGACATAAAACTTTGTAGGCCTAATGCTACTACATTAATGACCCCTAAACTTCCTCTTAAATGTATGGAAGCATATTTAGATAATTTTTTAGTTAAAATATCAAGTAGCGGCTGATTTGATTTGCAAAATCTAAATTTTATCACATGATTTTTAACTAACTCTCGAATGAAGTAATACCTTATTACAATGTGTTTTCTCCTATCATGAAATATGAGGTTATTTGATAATGTTATGGATGATATATTATCATAATAGACCATATAAGCTCCTTGCTACTCCTCATACAAATCAAAAAGTATCCTTCTCAACCATATAGCTTAGCATGCTACTACATTGGCTTCTATGTACTCTACTTCAGTTGTAGAAAGTGATACTATGGGTTTTTTCTTTAAAACCCAAGATATAGATCCTGACCCAAGATAAAATACATACCTTGAAGTTATCTTTATGTCATCAAGGCTACCAACCCAGTCACTATCTGTGTAACCCATAAAATTAGGCTCACCTACTATTGAATATGAAACTTCATATTTTTTTGTTCCATTTACGTACCTTGATATCCTCTTGCCTGCTTGCTAATGTGTCTTTTTTGGCATCTCCATGAATATTGATATGAAGCTAACTGCATATATGATGTCTAACCTAGTTGCAGTCAAATACATTAAACTTCCCACTAGGCTCTTATAATGTGTGGGGTCTACATTGCTGTTGTAATCATCCTTGCATAACTTCAAGATTATCTCAGATGGTGTGAATACAAGCTTGCTATCTAGCATCTTGAACCTCTCTAAAATATCATTTGTATATTTATATTGGGATATAAATATGCCTTTATCCATTTGCTTGACTTCTATCCCAAGAAAATACTTCAAGAAACCCAAATCAGTCATTTCAAATTCATTTTTCATGGCTATTTTGAATTCTTCAATGGACTGATTTACATTTACAGTGAGTATTAGATCATCCATATATAATACAATAATCAAAATACCTTCTTTGCATGTTTTGATGTAAAGTGTGGGCTCACTTGCACTTTTGCCCAAGATGTTGCTCAACAAATAAGAGTCTATACGATTGTACCATGCTCTTGGGGTTTGTTTGAGGCCATACAATGCCTTTTTAGCCTATATACTTTGTTTTCATGACTGAGAATCTCATATCTAGGTGGCTATCTCACATAAACCTCTTCTTCTAGCACACCATTCAAAAATGCCAACTTGACATCCATTTGATATACCTTCCATTTGTGTTGAGAAACAATGGCTATAATTATCCTCACTATTTCTAGCCTTGTTATAGATGAAAACATCTCATTGTAATCATGTTCGAGCCTTTGTTTGTATCCCTTCACCACTAGTCTTCATCTAGTGCCTCACACCACTTATTGTCCTTGACTACTTATTCAAATTAAATAGGATAAGCTGATAAAAAGAGAGCATAATTCATATTTTCATCTTCATTTTTCTCATACCTTGACTGCTCATAGGCTTCTTACAAGTTTATTGTCCTTGTTTGGTGTTGATTTGAGTTGTACGAGGATGATGTTGACTCTCAAATAACTCCTTGACCTCCTTGATGACTACTATCATTAGATGAATCAACCCTTTTTGAAATAGGGGTCCAACTTAGTGTATTGGTGGCTATACCACCTAATATTTTAGATTCAATAAAGGGTCCATGAGCCCTTGTTTTCACATACTCTTCTTCTTGTTTTTCTTCCCAAGCTTCATGCTCAATGAATTGAATATCCCAGATGATTATGAATTCTTCGGTGATGAGATTGTATAACTAATAAACCTTTGATTGGTCACTATACCCTATGAAAATACACTTGTCACCTTTGTCATCCCATTTTGTCCTTCTTTGCTTGGGCACATGTGTGTATGCTATATAACTAAAAACTCTAAGGTGTTCAACACTTGGTTTCTAGATCCAAAAAAATCTTCATTAGATAAATGTTCAACAAATATATGACCATTGCTATAGCCTCAACCCAAAAATCATTAGGCAAATCCTTTGACTTCAACATGCTCTTTGCCATCTCTTGGATGGTCCTATTCTTCCTCTTAACCACACCATTTTGCTGCAATGTATACTTGGCTATAAATTGATTTTTTATGCCATGATCCTTGCAAAAAATCATGAACTCATTGGAGATATACTCTCCCCCTCTATCCATCCTCAAACTATTGATGTAGTGTCCACTTTGCTTTTCTACCATGGCCTTGATTTACTTGAACTTGTCTCAAATGCTTTCAATTTATTCTTTAAGAAATACACCCATATATTTTGGCTGAAGTCATCTATGAATGTCATAAATTAAACATTCTTGGATAGGGAGGGGGTCTTCATTAGAACACACAAGTCTAAATGTATCAGCTCTAAAGGAGCTCTAGATCTCCATGCTTTACCCATAGGAAATGTATTCTTATGTTGCTTCCCTAATATGCATCCTTCATGCACCTTGTTTGGATGTTCTATAAGGGGTATCCATTTCATCATGTGATTCTTGTGAAAAAGGTTCAATCCTTCAAAATTCAAATACCCATTCCTAATATGCCAAAGAGTAGACTCATCTAATACCATAGTTTTAAACACTATTACGAGATCACTTTGTATTTTCAATAGAAACATCTGATTGCTTGTCATCTTGACTACTTTAATATGCTTATTGTATCCACTCCTATCAAATATGATGCATTCTCCATTCTCAAATTTGACCTTGTACCCCTTTTGGGCAAGCTCACCTATGCTAATAAGTTTATGCTTCAACTTGGGCACATAGTAAACATCTTGAATCTACCTTTTGTCTCCTTGCTTGGTATGAATATAAATGCTTCCTTTGCCCATGATGGGAACCTTCTCATTGTTTTCCATCTTCACCTCTAATTTTATTAAATCATCAATGTAGTTGAACATATCTTTGTTTCCACTCATGTGGTTGCTACAACCACTATCTAAATACCATGTATCTTTACCACTTTGCTCAGGAATGTTGCATGTTATAAATAAGCTTCCACCTTTCTCATTCTTATTAGGTTCAACCTTTTGTGTATGGGATAAATTTAAATTCTACTTATTCATGTCATACTCTTTATTTTTACACTCACTAGCATAGTGTCCATACCTATTGCAATAATAGCATTGGGCGCTAGATTTATGATACCTTTATGTAGATCTACCTATAGAAGTGTTGCTACTCTTTCTTCTTTCTCTTCCATGTGACTCTTGATGGCTATGCCTTCTACCTTCTTGATTGTTACAAGTTCTTCCTCTTCCTCTATTATTTGATCCTATCCCCCTTATTTTCACATTCACATTGGTCTTGAATGCTTGCTCATGGGAGGAGGTGGATGAGCTATTCAACCTTTGCTCATGGGTTTTCAAATAAACCATTAGCTCATCTACCATCATTTGATTCAAATCCTTTGACTCTTCTATTGCAACCACTATAAGGTAAAATCTAATTGGAAGGATCTTCAACACCTTCTCTATGATCCTATGATCCTTAAGGGTATCACCACATGTTTTAATTTGATTGACAATATTCATTATCTTTATGAATAAGTCATTAATAGACTCATTCTCCTTCATTTGTATCATCTCAAAGTACCTTTTTAACAGTTACAATTTGATAAGCTTTACCTTGTCACTCCCTTAATAGGTATTTTGTAAAATGTCTCATGTTTGCTTAGAATAAATAACTACTGCTATCCTAGGAAATATTGAATCAGTTACTACAATTTATATTTAGTTGAATGCCTTGGCAACCTTCCTCTTATTCTCCTTCAACACATTTCTTTGTGACCTGGATTAATGCATTGAAAGCTACCAGGTTTACAACCTTATTATATCCACCTTCAACCAACTCTCATAGCTCTTGAGAGTTGAATATAGTCTTCATTTTCATACTCCACACATCGTAATTATTTACATCAAACATATGGGGATATTTCCATGAACTCGAACTGCTTATTTCCATGTCTAAATGGGCTTACTACCTGTGGGCTTTGATACCAGTTATTAAAAAAAACTAGAGCTCTGAGGACTGTTGTTAGCAAAAAATACCAAATAATGTGAAGGCCTAAGTGGGAAGCAAGTAAAAAACATAACAATAAAATAAAATATTGAAATAGGCGAGGGGTAGAGATATTCTAAAAACATTCAAAATGCATATATATTAATTCTGAAAAATCTTTTACAAACACAACTACAACTGTTTATAAAACTCATAAAAAATTCTCTAAACTTTCCTTGCTTTCTTCTAACTGTTGTCAGCAAACATTCCTCTTGCTTCTTCTTTTATACTTCCCCTGATTGTTGCTGCTATATAAAATATCTCATATTCTCTACTATTCTATTTTCTACCCCTATATTCTTTTGTTGATGCTTTTCTCTAACTACTACTGCGTTGAATATTTCCTGCATACTCATTTGAATGTTGTTGCATCAATGTTCTTCTACAACTCACTAGTTTCTATCTTTTTTTCTATTTTATTTATCTACATCTAACAACACACCTAACTCCCTTTTTACCACCCAACATTAAATGACTGTCTAAAAAATTTAAATTTAAAACTGTTGCAATAAATGGTTGTAGCTGTCATGATCTGAAACTCGTTGGGTAGGTAGAGTAATATATTTTAACATGTCTTTACCTTAGATTTGTGAGTGATTTCTAGTCTACTTTTACTCAAATTATATTGTTGATCCTTGACAATAGGTTAACACCTATATTTCCCCAGATGATACCTCATATATTTTTTCTCTAGACAATAATCCTAGTTATCTTAGCATAAAAAAATAAGCAATATTTTAAAAAAATATTAAATATTTTTAAAAAATATTGCTTATTTCACATCTCATACATTCAGAAACCCCTTTATTTAAATTTTTGAACAAGAATATGCGACTCCAAGAGAGACAATTTTTACATCTTCGAAGCAATTAATGGCTATTTTAAACTTTTTCATCAACGAAGGATTGGATATGTACAATCTAGTCTTAAAACAAACATTTTAACTGTACTTTTACTTAATTCCTTTCAGAGATATTCTTTCATAATGCTTTTGATTCTTGAAGTACATGGTAAGACATACATAAACATCCATTGTATCTTTGTTACTTGCATAATGTTCCACTTCTACTCTTATGTGGGGTGGGCCAAAATATTGGGCCATCAAGTTTGAATAATAATCACAAAAATACAAACACAACCATTTTTTTTTCTTTTTATTTGTTGTTTTTCTGATAAATATTTGATCCTCCAAAGATTTCCTCCATGCACAACCTACAAGTTTTGAAATTTATTTTATTTATAATTTTAAGATATAACATTTACTATTAATGTTAGTAAATAAAGATAACAAAAGTGATAATTAAATTCAAATTACAATAATAATTAACATAATATTAAATTTGTATTTTAAAATTTAAACTATTAAAAAAAAAAAAAAAAACCAATTCTCAATTAAAAAGAAGGGAGTAATTACTACATGACGCTTATTCGAAATTAGATTTTGTACCTTCTTATAAATTAGATTTTGTATCGTATTAAGAAAAGCCTACGTAAAAAATGTTACTACTGATATCTCTAAACAAGTCACAAATACATAGATGGCATGATTATTTGCTTTCATCATAAAAATAATAATATCCTTTAAATTACTATCTTCGCACTTTCTTCTTTTAACTAGCTGCTACTCCTCGCAAGGGAGTTTCAGTTGATTGGAGCTCTCCTTCCAAACTTGGGCTTTTGTGATTACGCTTGTTATACATACAGGCTGTGCAAGTCAAGCATATTACGACCACTCCACCACACACCACCATCACTACCACAAACAACGCAATACTGTGGAACTCCTTTTTCTTCCAAGAACAAGAAGGGAGCCCCAACGGGCCACTACCACATAATTTATGATTGCCACCAAAACTCGTATTGAAGCTCAAATTATTGACAGCGTCAGGAACTGGAGCAGACAACTTATTACCTGACACGTTGAACTCAATTAACTTCATTTGTCCTAATTATGGAGGGATTTGCCCTTGAAGCTCATTGTTTGACAGATTAACAACCACCAGGCTCGACAAGGAGCCCAATGTTTCAGGAATCGTACCAGTCAGTTGGTTGTTCGATAGATTGAGCTCGCTTAGACATTGCATCATCATTATCTGATTCATAATTTCTCCTGAGAAAAGGTTGGAGGTTATCCAGAGTTGACAATCTCACAAGCTTGGGTGGAATAGGGCCGGACAAATTATTATTGCTTGCAGCAAATACCAGGAGATTCTTCAGGCCCCCGATTTCTCCAGGAATATTTCTGCTAAAATGGTTGCTACTAATCTCTACTTTGGATAGATTCTTTGCTCCCCAAATTGTAGGAGGAATGTTTCCCTCCAACTCATTGTTTTGAAACAACTGTATAATGCCTGGAGAAACCCAGAGAGAGGCTGGAACCTCGCCGCTTAGTCAGTTGCCGTTGAGCAGTGCGTTGAATTTGTTTGAAAATAGAGCCAACCTATAAAGCATTCTACGGTTACACAAATTCTTTGGCAGAGGGCCTTCTAAATTGTTACCTACAACGTTAATAATGAAAATATCGGAGTACATACCCAAATTCTGGGGCAGTAGCCTGGCGAGTTTGTTACTGTAGAGATCTAATCTTGTCAGGTGTCGAAACTGGTCGAGGCAGGAAGGAATGGGACCGCTAAGTTGATTATCAAATAGATTCAACATATCCAGATATATCAAGTTAACCATTCCGTCTGGAATTTTGCCGCTGAGCTGATTGCTGGAAAGATCCAGCACGAATAGGCTTCTCAAGTTGTCAATGTTTGATGGAATTTGTCCGATCAGATTGTTGCCCCACATCAGCAATTCTGTTAGCTTCAACAATGCCATCAAACTAGAAGGAACATCATTGGAGAGGTGATTCTTTGACATATCCAACGTCTCTAGCTGCATCAAATTGCTGAAAATGTTGGGAATTTGTCCAATGAGGGTACAATTATAGAGCCATAACTGCTTCAGCCACTTCAAATTCTGGAGCTCTTCCGGTATCATAGCAGGATGGAGAGGATTGTCGCCAATGGTGAAGTTGATCAAAGTCATCAGGTTGCCAAGGAAGGTAGGGACTGTGCTATTGAGAATATTTTCATGGCATTAGAGTGATTTCATGTTCGGTAGCTGGCCAAAAGCATGAGGAACGGAACCAGAGAACATGTTGCCTACCAGATTCAATACTCTCAACGCGCTCAGTTTATGGATGCGATTGGGTAGGCTTGCATTGAACAAGTTGTAGGATAAATCTAGGCTCTAAAAGAGTTTGGGGAAAAAGACATCTGAAATGGTTGACTTGGATTATGAAGATGTTAGTCTCAGAAGGGTGCATATCGCAGAAGAAAGGTTTCCTGATATGGAAGCATCAGTGAGATTTATTTTGGTGACTAGAAAATGCAAAATCATTGTAGACTCCATTACAAGTGCATGGATTATCATGGCACGCACTCCAATTACAAAGTGCATGTTGTTTGTCATTCCAATCTATCTCCTTTATTTGCAATAGAATACTTCCCTCCTCAGAGAATGTGGAGGACTGTTCCATAAGGAGAAAGAGGACTGCCACTTGAACGAGTGTAAAAAGCCCAAAAATAGTTTCTTACTGAACTTGCCTATTTGCAACTGCAACTCCTTCATGGTGGACAGAGCACTATGAAGCAAGGAGAATTTAAGCTATCAATAGAGAAGAAGTTTAAGTGGATTCCATGTGGGGTGTTGAAACACACATGCATGTGCTTGTTGAAATAAATTATTATTCTTCACCTATCTATCTGCCCAGGTCTGTACTGTTGCAGCCACCAATAAAAATTCATTGTAGCAGTTTAAATTTGAAATTCGGGAGCTGTTTGAATGTTTTGGGGGGAATAACAATGGTAGGTGAAAGAGCAGTTAGAAGAAGACAAGAGGGAAAAGAAAAATAGAGTGTACAAGAGAAAACAATGTAACAACAACAGACTATGTAAAAGACAAGGCAGAAAAATATAGCGCAATAGTAGGCAAAAAAGAGCTTGGAGAATATTGTAGTAGCAACAGATATTGACTTTAGTGTAGCAGTAGGACTATGCAACACAAAACATATAGAGAAGAACTAGAAGAATATAAAAAGAAAAATAGAGAGAAGAGAATATAATGCAACAACAAATTGCAAAATAGAAAAAAAGAAGAAAACAAAAGTTTTTTTTTGCGAGTTTTATGAACAACTGTAGTTGTACATGTTTATGCATTGTAAATAAGTTGTAATAAGAGTTTTGAGGTGAATTTAATATATGCAAACTCTGTTTTTTATTTACAACTCTACGTCCCATGTTTTATCTATTTTAGCTTGTTGCAAGTACAAATTTTTGTGCATATTGGTTAGTGCCCACCTGGGCCTGTGGATTATTTTATATTTCCTACCAACAACTAGTACCATAACCTTTAGGTTGTAAGCCCATTCAGACATAAAAGTAGGCATTTTTGATTCATGTCAGCAGCCCCTTACATTTGATGGAAATAACTATGATATGTGGATCACCAAGATGAAGACTATATTTAACTCTCAAGAGCTATGGTGTTGGTTGAAAGTGGATATAATAAGGTTGTAAACCGATCAACCTTCAATGCATTATCTCAATCATAAAAGAATGCATTGAAAGAGAATAAGAGAAAAGATGCCAAGACAATCAGCTACATACAAATGGCACTAGTTGATTCAATCTTTCTTAAGATAGAAACAACTATCCATTCCAAATAAGCATGAGATATTCTTCAAAATACCTATCAAGGGAGTGACAAGGTAAAGTTTGTCAAGTTACAACTCTTAAGAAGGGACTTTGAGACCCTACATATAAATGAGAACGAGTCTATCAATGACTTCTTCACAAAGACAATGAATATTGTCAAACAAATGAAGATATGTGATGATACCTTTGAAGATCATAGGATCATTGAGAAGGTGTTGAGGAGCCTTCTAATCATATTTGACCCTATAGTGGTTGTAATTGAAGAGTCAAGAGATTTGAGGTAAATGGCAATAGATGAGCTAATGGGTTCCTTGCAAACCCATAAATATAGGTTGAATAGGTCAGCCACATCTTTTCATAAGCAAACATTTCAGACCAATGTGAATGTGAAAGGAAGAGGGATAAGATCAAACAATAAAGGAAGAGGAATAACTTGTAGTAGTCAAGAAGGTGGAAGGCATAGACATCAAGAAACACATGGAAGAGAAAGAGGGAGTAATAACACTTCTAGAAGGGGATCTACACAAAGATATGATAAGTCTAACATCCAATGCTATTATTACAAGATGTATGGATAATATGCTAGTGAGTTTAGAAAGGAGTATGATATGAGTAGGCAGAATTCAAATTTATCCCATACATAAGAGGTTGAAACTAATAGGAATGAGAAAGGTAATAACTTATTCATAACATGCAATATTGCAGAGCAAAGTGGTAAAGAGACATGGTACTTGGATAATGGTTTTAGCAACCACATGAGTGGGAACAAAGAGATATTTAGCCACATTGATGAGACAATAAAATCATAGTTAAATATGGAAAACAATGAGAAGGTTCATATCATGATTAAAGAAAGCATTTCTATCCTCACCAAGTAAGGTGAAAAAAGACAAATTCAAGATGTATACTACATGCCTAGGTTGAAGCATAACTTAATTAGCATCGGGTAGTTTGTCCAAAAGGGATAAAAGGTCATATTTGAGAATGAATAATTCATCATCTTTGATAGGAATGACTACAATAGGTAGATTGCAGAAGTTAAGATAACAAGCAATTAGATGTTTCCATTGAGAATGCAAAGTGAGCTCACAATAATATTCAAAATAGTGATAATAAATGAGCCTACTCTTTAGCACCTTAGATATGAGAATTTGAGATTTGGAGGGTTGAACCTTATTCACAAGAAAAAAATGGTGAGAGGGATGCCCCTTATAGAACAACCAAACAAAGTATGTGAAGGATGTATATTGGGGAAGCAACATAGGAGTGCATTTCCCATGGGTTCAGACTTGTGTGGTCTAATGAAGACCTCTTCTCTATCCAATAATGTCTACTTCATGACATTCATAGATGATTTTAGTCAGAAGATATGGGGACATTTCTTGAAGAATAAATTAGATGCATTTGAGACCTTCAAGCAATTCAAGGCCATGGTGGAGAAGCAAAGTGACCACTACATCAAGATTTTGAGGATGTATAGAGGGGGAGAGTACATCTCTAATGTATTCATGAATTTTTGTATGAATCATGAGATTAAAAATCAATTTACACTTAGGTATACACCATAGTAAAATGGTGTAGCTAGGAGGAAGAATAGGACCATCCAAGAGATGGCAAGGAGCATGCTAAAGGAAAAAAGTTTGCCTAATAATTTTTGCGCTGAGGCTGTAGCAATAGCTATATACTTGTTGAATATTTTTCCAATGAAGAGCATTAGGGATATGATCCCTCAAGAGGTATGGAGAAGTTGAAAGCCAAGTATTGAATACCTTAGAGTGTTCAATTGTGTGGCATATACACATGTGCTCAAGCAAAGATGGATAAAGTGGAATGACAAATGTGAGAAGTACATATTCATTGGGTAATGTGACCAATCAAAGGTTTACTTATTATATAATTCCATCATCAAAGAGCTCATAATCAGTTAGGATGTTCAATTTATTGAGCATGAAGCTTGGGAAGAGAGATGATAAGAAGAGCATGTGTAAAGAAGGGATAGTGGACACATAATTTAAACTGAACTAGTTGGTAATAAATCTACCCATGCACCAAGTTGGACCCATATTTCATAAAGGGATTATTCATCTAGTAGAAACAACCATCAAGGAAATCAAGGAGTTGTTTAAGAGTCAACATCATCTTCCTCTAACTCAAGTCAACACCTAACAAGGACAAGGAACTTGATAGAAGTTTATGAGTAGTCAAGATATGAGAAAAATAAAGATGAAACTATGAATTATGCTATATTTTTATTAGCTAATCCTATATACTTTGAAGAAGTAGCTAAAGATAGTAAGTGGTGTGAGGCAATAGATGAGGAAATGCATTTTATAAATAAAAATCATATTTGGGAGTTAGTTGAACTACTAAAAGGAAAAGAGGTCATATGAGTAAAGTGGGTGTACAAGACAAAAACTAATGTCGAAGGTAAGATAGAGAGGCATAAGGTAATACTAGTGGTTAAGGGATATAATCAAAGGCTTGGATGTGATTATAATGAAATATTTACATCCATAATAAGGCTAGAAATGGTGAGGACAATCATAATCATTGCTGCTCAACACAAGTGGAAGGTGCATCAAATAGATGTCAAGTCAACCTTTTTGAATGGAGTGATAAAATAAGAGGTTTATGTGGGACAAAAACATAGATATGAGATTCTAAATCATGAAAAAAAAGGTATATAGGCTGAAAAAGGCATGTATGGACTCAAGCAAGCCCATAGATCATGGTACAATAATATAGACTGTTACTTGTTGAGCAAAGGCTTTAGTAAAAGCACAAGTGAGGCCATAATCTACATCAAAGTGAACAAAGGTGATATTTTGATTTTTGTTTTATATGTAGATGATCTAATATTCACTATAAATACAAATCAATTCAAAGAAGAGTTGAAAATAGCTATGAAGAATGAAATTGAAATGACTAATTTAAGCTTATTGAAGTACTTTCTTGGGATAGAAGTCAAGTAAATTGATGAAAGCATATTTATATGCCAATATAAGTATGGAAATGATATTTTGGAGAGGTTTAAGATACCAGACAATCAACCAATATCCACATAAATTGAGACAAGTCTTAAGTTATAAAAGGATGATTGCAGCAATAACGTAGACCCCACATGGTACAAGAGCTTAGTGGGAAGCTTAATATATTTGAATACAACTAGGATGGACATCATGTATGCGGTCATCCTTATATCTATATTCATGGAGACACCAGAGGAGAGACATTGGCAAGTGGGTAAAAATATATTAAAGTACATGAATGGAATAAGAGATTATGGAGTTTTATATGCAATAATAGACGAGTTTTAGCTTGTGGGTTACATGGATAGTGATTAGGATGGCAGCCTTGATGATCGAAAGAACACTTTAGGGTATATATTTCATCTTAGGTTAGAAGCCATATCTTGAGATTTAAAGAAACAACCCATAGTTTCACTTTCTATAGCTAAATAAAAGTGCATAGCAACAAATACAATAGTATGTCAAGCTATATGGTTGAGAAGAATACTTTAGGTTTGCATGAAGAGTAGTAAAAATATTCTATAGTCTATTATGATAATATATCCACATAGAATTGTTAGAGAACCTCATCTTTCAAGGTAGGATCAAGTACATTTCAATCAAGTATCATTTCATTTGAGAGTTAGTTGAGAAATGTGTGATGGAGCTTAGTTTTTGCATGTCAAATCAACAACTAGCTGATATTTTTACTAAGTCATTGTATAAAGACACTTTCATGCACTTAAGAGGAAGGTTAGGGGGTATTAATTCAATAACATTGGGCCTAAAAAGTTTTATATTAGATCCTAAGTCCTATAACAGATCTATAGACTCCTAAAATCTAACTTCAAACTCCTATAGGTCAGCTCTAGACTCCTACAAGTTAGCTCTAGACTCCTACATGTCAGCTCTAAACTCCTTCACATATCTAGACTCCTATAGGTCAGCTCTAAAATCTTACAACATAGCTTTAGAATCCACCAAATTAGCTCTAGACTCCCATAGGGTAGCTACAAATTTTGTCAGTCTAACTACAAACTCTATCAGTGGAGTTTGTAGCATAGTTACAAACTCTACCAATCCAGCTATGAACTCTGTTAGTCGAATCTATAACATAGCTATGGATTCTGCTAGTCCAACTATGAACTCCATCAATAGAGCTATAAATTTTAGTAATAAAACTCTAGACATGCACATAAAAGGTGCAGAAGTATTTGGGCAAGTAAAGAGAAGTTATAAAGATGTTTTGACGATTGATAATTTTTTTGAAGACCATGGTAGAAAGGTAAAAAATAAGGGGGAGTGTTGAAATAAATTATTATTCTTCACCTACCTACCTTCCCATCTCTGTACTATTGCAACCATCAAATATAATTTATTGCAATAGTTCAAATTTAAAATTTGGGAGGTGTTTGAATATTTTGGGGGGAATAACGATGGTAGGTGAAAGAGTAGTCAGAAGGAGATAAAAGGGAAAATAAAAATAGTGTGCAAGATAAAATACTACAACAAAAATAGACTATGTAGAAGATAAAGTCAAAAAATATAGCACAACAATAGACAAAAAAGATACTAGATAATATTGTAGTAGCAACAAACATTACGTTTAGTATAGTAGTAGGACTATGCAACATAGAACATATAGAGAAGAAGAATAGGGGGAAGAATAGAAGGAGAAAAGTAGAGAGAGGAGAATATAATGCACCAACAAATTGTAGAATAGAGAAGAAGAAAACAAAAGTTTTTTTATGAGTTTTATGAACAACTGCAATTGTACATGTTTATGCACTATAAACAAGTTGTAATAAGAGTTTCTAGGTGAATTTAATATATGCAAATCCATATTCTTTTTTTGTTACAACTTTACCTCCCTTATTTTATCTATTTTAGTGTACTGTAAGTACAAATTTATATGCATATTAGTTGCTACCCACCTGAGTCTGCACATTATTCTATATTTATTACCAACATTGCTACTATGACACCCTCCTTCTAGATGAGGTTTGACTAGTGCAATGCATAAAATCATGGGAGGATGATGCTGAGTGGCAAGGTTTTGCCCAAAAACCACAGAGAGCTTTGGGGTTAGGACACCATATAGACCTATTCAGACCTACCATTTTATGTTCAAACACACTTTCTAGCAAGAAACAATAGAGCGCAATCCTATTATTGACACCATTAAATAGTAAGGGTATATTGTTGAATCCTCATCCAATGAAGAAGATGGCAACGATTATACTTTTGTTACATCCCTTCACCCAAAATGAATATTATATGAACTCTAAAATCTGTAAACATCACTAGAAAACCCACCACTCAAAGACCGAATGACCAATCTCAGAGACTTTGACTTCATTTTTTGTGTAATGTTTAATTTATTTTTTCATTTCTATTGCTTAATTGCTGTTGATTCCTAGCTCTATAGCAGATAAAATCATGCAAAAAAACATGTAATTTATTTAATAATTAGTTGACATTTAGTTAATCTATTTTTATAACAATAAAGCCTTAGAACTGCTGGAAATAACTTTAATTTATATTTCATGCATGTTTTTTTATTTTTACTATATTTCATGCATGTTGTTTTAATTTTATTTATTATAAAAATATGTTCTCATGAAATTCACTAAACACATTATATTTGATTTTTATAATAATGGAGAATGGTTCAAATAATTTGAAGAAGAAATTATATTTTGGCTATTCAGTATTTCTTTTGGTTACACATACTACATATATTTCACTGAGAATCTCTTATTTGTTAATTTATTTGTAGGCAGTGGTTTATTTTTATATATCTAAAAATCTTCAATTTGGTATTAGAGCTTGGTTTGGGTTGTTGTTTTATGTTTCAAATCATTCTAACAATTGATCATGTCAAACTCTAACAATCTTCCTATTCCAGAATTTGGTGGAGATGATTATGATTATTGCAGTATCAAGATGATGACTCTTTTGAAAGAAAAAGAATTATGAGATTATAAAAACTAGTTATGATGAACCAGCTAATTGGGCCACTATTTTAGCTAATGATAGACAAGCCAAGAAGGATGCTAAGAAGAAGAACTCACAATATTTATTTCATATTCAAGTAGCTCCAAACAAGAGCCTATTTCCAAGAATTGCAAGTGAAAATACAACAAAGGATGATTGGGAGACTCTATAAGAAGCTAACCAAGGTAGTAAGCAAGTCAAAGTGGTTAGATTGAAAACATTGAAGAGAGAATTTGAAGATGAAAGAAGGTGAAAGTGTGGGTGATTTCCGTGCAAGATTAAAAGATGTAGTAAAAAATATTGCTACACTTTGATAAATATTAAACAAAGAGGTTATAGTAAAAAAGGTGTTAAGGTCTCTAACACCAAGGTGGAATAATGTTGTCATCATTATTGAAGAAATCAAAGATTTGAAAAGTTTTGAGTTTGATCACCTAGTTGGATCTCTTGTGTCTCATGAAGAAAGACTAAGAGACACATTAAATGAAAGTGATGAGAAGGGTTTTTCCTCAAAATTAAAGATCACAAAGAATGAAAGTACCAACACTAGCAAGAAGAATATCCATGTATAAGGAAAAGATAATATCAAAAGCAATCAAGGACAAGGAAAATACCTGAATTAAAATTATTCAAGAGGATACAATTATTCAAGAGGATATATAGGAAGAAGAGGTGGTTCAGCTGTAAGAGGAAGAGGTAGAGGTAGAATTGATAAGAGAAATATTCAATGCTATTATTATCATAGGTATGGTCACTTTGATTGGGAATGTAGATTAAAATCAAGAAATGAAAATAGAAGTAATAATTATGCTAATGAGGATAGTGATGCTTCATGTAATTTATTCATTCAATATGACAAAGATGAAAATAGTCTTAATGAGGTTTGGTATCTAGATTTAGGATGTTCTAATCGCATGTCAAGGAATAATGTGTTGTTTTCTATAATGGATAGAAGTTTTAAAACCAATATCAAACTTGGTGATGATAAATGTTTGGAGGTTGCAACAAAATTAGCTATAAAGGTGAATACTACAGAAGGTAAGAAAAGTATTAATGATATTTATTACACCCCAAAGTTGAAACATAATTTGTTGAGTGTTAGACAACTATGTGAAAAAAATTATAAGGTGGTTTTTGATGATAATCAATGCATGATCTATGAAAAGAATCAAATAAATAAGGTTGTTACAATTGTACCTATGTCTAAGAATAGGATGTTCCCATTGAGGTTTGGAGAGTATAGTAACAACCTTGAAAATATGGCATATGCAAATAAAAGTTGGTTATGACATCTCAGGTATGGACACTTGAATTTTTAAAGTTTGAAGTTACTAACATCACAAGAATTGGTTTATGGTTTTGCAAAAGTTGAAGAGCATAATAAATTTTGTAAAAGATGTGTTAAAGGAAAACATTCAAGAGATTTTTTTTTTAAAAGGTAGTGCATGGAGGGCTTATTATCCACTTTAATAGGTTCACATTGATATTTATAGTCCTATACAAACAAAAAGTTTGGGTAAGACATCATATTTCATTACATTTATTGACGATTATTCAAATAAGTTTTGGGTTTTTTTTTTGAAGAAAAAAAGTGAAGCCTTTGATACATTCAAGAGATTTAAAGCCCTTGTAGAGAATGAATCTGATTACAGAATAAAGTGTTTAAAGATTGATCATGGAGGTGAATTCTATTCAAATGATTTTATGAATTATTGTGATGTGAATGGAATCAAAAGGCAACTCACAACTATCTACACCCCTCAACAAAATGGTGTGGCTACAAGGAAGAACTATATAGTGGCTGAAATGGAAAAGAGCATGTTACAAACAAAGGGATTAAACAACTCTTTTTGGGGTGATGCAGTTGCTATAGTAGTATATATTCTCAATCGAAGTCCCACTAGTGCACTTGAAAAAATGACTCCATATGAAGCATGGTATCAAAAGAATCCTAATGTCAAATACTTCAAAGTTTTTGGTTGTTTAACTTATATTCATGTAGCTAATCATAAAAGGAATAAATTAGATCCAAAAAGTGAGTCTTGTATTTTTGTTGGGTATAATGAACAAAGCAAAGTTTATAGGATTTATAATCCTATCACTAATAGTGTAATTTTGTCAAGAGATGTTATTTTCATGAAGGGGGAGTGTAGGTCATGATAAAGGTAAAGGCAATATTATGAAGTCTAAATCTATTTTTATTGATGGTATTTATGATGATAGTGCTAAGTATCAACCTACTAGTAATTTAGTGCCATGTACTATAAGTCATTAAGTAGCCCCTCATCTAGTGCATGTATTCCAATAACATATCCAGCTTCAAGTCCTATTCTCCAAGGAAGGTGAAAATATTGAGTGAAATTTATCAGTGTATAAGAAGCCAAAGACATGAATAATATACAAGAGGTGAGACAATAAATTATGCTTTAATTACCTAAGCTGATTTTGAACCATCATGTTTTGAAGATGCATGTACTAACGATGTTTGGGTGCAATCAATGCAAGAAGAGATAGATTCTATTCACAAGAATAATAATTGGGATCTTATAGAGCTTCCATATGATGAGAAAAAGATAATACTAAATGGGTCTACAAGACCAAGTATAATAGTGATGGTAGTGTTGAAAGACACAAGACATGTCTAGTTGTAAAAGGTTTCACTCAAAGATATGACATAGATTATGAAGAGACATTTACACTAGTAGAAAGGAAAAAAACTATGAGAATGATGATTTCACTAGCAGCTCAAACTAAATGAAGGATTCATCACATGGATGTAAAAAGTGTCTTTTTGAATGGTTACTTAGAAGAGGAAGTCTATGCAGAAAAACCATAAGGTTTTTAAGTGCATTGTAAAGAATGTCAAGTCTACAAGTTGAAGAAATCTTTGTATGGCCTCAAATAATCATCCAAAGTATGGTCTAAAAAGATTGATGGATATTTTTAGCATAATAGATTCAAAAGAAGCAAAAGTGAGCTTATTCTTAACTACAAGCAAGAAGGTAATGATATCCTTATTAGAAGTTTGTATGTTTATGATTTATCGTATATGGGCAACAATTCTAAGATGAATGATGAATTCAAAATTAAAATGATGAATGAATTTGAAATGAAAGATTTAGGTCTCATGAAATAATTTTTAGGGATGGACGTTCATCAATGTAAAGATGACATCTTCATTTGTCAAATAAAGTATGTAACTGATATTGTGAATAAATTCAATGTGGTCGATTGTAAACCAGTCTCCGCTCCAACTGCTCATGGAGTTATGCTATGTAGAGAAGATGGTGCTGAAAGAGTTAATGAGATAACTTACAAAAGTATTGATGTAATCTTAATGTTTCTAACTCACACAAGACTAAATATTAATTATTCAATTTATCTTGTATCAAGATATATGTCTGAGCCATCTAAAATTCATATGAAGGCATACAAGATAATTTTGAGTTATGTGAAAGGTACTATTGGCTTTGGTATTCATTATTATGCTACTAAAAAGTTTGAACTTTTTAGTTTTAGTGATTTTGATTGAGGTGGTCGTTTAGATAACTGATAATCTATATTTGGTAATTATTTTTCACTTGGTTATGGTTTGGTTAATGGAGTTCAAATAAGCAAAGTTTAGTTTCTCTCTCATCTATAAAAGTAAAACATATTTCAGTCATTTCAATAGGTACACAAGCATTGTAGTTCTGAAAGGTTGTAGAAGAAATTGGAGAGAAACAACATCAACTTATAGTGATTTTTTGTGATAATTTAAGTGCTATCAAATTAGCCAAGAGTACAGTGCATCAAAATAGGTCAAAGCATTTTGATTTGAAGTACAATTTTATTTGAGATTTGGTTCAAAAGAAAGATATAGAATTGAAATATATAAACACACAGGAACATATTGTAGATATTTTCACTAAATCTATGGCAAAATTTTAGTTTTTCAAACTCTAAGATCAAATTTTTAATTCACTCAACATCAAGGGGGAGAATGTTGGTTAATTGATATTGAGTCCTAGTTCGACAACATATAGCATCATGAAAAAGAACATGCAATTTATTTAATAATCAATTGATATTTGGTTAATCTATTTTTAGAACAATAAAACCTTAAAAAGGTTAGAAATAACTTTAGTTTATATTTCATGCATGTTATTTTATTTTTATTATTTAGATGATTTATTTATTTATTAGAAAAACATGTTCACATGCAATTCAATAAATACATTGTATTTGATATTTATTGTAATGGAGAATGATTTGAATAATTTGAAGAAGAATTTTTATTTTGATTATGTTTTTCTTCTGGTTATGCATATTGCATATATTTTGTTGTGAGTCTCTTATTTTCTAGTTTCTTTCTAGGCAGTAGCTTATTTTTATATATTTAAAAAACTTCAATTTCAGATATATTTTAAGTTAACTCATAAATAGTTTCTAAAATATTATATTTTGTAGATAAATTCATCCACTTTGCAGGATTTGTTCATTGGCCTATCTTAATAATGATTGAAGAGGACATGTGACCTAGAGGTATTCCCATCAAATTTTAATACTTGTGTCTTCAAGACACATCTTTTGAGAAAAGTCTATGATCCTGGTGGGATGTTCCAATGTTGGGCTCTAAAGGCTACATCATATCTCAAAAATCAAAGGTAGATACAATCTAATATTAAAGAACTTAATTAAATTTTTTTGGGAAGTTGTTTGGTAGAAATGATAGGGTTGAATCACAACTATAGGGACTTTAGTACTCCTTATCTTATAGGTATTGGTGTAAAGAGTTAATAGATATGGAAAAGTGTTGTTGGAAGAACTAAAAATATTTTTAGGGAAGAAGAGACTTTCTGAAAACAAAAATATAGAGTAAATTAGATATATAAGGGTGATTGTAATACTACATATTCCCATCTATCCTAAAATATAAAACATAACAAGATCATGGTTTTATAAAATTAACTAATTTAGATAAGTAGTGTTGGTTCCTGGTTTTACACTTCTTACACTTGGCTTTGCACACTTGAATAAAATGGAAAACAAAGATGAAAAACCCTTGAGAATGTCATTATAACTAGGGAAGGGTTTAACACCAAAAATGAACCGAATGGAGAAAATGACTGAGAGGAATTGAAAAAGGGTATGGTCAGCTCCCTAATTCTTCTGGCTCTGATTTAACCAAGGTGAGAGGACCTATGAGGTAGCTTGCTCACATGGAGAGATTCTACAATTCAACCTCCATAGGGATTATTGGCATGAAGAGACACAAATGTGACCAGGGTACAAACAAACTTGTTGAATCCACCTGAGAAGGGTTGTCACATAAAATGAAAAAATGCACTAAGTCACATACAAGTTACTAAAGATAGATGGGGATGTACATGAAACCTTCATTCTAAATATTTTTTCAACAACAAGGGGCTGAAAGGAAGATTGCAGTGTTGGGTTTTTGAAGCACAAACAATAAACACATGTTAAGTATGCAATATGTTATGCATCTGTAGGGCAAATCACACTTATAGTATGTAAATGGTATATTAATTGTAGGGAAGGATAGGGTAGGATAGTTTGTTAGTAATAAAAATGGGGTGGTGTGGTGGTTATTCTCTAATAACACATATTATTCAACATTTTTGACATCATTTCTTTGCAAAGATGTAGAAGAATCAAATGCAAGCTAGTGGGAAATATCATGTGTAATTTGTAGCTATTAGTGCCAATGAAATGTAAATACCCAAATGATCCTTAAGCCCTAGAACATAAAATAAAACTAGAATATCATATACTTTTTCCCATTGAATCCATAAACCTAGGGTGCCCTAACAAGTTATTCAACAACATATTTCCAAATATAATGTAGAAAGGGATTTATAATCTATATCTAAGCCCAAGATTGCAACTAGTAATGAACATAGAACAAGATGTCCAATCAACAACATTTGAAAAACACATTAGTGCACTTTATTAAAAGGAAACAATAAGAATCACAAAAAATTTCCATTAACTTTGCAATAAAATTTTACATACATCATTGTTTAAAAATGCTACCATGGGGAAAAGCATGGTGGATTTGCTCCATGTTGGATAGGGGAAACATATAAACATGCTCTCAAAATTTACTAATGGCTATACATCTACAACCACCTTAGCTAGAGAGACATAATACACATAGCTACGATCTCAAAATTTGGAAGAGTCTTTACTTGAGAGAAAAACAAAGACCAACCACAACTAAAAAATAGATGAGAAAACCTCTATTTATACATTTTTTACCCTTCTTTTCAAATCCAAGAATACGGGTTGCAATTTTCAAAAAGTGCAAAACACCCCTCCAAGTTTTGCCAAGATGGTCCTAGTTGGAGTATGCCCTATACCACACCTAGAATATTCATGTATTTGAAAGGAAAATGATTTTTATAGCTACCTTTAAAAATAATGATGGAGATTTGAAACAAACCCCTTAATTTCTTGGCTAGAGATGCTTTTGAATGAGTTGGAAGGAGAATATTCATGGTGAAGGCAAAAAAAAACCATTTGTCTTTATGTGTAACTACCTGGAGATGCCTTGGACCACTTGCTTGCACAACTGGAACCTCTTAGATAGTTGCCTTTCCCTTTATGCATGTCATGAAACACCCTACTCTTGCAATGATTTCCTAGGAATATTTTGGATCCATGGCCCTTTGAATGATTTTATTTGGAGTGACCCACCTTGATTTTCAAACCTATAATTTCTCTCCCATGGAGGAGCTTGGATAAGCACAAAAATGAAAAATGTAAAAGACTTAGGTCAATTTACCTTTATGCTTTTTTGGCTCTAATTTATATTTTTAACACCTTGCATTTTGCACCTTTGCTTTTTGTACTTTTGTCTTTTCACATTTTGTAATTTCACATTTAATTTTTGCACTTTTGATTTTTCACAAATTTGTTTTTTTCACTAATTTTCCTTTTCCAAAATTTCCTTTTTGCACCTAGCCTTTTTAGGGTTTCCTTCATATTCCTTTTTTAATGCATAAATGCATTATTTTCATCTTTTGACCTTTAGAGGAAATTCTGGCCCTTTTTATAAATTTGTAATTTTCAAATTGCACAGGTGCTATTTTCACTTGTGCAATTCACACCTGCAATTCCCCTAGAAGGTCCCTTTGTAAATTGTAGACTTGAAAATTGCAACATTGCAATTTATACATGTAGCTCCCCTTAGGGAATTTAGAACTCCAAATGCACTTTGCACTTTTTCAAAAGTGAAAATTGCATTTGGGGTTCCTGTTTCCCTGAAAAGCATCCTTGAGTTTATTTTTTCATGTGCTTTGACTAGTGGGACTAGGAGAGTTGACTACAATTTGCATGCTACATTTTAGAGACTTGCATTTTACACAATGCTTTTCCTATTGAGACTTTCCTAGGGAGTTTGCGGATCCATATGCAATTTTTGAAAACTTATAATTTTAACTCAACTCCATTTCCAACCACCTGGTTCAACAGAATACTCCTATATATGATTTTTTTCTATAAATTTATCTCTCCTCTATTTGATGCTTCAACTCAAAAATCTTTCTCTTGGGCACAATGCATTTGTATTTGAAGCACTTTCTAATGGAAACCTATATTGTCATTCTAGGAGTTTGGTGGAACCTCCAACAATTCCACCTCTATGTTACTGACAATATCCGCTTCTCAAAGAATCCTATAAATTTCATTCCAAATTAGAGAAAACCTTCTTATTTCAGCCTGACTAGACTCTATTCTCTTATACTACATTCCAAAACTAAATATGAGTTTGAAAATGCTTAATATCATCCCTTAATTTTACTCTCAGATTCCCCTTGGGTTTTGAATAGTGGTTTGTCCATCTCTATCTAGATGTAAGATCATTAAAATAAAAATTTATAATTGCCGATTCAATGACTCAAACACTTATGTGCTTAAATCTCTAGTAATGGTAGAAATCTTAGGATCATGTGTAAGAGCACGACCCAAATGAGATAAAACATAAACTTTGGATAAGATATTATTAAACTCCCATCCTATTCTATACATATTTTACCTTTCTCAAGCCTACTTTTAAGAGTAGAAAGCTCCTCCTTTTATGAAAATATAAACCCTCTAAAATATCAAGAAGATTCATCTTTTGTGAAAATATGACAACACGATGGCCTTTGAAATGTAATTCAATGGGTAAACATGCATAGACATAACTCCATTTCTTAGTATTAACAGAGCAAGAGGCTTTAAAAATTCCAACATTCCTTTGTAATAAAGGGTGAAAATTGGTAGTGTTGGATGATAAGGCTTTTCCTTTCATTAATGAACTCAAGGATAAGCAACTTCATATTTATTCATGCCCTTTTTCCATGTTGATGGGTTGTTGTACTTTCTTCCCTATGAGTCTCTTCCCACCTATTTAGTTATGCCTATATTGTAGGATCTGGAAGTGCTATTGCACTTTGCACTTTACAATTCATGTTGGTGCAAACTACATGTTGGATTCTTCCTTCCATCATGCTTATTCTGCCTATGGACTTAAGGGTGTCATTTATAAAAGTCAAAATTGCATTCAAATGGTTGGAGTTCCACTGTGTTATTTCCTTGTCTTGTTCACTCCCATGGGATCCAAAAGTGGAACAACATTTTGCACCTTTTGACAATTTCATTTCACTACTAGAAGTTCTACGGCCTTCCCTATCCCTATTTACAATTGCATTTTGAGCATTATACCTCTATGAAACTTGACCTAGTGTTTTACAAATTTTAAAACTATGTTTGACCCCTTAAGTTCCCGGTGGATCTTGACCATCTATTTGATAATTGATTATCAAGTATTAAAATTTTGGTGGGAGCTTAGAGTATGTTTTGCAATTGCATTTTCCCCCTCTAAACCTTGGTGGAACCATCTCACCTCATTTGCAAATTTCTCATCAGTTAACTTGTAGTCAACATGACTATTTTGGCCAACCTTCCACATGTCCCCCTCAAAACAAAAATTCAAACATTGTTCTATTCATTATAACATTCCATATAGTAGGTTGTTTAGGCATGGGTTAAGGGATTTATTCCATCTCCCATTTTTAATGTGATAGAGGTCTTTGATGTGGTTGTTGAACTTCCATTTCTGATGTGGTTGGCTTAATTCTCAGTCCATGCAAACTCATACTTCCAATGATATTTGCTTGGAAAATGGCATGAAATCATGGTGCTGATTCAAGCACCAACATTGGCTCTCACCCAGCGATGTATACCCCTTGTGGGTGTGCAAAGAACCCTAGAACACAATACTAAGTGCTAATCCATTAGGCGACAGAGTCAAGACTTATAAATCTCAGCAAATATCCATGATAACTCAACAAAACATGGTAGATTGACAAAAATGGATCAGGAAGATCTGAAAATGAACACATGATTAAAAAAAGAAACTGTATAAGTAAAGACCAAAGACGAGGGGAAACAAAGCAATAGAAGGACAAATCAATAAAACACTATCAATATGTACATAGTTATGGGCTCAGTCGAGGAAATGGTTTAGATATTTACCATTTACTGATGGATCCAAAAATTTTCCATCCCTTAATCTTTCTAATTTTCAACAGCTTGGTGGCTAAGTTGAAGTAAACCAATCTCTGCACTTGCCTAAAGGTATTGTTGCTAGGATGTATTAAGATGACAAGTTATCCTCTTTACATGATCTCAAATCTGGATAAGACCATGCTAAAAGATCTTGGTACCTTTTCAAAAACTATAAATAAGTTTTCTTCTCAACTACAATCAAATGAGTACCAAACAAGAGTGATTTAGGATCAACAATGTCATTCATGCACTTGAAGTACTGATTGAAAGAAGTCTAAAATTTTTCATCCTCAAGGGCATAAAATATAACCCCATCTTCACTGAATGCCATTCTCCAAACAATACCTTTGTTTTCAAACCCAACATCAAGAATAACTAGTTGTTGAACAACATCCATATTCCCAACAAAGTTACCCAATTCCACATTCATGTGCATTACTTCCATAAAATCACATTTTGGATATTCAATTACATCACGATTGGATAATTCATATGCTTGTGTCATACTAACATCATAATCAAATTCATACATTGGGACTTTCTTGACTGCACTCCAAAACTGATCAGTATTAATAGCCCTCATCATTTCCATGGAGGTAGAAAAATTACATTGGAAGTCTTGATAATTGAACATCAAAATATCATCATCATCATTAGATGCAGACTAGGGATCATCTACATCTTCATCACTTGGTTTAGCAGTATCACATGGAGGATGTGAAAGGAAGCATTTATCACACCAATCAACGTCAAAATCACAATTCAACACATTTACTTTGGCATACAAGAGATCAAGTACTCTCTTCCAACTTCCCTATTCTGATTTTTATCATCATGTGTAGGCCTATTTTGAGCTTGATTTAGATTTTAAGCTCTCTCATGACTTGTATACCCATGAGACAACCCATTCTCTACTCTAGCTTGCTTGTAGGACATTTCTTTAATAGTGGAGGCCAAAATTCTCATGATTTCCTCTAGGTTGGCTGTTTTAGTGGACTATGTGTCTTTCGGATTAACCAAATTTACAATAGCCTAGTTTTTCATGGGCTATCCCATAACCTTTATATTATTATCAGTTTAGATGGCCATATTGAATGCCAACCGTAGGTTAGTGGGAGCCTTGTCCCGTAAGTAGTACGCAACCTTTTTGTCAAAGGCATCATAGTATTTTATCAAGCATGTTATATTACTAGTCCTTATGTTTTTGGGCAACCACATTATAGATTTGTTGAACCATGTATTGAAATCCTACACACACTCATTGGGGTTATGTTTGATATTTTCAAATTTAGCCAAAAGGAACCTAGGATCAATTATATCACCATATTGAATTCTAAAAACATTCCTCATTTATTCACATGAATCAATACATCCATAGGGAAGAGAATTGAACCACTCACGAGCATCTTCTTTTAGCATATGCACAAACAACTTAATGTACACATCCTTATGCTAAACCTCATAATCTTCAATGATATTATGAAAATCCCTCAAGTTCTGATCACCACTCACTACATTGTTCCCTTGAAACTTTAGAAGGCATTTACTTACTTCATTCAGGACCTCATTAGGATAACCTTCCATGTCATCAAAATTGATAGACCTAACTATATAAATTCTAAATGTAGGATGCTCATTTTCACCTTGATCCCTATTCACCATGATTGGTTCAATGGTAGGTTCATGAACAAATGACAAAGGGATGTGAGGGGGTGAATGAGGTGGAATCGTAGGATCAAAATTAGGAGGGGATTTCATTTGTTGAGAAGGTGATAAATAGTAAAGGGGGTTGTGTTAGGTTGTGGAGCTAAAAGCTTCAACTTTGCAGACGAAGAAAAGGAGGTTGCTAAAGTTCTAGAAGAACCAGCATCGACATCATGACCGACGTTGGTCAAGATGAAGCAGAAGGCAACCGGCATTGGTAGGAAGTTGGCCGACGTCGGTCAGCACCAGTTAGATAGGGACTGACGTCAGTCGCCTGTGTGTTCTAGAATTATTCGTTGCATGAACAGTTAGTTAGTTAAACGGGTTGTTTGCATGTTAAAGGCTATTTCGAGTCTTGAGCTACGTGTCTATTATTAGTAAAATAAGAGTCTAAGTTATTGTTTAAGTCTGGGATCTATTTATAGACCCATTGACATGTATTGTAAAGTGTGTTAGTGAAGAGAACAAAGTGTGTGTTTCTCCTAGTTCCACTAATGAGCTGAAAAGGAAGGCAAGGAAGATCCTTCCATTGTAAGATCATTGAGTTGCAGGTTTTTGCAAGTTCATAGGAGATCCACATGTAAGTATGGTCTATTGAATTGCAGGTTGCAGGTTCATGAGAAGATCTACTTGAAGTACTTTTGAGTGCTTGGTGTACTGGCAGGGTTATTACTGATTGGTTGGAGAGGTGAACACCAATTTTGTGTGTGAGTTGTGTGTTGGGACCATTTTTTGGTAGGAGAGTGTTTTGAAAAAGAATTACTGTACACATGAGGTGTGGGAAGCCTCTGTAAGGTGGAAGAGTGTGGCGGCTCTTTATTGTATTCTTTTCTATACAAGTATTAATATATAAGAGTGTATATTGTCTCTCATATTCTGTGTTATGTGTGAATTCTAGTTACTTGTACTTATGGATTATTTTCGCATGTTTAATTGCTTATATTTGGTAATCATATTGTGCTCTTTCTGAGGAGCAAGATCCTAACAAGTAGGATCAGAACAGGTGTGTTTGTTCTTGGATTCCCCATCAATTGGTACAAGAGCATGTTTGTTGTTTTAGGGGTACCTGACACGTGGTATCAGAGCCTAGTTGTAGGTTCAAGAGCTGATACCAACAAGTGGTATTAGAGCTTTTGGTTGAGATACTAACAGGTTGTATCAGATCTGGTTAGTGTGTTTTGATTACAGGTTACTCACAGGGATTTCTGTTTGAGTGGGAGTAGAGCAATGGCAGAAGACAGTACGCTAAGAATAGATAAGTTTAATGATAGGAGGTCCAAGTCCAGGTATAGCAGAATAACCTGTTGGAAATGTGGAAAGAAAGAGCAGAGAAAAGAAGATTTTTGGTTGGTAGCAGATCAACATGAAGGATGAAGAAGAAGCAGATGTTGCAGAGTTCATTGCACAAGATGCTCTGGTATGTTCTTTGGATAAAGTAGAATCTTGGGTTTTAGATTCTGGTGCCTCTTTTCATGCATCCCCAAATAGGGAATTTTTTCATGAGTATGTCCAGGGAGACTTTGGAAAAATTTGTTTAGGGGATGGAAAGCCTTGTCAGATGGTTGGCAAAGGGAAAGTGAAGTTGAAATTGCAGACATGTAACACATGGGTGTTAAAGGAGGTCATGCATGTCCCAATTCTAGAGTGGAATTTGATTTCTGTAAGAAGTTTGGGTGATGAGGGTTGCACAGTAACTCTCACAGTGGACTCTTGGAAAGTTACCAAGGGTGCACTTGTTGTAGCAAGAGGTAAGAAAGTAGGTATGCTTTATCTATCTACTTGTATTACTGATTCTCTTTGTGGGTTATCTACTTCAGCTGTAGATTCGGAGATGTGGCTTAATAGGCTTGGTCACATGAATAAGAAGGAGATGCATGTTCTTGAGTCAAAGGGTATGCTTTCGGATTTGAAGAGCATAGATCAAGATTTCTGTATGCAGAAGAAGAAGGTAACGTGTCTTAAGGAATTCAATGTTTGTGACAAGAGTAGGAAAGCCTTGGTTTTCAAGGAGAAGATGACGGACAGGTATTAGTCACAGGGGCTGAGGAATTCTGAGCAGAGCAAGGGTGATTTGGACAAGTGTTTGATCCAAAAGGAGCTCACGGGTAGAAGTTAGTTCTCACAAGCAAAACACAGAGACCGACGTCGGTTAGAAAACTAGCATCGACGTCTAGACAGGGACCGACATCGGCTATGTGTAGCCTGACATCGGTGACATAGGACAGATAAACACCGACATCGATCAAGGAGGAACTGACGTCGGTGATGAGGCAGTCACAGGGAACCAAACTCGGTCAGGTGCAGACTGAGATGTGACTGGCATCGGTCACTGAGATGGACTTTGGGTGGACAGCAAGCTGTCAAAGAGTCTCAAGCGCCCATATGGAGGACTTAAAAGGTAAGTAAGCCTCAAATTCGTCATTTCCCTTCTTTACACTACTTGTTGCTCACTGATGGTAAAGAACCAGGAAGTTGTTAAAGAAGTAGAATAGGTAGATCCAGGAAATAGTGGGAGCTTGGCATGGATGAGGATGTGATTCCTTGGAGAAGAACCAAACAGGTATTTGTTGGTAGAGTTGCTAGCTAGAAGAAAGCACTGAGAGATGAATGGATGTTCAGGATAAAGAAGAGTGGGAATGGATATGTGAGACGGAAGGCCAGGGTATATGGTCTTGAATAAGCTACAGGACAATGAAGGTTTGATCATTGTGTTTCTCTTTACCAGGTTGGATAATATTAGCTACATTATCCTATTACTGTATGATGTGCTTGTAGCAGGGTTACAAATATAGGGAGTTGCTGAACTAAAGGGAAAGCTAGTTCAGAGGTTTGTCATGAGGAATCAAGGAGCAACAAGATTCTTTGGCATGAGTGTGTTCTAGGGACATGGAAGGTCACAGGTTGACTTTGTTTTAGGATGATTGTGTGAGACCGGTTAGCACGCCGATGGTTGGACAATTCACAGAACAGTGTCTTGATTCACATAATGAGGTTAAGTGTATGGTATGTACTAAACCTGAGTTTTCCCAAGCAGTGAGAGTTGTCAGAAAGTTGGAGCCAATATGGGAAAGAAGCATTGGAGGGAAGTTTAGTGGATTCTTAGAGGGACCAGCAGCAGGTGCACATGCTATGAAGGGTCAAGTTATTTTCTACATGGTTTGTAGATGCGGATGTGGCAGGTAATTTGGATGACAGGTTGTGCACCATAGGATTTGTGGTGGTTGGTCTTCAAGGGTGATATTGAAGAGGGATACAAAGCCAAGGGAACAAACTAGATGATGTATAGGTACAGGTACAATTATAGCTATTTATCTCTAAGTGGGAGATTGTTAGGTTGTGGAGCTAAAAGCTTCAACTTTGTAGACGAAGAAAAGGAGGTTGCTGAAGTTCTAGAAGAACCGGCGTCGACAGCATGACCGACGTCGGTCAAGATGAAGCAGAAGGCAACCGACATCGGTAGGAAGTCGGCCGACGTCGGTCATCACCAGTTAGATAGGGACCAATGTCGGTCGCCTGTGTGTTCCAGAACTATTCATTGCACAAATAGTTAGTTAGTTGAATGGGTTGTTTGCATGTTAAAGGCTATTTCGAGTCTTGAGTTGTGTGTCTATTATTAGTAAAATAAGAGTCTAAGTTATTTTTTAAGTCTGGGATCTATTTATAGACCCATTAGCATGTATTGTAAAGTGTGCTAGTGAAGAGAACAAAGTGTGTGTTTCTCCTAGTTCCACTAATGAGCTGAAAAGGAAGGCAAGGAAGATCCTTCCATTGTAAGATCATTGAGTTGCAGGTTGTTTCAAGCTCATAGGAGATCTACATGTAAGTATGGTATATTGAATTACAGGTTGTAGGTTCATGAGAAGATCTACTTGAAGTAATTTTGAGTGCTTGGTGTACTGGCAGGGTTATTACTGACTGATTGGAGAGGTGAACACCAATTCTATGTGTGAGTTGTGTGTCGGGACCATTTTTTGGTAGGAGAGTGTTTTGAAGAAGAATTACTGTACACTTGAGGTGTGGGAAGCCTCTGTAAGGTGGAAGAGTGTGGCGGCTCTTTATTGTATTCTTTTCTGTACAAGTATTAATATATAAGAGTGTATATTGTCTCTCATATTCTGTGCTATGTGTGAATTCTAGTTACTTGTACTTCTAGATTAGTTTCGCATGTTTAATTGCTTATATTTGGTAATCATATTGTGCTCTTTCTGAGGAGCAAGATCCTAACAAGTGGGATCAAAATAGGTGTGTTTGTTCTTGGATTCCCCATCAATTGGTAACAGAGCATGTTTGTTGTTTTAGGGGTACCTAACACATGGTATCAGAGCCTGGTTGTAGGTTCAAGAGCTGATACCAATAAGTGGTATCAGAGCTTTTGGTTGGGATACTAACAGGTTGTATCAAATCTGGTTAGTGTGTTTTGATTACAGGTTACTCATAGGGATTTCTGTTTGAGTGGGAGTAGAGCAATGGCAGAAGACATTACGCTAAGAATGGAGAAGTTTAATGGCAGGAGGTCCAAGTCCAGGTATGGTAGAATAACCTGCTGGAAATGTGGAAAGAAAGAGTAGAGAAAAGAAGATTGTTGGTTGGTAGCAGATGTTGCAGATTTCGTTGCACAGGATGCTCTGGTATGTTCTTTGAATAAAGTATAATCTTGGGTTTTAGATTCTGGTGCCTCTTTTCATGCATCCCCAAATAGGGAATTTTTTCATGAGTATGTCCAAGGAGACTTTGGAGAAATTTGTTTAGGAGATGGAAAGCCTTGTCAGATGGTTGGCAAAGGGAAAGTGAAGCTGAAATTGCAGACAGGTAACACATGGGTGTTAAAGGAGGTCATGCATGTCCCAATTCTAGAGTGGAATTTGATTTCTGTAAGAAGTTTGGGTGATGAGGGTTGCACAGTAACTCTCACAACGGACTCTTGGAAGGTTACCAAGGGTGCACTTGTTGTAGCAAGAGGTAAGAAAGTAGGTATGCTTTATCTATCTACTTGTATTACTGATTCTCTTTCTAGGTTATCTACTTCAACTGTAGATTCAGAGATGTGGCTTAATAGGCTTGGTCACATGAATAAGAAGGAGATGCATGTTCTTGAGTCAAAGGGTATGCTTTCAGATTTGAAGAGCATAGATCAAGATTTCTGTATGCAGAAGAAGAAGGTAACATTTCTTGAAGAATTTGATGTTCGTGACAAGAGTAGAAAAGCCTTGGTTTTTAAGGAGAAGATGACGGACAGATATCAGTCACAGGGACTGAGGAATTCTGAGCAGAGCAAGGGTGATTTGGACAAGTGTTTGATCCAAAAAGAGCTCGCGGGTAGAAGTCAGTTCTCACAAGCAAAACATAGAGACTGACGTCGGTTAGAAAACCAGCGTCGGCGTCCAGACAGGGACCGACATCGGCTATGTGCAGCTCGACGTTGGTGACTTAGGGCAGATAAACACCGGCATCGGTCAAGGAGGAATTGATGTCAGCGTGAGGCAGTCGCAGGGAACTGACATCGTTTAGGTGCAGACTGAGATGTGACCGGCATCGGTCACTGAGTTAGACTTTGGGCGGACAACAAGCTGTCAAGGAGTCTCAAGCGCCCATATGGAGGACTTAAAGGGTAAGTAAGCCTTAAATTCGTCGTTTCCCTTCTTTACACTACTTGTTGCTCACTGATGGTAAAGAACCAGGAAGTTATTAAAGAAGCAAAATAGGTAGATCCAGGAAATAGTGGGAGTTTGGCATGGATGAGGATGTGATTTCTTGGAGAAGAACCAAACAGGTATTTGTTGGTAGAGTTGCTAGCTAGAAGAAAGCACTGAGAGATGAATGGATGTTCAGGATAAAGAAGAGCGGGAATGGATACGTGAGACGGAAGGCCAGGGTATATGGTCTTGAATAAGTTGTAGGACAATGGAGGTTTGATCATTGTGTTTCTCTTTACCAGGTTGGATAATATTAGCTACATTATCCTATTACTGTATGATGTGCTTGTAGCAGGGTTACAAATACAGGGAGTTGCTGAACTAAAGGTAAAGCTAGTTCAGAGGTTTGTCATGAGGAATCTAAGAGCAGAAAGATTCTTTGGCATGAGTGTGTTCTAGGGACATGGAAGGTCACATGTTGACTTTGTTTCAAGATGATTGTGTGAGACCGGTTAGCATACCGATGGTTGGACAATTCACAGAATAGTGTCTTGATTCACATAATGAGGTTAAGTGCATGGTATGTACTAAACTTGAGTTTTCCCAAGTAGTGGGAGTTGTCAGAAAGTTGGAGCCAATCTGAGAAAGAAGCATTAGAGGGTAGTTCAGTGGATTCTTAGAGGGACCAGCAGCAGGTGCACATGCTATGCAGGGTCAAGTTATTTTCTACATGGTTTGTAGATGCGGATGTGGCAGGTAATTTGGATGACAGGTTGTGCACCATAGGATTTGTGGTGGTTGGTCTTCAAGGGTGATCTTGAAGAGGGATACAGAGCCAAGGGAACAAACTAGATGATGTATAGGTATAGGTACAGTTGCAGCTGTTTATCTCCAAGTGGGAGATTGTTAGGTTGTGGAGCTAAAAGCTTCAACTTTGCAGACGAAGAAAAGGAGGTTGCTGAAGTTCTAGAAGAACCAGCGTCGGTAGCATGATCGATGTCGGTCAAGATGAAGTAGAAGGCAATCGGCGTCGGTAGGAAGTCGGTCGACGTCGGTCAGCACCAGTTAGACAGGGACCGACGTCGGTCACCTATGTGTTCCAGAACTGTTCATTGCACAAACAGTTAGTTAGTTGAATGGGTTATTTGCATGTTAAAGGCTATTTCAAGTCTTGATCTGCGTGTCTATTATTAGTAAAATAAGAGTCTAAGTTATTGTTTAAGTCTGGGATCTATTTATAGACCCATTGGCATGTATTGTAAAGTGTGCTAGTGAAGAGAACAAAGTGTGTGTTTCTCCTAGTTCCACTAATGAGCTGAAAAGGAAGGCAAGAAAGATCCTTCCATTGTAAGATCATTGAGTTGTAGGTTGTTGCAAGCTCATAGGAGATCTACATGTAAGTATGGTATATTGAATTGCAGGTTGCAGGTTCATGAGAAGATCTACTTGAAGTACTTTTGAGTGCTTGGTGTACTGGCATGGTTATTACTGATTGGTTGGAGAGGTGAACACCAATTCTGTATGTGAGTTGTGTGTTTGGACCATTTTTTGGTAGGAGAGTGTTTTGAAGAAGAATTACTGTACACTTGAGGTGTGGGAAGCCTCTGTAAGGTGGAAGAGTGTGGCGGCTCTTTATTGTATTCTTTTCTGTACAAGTATTAATATATAAGAGTGTATATTATCTCTCATATTCTATGCTATGTGTGAATTCTAGTTACTTGTACTTTTGGATTATTTCTGCATGTTTAATTGCTTATATTTGGTAATCATATTGTGCTCTTTCTGAGGAGCAAGATCCTAACAAGTGGGATCAGAACAAGTGTGTTTGTTCTTGGATTCCCCATCAATTGGTACCAGAGCATGTTTGTTGTTCTAGGGGTACCTGACAGGTTGTATGATTTTGATTCACTAGGAGAGCTATGCTAATCTTCAAAAATAGGAATTTCAAAAAGAAGTTTAGGATTACCAAAATCTTGACAGCCTAGACAATCCTTTATAGCTGCACTTTTTGCTTCAACATGCCTCCAAACTTGTCTCCTTTTTTGATGAACACTTAAGGGTAAGAAAAGTTTCTTAGATGAGTAACATTTGAAAGTTGACCTCAATCCTTCCATATTTGCAAGCAAAATAAATCTCAAAGCTAAAGATATTTGAAGTGGGCACTGATCTTTCTTTGAAACTAGATGATGTTTTGGAGTCACCACTAGAAGCAAACTTCTAGAATATAACCATTTAAAAACTTGAAGTGATACATACTGAAACCATATCTTGCTGAAATTAGTGATGATGTATGAAAGCAAAGACAATGAAACTTTTAGATTCATGTTCAAATAATGGAAACCGCCTCAAAACATGACAAATTCATAACTCTTTATTAAAATTAGTATATGTAAAATTATCAAATCTCTCAATTCCTAGCATGTCCCTAGTGGAGTGTTATGGTGTTGATGACCAAGATAGTCAAATCAACAAATAATAACCTCAAACTTCAAACCATGAGATAACATGAATAAACCTTGTCTAAAAATGCATCTGAGATTACTTGAATCAAATATAGATAGAGAACTTTTTTCAAACTTGAATTTACAACCATCTCTCTGCAAGAGTCTCCAACAACACAAGTGACTATGACTGCAATTTAATCCCCAACAATGGTGCTAGTTGAGTGGAGATGTTGATGAACCAAAGATAATCAAATCAGTGAAATATAGGTAGAGAAATTTAAAACCATAAATTACTTATAGCTCTCAGTAAGAGTCCCCAACAACACAAGTGCCACAGGGGTCTTTTCTTTCCTTGGAAACAACATTAGTTGAGTGGTGATGTTGATGAACCAAAGATAATCAAATTAGTGAAAATATAGGCAAAGAACTTTAAAACCATGAATTACTTACATCTCTTTGCAAGAGTCCTCAGCAACACAAGTGCCACAAGTGTCTTTTCTTTCCCTAGTAATGGTGTTAGTTGAGTGTTGATTCCCAATTGTACACCTTTTACACTCGACCTTGCACACTAGAAGAAAATGACAAACAAAGATGAAAAATCCATGAGAATATTTTTATATTTGGGGAAGGGTTTAGCACCAAGAATGAATTGAACATAGAAAAAAACTGAGAGGCATCGACAAAGGGTATTGTTAGCTCCCTACTACTTCTAGCTTTACCTGAACCAAGGTGAGAGGACCTATGAGGTAGCTTTTTCACATGGAGAGATTCTAAAATTCAACCTCCATGGGGATTATTGGCATGAAGAGACACAAATGCGATCAGGGCACAACCAAACTTGTTCAATCCACCTGCAAAGGGTTATTACACGAAATGAACAAATGCACTACGTCACATAAAAGCCACTAAAGACAGATGGAGATGTACACGAAACTTTCATTCTAAAGAATTTTTCAATAACAAGGGGTTGAAAGGAAGATTTTAGTTTTGGTTATTTGAAGCACAAACTATAAACACATGCTAAGTATGCAAGATTTTATGCATCTGTAGGGCAAATAACACTTATAATATGCAAAGGGTGTATTATTTGCAGGGTACGGCATGGTAGGATAGTTTTTTAGTAATAAAAATGGGGTGGTGTGCTGGTGATTCTCTAATAGTAGGGATTCTTTAACATTCATGACATCACTTCTTTGCAAAGATGCAGAAGACTCAAATACAAGCTAGTGGGAACTATCAGGAGTAATTTGTAGCTATTAGTGCCAATGAAATAAAAATACTCAAATGACCCTGAAACCCTAGAACATACATTAAAACTATAATCTCATTTACTTTTTTCCATTGAATCCATAAACCTAGGGTGCCCTAACAAGTTATTCAACAACATATTTCTAAATATAATGAAGAAAGGGATTTATAATCTAGATCTAAGCCCAAGATGACAACCAATAATGATCATAGAACAAGATATTTAATCAACAAAGTTTGAAAAACATATTACTGCACTTCATCAAAAGGAAACAGTAAGAATCACAAATAATTTCAATTAACTTTGCAAGAAAATTTTACATACATCATTGTTTCAAAATGCTGCCATGGGGACAAGCATGGTATATTTGCTCCATGTTGGATAGGGGAAATATATAAACATGCTCTCAGAGCTTGCTAATGGTTGTACAACTATAACCACCTTAGCAAGAGAGACACAATACACACAGCTGTGATCCCAAAAATATAAAGAGCCTATACTTGAGAGAAAAATAAAGACAAACCACAACCAAAGAATAGAGGAGAAGCACTCTATTTATACATTTTTACCCTTCTTTTCAAATCTAGGAATGAGGGTTGCAATTTGTAAAAAGTGAAAAACACCCCTCCAAGTTCTGCCAATATGGTCCCAACTGGAATATGCCCTATACCATGCTTGGAATCTTTATGTATTTGCAAGGCAAATGATTGTTGCAATTGCCTTTACAAGGAATGATGGAGATTTGCAACAAACCCCTTGATTTCTTGGTTGGAGATGCTTTCAAATGAGATGGAAAGAGAATATTCATGGTGAAGGTGAAATAAACTATTTTTTCTTTATGTGTAACTGCTTGGAGATGACTTAGACCACTTGTTTGCACAGTTGGAACCTCTTGGACAACTGCCCTTCCCTTTACACATGCCATGGAATAACCTGCTCTTGTAATGATTTCTTCAGAACACTCTGGATCTATGGCCCTTTGAATGATTTTATTTGGAGTATCCCATCTTAATTTACAAACCTGCAATTTCTTTCCCATGGAGGAATTTGGACAAACACAACAATGAAAAATTCAAAAAACTTAGGTCATTTTACCTTTATGCTTTTTTGGCTCAAATTTGTATTTTCAACGCATTGTATTTTGCACCTTTGCTTTTTGCACTTCTGTCTTTTCACATTTTGCAATTTCATATTTGCTTTTTGCACTTTTGCTTTTTCACAAATTTGCTTTTTTCACTAATTTGATTTTTCACAAATTTGCTTTTTGCACCTAGCCTTTTTAGGGTTTCCTTCATATTCATTTTTTAATGCATAAATTTATTATTTTCACCTTTTGACCTTTAGAGGAAATTCTGGCCCCTTTTGTAAATTTGCAATTTGTAAATTGCATAGGTGCAAATTGCACAGGGGCAATTTGCCCTTGTAGTTCCCCTGGAAAGTCCCTTTGCAAATTACATACTTGCAAATTGCAACATTTCAATTTGCACGTTTAGTTCCCCTTGGGGAATTCGGAACTCCAAATGTACTTTGCACTTTTACAAAAGTGCAAATTGCACTTGGGGTTCCCATTTCCCTGAAAAACATCCTTGAGTTAATTTTTCCATGTGCTTTGACTGGGAGGACTGGGAGAGTTGACCGTAATTTGCACACTGCATTTTGAAGACTTGCATTTTGCATGGTGCTTTTCCTACTGAGACTTTCCCAGGGAGTTTGGGGCTCCATATGCAATTTTTGAAAATTTGTAATTTTAATTCAACTCCATTTCTAGCCACCTATTTCAGCGGAATACCCCTATATATGATTTTTTCCAGAAATTTATCTCTCCTCTATTTGATGCTTCAACTCAAAAAACTCTCTCTTGAGCATAATGCATTGGATCTGAAGCGCCATTCTAAGAGTTTGGTGGAACCTCCAACAATTCCACCTCCACGTTACTGACGATATCCTCTTCTCGAAGAATCCTCTAAATTTCAATCCAAATTAGAGAAAACCTTCCTGTTTCAGCTTGACTAGACTCTATTTTCTTATACTCCGTTCCAAAACCAAATCTGAGTTTGAAAATACCTGATACCATCCTTTAATTTTACTCTCAGATTCCCCTTGGGTTTTGAATAGTGGTTCGTCCATCTCTATCCAGATGTAAGATCATTGAAATAAAAATTTATAATTGCCGATTCAATGACTCAAACGCTTCTGTGCTTAAATCTCTAGTAATGGTAGGAATCTTAGGATCATGTGTAAGAACATGGACCAAATGAGATAAAATATAAACTTTGAAGAAGATGTTACTAAACTCCCATCCTGTTCTCTACATATTTTACCTTTCTCAGGCCTGCTTTTAAGAGCAGAAAACTCCTCCTTTTCTGAAAACACAAACTCTCCAGAATATCAAGAAGCTTCATCTTTTATGAAAATATGACAGCACGATGGCCTTTGAAATGCAATTTGATGGGCCAAAATGCATGGACAGAACTCCATTTCTTAGTATTAATAGAGGAAGAGGCTTTAACAATTCCAACATTCCTTTGTAATAAAGGGTGAAAACTGGCAGTGTTGGATGATAAGGCTGCTCCTTCAATTAATGAACTCGAGGATAAGCAACTTCATATTTCTTCATTTCCTTTTGCCATGCTGCTGCGTCATTGTACCTTCTTCCTTGTCAATCTCTTCCTGCCTATTTACTTATGCCTATGCTGCGGGATACGAAAGTGCCAATGCACTTTGCACTTTACAATTCGTGTTGGTGTAAACTGCGGGTTGGATTCTGCCTTCTGTCATGCTTATTCTACCTGTGGACTTAGGGGTGTCATTTATAAAAGGCAAAATTATAGTTAAATGGTTGGAGTTCTGCCGTGTTATTTCCTTGTCTTGTTCACTCCCATGGGATCTGAAAGTGGAGCATCACTTTTCACCTTTTGACAATTGCATTTCACTACCATAAGTTCCACAGGCTTCCCTATCCCCATTTGCAATTGCATTTTGAGCATTATACCTCTGCGGAACTTGACCCAGTGTTTTGCAATTTTTAAAACTGTATTTGACCCCTCGAGTTCTCGGTGGAGCTTGACCACCTGTTTTACAATTGCTTATCGAGTATTAAACTTCTAGCAGGAGCTCAGAGTATGTTTTGCAATTGCATTTACCCCCTCTAAACCCTGCGGAACCATCTCAACTCATTTACAATTTTCTCATCGGTTTACTTGTGGTTAACATGACTATTTCAGCCAACTTTCCACATGTCCCCCCTCAAAACAAAAATTCAAACGTTATTCTTTTCATTATAACATTCCACGTGGCTAGTTGTTTGGGCATGGGTTAAGGGATTTATTCCATCTCCCAATTTTAACATATAGGGGCCTTTGACATGGCTATTGAACCTCCATTTCTGATTTGGCTGGCTTAATTCTCAATCCATGCAGACGCATACTTCCAATGCCATTTGCCTGGAAAATGGCACGAACTCATGGTGTTGGTTCGAGCACCAACAGGTAGATCCTTGAAGATGATATGGATATCAAATTTGATTCATTCATCTTTCATAATAATATTCTTTAACAAAGATTGGTCGATAGATGGGAGGCTCATCATAAAATATGAGAGTTTATCTCTCCTTGTATCTCTGACCTTATGAATGAAAAACTTATGGTTCTTGTCTGTGAAGAGAAACTGAAAGTTGTATTTTACGATATGGGTGGAAAAAAGTGCTTGGACCTGATGGTTTCTCATCTATTTTATTTGAAATGCTTGCACATTGTGGGTAAGGATATGATATAAGTAGTGGAATAATCAAGAAGAAGAAAGATTACCATTAAACAATGGAATAATAGCTTCTTGGCCTTAAAAAAATAACTTCTTAGGTTTAATTCTAGAAAAAAGGAGTGTATTTTATTTATCACTTCTGACCTATTGATTTATGCAATTTGGTGGAAAATTTTAATAACAAGGTGATTTATAATAGATTGAAGAGTTTCTTCATAGCCTAATATCGCAAAAGAAAATTTATTTCATTCCAAGATAAAATATTTTGAATGACATAACCAATTCTCATGACTCTCTAAACTAGAGTGGTAGGTAAGGAATGTTGATCAAATTAGAAATGGAGAAATATTATGACAAGGTCAATTGATTTTTTTGGATTTGATTTTGGGAGGGAATGGATACAGTGAGTCTAGATTTGCATTTCTTTAACTTTCTTCTTACTTTTGGGCAATAAAACTTTGGTAGGCTTCTTTAAATCTTCTCAAGGTTTGAGGAAAGGAGACCCTTTATCCCCTTACCACTTTATAAAAATGGTTGAAGCCTTGGTTAGAGCCATCAAATCAAAGTTGTAAATAGGTAATTTACAGGGACCAATCAAATGTTCCAATCTAGAGAACATTAGTCACTTGCAATTTTAGGATGATAGGTTTATTTTGGGGGAGTCTTCCATGTATGAGGACAAAAATATTTAAGGAATTCTAGTTCAATATGAGATAAATGTCCATTAAAATTTAATTGCATCTAAGTCTAGGATTTGGTTCATGAAATTAATTTTTATAAATAACTCTAGATTAGGGAAACCCTTGGATTTGAAAAAAGGAATCTTCCCAACCAATATCTTTGAATGTCATTATTTGTGGGCAAAAGTTATTTTTATGAGTGGAAACCTAGTATCATTAAAATCCAATCTAATCTTTCTACTGAAAAGTTCAAATGGATTTCTTTAATAGGCAAAGCCCAACTCACCAGATACTTTTTTACTCTTTATGCCTATTTATAATTGTTCCTTATTCAATGCTCACTTAAAGTTTTTGATAGGATTATGAAACTTCAAAGGTACTTTTTTTGAGTGGTGCTAAGGAAAATAAAAAGATTAATCTTATCTCTTAAGATAAGGTTTGTATAAAAAAAAGTTAGGGGTAGTTTCAGGCTAAAAAGACTTGATAGGCTGAATAAGGATCTTGGGTCTAAAATTTTATGGAAAAACTATACGGATAAAGACAAACCACAGAGTAAAGTATTGGAGCATAAATATCTAGAATCATAGTAGCTTCTGAGACTCTTCACCTAATTTCTTTAATAAGGAGGATTATAAGCTTGGATTTTTTTCAAAATTTTCCATAATTTAATCCCCCCCCCCGCCCCATTTGTTATAAGGTTGGTGGTAGTCAAGACATTTTATTTTGGAAGGATTCCTAGTTGAGATAGGACCTTTTGGCAAAATTCAAGACCTTGAGAGATATAATGGACTTTTATATTGACTAGTTAGGGGAAAGTTAATGAATACATTTTCTAAAAAGAGGATGCGAGGTGTTGGAAACAATATTATGTGACCTAAATTTTTAGACAAAGAAGAAATATATAATCTTATAGTTGAGCTAGATAATTATCTTCTTCCTTAAGAAATAAGCAATGATTATTTGGTTTGTGAAGGCAACCCTATGGGATGTCATGATTAATGTCTGAAAATCCTAGATTATTTTTATAAAAGTAATGATTGGGATGGATTTTATTGTAGATCATGATTGGAATAATAATAGACTACCTAAGTTAAATATATTCCTACGGATGGGTACTAACATTAAAATTTTAACCTATGATCAGTTTGTCATATGAGGATTTTTTGACCCCTCCATTTTTTTAATTTTACATCAATGAGGAATAAATAACTCATCTCATTTTTCACTATAAGTATGCATGGAAGGTTTGGATTTTTATCCTTTAAGAATAATGTGTGATAACCAAAGTTGGTGTTCCAAATGATTGAGTAGGAATTAGCATAGTATTATGTTGAAGCGCTTGGGTTACCTTAACAATAAATGATGTTACAAGTTGTATCCATAAATTTCATAGCATTAAAGTATCACATGATTGTGCCATGATTTCACTCTTCATATATAAAAGGGTTGTAAAAAATGTAGGATGATTGATTAATTTTTGACAAAGTCCCTCTCAAAATCTCTTGATAACTTCCTCTTCATTGAATGATATTTGTTCCCTACTTATAGGTGGAAGGTCATCTTGATATAGATTTTGAGAACCAAGGTTATCTTGATCATACCTTCTCATGTTCTAAATTATTATGAAGGGTTTATACATGGTCATTCTATTGATTAGCATTTTAAGGTTCTAATGTAATATTATTCTTATCGATGTTATGTACTTTATCAAAAGGAATATGAGTATGGTCAATTAGAATACCATTTAATATATCACTTCATCTAAGAGGAGTATAAGTAAATTTTTTGATTGCATATAATATGGAAAAAAAGGCTTGAAATATTTTTACTAAAAAATATTTAATCATATATGAAAACCCTAGGACAACAATAAGCAATATCAAGAAAAAGGATAAAAACCCTAGCAACATTTATGGTTAGGGTTTTTAAATATTTGATAAATAGACGGGATCACTAATATGTTTAATTAAAATTTGGAAAATTTATGAAAATGATTACCTAAATATGAAAAACTGTTATGCAAAATCATACTACTACATATATGCAATAAATGCCATAAAATTATTTTGAACTTGGTAAAATGAGAAATATACTAAATATGTAAAGTGCCAAAGAGAAATATAAACTTAGATATAAAATTGAGATGTGAAATGTTTTTGAATCTCAAACTAATAGGGGGATTGTGTTGACTAAGTGTGGGCCTAGAATAGGAGTTGGTAGGGTTCATGGATAATAGTCAGTTGTAACTAGACTATATTAGGGCATGCTATTATCCCTAGTGAGTGCCAATGTTTGATAGATAAAAAAGACATGAAATTTATGGGTTAGCTTCAAATTTGCCTATTTTATCTATAGATTGTATAAAATCTTTTGATATGATGCAAAGACCACTATGTAACTCTTTTTCACTTGAAAACCCTAGCTCAATGACATAGAAATATTAATGCTATCACATATTAAATAGGATTAGTGGTTGAATTTATGTTTGACCTCAACATCACCTATATTGATCACTTTATAAATACCAATACTCTAAATAGGAATAGTTATCTCATGCAATGATGGTGTGTGTGAAAGAGTAGTTTTAAATTTTAGATGCTGGTGCAATCCTGTAGTGATTAAGTGCTTCAACCATGACTTATGACCTTGAAAGTGTCTTATGGCTTTATATTAGGGTTGTTAAGGATGTGTAATTATAATTGGGAGAAACAAGGAATTTTCCCTCAATGTACAATTAGAATTCTAGTGATTATTAGTGTAGAAGCCTCTTGTGTGAAAAATGGTTCAAAATGTGGATTTATACTATAATTTTTGGATTTCATTCAGATAAATTTTTCTAAAGTTATAGGATGGCCCTTACACAAATTTTGAATTTTATTAAATAGTCATTTATTGGCTGGAGGAAACTATTGGAAGAAGTAGACAATAGTGCGGAGTTCTATTGTCCCAATAGGGCACTATTATCCTAGAGGGTATAAATGTGAACATAAAGGTGTGGATTAGTCTATGAATGAGTTTAGGCTACTGATTAGTTTAAATAGAGACATTACGGAGTCTTTTTGGTTTTTAAAAGGAATGAGTCATCAAGTGAAAAGTACAAATAAAGATAGACTATGGAGTAAAGTATTGGAGCATAAATATCTAGAATCGTAGTAGGTTCTAAGACTCTTCACCCAATTTCATTTACTAAGAGGATATAAACTTGTTTTTTTTTTAAATTTACAAGAATTTAATTTCCTTCACCTCCCCCCCCCCCCCCCATTCATTACAAGGTTTGTGATAGTCAACACATTTTGTTCTTGAAGGATTCCTAGTTGAGATAGGTTCCCTTGGAAAAATTCAAGACCTTGAGAGATATAATGAAATTTTATATTAGCCAACTAGGGTAAAGAGTTAGTGAACACATTTTTAAAAATGAGGATGGGAGGTGTTGGGAAAAATATGATGTGGCCTAACTATCTAAAGAAGTAAGAAATATAGAAGATTACAGTTGAACTAGATAATGATGTTCTTCCCTAAGAATTATGCAATGATTATTTCGTTTGGGAAGGCAACCCTATGGGATGTCATGATCAACGAATAAAACTCACTCATAGATTATTTTCATAAAGGGAATGGTTAGATGGATTTTATTGAGGATCATGTTTGGAATAATAATAGACTACCTAAGGTAAATATATTCCTATGGATGGATACTAACATGAAAATATTAACATATGATCAGTTGGTCAATTGAGGAATTTTTGGCCCCTCTATTTTATTTTTATGCTACATGAATTAGGAATCAACGACTCATCTCATTTTTCACTATAATTATACATTGAAAGTTTAGAGTTTTGTCCTTGAAAAATAATGTGTGAAACCAAAGGTGGTGTTCCAAGTGGCTGAGTAGTAATTGGCTTTTTAATCTATTGAATCCCTTGGGTTAAACCACAATAAATGTTGGTACAAAAGTTATATCCATAAATTTTAGGATTAGAAGTATGAGGTGATTTGTTCCATGCTTGCACTCTTGATATCCAAAAGGCTTTAAAAAAATGGAGGATGATCGATTAGTTATTGACAGAGTCTCTCTTGAAAGCTCTTGATAACTTTCTCTTTATTGAATGATATTTTTTCCCCAGTTATAGGTGGAATCTCATCTTGATATTCATTTTGAGGAACAAGGTTATGATTATAATCCCTACTCATGTTCTAAATTATTATCAATAATTTATACATGGTCATTAAGTTGATTAGCATTTGAAGGTTTTGATTTAGTATTAGTCTTATCCATGCTATGTACTTTATCAAAAGGAATATGAGTATGGTCAATTAGAATACAATTTAATCAATCACTTCTTCTAAGAGGAGTAGAGGTAATTTTTTTTATTTCATATAAGATGAAAAGAAATATTTAAATATTATTACTATGAAAATTTTTATTAGACATGAAAACCCTAGGATAGCAATAGAAAATATCAAGAATAAGGATAAAAACCTTATCAACATCTATGGTTAGGGTTTTTTAATATTCCATTAATAGATGGGTTTTATCAAATTTATCAAACTTATGAAAATGATTACCTAAATATGACAAACTACCATGCAAAATTAGATTGCTACATATATGTAATAAATGCCACAAAATGATTTGAAAGTTGTTAAAAATAGAAATATACTAAATATGGAAAGTGCCAAAGATAAATATAAACTTAGATATATAATTGAGATGTGAACTCTTTTCAAGTCTAATACTAACAAGAGAATTGTGTTGACTAAGTGCATAGTCAGAATAGGCTCTGACATGGGTCTTGGACAATATTAAGATGCAATTTGAGAGTACTAGGGTATGGTGTTATCCCTAGGGAGTGCCAATGTTTGGAAGATAACAAAGACATGAGATTTATGGGTTAGATTCAAATTTACCTATTTTATCTATGGACTATGTGAAATCTTATGATATTATGCAAATACCATTGTGTAACTCTTTTTCACTTGAAAACCCTAGCTCAATGACATAAGAATATAAATGATATAACAAAATAAAATAGGGTTAGTGGTTGAATCTGTGTTTGACCTCCATAGCCCCTATGTTGAGCACTGCCTACATACCAATACTCCAAAGAGGAATCAAACTTCATGTAGTTATCTCATAGAATGATGACGTGTGTGAAATGTTAGATGTTGGTGTAATCCTAGAGTGATTGAGTGATTCAACCATGACTTATGATGTTGTAAGTGTATTCATATGTTATATTATGGTTGTAAGGGATGTGTGTAATTAGAATTGGGAGAAACAAGGAATTTCCTCTTAATGTGCAATTTGAATTATAGTGATTATTAGTGTGGAAGCCTCTTGTGTGAAAAATGGTTTAAAATGTGAATTTATAGTGGAATTTTTGGAATTACTTCAGATAGGGATTGATAAAGTTGTGGGACAACCCTTACACAACTTTTTAATTTTATTAATTAGTTATTAGTTGGTGGGAGGAAACTACTAGAAGAAGTGGAAAATAGTGGGGAGTTTTATTGTCCCAATATGGCGCTATTGTCCTAGAGGGTAGACATGTGAAGCTAAAGGTGTGGGTTAGTCTAGGAATGAGTTTAGGATGATAATTAATTTGAACAGAGACATTATAGATTCACTTGGGTTGCTAAAAGGAATGAGTTATCAAGCAAAAAGTGAAGTAAAATGATCAAAAGGCCCTAGAATAGGTCATGAGCTATGTGTTTCAGAAGGGTGGCCACAAGCGCATTATTTTAGATTAAATATTAATTTTTATGTCTACACTATGATATCCAGTCCAAATTGATTCCTGTTACTATTAGATTCCAAAGGAACAAAAGACCCATTTTAATCCTCATACTCCCATAATGCATTTAGTTATTATGAGAGATTCCACAGTACATGTTATGCATCCTATTGATGGAATAAGTATAGATATTAAATCTAAAAAAATATCATGAACAAGAAATAATTTCTATGCTTGTTAATCAAGGACATGACCATTTAGACTTTCTTTATATATTTGATGATATGGATGTGATGTAATTAATTCAATTTATTAACATGAACCCAAACATGCATGATGTATTGCTATACATAACAAGAGATGAATATAAAAATATTTATCAAGATACTACATATGTATAGTAATATGATCCATTTCATGATATAAATCAACCTCTTAGAGATATTAACACCACCACAAGTGTCTAGACCACTACTATTTCTACATTACTTACGTCCACTTCTTTGGTTACAAAAGTGATGCTCACCCAAGGTTTGGGTGAAACATAAGGCTTCCATTAAATTTACATGCCTATAGCTACAAATCTAACCTATGACAATATTATAATGACTACGCATGTAAAATCATCAACCTTACCTACTGCACATTCCCTCAAATAGACTATTTTAGAATGTAATCTAAGGTGTTACAATTAGAACAAGGTCATTATTGATATATTCATTTAACATATTTGCATGTTTTGATTCATAATCCATTAACCCCAATAAATCATCTTATCCCTTACCTATATGTTTTTTTACTAATGATCTTCCATTATATGATGATAAAGGTGATCCCAGATAACACCTTATATCCTTACATGTACAATGTTTAGATTAGGCATCCAATGACATATTATTGACCAAATTATTCCCAATAAGTCTTAAATAATATTGTGATTTATTGTGGTTATGTGAACTCATGATTTAATCATTCAGAGCATTTAACCCTTTGGTAGATTAGTTTATAGCACACTTTTACATCAACATTGGCGAGAAGTTATCTTATGCATAAACCTATAAATTTAATTAAGGAACCAATGCGCCAATTAGTGATTATGTAATTTTGTATAATAATATGCTAGCTAAGATGGCCAATCTATGGATGATAATGTGTTGCAATATATATTCAAAAAACATTTTATTGAACCACTTCTTGGGTCTATAGTTTTTAATAAATTCATGTCTTTTGATGTGTTGTGACATATAGTGAGAGATTGAAAATTCAAGCTCATGGCTTTGAAAAAATTCAATTATCACCTAATGCTAAAACTACTACACCAAAATGGTTTCAAAGAAAGGCAAGCTACAAGGTTAATTATAATGATTCTAAGAATGAGTAAAAAATAATGATTAACATAGTATCAAAAATTACAAATCAAATTCTCTTATCTTGTCCACAAAAGAGATAGTTTTCATGATTCTCTCAACCTCCTCACATACTTTTACATAAGTTACTTGATTGTGATATCATATCTCTCCCTATACCATAAGAAGTTGATATTAGTATCCATCCACAAAGGGGTATGATAGTAACGCATACTACTATTATAATTGATGTATTATACATTATTCAAATATATGATTCAAGCTAAGGCACACAATATAATATATCAATGATGATAACATTATGGCACTTAATACACCTACAAAGGATTATAGGCCACAATCAACTATAAATTTCAAATTAAAAATATTTAATTGTCCATTTACCAAACATAAGGCAATAAATACTAAAGACACTTCTGAAGTACATTTTGCATACAATGCACATCCTTGTTTTATGACATATGGTCACCCATTGAACAGTATTATTAGTACATGCACAAGCATGCCAACACAATATCCAATAATTACACTTGATGATAGTGAGATTGTATAATATTATTTAGATCTCAATGCAATATTTTTATGAACTTACATTATTTTTCACCCTATTTCCATTATGGTGGTTGAAAGGGATAAATAAAAAACCTATTTATAATGATACTTTCAATGCTCTTATATAGACACAACAATATTTACTAATTATAGAAATAGTATTTAATGGATTTGATGGATAGATGCAAGACCTTATTTGGCACATTATGTTACCTCTTCAAGAGGGTTTATAAATAGTAGATAATTTTTTCCTAATTTTACCAAGTACATGGGTTTTTGACATGTTAGAATGCCCTTATATAGATAGTATCTAAACAATACCATATTTTAGGCATTGATGTACCAAGTATGCACACTACAAAAAGGTAGTTAATGTTTCAAGCAATCAATATGAGTAACCTATTCAACCACATGTATCTCTTCCTCCACCCACACCACCACCATAGTTGATTATTGTCATGACCTCAAATTTCATCTAATAAGACCCAAATAAAAACCAAGAAAAAATATGGTAAATTTTTTTTTTACTTAGTTTAATAATGATTAATTTCTTAACTATTTTTTCAAAAACAACCAACATCACAAATATAAGTTCATAAAAAAAATTCTTTAGGGGTTAAATTAACTTTATTTTATTTCCCACAACAATACATATAAATATGATATATAATTTAGAAGGGGAAGGCTAATTTATTTAGTTAATTTATTATTTAATAATATGGTCGTAGGGTTCCTAGGGAAACATATAGGTCTTAAGGTGAATTAATTCTCAATTATATTTTATGAATCAAAAGGTTTGTACTATATTTATTTAAAAAGGCAAACTTTACACAAAAAATAAATCATTTATTGATAAACAACAAGGCTTATCAACACATGGGCATGGGTTCCCACAAGATGCTTCAATAAAAATTTATTGAACAAGTCCCTTAAGCACTTTTTCACCTAAATTTAAGGAAACATGATACTAACACCCTAACCAAGATTAATACATTGGATCTATTGCCCCCACATCTTAGGTAGCCTACATATCCACACATCAGAATAGGGTAAGATGTAGTTCTCCTTGAACTTATGAAGAGTCTCTTCCATGAGATGTCATCACCGATAGGTGTTGGCTATCTAATCCAAAAAGGTAATAATTATCACAACTTAATAGAAATTATATAAGCTCTAGAATCTAGTACTCAAGACTAACCACACACTCACAATAATCCTTTTCATAAAGCACATCAACATCCTAAGATGCATATGCTTACCAAAAGGTATATACGAGTATAATAAACACCAATAAATGAAATAACATTTCTTTTGGTAGGAAATATATGGTTAGTTATCACACATATATTTGTTAGTGAGTTAATATTAGGTGAGGCTGTTTTAAATAACCCACGTAAATAGCTTGGCTATGTTATGAGTAATTAGAAATACTCATTTATATTAAGTGAGTTTTTATAGGAGCATTTATATCTCTCCTATTTTTTAGGAGAGACAAATCTTATAAATATATAACTATTGCATATGAATAATATAACAAAGATCTATAATTAAAATTCTTTGTGTTTGGCTCTTTCAATTTGTATTAGTTATATCATAGTGGGTAATTGACAATGAGAGTCTTGATCTACTGATCCAATTAAAGCAAAGTACCTTCTATGTTATAGTCATATGTCATAACCATTATCTAAAATATACATGGAGTGGAAATCATCTTCTACCATATCTTGTACGTGTTTGTAGAGTGTCATTTATTCTACATGTTTTATCATATATGTTTTGTTCTGATTCACATGTATTTAGAACATCTATCTAAGTTCTTGGTAGCATCATAGTGGAAATGACACATGCATAGACCTTTACAAAATGATATGTGGTTGGAGTGTCTACCTCATATAATTATGTAGACTCATATTTGTTTACATTGAATTCTTTACTGTATAATGAATCAATTTTTTTATTAGTTAATAGCACAAGGAAAGGAAGATGTCACCATTTTAAGGATTTTTATTTAAATATTTGAAGTGTCTTCTGATGTAAGAGATTTGATTTGGTAGATTTCATAATTCAGACCAATTCTCCATATGTATATAAGGAGTTGGACATGCTATTATTTAGATCTACATTGTTGGCATTGAAGAATTTGATGTTTAGTTGTTTTCTAAGACTTGGCCTCATAGCATTTAGATCTACATTGGAAGAAACATTGTTGTTATATTTTGACCTGAGTTCTTATTTGGATACCGAGCCACTACCTTCTACCATCTATATTGCATCTAGTCCCCTCAGGTCATGACATGACAAAATAACTAATATGCATTGTTAAAAATAGTAGGAGTTCCATGCTATTTTATAGTGTTATTTATTAGATTATTTAATTAAAATTAGTTAGTCTTTGAGTATTTTGTATTTTAAATTTATATTTGTTATTAATTTTAGTCAAATTCATTTTAAAGTCTGTAGCTTTAGACATATAATTATTTTTATAATTATGAGTCAAATAACTATAAGCTATTATTAATAGTTTTATAGTGTTTTTTAATGACAATTCAATAGTCTATTTTGAGTTATTGTTTATCGATATTAAGAGTCAAATTAAAAAAATGGTAAAAGTCATTTATACTTAGAGGTCATTGAGTATTCATTGTATTTAGTATAGTTTTCTTATGCTAAGGAGTTACCAATTTCAAGAGTTATTTTGTGTCATTCAAAAGTATCAAAAATTGAAAATTATTCATATATTACAAAGGGTGCATTATAGCTTGTATGTGATGTCCTGAGTCAAATGTAAAAAGTGTCAATCTTATGGGGGATGGGGGCATGGGGGGAGGGGGGTGGAGGCTAATCCATTAAAAATAACATACATCTAAACTTCAAATCTTTATTTTCTAAATAATTAATAGACAAATTGAGGTTAGATGCAATAGAGGAAGGAGGATTATAGAGCCTTTCATCGATCACTAACGATGGGGCCTATATGCTTTGGTGTCACATTTGATTTTTAGTTTTTTGTGCGGTGTGTTTTTGAATAAGAAGAGATAAAATATTCCTGTTCACATTTTTAACAAGTGATCTTAAAATTCCTTTGTATTTTATCTAAATGTGAGATAGTGAAGAGAGATAATAGTAGTATTATAAAATCATGATATTCATGGTTGTTGGTTAACCATTTAGAAAACCATCCTATTGTGGTTATTGGTTAGACACTTATAAGACCATCCTGTTGTGGTTATTAGTAATCCACATGAAAAACCATTTTGACGGTTGTTGGTTTTCCTAAAAATAAATCCATCCAAATCATGAGCACATAGAGGTGATAGTTGTAGTATGGATTTATGTTTTCCCCGTGTTCACACAAAGGGGGGTATGTTGGCAAATATATGGTTAGTGCTCACACATATATTTGTTAGTGATTTAATATTGGGTGAGGTTGTTATGAAAAATGCATGTAAATAGCTTGGTTATGTTATGAGTTATTAGAATAACTCATTTATATCAAGTGAGTTATTATAGGAGTGTTTGTAGATATCCTATTATATAGGAGAGACAACTCCTATAAATATGTAACCTTTGCATATGAATAATATAACAAAGGCCTATAATAAAATTCTCTATGTTTGGCTCTTACAATTCATATTATCTTTGACATAACTAATTTATAAGTCTAAAGAATATTTATCTTACACTTCTCAGAGAATATTTGTCTCTTGAAAATGTCTATATTGATGATGAAGATTGGGTCATATGTATCACAAATTACTCGTTAGCATATAATACAGTTCACCACCTAACAACTTATTATATTCATGAATATTATTCATCCATGTGTGTTATAAAGTTATAAAACATGATAGAATGTTAAAAGCATAGGAAGGATATCCTAAAGTTAGTAAATAGAACTTTCATTAAGAAAAAGTGCCTTAAGGATTAGTTGTTGGTGTTCATGCTAATAAATTTCCCCAAGGATTAGTTATTAGTGCTTGTGATAGAAAGAACACCCTATGAATTAGTTATTGGTGACTTCGATCACTTCTTGAGTTTCCTACATATATATTTCATATCATCCTCACAATCATAATCAATGTTGAATGTAGTTCCCCTGTTATGAAAATGAGTGTTAATTATATTATAAAGGAAACTGGCCTTCACCACTTTAATTTATGAATGGTTAATATAATTACCCTTATGAGTAACAATGTAAACACTTAATGGCCCATGAATAGATAGATACTACCAAAGGTTAACATGAAATACTTTATTATGCAAAGTAAGGTTTATTGAACTATCTAAGTCTGACATAGGGTAAAAATATTTTAACTTAATCTATTGCTCACTAGTAACCTCCTAAAAGAAAATATCCAAAAATATAAAAATCCACAATGATAGTATATTTATTTAAACCCAGGTTTTAAAATTCATTGATATAATAAAATGAGTGTAGACTAGTTGTTGGCTACTTTACAATAGATTGAAGATGAGCAAAGACCATCACGATTAGGACACTAGCCTTAATCCATCTATACCTGTTAAGGAATATACTACAGAGATGATGTCTAAAATAATTACATAACAATGCTACTATATTAATTTAATATTTTTTAATTAAATTTTATACTAAAATAACATAAGGAAATCACCTACACATTGTGCCCAAGAATAGAACATAAAATGGTCATGACATAAAAACAATGGTTCAAAACATTGATTTTACTCTAATTTTTGGCTTACAAAATGGGTTCAAAAAAGTCTTAACATAAAATCTCAAAAGAGATAGTAAAATTTTCCAATAGTTTGCATGAGTTTACTAGACTAGAGGGAGTACATTTAAGCTTTAGGTAATTTTTATGTGTGATTCAATTGAATATTTACCTTTAATTCTAAAATGGTTTTGGCAAGGAGAAAATTTCCTAGCAATTTTATCATTATGGAACTAATTTAAAAAGCATCCTAATTTAACTAAAATATTTTGGAATACAATTAATTATTTGTTTAACTATTAAATATTATCTAGTTTAAATGTATTTCAATTATTAGGTTTGAGAAATATAACCTCTAGGTATTTAATTTAGTTGGATTGCAAATTTAAATTAAAGGAAATAAAAATTAATAAAAGTTTGATACTGTAAACCTATTAGACAATTAGCCCAATATAATTGTTATTGTTTGGGAAAATATTTAATTATATCATTGATATTTCACATCTAAATGAAATCTGATCCAAGTCTCAAATTGAAAATTTTAAATTTTAAGTATTATTTTTATTCGATTCCAAACAGGGTTTCATATTAATTTAGTTTAAAACCACTCATCCTATATGGGTGTACCTTAATTTTACATAATTTTTTTAGGTTTTAGATATCAAAAATAATATAATTATATCATTAGTTTACACTAACATTCATTCTTAGCATGAGTGAGCCTATTCACCCTAAGCACTAGCATTCCTAAAGTCTTTCAATCCCCTTAAGGATAAAATAAAATAATGATATTAATGCCCAAAAAGGCATAAACATGTTTTTTATTATATAATATAATTTTTTTAACCTAAAATATTAATTTTATAAAATATTAAAATTTACTTTAAACTCAATTGTATAAACTAAATTATATAATGAAATAGTCATAAATTATAGCCTCATTTTCATAAGGTAAGACCTCCATTTAGCTATAAGATTATTATGCAATTACTATCTCTGCTATAAAATATAACAATACTTAAATATATGACCAATTTATGGATATATTGGTGAATTTAAAGATGTAACATAAAATGTATATGGACCATATTGGATGTAAAAAATTGGTAAGGTGATGATTGAAAAGTGTTTCAAATTTACTATTAGAATGTTTCACATTTTATTAACAAAAAAATATAATTACAGAAGGTTAAAAAGTAAAGTAGCTGGACAAATTATAGCTCAAACTCCTTGTTGGAGGATAATTCCAACTCAAAAAATAAAAGTAACTAGTTAAGGTATCGCATAAGAAATTAAAAATAACCATAAAGAAGAATATTACGCACAAGTCATCACCCTAGGAGGAAAAGGTGGAGGATCATCCTTGGGAAGTATCAACCAAGTAGGCAGTTCCACATCAGGAATCTATGAAACATTCCAACCATCTAGGGGGTCATTATGAATAGTGATTGGCTAACCATTAGTAGGTTGTGTAGGAACAACAATGCTCATCGAAGACCACTACAAATCACCAATATTACACTTTCCATGAGAAATCTAGCCACCACCTAGGGGAGGTTGAGGAAAAAAGTGGCCCCTACTTCTAGACCAACTTCTACTTCTATGACTCTTCAAAGGAAGTGGTGGTGGATCATGGGGTAGACCATCATGTATAACTCTACTCATGGTGTAAGGGGAAATCCCCCAATGGTTGAGGAGCTCCTACTGGTGGTGGAGGTCTAAAGCCATCTTCTCCACTTGGGATTGAATATGTAAATAAATTGACCAAATAATAACCACCTTTTCATTAATATAAAATGAAATTCTATAGGCCTCATGATTAAAAATAACATTGTTCCTAGCTTTTCATAGCTAAAAGAAAATGATAGGATGAAAGAATTGCCAAAGAAAGGCAATAGATGTCAAACAATTAGAAAAATCCCCAAAGAACACATGATGCCAAGAGAAAGGCTTAGGGGCATAAAGATGAATTAAAAAATGAATCCAATGCTAGATAAATTAAGCTTTTAGATAAAACCAAAATAGATGTTTAAAAGATTCTAAATGCTTTCAAGATAGACAAAAAGGATAGGGAATTCATAGGTGGAGCAGCCTCTCACCGAGGGGGAGTCCTTGGTATATAAAAAATAATAAGAAATGAGCCATATTGAGCCTTAGGTTAGGGTGCCACACACGATCCAAATGAGCAAGCCAAGTCATGGGAGAGGACTAGAGGCCCCAATGCCTATTGAGATTTTCTAAAGATGGAGAGAATAAGATCATCACCTAATAAATAATCTTGAGAGAGTAGATTTTAAAATGTATATCACTATTACACTTCCAATCTTTCCACCAAGCCATAGGAGGATGCAAGCCATGCTTATGCAACATAACATTAGGTATCAGTTCCTAAATGCAAAGATTACAAGGTAAGTCTTCATTATTTAATTAAAACTTAGTTTTTAAATCAGGCCAGGGAATCTAATCTCTAGAGGTAGCCAAATCATAGATAGTGAAAATACCTTTTTAGAATAATCATAAAGCTTTAATACTAGGTAATTCAAGTAGTAAAATGGAAAAAATAGTAAGTATAAGGAACCACTATAATCTATGGTCATCAAAAGATAGGCCAATGTGAAAACCATCCCTCACCCACTTCAATTAGGGTTTGATTGCTTCAAAATCCTTCCATAGACTTTTGACAAAAAAGGAACCAATAATATTGATAGGAATAGTAGTGATGAGGAGGAATTGGAAGCTAATATTTTTCCAACTAGTTTTACCATAGGGAGAGCCTAAAGAGATATAATGTCTTAGAAGAATTTTCTAAGATTCATTGACCTCAATATACCAAATAAACCACTTCACACATAGGGCCATACATTTTTGATAGGTGTCAATCATACACATGCCACTTTTATCATAAGGGAGGTAGAAAATGTCCCATTCTTCTTGATGAAAACCCTGAGCCGGATTAAAATTGGCCTAGAGGAAATCTCTGAGGAACTTGGCCATAATATCATAAGAGGCTTTAGAAAGAGCCTAACATGAGGAATAGTATACATGTTTAGTGATCAAGATCTTGGTGTAAATATGGAACTTGCCTGTTAGAAGTAAGGGCTTAGTGATCTAATATGCGTCTTCCTTTCATTCCTTTTGATGACATAATTCCAAAGCTCGATTGATGAACTATCAAAATCAAAGGGATGCCTAAGAACTTGATTTTTTCTCCTTGAGAAATCTATTGCCAATTATACTTATGAATCCACTTAGGCACAAGTTTTGTCCTTGAAAAATCCATTGCCAATTATATCTATGAATCCACTTAGGCATAGGCATCATACTTTGATAAAAACATTGGGTTTTATTCCATTGAAGGTTGGAGATGGAATCCAGACAAAAAATGTCACAACATAAGATAGATTCTTTAAAATTGGCTACTTTTTATTTGAGTGTAAGGAAAGTGTCATCTTCAAAGTATCCATTAATGAGATTGGAGGTCTAATCAGGCAAGACAATGCCATGAATAAGCCCTTGAGAAGCTCTGAAAGCTAATAGGTAACCTATGACTTTAATGGATAACACATATAGATTACTAGAGAAAGGTGAAAACCTTCATGAATAAACTATTGGATCTCAATCCCTTCAGGTTTATGCCCATTATTAGTGAGGTAGGCTGAGGCATCATGAAGCAAAGTCTGCATTGTATAAATGAAATAGGGGTCAAATCCAAGAGCCTTGAGCATGGAAAGAATAAATTGCCACTCAATCTTATCATAGGCTTTTTCAAGTCCAATTTAATAAAAATAATTCTCTAAAGAGAAGAACAAGCCCAAGCCCTACCTTCCCAAACTAAAATAAGATTGTCCAAAATATAATTCCCTCTAATGAATCCTATTTGCCCAGGTCTAACAATGGTAGGTATGATGAGCTAGACACGATTGGTGAGGGATTTGGAAAGAATATTGTAAGAAACATTGAGTAAGGTTATTAGCCTCCAATTGGTAAGTAGATTAATATCTTTGTCTTTGGGAAATAATTTGGTATTTTCTTGATTGATCATGGGTCTAAGAGACTAATTTTATAAGGCTTATTTGTAGAGTTACAGTAAATCAAGTCTGATAAACTCCTATGTAGCTTTGTAAAATTCACATGGGAAGCCATTGAGGTTAGGGGAATTATTATTTCTTATACAGTTCAAAGCCTTTATGAGATATTGTAAGGTGAATGGGGCATCATAAAGTTGTTAGTCAGCTAGCTTTAACTTTTGAGGCACCACATTGAGGTATTTTTGAAGCGCCTAAGAACACTCAACCATGAAAGGTTGAGCTTAAAAAACTAGTTTGTAATGTTCAAAGAAGGTCAAGGAGACATTAGACTGAAATGTAAGCTAGGATTGATCCACTTGAATGGATTTAATTTTCCAATGATCTTTCTTATATTTCATCACTTTAAATAAATCCTTGGAGGCTTTGTTACAAATTTTTATCTAGTACAACCGAGTGTAAATCTGGGCACCTCTAGCTACCTTGAGGTGGTGATTGAGAGAGGCTGTAAGCCATTTCAACTACACATTGAAAGGATCAATCTCAAGGGAGATAGACACATGTTTAAAATCATTGAGCATGGCCTCCTCTAAGGATGTTCAGATCTGGATGACATGTTTTTCATGGTGGTGGAGGAAGGAGGTGGTGCATAGAATGGCCTCATTTCACCACTCAATCTAGTTGGTGGCATATGAGGGTCATGGGGTGAGGTTATTTATTTTACCAAGGAGTTAGATTATTCTAGCATGACTTAGCACAAAAGTATTGAGAATAAATTGATTACATGGCACAATACACTACCCTGAGGTCTATTCTACTTTGTAATAAATAACAAGGAGTGGTCTTATAAAATAATAACTAAGTGGACATTGATAAGGTTTCCATCAATTCTAGGAAAAGAAAAAAAAATTTGTTTTGACATCATAAAGGGGTCGAGCCATTTGAGCATGCAGTGATCCCCAAATTGGTAGTTGGACCACATAAACCAAGATATGGGGTTAAATGTCTGTCACTAGAGGAGAGGGTCTACCAAACCCCATTTATTTGTAAAATAATACCAAGCCTTATGTTCAACAACACACCAACACATTGGGAGGGCCCCAACCTTGTCTTGGGGGTGTTCAATCATATTTAAATATCCACACACTAGCCACATGGTAGTAGGCAGTCTATCTGCCAACGATATCCAAAGTAGGGAGCAATCAAGGCCATTATTAGGAGCATAAATGTTGAGAATGCCAAATGGATGGCCATTAATGTCAATAAAACATATAATATTTGATGTGATGGGTCCTCCCCTATTGTCATAATGCCAAGGGAAACCTTAGGGGTAACTAAAATATAAGCGCCATCAAGTCCTACCTCATTCAAGGTGGTGATCTGGGTGGTATTGGGCTAAATTATACACAATGATGTCTAAATGAGAAATCTAGATACTTTAACTTCCTAAACATAAAATATCTATAAAACCAATTTGATGACAAGTAGCACCATAGAGTATTTGCAGGTAGACTCTATGTGACCCATAACATTCCATGATAACATATTCATAGGTAAGGGTCATCCATTTGAAGCTCCCCTTACTCATCCTAAAAGTCTTTGAACACTGTAAAAATATTGTATTATTGAGGGCATGAAATTCTACCAACCATAATGAAGTAGTGTTTGGCTTTGTGTTCCTCTTGAAAAGAGTTTGTACTTCTATGAGGTGGCATATAATATCATCAAAAGAATGATCCATTGGTTGAGATAACCTCAGCCATGAGCACCCTATTATTATAATAAACTAGATAAATTATCTACAAGTTGGAAGGAACTAGAATGATAAAGGGTGGTAGAGAAATCCCCTAAGAGGGTTTGATAACTAGAGAAGAATCACCCAAGGTGGAAGTTGGTGTGGGATTTATGGCTTAGGGACTGATGACCTTTTAATGGGAAATGTAGTCCAACCATCACCTTGGCATGTTAGTTTGGGCTTCTCGGTCTAAGGAGGTAGCTGAGGAGACTTGGGATGACCCATGTGAGGATAATCCTTGATGTAGTGGTTCAAAGCTTGATACTAGAAGCAAGTGTTGGGAAGGTTGAAGTAAACAACCTTTTGTGACATCTGGGTCTACCCAACTTGGATTTATATGAACTCCTTCAAATCCTTGGATAGGTCAACCTCCATGCAAACCCACTTGTTAAGGTGAGGGGAAAACCACCAATCTAGTTTAATTATAATAAAACATCCTATGTGATTGAAATTTTGGGGTATGAAAGCCCATAGGTGAACTGTCAGACTAGGAAGCTCAAACCAAATAGGGAAATGAAGGGTGGAATTATCAAAAACTTTAAAATTATGGGACTAGACAAACATAATAATAATAATAATAATAATAATAATAATAATAATAATAATAATAATAATAATAATAATAATAATAATAATAATCTAGATGCGAAGGAACCAAACATAGGAATTTTCAAGGATAAGTTGTGTCTTGAAGGGATCCTTAGAAGTAAACAAGAAAAAACCTTTGGTAAGGTTTCAGATTCTAGAGACATGGATGCACAGAGGCTCCTAATGGTTATGGAGCTAGTTATGTAGGTAATCCTCTGAGGGGATACGACCAATAAAGTAGATAATAATAGAATAATTTTCCTACCATTTGTAACATTGTTCAACAATAACAATAGGAATGCTTACCTTCGAAGTAGAGGGGGATAAGGAATTACCTCATCACAAACCTTCAAAATAAACTTCTGAGCTCGCTTGGGCACCATTAACTCTGACTCTTGCATTAACAAATGTAGTAGAGCACAGAGAAGCCATAAATAAAAGGCTTGCCTATTCGAAGGGTAGTACGTCGAGTGTTGTTAATTATTTTCAACCCTATAAAATCTTCCAAGACTAGTGTTATGAATAAGGTGAGCTAAGGACACAAGAAGGAAATCACAAACCATGAATCCCTAGTAGAGTGATTTTCCCTTCAAAGGCACATGTGTGCTATTTAATTTCCCCAAGACCATATATAATAATTCTATTGTAATCAATTTGACTATAGAATGTCAACCTTGATTAAACTATTATTTTGGGTATGCATTCCAAAAAAATTATTCTACCTTGAGGTATCATTATATATTGAAAACTTATGAAAATTTAGAATGAAAATTTCCAGTAATCTAATACATCAATCTAGTGCAACAAACGAGAGTGCCAAAATATCAGTAACTGATGTGGATTTATCTTGAATCAACTTTCAAAATCAAGTGAGAATTTTTTGTAAAAAGTTTCTTACATAGTTGGCCTATGTAAGGGATAAAAATTATAACAAAGAAACTAATGCCTCTAAACTCTTAGATGTCTAAGCTTATCAAAACTTGTAATTTTTATCTATTTTTTAATGGTTAAACCTCATAGTGAGTTACTAAATTTGAAATCCATATGACTATATTTGCATTATTAATATTATTATATTTTAAAAGATAATCATTTTTTATGGCATGTGGACTATTCACTAAAGGCATTCTCAAATTGGGGTTCATTAAATGCACTAATTAAATGGTATGGACATGCCTCCTCTTGCAACACCAACATTATTCCCATATAAACTCTTTATTCTCCTTTAGCTTCCCTCTTACCAAAATAATAATTTTATGGCAGGGCATGGGTGGGCATGATTTTTCTACCCATGCCCATGCCTCCATTAAATATTTCAATCTTGCCTTCTCAACCCTTTCCCATGCCTATATTGTGTCTACCCACATCCTTCTCACCCACTCACACTTAAACTTATTTAATTTAATTTAAATTTGAATTTTATTAATTTTACCACATATAATTTGATTCACACATTATTATTTTATTCTATTTAAAGTCTCTCTTCTTAGTTTATATTTTATTTATTAAAATTATATATATTTACATTTTCGTGTGTGTGTGTGTGTGTGTGTGTGTGTGTGTGTGTGTGTGTGTGTGTGTGTGTGTGTGTGTGTGTGTGTGTGTGTATGTGTACATGTACATGTATATGTATATGTATGTATGTATGTATGCATGCATGCATGCATGCATGTATGTATGTATGTATGTATGTATGTATGTATGTATGTATGTATGTATGTATGTATATTAGAGTAAAAAACTTAAATACTTCCATCTGAAACATGCAAAGAGATGAAAATATTGAAATGATTCTCTTAGATTCCACAAGCCACATTGTTTGAAAATTTTATTATAGTTACTGAAATATCTCCCTTACAAGATACAATTGACATCCCTCTAGCCGCACCACTTTATTAGGTTTTAAAATACATTATATTCCAAGGAAAATGTGATTTAGATCACCAAGGAAAGAAATCTAACACAAGATAAACTACCCAACAAAAACTAATAGGGGGAATTGTGCACAAGAAACAAACACAATCAACTCTAAAAATGTATCAAATGATCAAATAAGTGAGGATCACCAAGGGCACAAAATTTAAATAATTAAACGTAGTGAGCATTAGTTTCATGTAAAATATGTAGTGAATAGACATAAATTTACTTGGGTAAAATGTTTGACACAATAGACATTTCAATTATTACACCTTTTTATTATTGTATGTGTGTGTGTGGTTGTCACACATATTCAAGATCATTATACATAGTTGGTTGTTACACTTATTTGGTATTCTTATGCATATCCAGTTGATATACCTTTTTAATATCTTTATATACACTCATTTTAAATGAGAGTAGATAAATCTCCTAAGAAGGTAGTTTTATAGCACTCACTACATCAAGGAGTCATATAAGACTTGTATAGGCCCTTATCTATTACAACACACACCAAGATAGTATCACAAATATCTCAACATGTTCCCTTGTGAACATATAAATCAATACATTCTCATGCTATACTAAGGATTCTATAAATTTCTCGTCTTCTTAGATTTATGCATCATATATAGGATCCTATGAGTGATGATGATGGTCAAATTATGTCACCTAGTCCCTTATTAGATCTTTGTATGCATACATATGACAATTTTTAATCATGAAAGGCTACCATTGCTTTGTATGATACACCCACTTCCCATGACCTTTATGCAATAATTGATTATAAATTTTCAAATTTCAATTTCAAAAATATAAAAACAATGAAATATTAAAAAAATAAAAAATCATGACCTAATCATGATATGATTCCTAGTTACATTATTTATTTATTTAAAAATCATATGTTTGGTAGGTTACATATTATTTTTCATACACACATGTATTTCATGTTATACAAGTAAATTGCAGGGGATACAAATCATAAATGGTTACATAGATATTATAATTTTACTATACCCAAGGGCCATGCCAATGTCGGGGGCATATTATTCCATAGGTCACATTATTAGAGGTTATATGATTTTAAGACTTTTTACCAAGTTGAAAAACATTTATTATTTACACATCTTGCTACTTAATCATATTTTATATAGTACTATATGGATATGTTATTTTACTATGTTATGATATTGACCAACATGGATGGTGTATACTAGTTACTTGTTCTATGCTTCTTTGTTATTTTGTTTCCATTTTTTATAGGCAAATCATTACTTGTATGCATCCCTTAGCCTTGTTTTTGTGACATTTTAATGTCCATTGTTTGTGCCCATGGCCTTGTTTTGTGTGACATTTTCATGTCCTTTTTTGGGTTAATGGCCTTTTTTATGACATTATGTTTCCCCTTGTATACGACATCTTGAAATTATGTGTGACATTAAGTGCTATTTCATGCTATTTTATTGTTCATGTCATGGTGATGACATTATTTTTTGAGTTTGTTGATCTTGTTGATTTTGCTTATTTTTCAAGTTTTGTGATCCATATCAAGCACCTCCCCATTGGTGCATGGTTGCATGATTCATATCATGCACCTCTTTACTATATAGTATTATTTAATGCTTATATTTAGTGATGGTTCCTATTCTGTACCTAATTATAATGTCTATCTTTACCTGGCACTTGTATGATTTGTATTACATATGTACTATACATTCTTTGATGACATATACATTATTATGATAACATATTATCCACAAGATAACATGATTCTACATGATTACATATTTATATATGATATAATAAACTCTTTATTTTGATATGAGTGACTTGTGTGATACATACTTCACCTAAAAATGGGGCCATTTTGGTGGGGTTTTCATAGAGACTTAAGTCTCAATGAAATATTTTAAAGTGGTTTAAATATTATTTTGGTTCAGATATGGGAATAGATATTTACGCAATATGACATAATTTAGAGCATATTCCATTTATATGCACTCACTTTATAGGAAATGATTTATATATTTCATATTCACATCTACTTGGGTGCATATTCTACTCATATACACACAAATTTGTAAGACATGAGTTATATATCTCATATTCAAATACACTTGGGTCCATATGCCATGCATATGCACAAAATGTTAAATGAATTAAAGTTAAAAGTTTTCATATATCCATATATTCAGATACATTTTGGGGCTTATGCAAAACATATGCACTTATTTTTTGGTATCATGAGATACATGTTCTCAAAATAAGCACAAATATCATATATATGGATATCATTATATATCATGATATAATTGATTAATTTAGATTATGGGGCATGAAGTTGGTTCATGCACATATACATTATTATATTTTTCTATTTTGTAAACATATTTGATGGTACATAGAAGTGAGAAACCATGAATATATAAGTCTATTTAAAATGGATAATTAATGTTGTTGAGGTTTAGTGATGCTCAATAACATTGTAATTACTCATAGTGATCCCATTATGTGGATATCACATTTCATCTTAAGGTTACATGATCAATGCACTATTAGTTACATGAGTTAGTTTGGTTGAGGTTTAATGAAACTCAACGGTGTTGACACTACTCCATATTCATGACTTTTTAGGGCATATATTCCCAATCCATGTTCTTTAATTAATTACACAAAATTAGTATTTTATCACCCCCAATTATCCAAATGGTTCAAAAATAGGAACCATTATCTAGAGTTTGAATAAGGAATCATCATCTAAAACATTTTACAGGGAAACCTAGTTAACTCACTTATAAGTGTGTTCCTTCCTTGCACTTAATTTTTAAGTTTCAATTTTGTCATTTCAAATTTTATTTCATGGATGCTGAGTGATATTTATGCATCTTAGATTTTATTGGCACAAACTACACATTCAAATCCTTCTCCCAAAGACACATTTTTTTACACACTCACCTATATATCTATTTATCCTTTTAATCTAGTATTTCTATTGTATTTCAACACTATAATTAAGGGTGCAAGAGGGGGGGGGGGGTTGAAGATAATAAAATTTTGTATAATACACTTCTAAATTCCAATTTAACCTACCTTCACCTATATGACGTGTGCATAAATATATGACTCTCATTTTCCATTTTCTCATATCCGCATGCTCTCTATGAGTTTGATCCTTCTAGGTTTTTACCAATCACCTAAAATAACCCCTAATCTATGAAAAACCAATCAATTATCACACTCATACATCTATAGGTCACCATATCAATGTTCTTATCTACTAGATAAAATCATCATACTTAGACAGTAACAAGTTTTCAATACCATCCAAATACGATAGTTCTGTGCCATGCTAGGAAATAGTCACATTTCAAATTTAAGTCATTCATATGGTTGGCTCATTTGTTTAGTGTTTTGATGGCATGATAAATTACTCAAAGAGTCTCATATAAATAAAAAGTATGTCTAATCATATTTGATCATACATATATCATGAAAGACGTATCTATACACTATTGCACATTTAAAGGAACTACCCTAATATTTCATAATTACCAATTAAACATAAATAGAATTTATTAATAAAGTCTATAAACCTCAAATCTAAGGCAAAATTATCATTTTATAAGTGTCAAAAGACAAACAAAAGATTAGTATATTGAACAAGAATTATTACACACATTCATCTAATAGGGAGAACTATATTCAGTTGAATTCCTTCTTCAAAGTTCAACAGGAAAGGGTTGGGGTCATCTCAACCCACCTTTCTTCCTCTTTTGTAAAACATAAACTTGAGTGAAAATTGGACCTAGTGTTTTAAGTTAATGGGACAGATTTATAGGTATTACATGTACAGTTGAACCTTGGGATTGCATATAAAAATAATAAAAATAACCATAACATCCTGTAACAAAATAAAGAAGCACTATTTATATAGAACCATCAAACTCAAGACATATTGATAGATGGTAGAAACCAAGTGTTGATGTCAGTGTTTCGAGGAGCATATAGCTCTAAAACCTAATCTAAGTGACTCATAGTCGAATTTCCTACCTTTTCTTCCACATACATACAATCTTTGACTTACACAGTATATAATAAAACCATGTATCTTAAACCCTTTAATGCTTTCCATATTTCGAAATTGTAATTATCAAATCAACTTCATTATTTTACATTCATATTTATTTTTCATTTTAATAAATAAAAATCAAAATAATATACAAAGTATATATTTTGTTTATAGTTAACATTAATCTATATTAGAGTAAAACACTATAAAATATTACAGAACCTAAGGAAATTTGAGTATAGTGTACAAGACTATAAAGATGAATTTTACAAGTTGTCAGAGTATGTAGAAATAGAGTAACAAACAACAATAAGGTATGTAAATGTTTTAAAGTTTTTTAGTCATGATGAATTAAGGATGCATCGAATTAATATCATAGTTAATGCATATCAACTAGCTTTGAGGTAGAAGAGAAACAAAGTAGATAGGATTTTCAAAGATTGCATGGGTTTAGGAGAGGATGGTCATTTTGATTAAGGGGATGAGGTGGATTTAATATCGCAAGAGGATAATACTCCCATGGGGTAGAGGCACAAGAAGATATCAAACAAGGATTTCATAATAAATAAAGAGGAAGAAGATTTGAAAAATACAAAGGATATGGTGGTGGTAGAGGATCAAAATCCCCTCAAATACCTTACACTTACTACAAATGTGGTGAAGAATGAAATTAATAATTCGTGTGTCTGCATGATCATTCATAAGAAAAGATGCAATAGGATCAACCAAGAGTAAATTTGGTTGAAGTTGAGGTAAAATAACATCATCCATAAGTTATTGTAGATGTAGGAGAGAATATTTTGATGGGAATAAAAATTATTATTCTAAGAAAAGAGTATGGGTAGGATAAATATAGTGCTGAGTCATGGCTTTGCAAAAATATTTTTTAAATAAGGTGTACTTTGGGAAGAAATGTATGTAGGGTTATTATTGATGATGGAAGTTGTGAAAAATATGGGAATTAAATAAATGGTATAGAAACTAGGTTTGCAATGTGAGAAGCATTCTTATCGTAATTCATGGTGTAAAAATAGAAATGAGTTACTATTGATAAGAGGTGTTTTATCAAAATTTCCATTGGAAAGACTTATAAGCATAAAATATGGTGTGATGTTATCCCAATGGATGCATGCCATTTGTTATTAGGAAGGCCATGACAATATGATAGGAAGGTAATCCACGAGTGAGAGAGTAACACATACTTTTTGGAAGGATTATTAAAAGATAGTTCTATTACATATTAAGGAAGAAGGGCATCTAAAAATCATGCTTTTCAAAAATAATTTATTTAGGAGATGAAGATGACAATATTATGTTACACATTAATAGAAAATAAAGGATAATAAAATGTTATACAAATACAATTAGAGGCCACAAAAGTGTTGGAAGAATATGTTGATGTTATACCAAATGAGTTTTTAGATGATTTACCACTAAAAGAGATATTCAGCATTATATGATATAAGATTAGGATCATATCTACCTAATCAAGTAGATAATAGGAATGCGTTTTCATTAGTTATAACAAGTGATGGGCATTCATACAAAAACTAGTTATTTTGTGATGCAACCCATGTCTTAAAAATATTAGGTGAATATGGAAGGATGATTGAAGAGTTTTTGGATCTTGGCACCAAAGTAAAAGATGCAGCTATCCAATCCATGAGCATAGAATATATGCTCGAAGACATACAAGATGAATACTTGATATAATGAAGTGCACATTGATGAAAAATCTTATAATTTTACCTTCATCAAGAACCACTATGGACCATATTTGACATAAAAGCATCTAGTGAGTGACTCTAGTGATCCATTCAATCAAGCTCATCTAAAACCTGACATGCTAATACCAAGTTAAAGGCACAAATTAAAGATTTCATTTAGAGTAAGTCATCAAAAACTAATAAATTAATTTTATTAACCCTTAATTGAACATGAATGCCTATAATTAGTTTATATTTACACATTTGTATGTGTGTTATGGAAAATCATGTTATAAACAATTACTTCATTCATTAAATATAGAAAAATGTGTGAAATTATAAATATAAGCCAAATTTTGTAATCAAATATTAAATATTTTTAACTGATAAGGGGCTTGGACTTATGGATCATGAAAAGAAAAGCCAGAAGATTCTTTGGAGGTCTCCCGAATCTAGGAATCAAGTTTATTTTTGATGGGGCCTCAAAAGGCAACCAAAGGCTGACTAGTTGTGATGAATTTTTCAATAATCAAGAGGGTCAGTTTCTCCTCATGTTCTCCCTAGATATTGACATAGAAATAAAAAAAATGGCAAAAGTTCATGCACTCCTAAAAATCATCCAACTTGCTATCTCTCATGGTTGGTTGAATCTATTTGTGGAAAGAGACTCAAAAATTATAGTCAATGCAATAAATTCTGAGGTAGTTAAGGCTTAGAAGATTTACTTTGTGGTCAATGAAATTAATCATTTGAGAAGTTTTTTGATCATATAGAGTTCCCCACTCTAGAAGAGAAAGTAATTTTGTAGTAGATTAGACGACTAACCATGGGGTCAATCTCAAGGAAATTTTAAAAAAGTAATTCTTTACCTATGAGAATCACCTTTCCCTAAATGTTTATAAATGTTAGTTGTAAAAGATGCATTGCATGAAGAGTTAAACCCTGAAGTATCCTCCACTCTTGACCAACTTTATCCCCATGATGTATTTATATTCATTTTGGCATAAGCCATGAGCTCCATGGAAGATCCACTCATGGTGATGGATCAAGATGATTAATTACCAATAGATGACTTGTCACTTCAAGGTTGGTTGTATTGAATTTACTAGACTCCTGAAGGACTCAACTTGCTATCTAGCTCCAGTGGATTTCTATCAACTCTATGGGATGAGTTGGGATGAAGAAGGATAAAGCTATTAAGGAAGAGAGGTATTTGCACTGAAAGACCAGAGCTATCAAGTTGGCAACTTCCTCCCATTGGCTAACATGGGAAGCAACTTCCACTCACTTTGTAGAGAGCATTGATAATGAGATAACAAAAAATTTGATGAGAATTTGGATGAAGAAGATTTAGAGGGTGATGACTAAGATAGATGAAGTCGAGAGTAAATATATTTAGAAATTATTTAAGTTTTTCATGGTGGATCTGAAGTAGTCTGTGGGCAAGAGAAATGTTTTTGACATTTTGCAAGCTGTGAGTAGAGCCAATGCCCTGTCAAATGACACATGTTCCTTTACTCTTCTGTTAGAGCATATGGATCTCAAAATTTTAATCCATTAATTTAGTTTTGAGAGGGTAGACCATAGTCACCTTATCCTAGATGGGTTGATTAAGCTCTAAAAGAGCACGGCTTTTGTTGAATCTTTGCTTGGAACTTAGTTACCCAAGGAATGCCTTTTGTCTCTACTTTTTAACTGTGCAGATGAGGATGAAGAGGCCCAAGGTCAAAACATGGTGATGGTTCTAGAAGATGATGTTTGTATTGCTACTGGGGTTTGAAAACCAGGTAATGCAAATGAGGTAATTGAGTTGGAGTAATATGTGGTTTATGTTTCAAAATCTTGCTATGATGCTAAGTGTTGATGGGTTAATGTAATTTAACGAGGCATCTTTAAACTCGACCATGTTTGGTTTTATGAATGTAATAGTTAGGTTATCGAATAAAATAGATAAATAAAATTTTAGTTTTTGAAGTAATATCCTGTGAAAGGATATTGATGGTTTTCAATCTTTACCTCAGATTTACAAGATGATTTATAATCTATTTTTATTCAAATTATGTTGTCGATCCCTGACAATAAGTTATCACTTATATTTCCCCAAATGGTATGCCATATATTTTTTTCTGTAACAAAAAATCCAAATTTTATCTTAACACCAAAAAATAAAAATAAGAATAATATAAAAATAAAAATAAAAATAAAATAAAAATTAGAAAATATAGCATATTTCACATTTTGTACATTTACAAACCCCTTTACTTAAATTAGAAAATAGAGACCGAGTTTTTACATCTTTGAAGTAATTAATGGTTATAAACTTCTTCGTCAACAAAAGATTGGAAATGTAGAATCTAGTCTTAAAACAAGCATTTTAACTATATTTCTATTTAATTCCATTCAGATATATTCTTTCTTAATGCTTTTGATTCTTAAAGTACATGGTAACCCATCACATAAAAATCTATTGTATCGTTGTGTTTCGGGCAACACTTCAGGTGATAATTCAGGTTACAGTGTTATTTTAATTGGTGGCAGAACTTCTGAGAGCCATAACTTTTGCACCATATATCTGTTTGACTCTCCATTTGAATCATTGAAAAGCTAAGAATGAGGGGAATGCTGTGAGATGACATGAGTCTGCTCGGTGGGTTTTAACCCCCAAAAATAAAATGAAAGTGTCCCAAATTTTAATTTTAGTAGTGCAGTCTAAAAATAGTAAGTTTCTAAAAATAGTAATTTCTCGAATTCTGTATTGTTATAATTCGTGGAAGTCGAATCATTTCATCTCCCTCGAGATTGGTGACCTTCTGCATCCTCCTCCTATCTTCAAAAATAGGTATAAATAGATATGTAGCCCGAAAAGGAAAACAGACATCTCTTCCTAGAGATAGGCATATATTGTATCTGCAATTTTGAACAATAAAACATCTCTTCTCAGAAATAGCATTATTATTTGTGTGTTCTTGAAATATTCTTCAACCAAGACTTTCGAGTTTTGGATTACTTTGTTACACGCATAATGTTCCACCTACTCTTATATGGGGTGGGCCAAAATATTGGGCAATCAAGTTGAACAATAACCTTAAAAACATGAACGCTACTCTTTTTTTTCTTTTTATTTGTTATTTTCAGATCTTTCCTCCATGCCCAATCTGCAGTTTAAAATCTATATATTTTGTTTTATTTATTTATAGTATTAAAAAAATATATTTATTATTAATGTTAGTAAATAAAATTAAAAAGACTAATAATTAAATTTAAATTGTAATAATAAGTAATATAATATTAAATTTATATTTCTAAATTTAATTATTAAAATAAATATATATTATAAAATTATATATAAATTCAAACATAAATAATTCTCAATTTAAAAAATCACGATCTTTTTTATAAATACATTTTGTAATTAAAAAACACCCATAAAACACAATTTCACTTGCTGCTACAATTTACAAGATTACAAATGCTACAATTTACAAGACACAAATACATAGATGGCTTGATTATTTGCTTTCGTTATAAAAACAATAATATCCTTAAATTACTATCTTTACACTTTTTTCTTTTAACTAGCTGCTACTCCTCGCAAGGGAGTTTCAGTTGATTGGAGCTCTCCTTCCAAACTTGGGCTTTTGTGATTACAGATTAATACTCGCTTGTTATACATACAGGCTATGCATATTACGACCGCTACACCACACACCACCATCACTACCACAAACAACGCAATACTGTGGAACTCCCTTTTCTTCCAAGAACAGGAAGGCAACCTCAACGGACCACTGCCACATAATTTCTGATTGCCACCAAAACTCGTATTGAAGGCCAAATTATCGAGAGCATCAGGAACCGGACCAGACAACTTATTACCTGACACGTTGAACTCAATTAACTTCATGTGTCCTAATTCCGGAGGGATTTGCCCTTGAAGCTCATTGTTTGACAGATCAACAGCCACCAGGCTTGACAAGGAACCCAATGTTTCAGGAATCGTACCAGTCAGTCGGTTGTTCGACAGATTGAGCTGGCGTAGACGTTGCATCGGCATCATTTGCTTCGGAATTTCTCCAGAGAAAAGGTTATGTTCAAGCTCGAGGGTGTCCAGAGCCGGCAAACTCATAAGCTCGGGTGGAATAGGGCCGGACAAATTATTATTGCTTGCAGTAAATACCAGGTGATTCTTGAGCCCCCCGATTTCTCCAGTAATGCTTCCCCTAAAATGGTTGTTACGAATCTCTAGTTTGGACAGATACTTTGCTCCGCCGATTGCAGGAGGAATGCTTCCTTCCAACTCATTGTTGTGAAGCAACAACTGTATAATGCCTGGAGAACCCCAGAGACCGGCTGGAACCTCGCCGCTCAGCCGGTTGTCGTTGAGCAGAGCGTACTGCAAACTGTTGCAGTCTTGTAAAGATGAAGGCAAGCTTCCGTTGAATTTGTTTGAAAATACAGCCAACCCATAAAGCATTCTATGGCTACACAGACTCTTCGGCAGAGGGCCTTCTAAATTGTTACCTACAACGTCAATAATGAAAATATCGGAGTACTTACCCAAATTCTGGGGCAGTAGCCCGGTGAGTTTGTTACTGTAGAGATCTAATCTTGTCAGGTGCCGAAGCTGGTCGAGGCGGGCAGGAATGGGACCGCTAAGCTGATTATCAAACAGATTCAGAACATCCAGATATGTCAGGTTAGCCATTCCATCCGGAATTTCGCCGCTGAGCTGATTGCTGGAAAGATCCAACACGGATAAGCTTCTGAAGTTGTCAATATTCGACGGACTTTGACCGGTCAGATTGTTGACCCACATCAGCAATTCCTTCAGCTTCGACAATGCCGTCAAACTAGATGGAATATCGCCGGAGAGGTGATTATTTGACATATCCAACGTCTCCAGCTGCGTCAAATTGCCGAAAACGTTGGGAATTTGTCCAATAAGGGTACAATTATAGAGCCATAACTGCTTTAGCCGCTTCAAATTCCCGAGATCTTCCGGTATGGTAGCAGGATGGAGAGGATTGTCGCCAATGGTGAAGTTGATCAAAGTCGTCAAGTTGCCAAGGAAGGCAGGGACTGTGCCGTTGAGAATATTTTCATGGAATAAGAGCGCTTCAATCTTCGGTAGCAGGCCAAAAGCAGGAGGAACGGAGCCAGAGAACATGTTGCCTGCCAGGTTCAATACTCTCAACTCGCTCAGTTGATGGATGCCATTGGGTAGGCTTCCAGCGAACAAGTTGTAGGATAAATCCAGGCTCTGTAGACGCTTACACTCCAAAAGAGCTTGGGGAAAAGGCCCTCCGAAATGGTTGCCTTGGATTATGAAGGACGTTAGTCTCGGAAGGGCGCATATCGCAGAAGTCAGGTTTCCTGATATGGAAGCATCGGTGAGATTTATTTTGGTGACTAGTGCAGATGCAGAATCACAGTAGACTCCATTCCAGGCGCATGGATTGTCGTGGGACACATTCCAATTGCGAAGTGCTTGTTGTTTGTCAATCCAATCCGTCTCCTTTATTTTCAACAAGATTCTTCCCTCCTCAGAGACTGCGGAGGACTGTTCCATAAAGAGGAAGAGGACTGCCACTTGAACGAGAGTGTACAAAGCCCAAAAAGTTTGTTTACTGAACTTGGCCATTTGCAACTGCAACTCCATGGTGGAGTGAGCACTGAGGAGTGAGGAGCATTTGAGCTGTGAATACAGAAACAGTTAAAGTGGATTCCATGACGGAGCATGCATGCATGTGCGGCTGTGACGCCCTCCTTCTAGATGAGGTTTGACTGGTGCGATGCATGAAATCATGGCAGGATGATATGGTTTTACCCGGCAACCATAGAGAGATTCCATGTAGGCCTATTCAAACCTGCCATTTTATGTTTCGTCACACTTTCTGCCAGGAAACGGCAGAGCACAATCCAATTGTCGACACCATTAAACAGTAAGGGCAGACTGTTGACTCCTCATGATCCAGTGAGGAAGACGGCAATAGTTAGACTTTTGCTACATCACTTCCCACAAACTGAATATTATATGAACTCTAGATTCTGTAAACGTCGCTATCTTTCTTCGCACGCCCGGCTAGAATACCCACCACCCGAAGACTGAATGACCGACCAATGAGACTTTGATTTCAGTTTTGTTTAGTGTGTTATTTTTTCGTTGGTTTGCCACTTGCTTAGAGTTGAATAATTCTTGGTTTCTAAAGTGTACCAAATTGGGGTAGATGAAACACATATAAATCCATCTTTGACTGGGATTCAATCCGAACAACATTATCTTGTTGTAATTTATTATTTATATTGTTTGTTTTATGTAGGTTACGTTATTAGTGCATCAAATACTATACATTTCAGTTTTGACAATAATTTTATACATCTATCAATGAAATGTTTTTATGATTTGAAATTTTAAAGTTGAAATTTCAGTCATATCTTATTAAAATATTAGATATATTTTTTAGATAAATAAGTTTCTTTTTACTAATAATAGATCTGTTGTTGAAGAATAGAGTAATATGAAGCAATATTTAGGAGTAGAGAAGCTAGGAAGAGCAATTGAGAAGAAGAAATAAATAATTTGGATCAACACAACGATAGAAAAATTAAGGGTGTGCGATTTGAGATATAAGAGGTGGTTTTTGAGTGGGTGGAATCTAAATCATAGGAAGAGGAATTGGAAGCCCAAAAGAAGTCTACATATGGAAGGGGGCCCAAAGGGCACATTCCTTTGGGTGTTGGTAGTAAGGCAAAATCAATATAAGACCTAAAAGTAGTAGGGTGGAGTTAGGGGTTGTAATCATAGCTCAAAGGTTTTTCAAGTTAGGGTTTCAAAGATTAAAAGCATGTATCATTGAGATCACGGATTGACAAAGAGAAATTGAAGCCTTAGAAAGGGTGAAAGTATTGGAGGAACAATTTGAGATTAAACCCAAGCCAAAATATGAATCCTACACAATTGGGAAAAAAATCGATTCAGTCAAGGAAGCTTTTGAGACAAACTCTCCAGAGATGAAAGTGTTACGTCAAGCTTCTTAGCCTAGTCAACCCTTACTATCAAGGGATTTAGTGCTTATTATTTTTGTTATGGGGCCAAATAGAGAAAAATTAATAATAATAGAAGAATAGTTTTGTATTCAAACTCCCAAAGACATTCCTATTCTCTATATTTCATATCGTGACCTTGAAAAGCTCTATCAAGATTATTCAAAATGAGCTCTAATCTACAGGGTTTTAAGTTTCTATCAAAGTAAGGAAGATTTAAAGATATGGATGGGCTCCTATTGGGGATCTTACCACTCACCTAACATCCATTTTTGGCTCAAGATTAATTCCAAGTTACATTCTAATATTTCCCTAACTGGGAAATGGTTTTCAAAGGTGGACCATGGTTCTTTAAGAATGTTGGGATGTTCTTGAAACATTAAGAGTCTGATTTCAATCCTAGTGTAGAAATTATACAGAAAGTTCCCCTCTAGATGAGACTCTACAAGTTCCCAATTAAATAGTAGGACACATGGATATTGGAAATGGTTGCTTCTAATCTTGGGAAATGCATCTACATCTTTGAATCCATAAGAATAAAATGAATTAAGTACATTTTATCACATATATGTGTTAATGGATCTCTCCAAACCTATCCTAGAGGCAATTGGATTTTCCTCCATATCAAGTACCTAGAGATAAGACCTCAGGGACTATGAGTGTGTACTTTCACATGTTTTTCTTGCAAATACATAAGCCATTCTCAAAGAAACTATCCCTCTTTATAATTTGAGTTTAGGGGGATTCACAAGCAAAAATGTAATTGCTCCCATTATTTAAATATTAAAATCTTCCATTCAAATTCTAGAGATAACAAGTCTCTTTCATTAAAGTAAAGAAGCAATGGATACCAAAAGTGAACTCTATGGAAAATGGGAAGATTTCAAATGAAGACAAATCATGGCCTCTTATTTATTCTAGGTAAGTATTTTCAAGCAACCAAATAAAAATAGAATGAGTAGATCAAAGACTTGAAATGTAGTAGTGTGGTCCTCTCACAACTTGGGAAGTTGGAAAAAACTAGACCTATTCAAAATTGATGGCTACAAATTCCTCTCTCTTTAAATTCAAAGTGGATGCCTACTCTAGTGAAGTTATAAAGGATCTAATTCTTGAAACATCGACTCGCCTTCATGAGTAAAATTACTCTTTTCATCCCTCTAATGGAAGGATAGGTAATCTACCTAATCTTTTACAAGATCATTATTTCCCTCTCCTGACTAATGATCTAGAATTGAGATTCCCTCTTATGGAATCCAAGAAAACTCCATTATAAAAATGTGTTTGTCCTTGCTCCCAAAAAGAGGTCCTTCATATAAGTGTTGGTGAAATGTCTAAGAATCCCATCCTTATGTCATATGTTGAAGTGGTGGATCTATCCAGTCTTGATAGAATCTTAAGTGGTGGAATTTAAGAAGCTAACTTGGTATAGAATAATACAGAATATATGAGTATTTATCTTGTGAAGATAACTATTAATTAGGATCTAGATATAGTTTGGAATTCTTCCAAAGTTCTAGGCTCTACTACATGTAGACTAACCCCCTCTACATGTCCTATAGTTAATAGGCACATGAAATTGAATGAGGTAAAAATTCGATCAAGCACCCAATTTGAATTATACCACATGCTCCAACAATATTTAATTGAAATGAATTTTGAGTGGAAAAGATAACCTTCATACTAGGATACCATGAAAATATTAAGTTATAATGTTAGATGCATTAATGCCTCTAACAAAGGCCACCTTTTCAAAAGGTTCATCATGCATAATAAGCCAAACATTTTGTTACTTAAGGAGACCAAGGTCAATACATCCCTGTTTGAGGCCTCTACAAAGTCCTATTAGAGAGGAGATTAATATATTATGATGGATGTTGATGGATCCATGTGTGGTCTGTATGTAATGGTAAATTCAATAGATCTATAAATCAATCCTAGCTCAAAGAAGATAAATATTACTTACACTTCCAATAGGAGATACATTAGATAATCGGGGTCATGACCAAGATGGATTTGATATACGTAATTAAGGGATATCTTATCATAATAATATCACCTGGGAGGGTTTCAAAGCCTTCAATCAAGAAAAATAACCCTAACTATGTCATATGTTTTCATATTCACTAAAAGAATAACACATAAAGAAAAATATAATCTAGTATTCACCAAAGCTTGTGGCACATAGTGGGGGTAATAAACATGCATAGAATACATATACTCACATGAATATATATAGAATCCTAATGCATGGAAGAGAAGTGCAAATGCATATCTATCTACTCTTACAAAAGAGGAACACAGTTAGGAATACTTACCTTTGAAGATGAACTTATCGAGCCTCAATCTCTCCCTTGGCCAAGGTGCTTTTCAAGAGGTTGTGTTATGTAAGGATGACAAGGATAAATAAAATCTAGGATATACAACCTATCAATGCATCTAAAAGACTTCTCCACAAGACAAGATCTATATCTCCAAAGAAAGTATGACACTTTAAGCTTGCTCCTCAAGTAGAATGGTGGATAAATAGATGCACAATATATATTAATTATCTTACCTTCTCTTAAAAATGGTGGGATTAATGTGTTTATATAATCAGATATAACCCTAAACCTTTACAAAAATTTAGGCCAACAAGGTTGACCCGATTGACATAGTATTGAAATTGGCAAAAACTAACTATGTTATGAACTATGTCGGCCATGGCTGACCTAGTTTAGAGTAATCTTTGTAAATAAAAATATAATGTTGATGTGGCCAGTTTTTTTATGTAAATTACTAAAAAGGGGTTTAGGTTAGGAAAAGGGTTAATGAAGGTGGTAAAAGACTAGAGGAAGGTGAAAAATAAGAGGCAAAGCTTAGGGGAATGATTTTTAAGGGATAATTATATAGATAGCAAGTGGAAAAAAGGGACAACAATCCTATGAAGCACCAATGGTTTTCCATCCTCTTTTTCGATGCACCCCTTAGAGCATGCACTTAAAGAGATTGAGATTTGATGGGTTCATGCAAGATATAAAGCATTAATAATTGATAAAGTTTGCAAATATTATGTGTATACACATTTTCCACTCAAAGCTCATCATGTGTCACTCATGTACAATAAAGGATGGTGCTTTGAGAAAGAGCATATCAACACATAATATTAAGGCTAAAAAGAGTTATAGTATTTTAAAGCATAAAATAACTAAATAAATGATGAAAAAATAAATAACTAAAAAAGTAAATGTAATGTGTACCTTAACTTATCTTTATCATTGCATGGTTGTTTTTTATATTTTTAGTTTTGATCATGGAGGGCATAGAGACTGATTTTGACAAACCCAAGGATACAAAAATAAAGAGAAAAAACAAACAAACATAAGAAAGCCAAGATAACTGGTGTTATGTGGATGGGACATATTTGGAAATTTGGCAAGCTGGGGTGATAAGTGCTATGTTATATTAAATGACCAAGTCAAAATTTTAATTTAGAGTAAATCAAGAAACCAAAAATCCAAGGCTACTAAAAATTTAAAAACTCAAACAAATAAATATTAAGTAAGAAATGCAAACTCACCAAGTCAAAACACGGATACATGTCAAAAGGATGGTAATCAAACATCAATATGAAAGCAATAACAATCCTTACTTTAAAAAGATGGGAAAGCAAAAAAATGGTAAAATAACATTGATGAATAAGTAGTAACAATATTTACTTAGTCATCAATGAAAAAAGGTGCAAGAAATGGAAAACAACATTGATGAGTGAGAAGTAACAAGCCAACCTCACTCAATAATGGAAAAAATACATGAAAGTAGAAATGGACTTAGGTGTCCGCAAAAAGGTTAGTACAATGATGAAAAATGATAAAAGAAAATAAATCAACTCTATAAATGTAGAGCCATGGTGTAAATAAAAGAATCCTAGTCATTCAAACATGTTGTTTTATTCTAAGGATAGATAAAACTAAAATAAATTAGTAATAGCATGTTTTTAAGATGTGAAGAATAAGGAAGTATAGAAAAAGGGAAAACAAATTTAGAATCACATTTGGACTATAAAGAGGGGGAAATAGAATGGGTGAAGAAGAGAATGAAGGAAAAACCAAGGTAGGTAAACTCTTTATTAAAATCAAGACATTCAAATTAGGTTTATCAAAATAAGAAGACTTTCAACCTTAAGGAATTTAAAGAACCTCTCTTAGCCACACAAGTATTAGGTCAATAAATGAAGTATATAGATCATCCCATGAAGGTTATATGTATAAAAATTAAAATGGACATACCTTTTCATGCAACATATTCCCTGTTCTTCAAGACCCCTTACAGAATTGTTGATCTACTACAAAGATTGGGTACTTGTATGAGAAAATAGGTAGCACCATAGAGTTTATCAAATTCACCTATTCCAATATACTAGACTACTACACCCTAGTGGACTTAGGCTCTAGTGTGAGGCCAAATATGAAGTTTGAGCTTTGACTTGAGATAGGAGATGTGCTTGTAATCATGTCTCTTGATGTGATTTTAACTTTTAAAATTTATATGTTGTGTTTTGTATATCATTGCCTTTTATTTCAAATGATTTGGATGTTAAATTTATTGATGGCTTTTTCTATTCCTCTTCTATACGAATTTAGAAAACCAAATATGGGTGCTAAAGATGACTTTCATTTAAATACTTGGGACTTGGTTTCTAAGAGAGAGAACTCAGAGAGCATGGTGTCTAAGAGTCTATTAAATTTAGGTGAAATAAAAGTGTTATCTTGACTTCAACCTTGTTTTATCCAATGTGGAGTGAAAGAAAAGGAAATCAAGAGGAATGAGACATGAAATGATTTGAATTACTTCAAATCACAAAAAATGTGACAAAGGTAAAAAAAGAGATACAATGCCAGTGAAATGTGATTCCTTATCATAAGAATGAGGGGAATATAAGAAAACATGCTAGCATAGATTATTGTAAAAATTTAATATATTAAAAGGAATCAAAGCTAAAGTTGAGAACAATGATAAAAAACTCGTAACCATTGAAAAACACAATCTAGATAAGGAATGAAGAGATGATGATTTTATGAGGAAGGCTAAGTCCTATCCATAGTCTTACACTACAACTCATAAAAGAGAAACCCATGAGGGTGTACAAAACATATATAAAATAAATATGGTATTTGTGAAGAAAGTGAGGTCCTATCCATAGACTTACACTACAATTCACAAAAGATAAACCCAAGGGGTGCTAAAAAGTATTGGAAAGGGAGAAAATGAAGAGGATAAAAGTACATCATGAGGAAGATAATATCTAATCCATGATTTTACAATGAAACTCATGAAGAAAAAGGGAAACCAAAAGACCAAAAAGGACTAAGGTTTGTGAAAACATAGACTGTTGCAGAGGGTGAGACCCATGTAAGGATCATGTAAAAAGTGTTCGATGAATAACATATAAAAAACATGGCAAGAAGGGAAGGATTTTATGCTAACATCTATATCAAGGATGAGCATGTGAGAGACAAGCCTATGCATCTCAAAAAGTTTCTTGAAGTTGAATTAGTTTAGTATCATGTCATGTAGAATAAGAGTGGGAATCATAAGATGCCCCAATGGATAATTGGAGGTAGGTATGGGCATCACAAGATGACCCAAAGTTTGAAATGATATGTGGGTGGGTATCAAAATATGTCCTAAAGGATAGATTAATGTGTGGATGGGCATCACAAGATGCCCTAAAGGCTAAAAATATGAAGAAAAGAGCACCCCATATAGTGTCTAAATAGATTTAGGTCGTCCAAGAAGATTCTGATAGAGAATTTCATGATGTTGGATAAAAGAAAAAGGATGATAAGTAGAAAGAATAAGAGATAGATAAATAAGTCAGCCAAATAGAGAACTCAGTCATCCAGATAAAAGAACAATAGTAGTAATAAGAGTATAAAGTCGATTGGGTCAAATTTGTACTAATGGATAGAAGGCATAAGAATACAGAGTTGATTGGGTTGACTTTGTATAGATGGAAAGAGGGAATGAGAAGAGTATAGGGTTGACTAGGTTGACTAAGTACTACAAACAGGGTATGAAACTGAACTGGTAAGGATACAAGGTCAACCAGGTTGAATTAGTACTATAACCTGACTGGCAAAAATGATATAGAGTTGTACAGGTTAACTCTATACTATAGATAAGGGAAATCTCAATCTATAATAGATTGTGTTGAATATAATGATAATGTGTTAAAATAAGAAAAGATTTGTAATGTGATTGAAGTAATAAATGGAAGCAAACACACAAATAATTGGATCGATGAGAATGATCCAATTGGGAAACACATCACAAAACCTTGCACTAACATTGGTTAATGCAATTTTTAAAAATACAACACAATGATTAAAGAGCAAGAAATCAACTGAAAAATAAGTGATAACTAAGTGGTCATCTTGTTTGTTATTAGATTATTAGAAAGTGTTATTTTAAGTGTGATAGAAAAGCTAGCTAAAAATAAAAAACTAAAAAGCAATCTATAGATAGTTTCAAGATGTTTAGGTTGAAAGGGATATGTGTTAGCAATGGTAGTGGATTAGTATTGGGGCATACCCCCTCACTTCATAATCTCATAGTGATAATAATGTCAGGTGCTTAGCCAATATATACCATTAGCCATATATTTATACTTAGCCAAAAAATTAAGTCGGCTTTCACCTTGGTGATGAAATCAAAATAGATAAGCCCTAGGAAGATAAATGTTAAATGTGTTTTAAATATTTTATGATTTGGAAGTGTGTGTTTAAAGATAAAAATTATGTAACTAAATGGTAATTTGAAAACCACCTAATTAGACTATGTGAGATACTCTAAGCATGCAAATAACTAAAAATGAAAGTGTGAATTAATTACTAGCAAATAGTTGTTAATTCTCAAATTAAGAATGGTATAGATTTGATTTAGACAACACTGTATGCAAACAGTGCAGAGTCAACTAGATTTCTACTATTCTATGGAATCAAGAGTTTTTAATAATAGAGTTGACCAGGTCAACTCAATATTTTAGACAAAAGATAGGTTATAGAACTAAGTTGATCAGGTCGACTTAGTTTATTGTAGGATTCTAGTTTTAAAAATTACAAAATTACACAAAACATAACTATAATGAAGTACTAAATTAATAGAGAAAAAAAAAGAGAAACCTTAGTGGGTTGGAAGATCATTAGGATTGCAAATTTTATGCTAAAGTGCCTTGAATGCTACTTTTAAATCTTACAATCTAAGTTGACTGGTTCGACCTAGTTTTACCAAACCTTATGTGTTGGAGCAAGATAAGATGCCCAAGTTAACCTATTTGACTTGGTTTGTTGATTTGGATGTTGAGTGTGAGACTAAGTCAACCTATTTGACTTAGTTTCTTGATCTGGATGCTGACTAAAAGATTAAGTCAACCTATTCAACTTAGTTTATTGATCTAGATGCTGACTGAAAGACTAAGTCAACTTGTTCGACCTAATTTGTTGATCTGATATTAACTAAAAGACTAAGTCAACCTATTTTATATAGTTTCATAAAAGATTAAGTCAACCTGTTCAACTTAGTTTGTTGATCTAGATGCTAATTGAAAGACTAAGTCAACTTGTTCGACCTAGTTTGTTGATCTGATATTGACTAAAAGACTAAGTCAACCTATTTTATATATTTTATTATCTAAAACTAAAGAATAATACTGTGTCAACCTATCCAATCCAATAACCTATATTTGATAAAGACATACACTGAAACAATAGAGTCATTTTGATATGATCATGTGTTAAACATGCACACAAGAATTAGAAGTATACTGACTGGTTCGACATAGTATCATAAATATAGAAAAATAATAAAATTATAGAAATAAAAACATGAAAAAAACCCTTTAAGGGTTAGATTCAAGGCAGGTTCACCAGAATGTATGCAATAAAAAATGCAACACATATATAAATCAATTTTAGCTCGAAGAAGATAAATCATACTTACACTTTTGACTGGGAATATATTGGATAATTAGGGTCATAACCAATATAGATCTACTAGACCTAGTCAAGTGATCTCTTACCACAATAATACCACTAAAGAGGTTTTTAAAGCCTCTAATCAAGTAAAACTATGAAATAACCCTAAGTGGGTCCTATCTTTTCATATTTATTAAACTAATAACAAGTAAATCAAAATATAATCTAGTACTCACCAACATTTGTTACACAAAGTGGAGGTAATAAACATGAACGCAAACATGCATAGAATACATATACTCATGTCAATGTATACAAAATATTAATGTATGGAAGAGAATTTTAAATATATATATATCTATCTACTCTTACAAAAGAGGAACAAAGTTATGAATACTTACCTTTGAAGACAAACCCATTGCGCCTCAATCTCTCCCTTGGCCAAGGTGATTTGGAAGAGGTTGTTGTGAAAGATAAATTCTACTTACACTTTCGATTAGGAATACATTAGATAATTGGGGTCATGACCAATATGGATCTATTAGACCTAATCAAGAGATCTCTTACCACAATACTATCACTAATTTTTTTTTCAAAGCCGTCAATCAAGTAAAACTATGCAATAACCTTAAGTAGGTCATATGTTTTCATATTTATTAAACTAATAAAAAGTAAATCAAAATATAATCTAGTACTCACCAACATTTGTTGCACAAAATAAGGGTAATAAACATGAAAAGTAAACATGCATAAAATACATATACTTATGTCAATATATACAAAATCTTAATGTATGGAAGAGAAGTTCAAATATATATCTATCTACTCTTACAAAAGAGGAACAAAGTTAAGAATACTTATCTTTGAAGATGAACCCATTAAGCCTCAATCTCTCCCTTGGCCAAGGTGCTTTAGAAGAGGTTATTGTGGTATGTAAGGATGACAAGGTTAAATCATCTTTAGGCTACACAACATATCAATGCATCCAAAAGACTTCTCCATAAGATAAGATCCATATCTCCAAAGAAAGTATAAAATCCTAAGTTTGTTCTTCAGTTACCATGGTGGATAATAAGATGCACAATATATCTTACTTCTCTTCTCTTCTCTTAGAAATGGCAAACTGAATGTGTTTATATAGGTTGACCTAGTATTGAAATTCACAAAAACTAATTGGGTTATGAACTTTGTCAGCTATGGCTGACCTAGTTTCTAGCAAGATTTATAAATAATAATACAAGGTCGATGTGGTCAACTTTATCATATAAACTACCAAAAAGGGGTTTAGGTTAGGGAAAAGGTTAATGAAGATGGTAAAAGATTAGAGGAGGGTACAAAATAGAAGACACAACTTAGGGGAATGATTTTTAAGACATAAGTATAGTAAAAAGGGACAACAATCCTATGAAGCACCAATGGCCTACCCACCCCTTTCTCAGTGCATCCCTTAGGGCGTGCACTAAGAGAGATTGAGACTAGAAGGGTTCCTACAAGATAGAAAGCATCAGTACTTGATAAAGTTTGAAAATATTAAGTTTATACATAGTTTACCTATGCTTTTGAATCTCAATAGTTGTAATTTCAGTTAGTTATCTTGTTTTAATAACTTCATTAACATATTTTTAAAATATGACAAAGGTAAGATGCATTTAATTCTCTCTAACATTTATGCTCCCATAAATGTTGAAGAAAAATATGCCTATTGGAAAGATTTAGCTAGGTTGAATGATTATAATAAGGTGGAATGGTTGATTGGGATATACTTTAACATGATCTTTACAGTTTCAAAGAAGAAATTGGGTTCAATTTGAGGCTATAAAACTATGTTTGACTTCAATGATTTTTGTCAAGAAGTAGGGCTAGCAGATTTTGAGCCATCTGGTGGTAGCTTCACTTATAATAATAGGAAGATCAGAGAGAATACTATCATTGAAAGGTTGGATATATTTTAAGTTAACTCAGAAATAGATTCTAAAATATTAAATTTTCTAGCTAAAGTCATCCATTTTACGGGATCTAATCATTGACCTATCTCACTAATGATTGAGCATGACATGAGACTTGGAGGTATTCCCCTCAAAATTTAATTCATTTGTCTTCAAGACTCATCCTTTGAGAAAAAATTATGATTCTAGTAAGATGTTTCAATGTTAGGTTCTAAAGGCTATGTCCTATCTCAAAAATTGAAGGCAATTAATGTTGAGAATTTAGAGTTCCCATGGTAATTAATCTTTACTATGTAGTAAATAAATATTTACTGTTAGTTATTAGTTATCGTATAGTCAATATGGTAAGGTTATTATTGGACAAAATAGTTTGTTAGTTAGATATATTATTAATAGAAAACAATCTATCTCATATTGTTGGTTAGTAGGATGTGAGAGATTCTAAAGATGGTTAGTGGTTAGAGAGAATCTAGATTGGTTAAAACAACCATCCTAGATTAGTGAGAGTGGTTAAAGGAATTAGAATAGCTATGTCTATATATTCGTAATATCGCGTTTAATAAAATGATGTGTTGATTGATCGATTGAAATTTTATGTGTTGTGCACATTGTTGAGTCTTCAACTCTACCAAATAATGGGTGCAGATTCACCCTGAATCTCTTTACAATTCAAATCTTGCATGTAATAAGAGTTTTCGAATGTAGACCATGTTGAATTTCCTTTTCTTTTGATATATCCTTTTTATTTTAGTCAATAGATGTAGAGTACAAATCACTGTAAATCTTGTTGGCAGTATATATTTATATAAAAAGAAAAAGTATATACTTTGCCATGTTTTACTGTGTATATGTTTTACAGTTTGTGTGATCTGGCCATACAGGGCCATACATTATTTTTTTGGAATTTGATATAGGGATCTTTTAATCTGCCATTTCAGAGCAATCAGACAAAGGCTGGACATCAACATAGAGCAGATTTATTTTTCATCCATATTTCTATTGAAGAACTATTATGCATACAAGATTGTTTGTAGGATTCTTTGCATTGAATTCTTGACTCAGATCCAACCTCTGCATCACATTGTATTGAGATCTCTAGTGTACTCCATGGTTTTCAAAAAAACCCCAATGGTCCCTGACTCGGCAGACGCTACACCATCTTGGCCCTAGAATGCAAGATCTCTTCTTCGCTGCCAAAATAATTTCATTTCATGCCAAAATCTCCACGGTGATGAGTTGCTCTTAGAGACTTCAGTGATGCCCAGATCCATATCAGAGCTTGAACAATATAGTCTATGATCCTAGCATTGCCCCACACGGCATCTACCTTGGTCAACACAGCACCTTTCTTGCATGAAGAAAATGTTGGTGACAATCTTGTGGTATCAATGGCACCGAATATTCTTCCTAGACTTCTCTCCACCCGCGGATTTCTCCTCAAATTAACGGTAACAATTTTAAGTATTTGTTTTATGTTTTCCGTATTTTATATTCGTGATTTTAATTATTTCATAGTAGTTTATGTTTAATGTTATTTTAATAGTTCTAAGTTTTTATTTTAGTTTCTATGATGTTGTTTTATTTAATTTTGTGGTTTTGTTTTCATAAAGTTTAGCGGTATTGGTATCTGGAAGTGGTTTTAATATATATAAGTCCACGGTTTTAAAAAAAAATCATGGTTAGGCCTCTTAAGTTTTTTTTGGGTTTTTTATTGTTTTTTTAAAAAGTATTTTTAAGTTTTTAGTTAAGTTTTTATTTAATGTAGTTTTAATTTATATTTGATTATATAATTTTTTAGTTTGTGTTTTTATTAATTTACTCTTGTTTTATTTAGTTATTTATTTTTTAAGTCAAAATAAATTTATTGTCAATTTTTTTTTTGACAATATCATAGTTATTTTATATTAATAGGGTTTTTTTTTAATAAAGTTATTTTTAGTTTTTTGTCATAGTTTTTTTTGTGTCAAAAGTTTTTAAACTTATATTCGAAAGATATTTTGTAATAATTTCCTCTTAAATGATTTTTTATATATTCGGGCGAACCCAACATTTGCATGTCAAATTTGTGGGAGGGTAATATAGTATTTAGTGTTTGTGATTCATCTTCTCATGTGACCTCTAAGGGAGGGAATGTTGGGAATTTAGAGTTCCCATGGTAATTAGTTTTTACTATGTGGTAAATAACTATTTACTGCTAGTTGTTAGTTATCACATAGTCAATAAGGTAAAGTTATTATTGGACATATTAGTTAGTTAGATATATTATTAATAGAAAATAATCTATCTCGTATTGTTGGTTAATAGGATGTGAGAGATTCTAAGGATGCTTAGTGGTTAGAGAGAATCTAGATTGTTAAAAAAACCATTCTAGATTAGTGAGAGTGCTTAAAGGAGTTAGAATAGCTAGCTCTATATATTTTAATATCTTGTTTAATAAAATGATGTGTTGATTGACTGACTGAAATTTGATGTATTGTGCACATTGTTGAGCCTTCAACTCTGCGAAATAATGGGTTAAAATTATTAGTTAAAACTAAGATTAAAGAATGAAATAAAAAAGTTTTGAGAAGTTGTTTGGTAGAAAGGATAGAGTTGAGTCATAACTACAAGGACTTCAATACTCTATATATTATAGAGATTGGTGTAAAGAGTTGATATATATGGAAAAGTGTTGTTGTAAGAATAAAAAAGGATTCTCAGACAAGAAGATCCCTTTTGGAAATAAAAGTCTATAGTAAATTGTATAAATAAGGGTTATTGGAATGCTTATTTTTTCCATTTATCCTCCAATATAAAAACATAACAATATTATGATTTTATAAGATACCTACTTCAGATAGGCAAATCTTTGAAGAGGATATAGATGTCGAATCTTATTCATTCATCTTCTACAATAATATTGTTTAATAAAAATTAGTTGATATATGAAAGACTCATGAGAATATCCTAGAGTTTATCCCTCCTAATGTCTCTGACCTTATGAATGAAAAACTCATAGCCCTTATTTTTGAAAAGGAACTAAATTTTTTAGTTTATCACATGTGGGAAAAAATAGCCAAGACCTAATGGATTCCTATCTATTTTATTTGAAATCTTTGCACTTTGTGGGTAAGGATGTGATATAAGTAGTGGAATAATCAAGAAGAAGAAAGACTACCATTAAATAATGGAACAATAATTTCTTGGCCTTAATTATTAAAAAAAAAGGAGTGTCCTTTATTTACCACTTTTGACCTATTATTCTATGCACTTTTGTGAATTTTGTTTTATAACAAGGTGATTTCCAATAGACTGAAGAGTTGCTTGGCAGCCTAATATCATAGGAGAAAAGTTATTTCATTACTAGACAAAATATTTTGAATGAAATAACCAATGATCATGACTCTCTAAGTTAGAGTGTTAGGTAAGGAATGTTGATAAAATTAGATATGGAAAAAGCTTATGATAAGGTCGATTGGTTTTTTTGGATTGGATTTTGACAAAGAATGAACGTAGTGAGTCTAGATTTGCATTTCTTAAATTTTCTTCTCAATTTTAAGCAATCAAAATTTGGTGGGTTTCTTTAAAGCTTCTCAAGGTTTAAGGTAAGGAGACCCTTTATCCCCTTACCAATTAATAAAAATGGTTGAATCTTTGGGTAGAGTCATCAAATAAAAGGTGTACATAGGTAATTTAAAGGGACTAATCAAATGTTCCAATATAGAAAATATTATTCATTTACAATTTTGGGATGACAGACTTATTTTTTGTGACTCTTCCATAAATGAGGCCAAAAATATTTAAGGAATTATAAATCAATATGAAATAAATTTCTAATAAAATGTAATCACATCAAATTCTAGGATTTATTTCATGAATTTGATTTTTTCAAAAATAATTTTGGATTAAGGATACCCTTGGTTTTTGAGTAGAGATTTTTACAGTAAGTATATTTGAATGTCATTATTTGTGAGAAAAATCTCTTGTTCAAAGTGGAAACCTAATATCATTAAAATTCAATCTAATCTTTATCCTTAAAAAAGGCAAATAGATTCATTTAGTAGGAAGAGCCCAACTCATCAAATCCTTTTTGCAAGATATGTTTATTTATATTTTTCCTTATTCAAAGTTCACCATAAAATTTGTTATATGATTATGTAACTTCAAAGGTACTTTCTTTGGAGTGGTGCAGAGGAAAAGAAAAATATTAATCTTATTTCTTAGGATAAGGTTTGTATGTAAATAATGTTGGAGAGAAATTTATGTTTAAAAATAATTGATAGGTTAAATAAAGATTTAGGGTTTAATTTTTTTTGGGATAAAATACATGAATAAAGATATAAAATGGAGTAAATTATTAGAGAATAAATATCTAGAATCATAGTAGGTTATGAGACTCTTTACCCAATTTCCTTTACCAAAAGGATTATAAGATTATATTTTTTTCAAAAATTTCAAGAATTTAATTCTCCCCTAATTTATTACAAGGATGATTATAGTCAGAACATTTTATTTTTGAAGGATGCCTAGTTGAGATATGCTCCCTTAGTAAAATTCAATACCTTAAGTGATATAATGGAATTTTATATTGACCAATGAAGGTAAAGAGTTAGTGACTACTTCTTTTAAAAGAAGGATGGGAGGTGTATGAAAAATATGATGTGGCCAAACTATATAGACAAGCAAGAAATATAGAAGCTTATCATTGAGGTAGATAATGATATTCTTCCCTAAGAAATAGGTAATGATTATTTGGTTTGGGAAGGAAACCTTATGGGATGTCATAATCAATGACACAAACTCCTATATTATTTTAATAAAGGGAATGATTAGGATGTATTTTCATGTGGATCATGTTTGTAACAATAATATAATATCTAAGGTGAATATATTCCTATAGATGGATACTAACATGAAATTTTGAATAGATGATCAGTTGGTCAATGAGGATTTTTTTGTCCCCTCTATTTTAGTTTTATGCTACGTGATTGAGGAATCAATGGCTCATCTCATTTTTCACTATAACTAATACATGTAAGGTGTAAAGTGTTATGCTTGAATAATAATGTGTGCTAACTAAAGGTGGTGTTCTAAATGATTGAGTAAGAATTGGCATAGTAATCCATTGAAGCTCTTTGCTTACCCCATAATAAATGATGGTAAAATTTTTATATCCATAAATTTCATGGGATTATAAGTATCAGATGATTGTTCCATGATTTTAATTTTGATATCCAAAATGGTTTAAAACATGTAAGATGATCAATTAGTTGTTGATGGAGTCTCTCTCGAAAGATCTTGATAACTTCCTCTTTGTTTAATGATATTTGTTTCCCACTTATAGGTGGAAGTTCATCTTGATATCCATTTTGAGGACCAAGGTTATATTGATCATACTTATTCATGTTTTAAATTATTATCAAGAATGTATACATTGTCATTATGTTGATTAGCATTTGGAGGATCTGATGTAATATAATTCTTATCTATGTTATGCAATTTATCAAAATAAATATAAATATGGTCAATTGGAATACCACTTAATCTATCACTTCATCTAATAGGAGTATAAGTAAATTTTTATTACATATAAGATGAAAATAAATATTTATATATTATTACTAATAAATATTTTATTAGATCTAAAAATCCTAGGATAACAATAGGAAATATCAAGAAGGATAAATACCCTAGCAAAATTTAAGATTAGGGTTTTATAATATCCCATAAATAGTCAGGTTCACTAATATGTTTTATAACAAAATGTAAAACTTATAAAAATGATTACTTAAATATGAAAAACTACTGTGTAAAATAAGACTACTACATATATGCAATAAATGCCACAAAATTATTTGAAACTTGTTAAAACCATAAATATACTAAATATGGAAAGTGTGAAAGAAAAATATAAACTTATCTAGAAAATGGAGATGTGAATTGTTTCTAAAGCTAAGACTAATAGGGGGATTGTGTTGAATAAGTCTGGATCCAAAAAAGGAGCTAGTAGGATTCTTGGATAATAGTGAGCTACAACTAGATAGTATTGGGGTGAGATGTTATCCCTAGGGAATGTTGGTGTTTGAAAGATAATAAAGACATGAGATTTATGTGTTAGCTTCAAATTTACCTATTTTCTCTCCAAACTATGTGAAAACTTATGATATGATGCAAAGACCACTATGTAACTCTTTTTCACTTGAAAACCCTAGCTCAATGACATATAAATATGAATGTTATCACATAATAGAAAGGGGTTAATAGTTGAATTTATGCTTGACCTCAACACTTCCTATGATTTTCAAGTTACCTACATACCAATACTCCAAAGAGGGATTAAACTACAAGTAGTTATGTCATGCAATGATGGTGTGTATGAAAGATAGTGTAAAATATTAGATATTAGTGCAATCCTAGAGTGATTAAGTGATTCAACTGTGAATTACGACCTTAGAAGTGTATTCATACTTTAGATTAGGGTTTTATGGTTGTGTGTAATTATAATTGTTAGAAATAAGGAATTTTATCTTAATGTGCAATTATAATTCTAATGATTTTTTAGTGTGGAAGCCTCTTGAGTGAAAAAAGTTTTAAAATGTGGATTTATAGTGTAATTTTTATAATTCTTTCAGATTGGGCTTCCTAAAGTTGTGGGAAGACCCTTACATAACTTTTAAATTTTTTAAATAGTCATTAGTTGGAAATAAAAACTTCTAGAAGAAGTGGACAAAAATTGGGAGTTTTGTTGTCCTGATAAGGCACTATTATCCTAGAGGTTAGAAATGCTAAGTTGAAGGTGTGGGTTAGTTTGGGAATGAGCTTAAGATGCCAATTAGTTTGAATAGAGACATTCTAAGGTCATTTGGGATGCTAATTAGTTTGATTTATTTTTAGTAGGTTTTTTCAAGTGGTATTTTCTAGATGAAGAATGAGAAGGCTCAAACTTGTATTTATACCACATACTTTGAAAATATCTCACGGTAGGGTTCAATAAGACAAATAGGTTAACCCATAGGTTTTTAAATATTTTCAATTTATATGAATTTTAGAAACTAGACACTAGATAAGGATCTACACACTACCATCAATAGTAGTGTCCCTTTATGATCGGTAGTGTCTAGAAGGCTAAAGAACATATATGGATCTAAAACTAATAGTGAAGGATGTTTATCATGTTTTAATTTTTTTTTATAGTACATGAGACTTGGGTCATCATAATGATATGGATTAGACTAAGAGATAATAATTTAATCACATTGAGATGGCGTATATGATCCTTTCGATAGTAGAGAGGTCTACAACTAAAAGGTAAAACATTGATTGATATTTATCAAATGTACAAGACTAAGATGCTATAAATATTTAATTTTAGTATCTAAACTCATACATGGACCTTACTCACATTTAAAAGTGGATAAATTATGAGATGAGTATGTATAATTATTTCTCTACACCTTTATTTCATCTCCCACATGCCATACAACCATAATACACATATACAATGGGGGCATATTGCTCATAGATAGCCATACCATTATATTTAGTGTATAATTTATATTTACACATGTTGATTATTAGTAATATCTCATTTCTTTTTGTATAATATAAAATAACATGGTTACTTAATCTCTTTGGGCATTCTTTAAAAAATTCAAAATAGTAAAAAATAATAAAATAATAAAAACATTCAAGATATTCAAAATATTTTATTAATATAAAATCAAGACATAAACATGATTAAACATATAATTTACATAATTGACATATATTATTTATCTTATTAATGGTAGGTATCACACTTTTTTCTATCATGCATGCATTTCACTAGTATTAATGAGTTTTATGTAAGACATAAATATTTTGCATAGAATAGGATGTTGGAATTTCCTCTACCCAATGACCATGATAAACTAGGGGCATCTTGTCTAAAGGTTACAATATTTATGTGTTATCATTCTATATATCCTATACTTTTCGCCTATATACTTCTTACAAATGTCTTGTTAACATCTATATCTTACATTATATGATCACATTACCTATACATGGTGTAGAATATTTATCCAAGTATGTGCTTTATTGATGTTACTACTTGTATATATCAGAACAAACTATTGTTTGTCTATTTTGTTTCACCCTTGGTATTTGTGTGCAATTACATGAACATCTCTATGAGACCATTTTTTAGTATGTATGAAATTTGAGAATCCCCATTGCTTATAACCATTGGCCTTTTCTGTGCATGAAATTTCAACATGTCCCTTGTTTCTGAAATTAATGATGTCCTTTATGTGTGACCCTTGGCCTTGTGTGTGCAATATTTTCTTATTTAAAATTTGAAATACAAATTTTTATGTTTGTGTGTTATTTGAGCTTTTAAAGTGTGATGAGTGCCATGATCCATATCATGCACTAGATATTGTGTATGTTTCTGTTACAATTTACTACCATGAGCTTCATTGATACATTTCTATAAGCCTTACCTCATATGTTATATAAATGATTTGAAAGGTACATATCTTATTATGTTGACATAATTTTTACATATGCCATATTATTTAATGATCATATCTTGATATACATTATATAGTTAGCTTTTATTTTGAGATGAGTGACTTTAAAGACAAACAATTACCTCACCAAAGAAAGTAGACATTTCAATAGAATTTTTATACATGGGATAAGCCTTTATGATAAAAAATAGTTTTGACTAAAGAATACAATTTCTTTGAATGTAAAAAGGTTCAAGTATTTAATCATTGGTACTAATTATGGGGGCATATTCTATGCATATGTAATCATGCAACAAGAAAAGGTTATAAATTCATAGATTTAGGGGTGTATGATATAGTTTCTTAGACAAGATTCAAACATAATTTAGAAATTTATATTTGCATACAGTTAAATTTTTTACAATTATCAATGGGGGAATGATATAGATTCATGCCATGATTTTAATAGCATTTTATATATGTGGTCATGGTAGGGCCATGTATGCACTTCATTCTCTTTTGATTCTGCAAACATAAACTAAGGAACAAATCAACAATTGAATCTACAAGCCATATGTAATGTTTGATTCAGTTAAATGGTATAATGCATAACTTTGAGGTTCTCTTCCCTCTAGCATTATTGCATACGAATCCATTATAGATTCCAATCCAATTCGATCTTGGGGTTATAAAGACCAACAATGCAAATTAATTTTTATGTGTCCCTCAATAAGTTCTATTTATCTTCAAATTCAATTCAATTTGGGGCTTGATCATGCTAAATTAAGCCATGGGTCAAGTAAGAAGCAAAATATATCCAATTGTTTCATGTAAAGTAAATTTTTTTGAATGCCTGAAGGAAGCATCATCTCCAAGAAAAAGGTATAATATCAACATTTATTTCATACATATAGGTGTACTCTTTCCTTTTTATTTTTAATATTTTCAACTTTAAGTTACATTTCATTGTCTGTTGCACGTATGGACATTTATTTAAATAATTATAGGATTCATCATGGAACACCTTAAATGATTAGAGCTTTCTCCCAAATGCAAAGTGTGTTTTACACACTCAGATATATTATTCCTTTTACTCTAAACTATAATGCTAGATAATGTTAGTATTGGACCATTTTCTCAACTTGAGCATTTAATCTAAACCTATTTCATCACCTAATTAGGTCCTAAATACCTATATGGGCCTTTGTCATTTTAAGTTTCTATCTTACACCTAAATGAATGTTACTAATCACTGAAGATCCCTCTAACCATTTGTACGGATATCATAGATTACTAATTTCACATGAATCCTTCCAAGACATGATTGACTAGCATGGGTCAATAATGGTAGGTTGTCTTGATGCTTATGGTTTGATATTGACCTTCACCTTAGTAATGGATACTTTTCAAATTTAGACACTCCTTTATAGGCTGATCTATATTTTTAGGATATGTAGTGTGAGGTTTTCTCCTTTTGGATTTATATAAAGGCACAACTAAGTCTTTTATTCTATGATCCAAAACTCAGAAGTTCTGGTTGACGAATATTTCAATAGCACAAAAACAACACAATAACAATGAATTATCTGAGAAGAGATGTCATATTACTTACAGATCACAATACAAATATAGGCTTATCTATGGGAAGAGATGTCTTGCCAAAACATACGCTTATCTCTGAGAAGAGATGTCTGCCTTCCCCTTTCAGGTTACAATGCATTTATACATAATTTTGAAGACCACCTCAGGAGATTTCATGGCTCGAGGAATTAACAGGTGATGATTTAACGTCCCAGCATTAAAACCATACAACACTCGCATTAAAACAATACAATGCTCGAGGACATACGTCCCAGCATTAAAACAATACAATGCTTGAGGACATAATCGCTCGAGGATAAAACTGTCACCGACAATACAAAATGAAAACAATACAAAATTTGAGGAATTACTGTCACCGAATGATCACCTCAAATTATTTCCCAGATCATTCCTCCTTCCTTGAAAATCAATGGTCCAAATTGCATCACCGTTCCCCATCAGGTGTGGTAGTTGTGTCTTTATTTGATTCCTGATGCACACTTGGAAGGGACTGTGGTTTATGAAACTATGCGGGGCCCAATTGTTCACCATTTCTATCTGACCATCAGTCTGTGGATGGAAGGCTGTGAACTTCTTTAGTACGGTATCTATTTGCTTTTGTTGTTGTGTTGTCAGGGCTGAACATCGGCCCTTTTGGATTCCTGTGGCTTGACCACCATGAAAACAAATTTCTTGGCGCTAAGCAGAGAGACAGATGTGGAAGGTGGTACTTTTGGTACCCTATAGCACCGTGTTCCAAGAGTGAGAGTGATCCATCTAGTTCTTGATTCATATATACCATGTCGATCATACATGAATGGCTGACCAAAGAGTACATCACAAATATCTAGATTGACCACATCACACAAGAACTCATCTTGGAAAGGTCCTATTGCATATGAGAGAAGACATTGGTGGGTGACACGGAGGTCTCTCCCTGGGCTCAACCATCCAATATTGTATGGTTTTGGGTGAGGCTTCGTGGATAGTTTTAGGCTTTTCACAACATTAGTAGAGATTAAATTCTTTTGACTTTCACTATCAAGAATGAAATGCAGAGGCTTACCTTTCACCCATAACTTAGAGTGAAATAACCTTTCCTTATCATCTAACATCTCGTCATGTGTCTGTGATGAAGCTACAATGGCTTCAGGATCAACATCTATAATTTCTTCTTCAACCTCTTCGACTATAGGGTCTGTATGAGGTAGAGCAGTAGATGTTGTGGATGGTGACTCAAAAAGCAGTGATTTGATAGCTCAACATTCTTCTTTGGAGTGAGGTCCAGATTTGTGATAACCATACCACTTCCCGGTCTTTCCTTCCTTTTGCTTCCAATTTTGGCCTCGTGTTTGACCTTCCTTATCACTTTTCCATTTTGAAGATTGATTCTTTATATCCATTATTTCATGCTTTTGCTCAATCTTTACTGTGAACTTGTATGCCTCACCGATGGTTTTCAAATTGAAGAGATCCATTTCCCCCCAGATGTACCATTGTAGTCCACCATGATATTTGAGAGTTTTATGTTTCTCACTTTCTTCAATGCCCAGTCTTGCAGACAAAGAATGAAAAGTGTCTGTGTAATCTTGCACAAATTGGTCCTTGCCTTGGCGAAGTTGTTGCCATTGTATGTATGGATCATCATACGCGCCGATGGAATAGTATTCTTCTTTTACTACTTTCATAAAATCATCCCAAGTGGGTTCCACCCCAAGGCCAATGATATATGTACTGAACCTCTTTTTGTACACTTCCCACCAGTTTTTCATGGGCAATGATGATTTCAAAAGAGCAAAAATGATCTTTTCTCCATCGGTGAACTTATTTATAGAGAAGTAGGACGACAGTTGATCCAACCAATTTTCCACTGCATCAGCATTGATTTTGCCTTCAAATGTGGGAATATCAAAATTTACCTAAACCTTGAAGGGTGTTGGGGCATTGAAAGGAAGCTCCCTCGATGAGGAGCCTGGATGTGTAGCCACGGAGCCATAATTTCCCATTGGAAGTGTTTGAAGAATTTGAGCAAATTGTTGGAGCATCTATGCTTGTTGCTGCTGGAGGGCTTCATTCACCATTTCCTTGAAAGGATCAGATGTCTTAGTGTTGTCTTCCATTTGATGTCATTTGGGGAACACAGGTGGAGCATTTGGAAGCTCTGTCACTTCCCACCCAAGTTTCCTGTATCTTAACCTCGCCCTCGAGAACATACACTCTCAAGACAAACCGCTCTGATACCACTAATCCAAAACTCAAAAGTTATGGTTGACGAATATTTTAATAGCACAAAAACAACACAATAACAATGAATTCTCTGAGAAGAGACGTCGTATTACTTACAGATCGCAATACAAATATAGGCTTATCTCTGGGAAGAGATGTCTTGCCAAAACATACGCTTATCTCTGAGAAGAGATGTCTGCCTTCCCATTTTGAGTTACAATGAATTTATACATAATTTTGAAGACCACCTCGGGAGATTACGTGGCTCGAGGAATTAACGGGTGATGATTTAACGTCCTAGCATTAAAACCATACAACGCTCGCATTAAAACAATACAACGCTCGAGGACATACATCCCAGCATTAAAATAATACAATGCTCGAGGACATAATCGCTCGCGGATAAAACTATCACCGACAATACAAAATGAAAACAATACAAAATTTGAGGAATTATTGTCATCGAATGGTCACCTCGAATTGTTGCCCGGATCATTCTACCCCTTGGAAATTACATAATAATTTTAAAATTGAGGACCACTTGCACTATTGCGCATTGATCAAAGCTTCATTCTTTCCAAATATAATTCTAATCATTTGAAGTAGTCTTTAGCCAATTATATATCATATTATATCCAATCCAAATAATTTTTTTTATCAAGTATTTAATGTTAGCTTAAGTTTTTATTCTATTTAATGGTTTTCCCTACATATGTTTAGTTAGTTTGCTTAGGTGTATTTTTAAGTCATTGTAAAAGATAATCCCACATTCATGAAGATGTGAGGATATGTTTATATTATATATATTTATGAATATTACCTAAACTTTTTATGGATAATGAAAAATAATTCAATTCTAATGCTAATATTACAATCTTTCGATTGTTTAGTAATAAGCTTATCATGGCTCATGTTTGATTCACTACTACATAGGGTTTTCTTCATGAATTTGATTTTATTCAGAATAAACCTCAATTGTAGACCACTCTGACATTCAAGTCATCTCTAGATGTATACATATAGTAAAAAGAGCACAATCACACTAGGCACTCCCATTGAGAAAACTATGTAAGTTTGATTTCCCTCTTTGGAGTATTGTATATGTAGGAAATTATCAATTATCATAGGATAATTTAGGTTAGCTCAACCCATTACACTCTCTCATTTCCCTTTGTAAGTTTTTGGCCATTGTAATCCCTCTTAGGGTTTCAACTCTAAAGAAGTTATTTTCATGTCATTTGCATGTATCTGAAGATCAATTTTTTGCACACGTGTGTTTCAAAAAACTACAAATAATTATACCCTAATTTTCTTGATTCTATGCCGAAAACATAATTGGTTAGTATAGAAAATAGTTTCAATCAATTCTATCTCATTTATAATAGTCCTAAACCTAAGCCATTATTGTAACTATTCCTATAACACTTATAAAATAAACCTGATTTGATCACTTCTAGTCATCTATTAGTCATGCAAAGTTGAAACAAGATAATAAAAATTTAAGTCTTTTTTCATTTAATCTTGCTTTGTCCATTTCATAACTTTATTTTCATTTTTTTAATTACAAGTTATTTTAGAATTTTTCCTAGCTTTTAAAATTTTATTTTAATTAAAATTAATATTCCAATTAATTATAAATTTTGATAAAATATCTATATTATATTATAATTGATTTTTATATTTTAATTAAAGTATAAATAATTTCTAAAATATCTAACAAATTATATAAACTCATGCTTCAATGTGACATGAACCAATCACAAAATAATAACCAAAATGTCCACAAATTATTTATTACTACATATAAAGCATGTCCCAATTATGGTTCTATGTTATTACATGCAAAAGATAACAAAATGTTAAAAATCTAAATTGTAGAGGAAGGATATATATCCCCTCTATGTTGGGAGTGTGTGATAATTTCAATTTACTTAAATTTTTCAGCATTATCCACAAGATGATGGGTTTCCTTAAATTGTCACTTATGATACAATACTTGATAAAATTCAAATGTTTGGAAAATATGGAGTAGTTAATCAACAAATTTATAGCTCAAGGACAAAGTGATATTTATTTTATTTTATTTTTTATTTATTTAAAAAAAGGAATTTAGTTATGTTTTTATTATATAACGTCCACCTATCCTTGGTAAACTAGTTAGTCTAAAGTGAGGGATGTCTTAAGGAGGCCATGTTTTAAACCATTGATCTCAAATATGCAAACACTCAATAGATGCCAATCAACATAATAACTATGCCTTTTATTGGTCATAAATTGATTAGTTTTGAAGTGAGTGGTTCACATGGTGAAATTTGCTTGATTCGATTCACTTTGAGGCTTACATTTGGGTATGCGATCCACCAACATAATATACTATATATATGTTAATATATTATAATTTTATTTTATTATAGTTTTAATTTTAATTTTAATATATTATATTATATGTTACTATATTATATTATAATATTTTTTATATATTTTATGTTAATATATTATAACTTTATTTTTTTATAATTATAATTTAAATTTTAATATATTATATTATTTACTTTAATATATTTTAGTGTATTATATTATATATTTTAATATGTTATATATTATATTATGCATTAAAATATATTATATATTAGAATTTATACTATGTTATATACTTGTTACATCAATGTGATTGACAAAACTTTGTATAAATTAATATATTTGTAAAGTGTTAGAGGTAGTTCATTGTATTTTTTTGGCAAAATCAAGACATTTTTAAAGTGGAGACCACTTGTCTTCTTGGAAGCACCATCGTAGATGCCCTAACTTGATCATGTGGTTAGAACATCTAGTGTTGGCACTAAATGCAACCAACAATTGTTTCTCGTGAACATTTCACCTATGTTTTGTGTTCCCCCAACCTATTAATGAATTAAATGAATGTTTGGGAATAAAATTGAAGCTTAGAGAAGGGTGAAAAGCCATTTTAGAAGCTAGAAGGTGGATCAAAATAGATGGAAGGGGCCATGCAAGATCAATTTACAAGGCATGTATTCTCTCTTAGAAGACCATATCAAAGATTAGAAATTTCTCCTCTTCCTCAATAATATTCAAATACCTGAGCATCTTGAAAGTCTTGCAGGGAATTACAGTGACTTCAGGGTAGGCAAGCATATGATAATTACATCACATGATTAATAAATTATAAAATTTGCCAATGTTGATGAAATGTACAAGGTAAGGAGGCTTCCTCACAAACATGCCCTCCCATAAGATGACAATACAAATTTAGACAACTTACTTTTTTCCATCTATAGAGGATGACTTTTTTTTTCATTTTTTTCTTTTGGGACTAGGTCATCTCAATTTGACCCAAGAAACCAACTATGAAGGATTCAAAATGCAAATTATTGGCATCACATATCTCAACATGCCATAGATAACTAGAGGTTGTAATTATCCCTATATTGAATTATGTTCCCTACTTATATTTAATTTTGGGTTTGGTGTATGCACCTAATTTCATATGCTCAAGCACCCTCTAGAATTACACATGGTCCATCAACCTAAAGAGAACTATATTGTAGTTATTTGTATCATCTAAAAGCTTAGAACTACCAACCTTTCCCCCAAAATCATATTATAATTATATTTCTAATAATGCATTAGTTTTAATATTAATATAAATAATATGGTCATGCAATTGATAGACTTGATTTTATATGATCTTCATAGCATTAGGAAGTCATTAACCAAGTTGTGAGTCAAGGGAGATGGAATTGGGTGTTGTAAATGCCAACCTTATTATTGATAGAAGGGATCTCTTCCCAATCTTCCACACACAAATGAAGTCATCTGAATAGTAGTCAAAATTTTTAGCTATCACATGTCCCAAGAAAGTGTGGGGCACCTAAACCCTTACCTAAAAAAAAACTTTCATGATCTATCTGATTTGAAAATCATCATTGTCTACCAATTTTCTAAATTAGCATATTTTCTCTGAAGGTGAAAGTTATGCTAGAAGAAATATGTATTTATATTTTCATGATTTTTTTTGGCATGTGTTTTATTTTCATTTATGGAGTATTTTTCCCTTTTCAGTGTTCAATTTGGCCACCCCTACTACTGGATAATTAAACCTATAAATTCTCTGTCACATGGGACCAATTACCAATCGACCACCTTTTCTCATAACCATTTACTCCTCTACCACAACTTTCATAATGTATCACAAATGATACCCCATTATACACCCATATGACATGTGCTTTGCAAAAGCTTTGGTACTCACTTCAATTATAATGAAATCAACAAGATAAACTCCATAACCTCAATGTATTTCCCCCACATCAATACCATTGCATTGTTAATTTGATCCACACATTGGACATGGAGTCTTTTCGTAATAAAATAAAAAATAGTAAATAAAATATGCCACCACCTTACAAGCTAAAAACTCCTTTACAATGGATGCAGGGTATGTAAATCTAATAATTACCCTAAAGTCAGGGCATGTATATGATATAGGCCATATGGTGTATGATATCAGATGAATTACCCTGTCATTACCCCTCATCATCACTACCCAACTCACTTTGAAATATTTCACCACTTGAAAGCTTTGTATGACATTGTTGTAATTTCTCTAGGTATCAATATATTGGTAGCATAGATGAACATAAGTTAGAATATAGACTTTGGAATCTCAATGCCTTGTCTCCATATAATTGGCATTGTATTTTTGATTTGAGTTACAGATTAGACATGGAGCCTTTTCCTAATCAAATCAATGTCATATTATCCTCATCAACCCTTCACAATAGCAAACGTCTAATCAAAGAACCCACAACCTTGTAAAATAAGTATCCCTTTTTTATGGATGCAATTCATGTAAATCCAACATCTACCTTAAATCCATAAAATCTTCTAAATGGCTAAACATTGGCTCAAATCCCAATGGCCACAAATACAAACTATCACAAAATTTAGATGACACATTTTGCATGAAGGTTTAAAATTGGAATGCTGATGGTTTTTGATGTATATCATGCCTAAGTACAATATAGAAATGATTTTTCATCAACCACATAACACCTTGTTTGATCACCCCAATAGATGGCCAAGTAAAATAATTACAAATGGTTGGAGTGTTTACAATTTCAATCTTGATATTGATTGTATGTACCCATGTCCACTTCAAAATTTTATCCAAATCCAAAATATAGAATTCCAAATTGCTCTTGGTTACGTCTAATTTTTCCAATGCCATTGTAATGAAAACAATTTATTCATTGTAATCACCAAGACAAAACCTGATCACCCATAGTTAGGTCAACTCCAATGTGTTGGGATTTTCAACTAGTCAATATAGTTATCCTCTGATCAAAACCAAGGGAGTTTTAGAATTGATATGTAGAGTTTGGGCAATGAGGCTATCTATTTTCATGAAGAATGCAATCCATCATAGACTAAAGCATTGCATGGCAATTCAGATTCTGATTAGTCTACTCCCATAATTAATTTATATGAACTTATTTTAACATCTAAATACATTCTTACAGAGTATAAAAAAAATGAAATATTTCAAAATGTGTTGGATCATCTTATGTTTTAATGATTTTAAACATACAAGTCAATATTTCAGGATTGAATTTTCTAGATATGATATTTTACCTCATTATATGACCTATCAAATATTATAAACTAAATAATGATATCCGTGCTCTTTTGACATTGGTACAATTTCTAGCCACACCACTTACAAATTATATTAATATAAATTAGTAGACTGAGTGTTAAGATGTAAGCTGCAAAGACAGTGCAATATGCAATTTAGGTAAAAGTTTCATGATTTGGACGTGTGGAGATTCAATTCCATCGAATAATTTTTTATTTAAACTATAATAATTATTAAGCATTATGTTGAAATTGGAAGCAAATAATATGTGAGAGGGGGCATTAGATAGATGAATTTAGTCATCTAATTGCAAGGTAGTCTGCAATGGTTATATATTTAATTTTTGAAAAGTTTGTAGCGTGGAATATGTGGTCCATCCTCTCTATCCGTTTGCCTTTGCAAGAACGTTATGTGACATTGCACCCATCATTATTTATGTATGTTCACATCGTTTGATGTGAACATCTTCTTCTATCCCTCGATGAATCTCAGTTTTCTTCGCCTCAATAAAAATGCCTCTAGCATAATTATATATGTTGAATTTGTAAAAATAAAATTATGTTATTAATATACATTTTTTATCCCTAACAAAATTAACAATTAAAAATATATATTTTTTAATTTTTTTTAAAAAAATTCACATAGTATTTAGTACTTCCAAAAGTAATTTGAACTTATCTTTTTATTATAATGTTGTCTAACTTTCGTTATTCAATTATATTTTGTTTAATTTTTTTTTTAAAAATATGTATATATTGATAGAATTAGTCATTTTTCAAGGTTTTGGAAAAATAATTCTTTTAAAACATTAAATAACAAGAGTCATGTAGCGGTTAATATCCGGTGTTAAAATTATTTATGATTGAGTTGCATGTAATTAATATTAAAAATGACAAGATATATTATGTTTTTATGTTTTGAGATCATAAATGATAGGTAAAATTTATCGTAAATTGTGAATAGTTATAGACTTAGCAATTTATATACTATATATTTTTTTAAGTACATTATAAATTACACATTGCATCAACCTATATGAAAATATAATAAATATATATTTATATGATTAAATTGATTAGCATTAACAATATTTATTAGTGACCTGTAAATTGTAAATTGTATTAATCTCCAAAAAAAATGTGTGTATTGACTTTACAACAATTTATGTTTATGTATTCAAGTCATTTGGCCTTTCTTGTGTAGATGGAGGGTTAGTGTAAAGTACATATAGAATTTTAATATGTATCTCGATACACGTGTTGAGATATTGACATTACTTTGAAGGATCTGGTTGTCAAGAATATTTCCACGCTGAGTTGGTCATTAAAAAAATGGACAAATGTTAGAAAGAATCCATGATTGCATATTATTTTAGGAGATAAATGTTGATCCCCTACAACATGGTAGAAAAAATAGAATTTACTTGGAAATTTAATACTTTAAAGCTCAAGATAAAATTTTCCATAAAAATCATTGGAAATGAGGAACCTTTCTTCCATGATTTTTTATTATAAGTATTGAACATGTATTTAACCCAAAAAACCATCCAGTTGAGAGATATGTATGAAAAGTATTGCACATGCATAATGATAGATTTAAGTTTCTCTAATGTTTACTTAAATGATAATGTTATGTATTTGCTTGTGTTTACATGTTACTAATTGGATGATTCATTATTGATTATATAATTATTTTTTTATGTGGGACATAACATTTATCTTTTAAAATTTTTAAATAATTTTAACAAAATTTATAGATTTTAATAAAGTAAATTAAAATAGATTATTTAATAAATGATAAAATTTAATTAATGTTTTAGAATTTTTTGAAATATAATTTTTATAATGTATTGAATTAAATCTTATTTACAATAAAATTAATCAATGACATAAATAGTTGTAATAAAAAATAAATATAATAATTAATAATAGTATGAGTTGTCATACATATTTATTGTTTATGATATCAATATAAAAATATTTCCAAATAACACTTCTTAATATATTTAAAAATTAATATGTCAAATATTAATTAAAATTTTACACTTATTAATATAATATTATTTCTGAATAATATTATAATCAAAATTATTTTTATAACATATATTAGAAAGATTAAATTATTAAAATACATATATTAACGAAAAAGGTGCAGCTTATATGGCATCCTATACGTTTCAACTAAAATTAAAATATCCACAAGCCATTCTAAAAATAGGGCAATTCTAACGAATATTTGTGAACAAATACAAATAGATAGATTTCGATGCCTTTGTTTACTGTACATAAAGAGGTCGATGAAAGTAAGAAGTAGAAAAAAGTGTTGCCCTGCTTTTCCGTAAATAGCATTGCTAAATCTTTGTAAAACAAGTAATCTTAGCTTTATATATAGCTAACATGATTGATTACCTCTCTCTTACCGTCTTATCCTACGAATTCAAAGACAAGATGGGGAGCAACAGCAAGAGCAATCCAGAGATATGTCTGCAACAACTTCCAGAAGAAGTGCTATTGATGATTGCAGCAAAACTGCCCAGTCGACCTCTTGCCAGAATGAAGATGGTTTGCAAAACATGGCAGAAGCTCCTTTCCTCACCCAATTCCCTGGAAAATATCTACTTGCAGATGCCTGTTCCTTGCAGCTCTAGCTTCTTGTTTCAGTTCTCTGAATATGGGTCCGATGAAATGAAGTCATGGGTCATTGAAGGAAGCGAAGATTTTTATAAACTTCCTTCAGATAGATTTCCCGGCTACTGCAAGTCCATAGAGGTAGCTTGCAGCAATAGCTACTGTTGCTCTGACAGGGACAGAGGCGATCGTTTAAGTTTCTACATATACAATAATAAATCCCAAGGGAGTGCGGCCACTTGGACACAAGTTCCTTCTCCCTCACATATGACAAGCACTTCAGCTTGTGATTTTATAGCAACAGCTTTTGATTCTTCCACTGAGAAATACATAATTTGTCTCGGACAATATTACTGGCATACTAATGGCCAGACTACTGTTGAGATTTACGATTCTAAATCCAATTTATGGACTCAAATGTTTCTTGAAAGTTCAATTTTTCCTTTGGGGAGAGGGGTTTATTCCAGAGGAAGATTTTACTGGCTGAGGAATTTCTCAAACTGTGGTGAGATTATAGAGTTCGATTTTGCTGAAAGGCGTTGGACCACACTCCCATCCCCATCAGATACAATGAGTGACTACCCTTCAGGTGCTGGTTTTCCCTCTTTACAAATTCAAGCAAAGTTTTTTGAAAACTATTATGATGTTATGGTGCACTGGAAGAGCTCTACTTTGTCTTGGGAATTAGCTGGCAGTGATGGGAAAGTAGTGCTGGTTGACAAGAAGCTTGCTTGTGTGTGGAAATTAGGAAAAGAGGCCGGGGACGAAGGCCGTGAAATAAATAAATGGTTTCCGTTGCATATCAATTTGCCTGAAAATATATGTAATATAGCAGTGAACAGCAGCGGATGGATATTAGTTGTTGCAGAGACAGTATCAGTGTACGATAATAATGGAGGAGCGGTCAAAATAATTGAATTGGCAGATCTGGACGCACAACTTCGTAATCACATTCAGAAATATGGAAACTACGCGCCGTGTTTTGCTTCGCCATTTGAATGCAGCTACGTTTGGTGGCCCCTTTTGTGCGGCGCACCCATTAATGGAGAATCTATTGTGTAGCGAGTTGGACTGAAATTTGAATCTTGAACTTCCCATTATACCAAATTTCTGTTACGCCACTATGCGATATATTACATCCCCAGATTTTTATATGTGCAATCTTTTTAATTAATTTTAATTTTAAATTTATAATTTTTTAATAAGATGAATGTGTTCAGTTTTAATGTGTTAAGCTGATAGCTTCAATCTAGTTATGTCATTGTGGAAAAATATTTATGATAAAAAAAAATTAATTTTTTTAATATATATAAAATATCACTTTTTTTTAAATAATTTTATGACACTGAAATAGAAGTCAAATTTAAGTAGGATATTTATCTATATATATAAAAATTAAAATGTATTTAATATTATAGTTCATATACATTTATATTTAATGTGTTACCATGTTTTAACTTAATTCATAATTAATTTATAAATTATTAACTACAAACTGTAATCTATAGTAAAATATTAAGATTTTTTACAAGAAAAAAGAAAAAAGAAAAAAGAAAAAAGTAAAAGAAATTTTTAAATAACAGTCAAATAGATGTCAAATTTAAAATCATAATTAAAAGAAAGTACACTCATAGACATTATAATGTATTATCATTTTTCTGATTTCTATTATAGAAAGCTTCTCAAGTAGTAATAACCACCATTAATTCCAAACTACCATATATAATATGGATAAATGGATTACAACTAAAGGAAACACAATTTTTTTTTCTTAATTAAGCACCACAATACACTACATATATAACACAACTACATTATTTAATTAATATTTCCAAAATTAAAATGTTAGTGTAGGATATTATTTTTCTTGTATTTAATTATTTATTTGGATTATTCATACACAAGAGGATTCCGCATGGTTAGGTGTCCTTGGTCTTATAGACTTACTTGACCACCATTATTAGCTAGTGGGAGTTATTTTTTGATTAGCTATTCTTGGTATGGGAGTTACATTCCAATTTTAGGATCTTTAACCACTATTCTAAGTGGTGGTTACACTTCCTTCCTCCTATTTGTAACACCTATTATAAAGTTATTCCTGCTTAGCTCTAAGTTATATATGGTAGCAGAACCATTATGGTAAATGAATGTTTGGTTTTTTACTTTTTTGTTGTTAGTCATTTGAAGTCTTGAGTTTATTTTTAAAAAAAGTGTTTGCATTCCTTCATATTTTGTCGTGGAAAGAGTAGGCTGCCCATAACTTGCAATTGAGGCAATGATTTATGCTGGTAGATTGTGTTGTTAAAGGGCTCATAGGTTTCAACATTGGTTTCCATTTGTGTTTGCATTGGTTTTGGGTTTGAAGGGCCAAGTTGAATATTTTAGTCTCAATCTTGATATATTTTGTTCAACATTTGAATAGTTTCAAGCTTAGAATGTGGATTGCTCTATTTTGTTCTACATATTGGAAATGGTGTTTGGGTGAGTTTAAGGAAACACAGTCCCCAAAGGCAGTAGCTCCATGACCCAACCAAGGTTTGAGAGTTTCCCAACGCAACCCATAATAGCATACAGGCTTGTCACACCAGATCCTCATCCAACTTGGCCATGACTGGTGTATAATGTGTGGGATATTCAGGTGGTAGCACAAAGACTCTTGCAGTTTCAATAGGCCATAATAGTTTCATTCCATAAAAATATTGTCTCAAATATAAGTCATGCCCTAAAATTCAAAAGAATGTTTTTTAAATTGTTTTAAAATAGCTTTTTTTTTTTATTGCACACTTATAGTCTCTTATCCAAAGAGATGCACATGGGAGTGTGTAAAAGAAATGGTTAAGGTTTAGGCATACTTTGAAATAGGTCTCTAGTTTAAATTTCCCCATTTATTTTTTTTTTAAACTATTTTTAAGTAAAAGGAGCATTAAAATTTATTGCAAATGTAATTAAAGAAGCATTAATAGTAGAAAATTGAAATCCTTGTAACTTTTGATAGGTGACTCATATTGAGGAACCAGATTTTTCAAGAGTGTTTGTTAATTGGATCCATTTATTTTGTAGTCACACTAAAGTTATAAAGTGCCAAATCTTGGGGGAGTTGATCAAAAATAGTTTATGTGGGCTATTGTGGCATGAATTATTTTCACTCTTCTTTACATTCATGCATTCTTTTTATTTCTACAACTTTTCTGCACTCTGGATCCTAATTTAATAAGTCCACTCACACCATTTAACTATCATGAATGGAAATATAAAACACAAACCATTTTGAGAAGCAAGAGTTTACATTGCATTATATTGAACTTGAGACTGAACCAAATGCCTCTATAGAAAAAGTTAAGTGGTTTAATTGTTGAGACAAAGCCTTTGGATTGTTCTATCTCTTGATTTACTCTTTCATGTTGAATATGTAAAAAACCCTAATGAAATATGGACCACATTAGAAAATAGTTTTGGGAAGCTAGATGTGATGATAAGTTGTGAACTAGAGAACAAGCTCATTAGTTTGAGCCCTAGCAGTTTTGACATCTTTCAAGATTTCTTACTAAGTTTAAGTCTTTAAGATTGAAGTTAAAATAATGTGGAATGGATAAAAAATATGATCAATGTAGTCATATAAAATGTCAATTAATGCAATGAGCATTGATTGAGACCATCCTATCCGTATCTTAGCCTTAGACCTATCTTAGGGCCTCTTTTGATCCTTTTTTAACTTCTATGCGCATATATCCCAAACCTAGATATACCAAAAGTCACATTAAGCCATCACCTAGGCATTCCAAATCCTTTTATATATGTTCTAGCCACCTGTACAATAGTGTGATCTCTTTGGTCTATAGTACAATGCACTATTGGCAAAGGGGGCAACATTATTGATCTTTAGCTTCTTTTACTACTAACAGATATATTTCCACTCCCTGAAGCATCTTAGGGTTGGCCTAAGCTCATTTCATGTCTTAAGAAGCACCAGAACACTATATAAAGACCACTCTCATTCATTTATCCCTTAGATGAAAATTCTCATGAACAATCTCAAATATATGTATACAAATTAAGGTCATTGATCCCTATTTACCCCTATTTCTAGTTACATCCATTTACAACAGCCTTGAGCTCAATTTTACTTAGATTTCCAATTTTAAATTGCACTCAAAGAATTCAAATTTACATTCATACTCAAGCATACTAGCATCACTCTCACTTAAACCAACACTTCTATTGGGAGAACTACATCAAGATTGATCTCATTTCGAGGTATTGGTATGTAGGCAATGTTCAATACATGGGGTGTTGAGGTCATGCCCAACCTACCCTACTAATACCACTCTTATTGCACTTGTGTTCATCAAAACCCTAGAAAGCATGTATGCTTAGGGTTCTATAGTGAAATCAGTCAAAATGAAGCACAAACAATGATCCAAGTCTCAATCATGTAGGTACAATATTTCTAGAATAGAGTCAAGGTTTATCCCAAGTTTCCCTATTTTATCTACATAGGGTTAATAATGTTGCACAAAAGGTCAATAACATAGTGCACTATTGGAAAAGAGGGTCGTATTACTATTGGAACAGAGTCAAGGTTTATCTAAGGTGGATTTTGACACGTATTTTTTACTGATGACACTCTACCCTACTTGTTTAGCACTTTACAGCCTACCACTTGTCCATCTCAGTCATATTTTCTAGTTAAGTACACCCTTTTCAATTCATTATTATTTATAGGCTAAGAAAATAAATGAATTATTATATAAATTAGTGGCTATTGATATTCTAGTATTTTATTCCTTGATTTACATACTTAGCTCTTTTATCTATTTAGGGTTTTACATTAATTCCTAAAATAGTTAAATCATTTGGTGAATATGACTTACTTCGAATAGCATCCAAAACCTAGCCTTATATTCTCTTGGGGTTTGTATCCTTCTATTTTCTATGATTAGTAATTAATATAAAACTCTCAGCCTTGATTCATTATTTCATTTCTACAATCTTTCATAAATTTAATTTCCTTAAAGCTTCAAAATATACAACTTTTTCTTTTCCTACTTTCTAATCTACAATGGCACAATTCAATAACTGATTTGATGAGATCGATAAGATATAATTGAAAATTTTCATTTCTAAGCATTTAAGTATGTAAGATGACCTTATTCAAGTATTTTTCAAGAAGATATTTTGAATTCCACTGTAGGTCAATCCTCTAATCCCACAAATGTTAATATTGTTACACCTACTATTAGGGATAATGAGTCTCTACAATAACCTACTATAACAAGACAACTCTCACAAATGGAAACACCTCCTATGGATAACACATATCCCTCCTCTCCATATGTACAATCCCTTAGGAAATAGATCCATTCTCAGTAGGCTAAGGTGTTACATATTTAGCAGGGTACCACGACCATCTCATGCCTTGGACTCTCATGTTTTTCTACATACACCATTGGCACAACATAGAGTGGTAACTCCCTTGCCATTCAAGTGTGTGGCACCCAAGATTACTCTATATGATGGTAAGAGTGACCTAAAGCAACATTTACATGCATTTCATGTAACATGTTTTGATTACATGTCCAATTATTGGCTCCTAACTAAGTTATTCCCTCATAGTTCAAATGACTATGCATTACAATGGTTCTATGATCTCCCTACTAAATCCATTATAATATTTAATCCACTCATAGATATGTTTTTGGAATATTTTTTTATCAACATCAATGACAAAGTTTCGTATGCTCAAGTTGTTCAACAAAAACAAAAATCTAATTAGCTTATAGCTGAATATGTCTTGCAATATAAAACCATATTAGTAAAGATGACTAGCCCCATGGTAGATAGAAAAGTCTAGGATATATTCAAGCAAAGTTTACTACCAGAATTACATGAATCTATATTATTCAAAAGGTTTTCATCATTTATAGATTTATGCCATATAGTGAAGGAATGGGAAGTCAAAATTCTCTCCATGTGTAGGTTAAATTACACAACTGAGTCAGATTCCACTAATAAGAGTTAAAATAAGCTCCCATACAAGGTGAGGCTCAATGAAAATAATAATAAGAAAAAGATGATAGTCAACATAGCCTTAGAGCCAGTTCCTCTTTTGGTTTTATCAGTTTCTCTAAGGAGACCTTTTACAAATCTTCCTAAACTGCCAAAGTGTGTTCTCCTATAACTTTTGGAATGCAATGTCATATCTCTCCCTCCCATCAAAGAGGTTGATGTGACTAGGCCTCTTCCAAAAAAATTATGAATCCCAAGCATTTTTCAATTATCATAGGCCCCCTGACCATACTAAGAAAAGATGCATCAGATTACAACATAAGATCCAAGATTTGATAGAGGTTAATATCATTGATGTGAGCATTCCTACAAAAACACCCAAATCATAACCAACTGAATAAAAAGAAATGAAAATATTTTATAATCCATTTACAAAACATATAGATAATGAGATAATAGACACTTTAATTGTTCATTATACTTATCAGGCACATCCACTACTAACATCCTATCATACTCATACAATGGACACACATCCTTTACATAATATCTTTGGTGTGTATCATACTATAGTGCCAACTAGGCCTCTTGTCACTTTCTCAAAACAAGAGATCATTTATGATGATTCCTATTTATACACACTCTTTGTATGAGTTTACATTGATCATCATCCTATTTAGAGTGTTATGGTTGACAATATGTCAAACATTAATATGTGTACTATTACACTTCTACATCACTTGGGCTATTCATATCATGATATTTCTCTTATAGATATAGTTACTCATGTCTTTAGTGTCCATGTTTAAATATCCATTAGGGAGATCGTAATTCCATTATAGGTTGGTCTTGCACATGTGGCCACCAGATTTGTAGTGTTACCTAGTGCTAAAACATTTGATATATTATTGGGTAGGCTTTGAATACAATAATTTTGAGCTATCCCCTCCCCCATACATAGATGCATTAAGTATATACATGCTAATCAAGTTATTATAGTTGAGGGCATTCCATATAACTATCCTTTGCCTACTCCACATATAACTACACAACCATCACCAGTACCAGTTCTATCCATTACCACACCTAAAATATTAGTTAAGCCACTAGTGTAGGTGAGGTCTACTTATACAAAATTACCACGTATACATACTCTCCCATGGAGACCTTTATTAGAGAGACCCCTATGTTAGAGACATGTTATGGATTTTAGAGCCTCTCTCTACCCCATTTAAACATAGATCAATGTTATTTAGTCCACATAACACTCCATATAGAGAATATATGCTAGTCATAGTTTCTTACACCTCATGGGTCCCCAACAGCCCCACAGTTCACATGCCAGTTCAGTCAACTCCATAAATTGGCCACACTTCATAGTTAGCTTCAACTATAGATTATTAAATACATCTAATTCACTAATCTCAGATACTTATTTACACACCATGTGTGGTCTTTATTCCTTTACTTGATATAGGTAAACTTGATAGTTAATCTCTTGAAAGACTCATCGGTTAGTATGTTCTCTTGTTACATGATTTATTATTTTTGGGAAATTAGATGTTTAATTCCTAAATAATAAATAGGTATGAGTAGATAAAATCAAAAAATAATGTACAATAATTAGGTTATTGATTTGTAAAATTTGACTATAATTAGGGATTTTCTAAAAATAGTAGTGAGAGAGAGAGAAAATAAAATTTCAATTGAGATAGGGTCTAGAAATCTGTGTGCAATCTTGGGAGGCTATCACAAACAAGGATTTGGAGTTCATTTCTTGATTGGATAAGAGTGCTAAAAGTGAGACACCTTGGGTTCTGGTGATGTAGACCTAACTCAGTGTTGTTGTCATGGTGATCTAAGCTTTTTAGGTTTTGTGTGATAGGTTTGTGTGACCCTTCTTATGAAATATTGAAGCCTGAAAGTCTGCAAAGCTCACTGTGTACCTGGTTTAGTCTTTAATACTCTAGGTCCTCTTTATGCTTGAACTTGAATGTAAAACTTGGAGAAATGAGAGGAGGGATTAGTGTGTAAAGGATATGCTAGATTCACTTCACACCCCATGTGTGGGCATGCTACTTACATACCAATACTCTGAGGAGGGATCAAGGTATATGTAGTTCTCCCATTAAACTACTTAGTGAAATAATGTGATGAAAATACAAGTAAATGTGAAACTAGGTATACTTAGAATGACTAAGGACTAGTGTAAAGGTTTGAATAAGCTTGAAATCTATTGGATGGATGTATGCAGAGAATAGGGAAAAGTGCTTGAGTAGTCTTGATTTTAATCTTGCTTCTCTCTTGTAAATAAGTATCAACCCTTCTAAATGGAATTTGAATGGCCTTTTATAGGGGATTTAATGATTGTGGGTTAAATGAGTTCATGTTAGGATAACATGAATTAGGATAAGGATTCAGAAGAATGTGACTGTTAGAGGCCAAAATGCACTTCGACAATAACACCAAAAAAGGACACCCTGGGTTTCAGCATTGTTGACCATGGCTGACGAGACTTGGGGGGATGGATTAAGCATGGAAAGATCAATATGGGTCTACAAGGGTTCAATCTAGGATGCTATAAATGATTGGGAATCATTAAAAATATACCTATAAGGGTCATGAGAGCAAGCAAGATGGACCTATGGATTGGGTGTCATTAGTCACACTCAAGTTACCAAATTTCATATTTTATATGACTACATTTGCCTTCCTTTATTTTAGTGATGAAGTAAAGAAAAATAATAGGATAAAGGAAAAATAGAAATCATACTCAAACTTACCTATAAAGGTGAAGCTCATGAATCTATGTGATGTTAGATGTGTGTAGAGAGAACATGGTGTGAAGTGTGAATCTGTAATGAAAAACATAGAGTAGATCAATTATTACTAGATATGATATATCTAAAATAAGAACATACAAAAGCTGGGTAAGAGAAAGAGGAAGAGAAATGAATGAATACACCTAACCAGGTATGCAAACCAATACAAAACCTATTATGATGCTAGATTGTGATGGGTGTGTGCTATACCAAAAGTAATAACATGAACAAAGCTGGGTGCTCAATTCCCTGAAAGTGGCTCAAGAATGCAAAAGCAGTCCCTTTGGCTCCATCATCACCAATTGAGTGAAGCTAATGAATCATGCATGTGTCAATTGATGTTTGGACTATGTGTCCAATCCCTCCGAATAGGTGGCTCAAGAATACAAAGGCTAGCTAGTCCTTTGTCTCCATCATTGCCCCATGAATTGAAGCTATGAAATAATACTAGTATGGAATATATGTCATATGAGATGGATCCTGGATCCCATGAATGTACTATGATCTGACAATGTTGGTATGAATAGACAAATGTATGCTAAAAAATAGGCCACTCTTGGCCATTTCAAAAGATGGAGATTAGGCTTGTATACAATCCACTTCGAAACTAGTGCAATAGGCTTATGTAGAATCCAACTCGAGAACTCAGGAAGTTAAGCTTGTATGAAATCCAAACTTGAAAAAGGATGCCAACCACCTGGAGATGGAGTAATACACACAACTACTGAGAAATGCTTGGAAAATAAAATGAAATAAAAAAGGGGAAGATCAATGTGTTGTGCACATTGCTCCATAATCACTAGTGTTTGGAACATGGATTTTGATTTGGAAGTTATATCAACTACCTAATCCAAAACTAGAAGTGATATCCATCATGTCATGCATGATTCCCCCTATATCTAGATTCTCTGAGAAAAAAATTATATTAAAACATGTTGAATCTGGATTGTGCTAAGCTAATAAACCTGTGACTAAACTCACTTTTCTATCTATTTCTATAAAAATTGATTTTGTTAGGTTGTGGAGCTAAAAGCTTCACCAGGATGCAAACAAGAGAAGTTAAGGAGGATGCAGAGTTGCGGGGAGTTGCATAATCAGTTGCAGGGAAACTGGCATCGGTCTAATCAGCCGACGTCGGTCAGATGGCAGTGAGGAAGCAACCGGCGTCGGTTACTAGTCGGCCAACATCGGTCATGGAGGAGCCGGCGTCGGCAGCCTGTGTGTGAACAGGCAGTTCGCATGTTGATTCTGGAGAGTCTATTTTTGGACTGTTAGTTTGCATGTTGAAGGCTAGTCTTAGTCTTGAGTTGCGTGTCTAATTATTGTAATTAGGTTAGTCTAATTATTATAAGCATGAGATCTATATATGGACTCATGGGCTGTATTGTAAAAGTGTGCTAGAAAGCCATAGAGCTTTTAGAGAGAGCTAGTGTAGCTCCTCCTAGTTCCAAAGCGGTCCTGAGTGTGTATGATCAGGGAGAGTTGCAAGGTCTGCAAGGTCAAGGAGCTGATCCACCGGGGTACTGGTTGAAGAATCATAAGGACTTGGTGAGGCAAGGACAAGGGTTCTTCAGGGGTGTAGAGATATCTACATGGTGAGTAAGGTCAAGTGATTTGCAGGTAGCAGAGAGCAGGAGATCTACTTGGAGTATGGTTGTGTACTTGGTGAACTGGCAGCGTGTTACTGACTGGTTGGAGAGGTGAACATCAATTCTATATTGGAGTTGATTTTTGGGACCGAGAGAGAGAGGGAAGAAGGTCTTGAGGTGTGGCAAACCTTTGAGGTGGAGGAAGAAGTGGCATCTTCCTTATTGTATATTCTTCTGAGTGATTATTAATATAATTGTGTATTGTCTCTCAATTCCTGTGTTGTTTCATATTTCTAGTTACTTACTGATTCTGGTATAAATTCTGTGTTTAGTTGCTAATACAAGAAGTAATCATATGTGCTCTAATTGGTAGAGCAAGATCCTGACTAAGTAGGCATCGGAGCATGTTTATTGTTCTAGGTTCCTTGACAAGTGGTATCAGAGCTTTTGGTTGGGTTACTAACAGGTGGTTTCAGATCTGGCAGTGTTTGTTGATTACAGGTTACTCACAGGGGTTTCTGATTGAGTGGGAGTATAGCAATGGCAGAAGGAAGTAAGCTACGAATGGAGAAATTGAATAGCACAAATGGTCTGATTGATGGAAAGAAAGAGTAGGGAAAAAGATATTGTTGGTTGGTAGCAGATCAGCATGAAGGAACTGAAGATGCAGATGTTGCAGGTGTTGTTGCACAGGATGCTTTGGGAGGTTTCTTAGATGAAGTTGAATCTTGGATAACAGATTATGTTGCCTCTTTCCATGCAGCCCCAAGGAGAGGATCTGGTGAGCCTTGCCAAAGAATTGGCAAAGGGGAAGTGAAGCTGAAATTGCAGATGGACGACACACAGTGGTTGAAGGAAGTCATGCAGGTACCAGTCTTGGAGATGAGTCTAATTTCTTCAAGAAATTTGGGTGATGAGAGATGCACTGTAACTCTCACAGCGGATACACTTGAATTAGATGGTGGTAAGAAATTAGGTATCCTTTATCTATCTACTTATATTGCTGATTCACCTTCTGTTGCAGAGATGTGGCTTCATAGGCTTAGTCACATATGTAGAAGGAGAATGCAGGTTCTGAAGTGGAAGACAGATGTTTTTGACGAGCTAAAGAATTGGAAAGCCTTGGTGTTCATGGAGGAGATGACGGACAGCGATCAGGTGAGGGCACTGAATTATTCTGAGCAGAGCAAGGTTGATTTGATTAGGATTTTGATCCATGGAGAGCTCACGGGTAAAAAGTTATCACTCACAGATGAACACAGGTACCGGTGTCGGTCACACAGTAACCGACGTTGGTAACAGGAAGACCGACGTCGGTCATGAAGGAACCAACGTCGGCAGAAAGGATACCGGCGTCGGCCAGGGAAACGACGTCGGTAGTCAGGGTCAGTGTAGGGAATCAACATCGGTCGGGAGCAGACTAGAAGATGGCCGAGATCGGTCACTGGAATGGATATTAGGCGGATAGCAAGCTGTCAACAAGTCTCAAATGCTCATGTGGAGGTTAGAAAGGGTAAGTGAACCTCATATTCATTGTTCACTTTCTTTATATTGCTTACTGATGGTCGAGAACCAGGAAGATGTGAAGAGGCAATGCAGGTAGAATCCAGATATAGTGGGAGCTTGGCATGGATGAGGAGTGTGAGTCCTTGGAGAAAAACCAAACAGGTATTTGTTGGTAGAGTTTTCAGCTGGAAGAAAGCACTGAGAGACGGAATGGATTCCCATAGTTAAAGAAGAGAGTGGATGGATACAAGAGACGGAAGGCCAAGGTATATGGTCTTGAAGAAGCTGCAGGACAGTGGTACAGGTTTTGACAGGTGGATGACTAAGCATGGCTTCAGTCAATGTCAGTGTAACTATTGTGTTTATCTTACCAGGTGGATAATGATTGCAACATTATTCTTTTATTATATGTGGGTGATTTGCTAGCAGGTTTGTACATACAGGGTTTTGCTGAGCTAAAGGTAAGGATAGTTTAGAGGTGTGTCATGAAGAATTTGGAGCAGTGAAATTCTTTAGCATAAGAGACATGGAGATTTTATCTCTAGTGGGAACTGATGTGAAGACAGTTTTGGCAAGGTTCATTATGCAGGATGCAGAATCAGAAAGCACACCAATGGCTGGACAATTCAAGCTTAGCTTGAAACAGGGTTCGAAATCACATGAGGTCTATTGTAGACCTGAATTTTCCCAATCAGTGGGGGTTGTCAGAAAGTATGGAGCCAATTCGGGGAAGGAGTACTGGAGGGCAGTTCAGTGGGACTAGCAGCAGGGATTCTTGTTATGCAGGGTCAAGTTCTTCACTACATGGATATGTAGATTCAGATGTGGCAGGTTACTTGAATGATAGGTATAGCATCACAGTTGTGTGGTGGTTGGTCTTCAAGATGGATCTTGAAGAGGAATACAAGCCAGGGAATAATTTAGACAGTGTACAGGTACAGGTACAGGTGCAACTTTTTATCTCCAAGTGGGAGATTGTTAGGTTGTGGAGCTAAAAGCTTCACCAAGATGCAAACAAGAGAAGTTAAGGAGGATGCAGAGTTACAGGGAGTTGTAAAATCAGTTGCAGGGAAACCGACATCGGTCTGATCAGTCGACATCCGTCAGATGGCAGTGAGGAAGCAACCAGCGTCGGTTACCAGTCGGTCAACATCAGTCATGGAGGAGCCGGCGTCGGCAGCCTGTGCATGAATAGGCAGTTCGCATGTTGATTCTGGAGAGTCTATTTTTGGACTGTTAGTTTGCATGTTGAAGGCTAGTCTTAGTCTTGAGTTACGTGTCTAATTATTGTAATTAGGTTAGTCTAATTATTGTAAGCATGAGATCTATATATGGACTCATGAGCTGTATTGTAAAAGTGTGCTAGAAAGCCATAGAGCTTTTAGAGAGAGCTAGTGTAGCTCCTCCTAGTTCCAAAGGGGTGCTGAGTGTGTATGATCAGGGAGAGTTGCAAGGTCTGCAAGGTCAAGGAGCTAATCCATCGGGGTACTGGTTAAAGAATCATAAGGACTTGGTGAGGCAAGGACAAGGGTTCTTCAGGGGTGTAGAGATATTTACATGGTGAGTAAGGTCAAGTGATTTGCAGGTAGCAGAGAGCAAGAGATCTACTTGAAGTATGGTTGTGTACTTGGTGAACTGGTAGCGTGTTACTGACTGGTTGGAGAGGTGAACATCAATTCTATATTGGAGTTGATTGTTGGGACTGAGAGAGAGAGGGAAGAAGGTCTTGAGGTGTGGCGAACCTTTGAGGTGGAGGAAGAAGTGGCATCTTCCTTATTGTATATTCTTCTGAGTGATTATTAATATAATTGTGTATTGTCTCTCAATTCCTGTGTTGTTTCATATTTCTAGTTACTTATTGATTCTGGTATAAATTTCGTGTTTAGTTGTTAATACAAGAAGTAATCATATGTGCTCTAATTGGTAGAGCAAGATCTTGACTAAGTAGGCATCGGAGCATGTTTATTGTTCTAGGTTCCTTGACAGATTTTTCTACTTTCTAAATAGGGGCACCAAAAATAAGACACCCTATTGTTTGGTGCTATAGTCCAACTTTGGCACTATTGTCCTGGGCCAAATCTGGTAACTATTGTGGATTCTCTATTTTCTACCTAGTCTGATGTCTAGATTCTATTCTGAGCATTTTGAAAACTATTTTTCATCCATTAGGAGCTATGATCTCTGTGATAAAACTCCTATTTGTTTCCCCCTCTTCTAAGGGTAGGAATGAAGATGTTGCAATGATTTCCCTTAGAAGAAATATCCTTGCAACTGTGTTATGCTACATAGATATATGATATAGCAATGATAATTGACAAGATATCTCGAGATATAGCAAGGTTTGTATTGAGAGATTATTAGATCAATAGGGGTACGCCTAGATAGATATAAAAATGTAATAACATGTGCAATGTATTGAACTAGAATCAAAAGTGTTAGTTTTTAGTTGTTAGTTTTTAGTAAGGAGGGATGGAGCATGATGTCCATCATGGCATCTAAGGAAGCAAAGAAATGCATGATATGGATCATGGCATTACAAATAGGAAAAGGAATCAGGAAACAAGCATACAAAGTAAGAAGTAAGAAGCATACAAGAGTGGCAAAGGGGATAAACAATTAAGAGATATGGGCACATGTCACTCAAACTAGAAAGAAAACATACAAGACATGTTCAAATGCCACATACACATACAATTGAAACAAACAAAGTTGGCACAAGAGCCATAGGCACATGTAAAAGTACAAGAAAAGGACATTGGCAAATGTCCTAAGGCACATAAATGAATAGAAGAGAAGTACATTGACAAATGTCCTAAGGCACATATAAGAGATAAGAAAGAATTATAAATGCAATCCAACAAGCTACGCTAAGCAAGAAGAGAAAGAATGTAATAACTAGAAAGATAGAATCACATATAACTAATCAAATCAAGAGTGAAAGTATGCAAGACATGTTTCGTACAAGACTAGGTATATGCTAAGAGATACACAAGTGCTAGATACTAGTGAAATGTTGATATAATAATCTGTGTAATCTAGTAAGTAATGTACATGAATATGATAACTTAGAGTGTGTAGTGTAATAATGGCATAACTTGGATGGTATATTCATGTAAAAGATGCGCCCAATGGGTATGTATATCAATGTGTATCTCAAATGTATAATTAGGATGCCCCCTCAATGGGTAGAGTGAAACAATTAAGGATCTGGATGTCACTATACAAACTCAAAAAAGATTAAGTGAAGCATGGTAATGTAGATAAATCAATAAACAATAGCATAAAACAACAAATGTAAGTCTAGCATAGTAGTAGCAATGTATAACATGGATGATGTATACAATTGAAATGTTTTTATGTTTTGGATATATTTAAATGTTTTTAGTATTTTTGATATTTTATATTGTTTTTATATTTTGAAATAATCTATGTATAAGAAAGACTGAGAAGAAATAATAGTAACTGATGATTCTCGGATGCAACTCCTTGTCATGGTATCTTATATCGAACAAATGTATCATGCATGATCATGAAACATGATGGAAAGGTTGAGACTATGACTCTAAAATCTATGTGCATTGTAACTATTATAATATATTTAAAGTAGAAACCAAATTTGGGATTACCTTGTAACTCTCATAAGTGGATGCAACTAAGGGACTCTTAGGGACCCATCTATAAGTAGGAGAAGGAGTTCTTTGAAAGTGTGATTTATGTTTAGACGCATGAGATCTCAATGTTATTGCTCTGGGTGTGAATACTATAGCTAGAAGATATCTAGAATATTTAAGCTATAGAGGTGTATGAAATATTTTTACTGGTGATGGGTGCCTCAATTGTGTCTGAATCTATATCAGAGGAAGAACTGTAACTAGTGGGGAAAATGAAACTAGTGGAGAAGCTAGAACTAGTGACTGCAAAGGAGATGGCTCTAAAGTTGGGAGTGGTAACTCATATGGAACTCTACCAACTATATATAACTTGATTATCATGAATGAATTTCATGCATCTTTGAACTATATATGGTACTACTTGAATTTTATGAATAAATAGGCGACCAAGTAACATATCAAAAACTCCTACACTAGTTACTATGGTGAAATGTGTGGTCACATGTGTTGGACCAATCTGTAAAGGAAGTAAAATATCACCTAATGAACTATGTATGTACCCACTGAATCTATTTATAAATTTATCTGTTGGAGTGATATCCTGCTCTAAATAGCCCAAATGTTGTAATAATGTAATGGTGCACATATTGACACTGGAACCATTATTGATGAGAACACTATGAATGGACTAATCATGAATATGTGCTCTGATAAATAGTGAATTATAATCTAAATTATCCTCAATAATCTCCTAGTCTAAGAAGGATATTAAAGGTCTAGTTGGAACCCTAGAATCATACAGACCTATCATACTACTCAAAGGATGTGACTCAATTGAAGGTGCCCAATATGTAACTAGTGGAGGATGTGCATGGTATGTGTGGTGAACACCTGATGTGTCCCCTTTATCTTGTTTAGAATTATATGGAAATATATCTAAGAAGATTTTTAAAGCTTTATCCTGTATTGGTTTTGCCTATGGAGGCTCAACTGAAGTGTCAATATCAAGTAGGTTGTCATGTATCAAGTCCTATATCTTATGTCTCAAATAGATGCATCTATTTGTAGTGTGGCCTGGTGCCCTATGAAAATCAGAAAATACATTCTAATTATATCTCTATGGAAGAGGTTTTCTTGGTCAACTTCTTGAATAGGAAGGAGAGTGATGATGTTACATTCCATTAACTGTTATAAAAATCTGGCTAGAGAAATTGGTAGATTGGTAAATGCATATTGAGGAAGTGCTAATAAAACCACATGTTGAAGGGGATCTTAAGTTGCATTGACTGTTGGTCGATTCTAATTCTTTTTATCAGTGAATTTGATATTGTATGGGACTTTACTACTACTCTTGTTTGTTGTGTCTAGGATGCTTGTATACTTGAATTTGCCCATACAAATGAGTTTTACTTCTCTTTCCTTTAGTGTATGACACAATTCAGTGAAGGAAGAGAATATTTTGAATATAATAGATTCATGAAATGCTGGTAGAAGGATCTGTTTGAAGAGATACTATAACTCTTGATCTGCCATGGGGCTAATCATATTAGCCAAGATGGTCATATATCAAAGCACATAATAGACTATGAGATGTTCATTTGATTTTTTGTTGTGCAATTTGTGCATAAAGAGACCTTATCACCAATGTTGATACTGAAATCTAATAAGAACATGTTAGTTAAAGGATTGAATGCATTGACTGATTGATTTGGTAGACTATAGAACCATTGTAAAGCATAATCCTTTAGACTCTATGGCAATAACTTGGTTAGTAACCAGTCATTTGGCACATAATCCAAGAATGCTACATTAAAATATCTCAAATGTGTCTTTGGATCACCCTTGACATAATAAAGAGTAATCTTAAGTTTAACAAAACCTTGTGGCAAGGGTGTAGAAGCAATGTGACGTACCAATGGTGTATGTAAAAGAGCAAAATAATTCAAAACCTGCGTAGGTCTAGTGGCACCTTGCAAAAGATGTAGCACCTTGGATTGAAGAGATATTATCTTTTTATTTAGGGCTACCACATTAGGAGATAGGGACATACTAGCTGTAACTAGTGGCATAGAGGCAGGTTGGGCTACTATAGGGGGTTATTGAGACATAGTTACCCTCGTAGTATCATTTTCAATTGGTTTCTCTATGGTTTGATAAGATTGGCCATTGTTAGTTATTTTTTGTTCCTCTTGTAATATTTTAATCATGTCATCTTGCATGTCAAGGTGTTTGGTTAAGATTTCTTGAAGTTCTCTCTTATCAGTTTCATCAAAACCAATGTATTGGGCCATTGTTAAAGTTGGAAAACAATTTGAGAAGTGTTTGAATTGTTTGAAATAATTTGTTATATGCCAAGTGATAGAAAAGGAAAATATTGAATGTAATAAATGTAAAATCCTAAAAATAGTTAACTATAAATTGCATGAAAAGGATACAAAGTGTGTAAACATGTAAGGTGATACCTTAAGAAGCAATGGGACCTAGTAGATGCAACTAGGGTTTGAAATAAATTTATTTTAAAATGTACTAAAAAATTTTAAAATTCGAGAGGACTTTATAATTTTAATAATCAAGAAAAAATTCAAAAATTAATGGGAAAAATCAGCTAGGAATTTACCGTTGGGTTTTTATGCAAAATTCGAAGTAAGACAAGTTCACCAAATGATTTATCATTTTTGGAAAATTAGATGTTTAATTCATAAATAATAAATGAGTCTGAGTAGATAAAATTATTAAATAATGTATAATAATTAGGCTACTAATTTGTGAAATTTGATTGTAATTAGGGATTTTATAAAAATAGTAGTGAGAGAGAGAAAATCAAACTTATATTATTCTATATTGTTCTGACTGAGATAGGGTCTAAAAATATGTGTGCAAGCTTGGGAGACTATAAAAAACAAGAATCTAGAGTTTATTTCTTGATTAGATAGGATCATCAAAATTGAGACACCCTAGGTTCTGGTGTTGTATTCATATCTCAACATTGTTGTCATGATAATCTACGCTTTCTAAGTTTTGTGCACTAAGTCTTATGACCCTGCCTGTGAAATGTCAAAGCCTGAAAGTCTATGGAGCTCATTGTGTACCTAATTTAGTCTTAAATACCCTAGGTCCTCTTTGTGCTTGAACTTGAATGTAAAATCTGGAGAAAAAAGAGGAGGGGATAGTGATACATTGGACGCACTTCATACCTCGTGTGTGGACGTGATGCCTACATACCAATACTCTAAGGAGGGATCAAGTTATATGTAGTTCTTCCATTGAAGTGCTTAGTGCAATAATGTGATGAAAATTTAAGTAAATAAAAAACTGGGTGTACTTGGAATGACTAAGGACTGGTGTAAAGGTTTGAATAATCTTGAAATACTATTGGATGGTTGTATGCAGAGAATAGGGAAAAGTGTTTGAATAGTCTTGCTTGTATTTTTTTTCTCTTATAAATGAGTGTCAATCCTTCTAAATGGAATTTGAATGGAATTTTATAAGGGATTTAATGATTGTGGGTTAAATGAATTTGTGTTAGGATGACATGGATTAGGATAAGGATTTGAAAGAATATGACCATTAGAGGCCAAAATACACTTGGACAACAATGCCAAAAAGAGGACACCTTAGGTTTCAGCATTGTAATCCAAGTTTGGGCATTGTTGTCTATGGCTGATGGGACCTAGGGGATGGATTAATGATGGAAAGAGAAATTTGGGTATACAAAGGTTTAGTATGGAAGGATATGTATGATTGGGAATCAGTGAAAACATGCCTATGAGGGTCATGAGAGAAAACAAGATGGACCTATGGATTAGGTGTCATTAGCCATATTTAAGTTACCAAATTTCACATTTTATATGACTACATTATGTGTACATAATTTATATTATCTTGTTCCTTCTATATAGTTTCATTTTCATGTTTCTTGTACATGGCTTATACTTAGAAATCACAAAAAAATATAATATGTTAAGAAATACAAAAACATTTAAATATTTTCTCAAAAAATACAAAATTTTAGATTGTATGCATTTCCATGTTTGCATTATTTTATTCAAATAGGTACTACATATGTTATCTATGTTAGTGTATTCAATTTTATCATACATGCATACTTCACTTGTTCCCTTCAAGTGTTCATATATTACTATAGGACTCAACTTTTCTACATATATCTATATTTGTTATTATCTACCCATCAGGGGCACATACACATATACACATATTTAGCATTGACATATTATCCCAATGGGGGCATCATACATAGCTTACAATTTGATAGGTTATATATTTATATACTCTATATCATAGATTTAGAATTGATTATAACTTCATATTGATCATCCTATAATGCACTAGTTTTTTATCGACTACTACTACTATAGACTCAGCTTATGTACATCTTTTCTCTTCATATCCTTCCATGTGGCTCTAATCCAACCTTTCTTGCTCTTTGTGTATGTGGACATTTGAACATGTCTATGTATGTGTGTCTTTTCTCAAACTTAGTGACATGTTCCCATGTCCCTTGTATTGTGGCCCCTTAGACTACTTTACATGCCTTATGTGTTTGTATGTATGCTTTCATGTATGCCTCATGGCCATGACACTTGTCTCTTGCTTACTACTTTCACATCTAGTTTTTGATACCGTGAGGGACCTCCTGCATCTCTCTTTCCTCCTTGGGTTCCTTGATGAACATCATACCCCATCACCCTAAGTAGTTAATTTAGATTATATTCATATTTTATATTCATATACATGCTTACATTGTTATATCTATATTTAAAATCTTGTGAATGCTAGATATAACATACATCTTACATGCCAACTTATGCTTCAACTCTTTTACATTCTGATGTCATGTATAAAAATTATATTGATTTATCACATAGATATCATATATGTATTAGTATAACACACATGATGCATAGATTTTATTTTGAGTACAACTATTATAGAGGTTTAACAATTCCTCTTGAAAGAGGGGGCATTCACAGGGATTTTTCATAGAGATCAAGTCATCCTAGTGCACTAAAAACATAGTTTTTAATACATAGATAAATTATAGAGCTTAGAATAATTAAAATACAGTGAAACATAATCACACACAAATCAGTCTTAGTTTCCCTCAAAAATAACACTTTGGGACAATAACACAATACACTGCCAAAAACACAATGTGTTATAGTCCACCCACCATGCTATTGACTACTAGCCTCAAAAATAAAAGATTATATAATTTTTAGAAAGGTACAATAGTTATAGTTCATATTTTTATAGTCTCAATCATAGATTATTAGATATGTTCAGTATATACTAATTTTTTTCCCATAATTACACAAGTTTAATCAGATTAGGGGCATCATACATGACATGATCACTCCCATTTTAGTTTCAGATATGCACAAACACATATTATTATGACTCAATCTATAATCCATATGCACATATATCAAAATTAGGGGCATGTGCACAAGACATTGTTCCCATATGCTCAAATTTTCACTAGTTCTCTTAGATGGAATGATAACTCCATGTCATTCTCCATGTTGTATACTATAGACACCATATGCACAGGGATAACACTAGATTTATGCCTCATTTTATCTATATCAGTTGGTATTCCAAGTGGTACATATACATTTTACATTCTCGAGTGGCCCATATCCATTTTTACATTTCAAATTTTCCATGTGGCCTAGAGCCATCTTACACAGTTTTAGTTACATCAAGTGGTTTCAGTTTCAAATATATCTAATATACATGGGTATTCAATGATGGAGTCATAGCCTACTTTAATTCTTGAGCCACGTACATGAGAGGGTTGGATAATTCATTATTCGAATCTATGTTATTCATAGATTATGATCCACCAAATAGGGGTGGGTAATGATTGAGTCAAGGACAACTTAAGTTCTTGAGTCACCCACACATGGGGATTGGGTAAGCCATTAGCCCAATCTAATCTATTCACTATTTGATCATCATATACACACATACATATGATGTCACTAGATTTTTGCATTGGTTTATGTACTTAATGAGGTGTATTCATTTCTTTCATCTCTTTACTCATTTTGTCTTTGCTTTTTAAATTTACTAAGGACTGGTTCATATATGTTTCATTTTTAGGATATGCAATGGAGCACAATTCATAGACTCAAACCCACATTCATGGGCTTTGCCTCTTAGGTAAGTCTAGGTATGTTCTCTTTCCTTTATCCTAGTCATTTCACTTTATTGAATTTATAGAATAAAGGAGGGGAAAATGTAGTCATCTAAAATGTCATTTAATGTAATGAGTGTCACTTGATACCATCCTATCCTTAGCTTATCCCTAGACTTAACTTAGGGCCACTTTTGATACTTTTATAACTTCTATGTGCATCTAGCCCAAGCACATATATACTAAAATTTACATTAAATAATCACCTAGGCATCCCAGATCCTTTTACACACGTTCCAACCACCTGGACAATGGTGTGGCCCCTTTGGTCTATAGTGTAGTTTGTTATTGACAAAGGGGGAAACATTATTAACCATTAGTTTCTTTCACCCCTAATAGATATATTTCCACTCCTTGAATCATCTTAAGGTTAGCCTAGACTCATTTCATGTATCAAAAATCATCAAAACACTATATAACAACCACTCTCATTAATTTATTCCTTAGATGGAAATTCTCATGAACAAGCTCGTAAATATTTGTGAAAATTAAGGTCATTGATCCCTATTTACCCTATTTTTTCATACATCCATTTACAATAGCCTAAATCTTAGTTTTACTCATATTTCTAGTTTTAAGTCACACTCAAAGCATTCAAATTGGCATTCATACTCAATCATACTAGCATCACTCTCACTTAAACCAAAACTTAGATTGGGAGAAATACATTGAGCTTGATCCCCTTTTGAGGTATTGATATGCAGGTAATGCTCAACACATGGGGTATTGAGGTCATGTTCAGCCTTACCTACTAACACCACTCTTCTTACACATGTGTTTGTCAAAAATCTAACAATCATGGAGTCTTAAGGTTCCATAATGAAATCTATCAAAATGAAGCATATATAGTGATGTAGGTGTCAGTCACATAGAGATAGGCTTCCCATAACATAGCAAAGGTCTAACCCAAGTTAAACTATTTTATTTTCATAGGGTCAATAGTGTTACATATAAGGTCAATAACATAGTATGCTATTGGAAAAGAGGGTCATGATACTATCTAATGAGGGTTCTAACACATGTTTTCTATTAATGACACCCTGCCCTGCTCTTATACCACTTTTTGGCCTACCACTTGTTCATATTATTCATATTTTCCAACCAAGTACACCCTTTTCAATATATTGTTATTTATAGGCTAAGCAAACAAATCAATTACTATTTTATTTCTTGATTTACATACTTATCTCTTTTATCTATGTAGGGTTTTACATTGATTCCTAAAATAGTTAAATCAATCAACTTGTTCTCTATATACTCTCCAAATTAGGTCTAGACTATTATGTGTTTGTCTCTACTTTCCATGCCACAAAAAGTATTCATGGAGCTACATAAAAATGTCCTCTTTAGACGATTTTGTTGTTGACTTGACTTGCAAGCAAGATAAGTTAATAAAGATGGGTACATTGAAGTCATCAAAATCACATTATCTAATTGTTGTAAATAGGAAACTGAAGGCTTTAAATAATAAGGAGAAGAACCAAAGTGAAAAAAGTCAAGAGGAAAAGGATCAAAATCCTCGTACCTCCAAATCAACAAATGAGACCTTCTATCTTGATGTTAAACCTTAGAAAGGGAGGATTAAATGTGGGTATTACTCCAGAAAGCATGATGAAAGTAATTGTTTGAAAAATTAGATTGACCACCTAACTAACCATCTTGAGAAGAACAATATAGGTGTTTCTAAGTCCATAAAACCAATTTTATCAACCCTAGAATCCTCCAATACAAATGATAATGGTAAATAAAATGTAAAATAGTATGGTAAGGAGAAATTAAAAGGTAGGTCCCTGGTTACAGTTGTACCTCTGACTCTTACATGGGTTACTTTGGTGCATCACATCACATGGTTTTTTCACAGGTAGAGTTCACTTCCTTAGAACCATGTGACATGCTAAATATTTAACTAGGTGATGACACTTGTACAAATGTTTTTGGGAGAGGGTTTATTGAAATTAATGGTGGAACATTTGGTAATTTTCTAAGTATTCCCTCACTTTTATCTAATCTCCTATCAGTCTACCAAATTAATTACCTTGGTCTAGGCATACAAGTTGAGTTCACTCCATAGTCAATATATGTCAAATAATTTCATAGTGATACTACAGTATTAATGGGAATAGTTAATCATCATACTCAAATATATACCTCATCACACTTTATCCCTAATTATCCTTTATATTCTTCTTCATCGAAATCACCTGGACTTGATGGAATTTCTGAGCATGGGCACATATTTGATGATGAGAAATCCTCTTCTATCATAGATGACTATAGTAGTGATGGGGAGACACTTCCATCATCTCTTTGTCACTTTCTAGATATTGATGAGTTATTAATTGATCCACCTACTTTTGGTCCACTTAAGACATTCAAAGGAACATGTACATTGATCCAAGGCCCATCATATATTAGGCAGTCTAGTACATAGTTACATGGCATTATGATTTCCTTATTCACCTCTACTTATGATGCACCATCATTTCATAGAGCATTTGGCTCATATAATATGCATTATGAGTACAATTCCTTGTATAGGAACTACACCTTGGTTGGAGATCTAGCAATAAATTGGTGAACACATTCACTATTCCAAGGTGATCTACTCTTCATTACATTTGCTTTTGATCCATAATCACTCCAAAGATCTCTTTTGGAGGATACAAGGTGGCTATAAGCATTTATAGCTTCTAGTGGGGATTTTTAGTCATCTCTTCTTCTTTTCTCTCTTTTGGGGGAAGTTTTTTCCTATGGGTTTTCTCCTTTGCTCCACTTTATGAGAGATGTTTCTACTTGGGTACCTCATTAGGCCTTGTTACCAAGACCCATTTATTTTACCCACCTCAGTTGTGCTTAACGGGGGTGTTAGTGTAGGATATTATTTTCCTTGTATTTAATTATTTACTTAGATTATTCTTACAAATGATGATTCAACTTACTTAAGTTTCCTTGGTCTTAGAGAGTTGTTTTACCACCATTATTAGCTAGTAGGGATTACTATTTGACTAGTTATTTCAGATATGGGAGTTACATTCCTATCCCATGATCTTTGACTACTATTCTAGGTGGTGGTTACACTTCCTTACTTACATTTATAACACTTATTGTAAAGTTATTCTTGATTAGCTAAGTGGATTGGAATACAAGATTTTGCATTATTCTCATGTTTGATTTCTTACTCAAGAAACTCTATGCATTTTATTTGATTTGCTTATTGAGCTAATGCATTCATTGATCCAGTGATCTTGGAAAACACTCTGATATAACAATGAGACATTTATATAAGACTTTATAATTTATTTTAAATAAATTGAGATCAATTCTACATCTCATGAAACTAAAACCATTTCCCCTGCATTATGAAATAGTCACTCTTTTTCCTATTCCAAACTCTACCTCCCATCCTTCTCTTAATTTAGAGGGTTTAGTTTTGTACTCAAAATCAATTGAAGGTGAAATAAAAGTATCATTTTTACCACAATAAATTAAAATATCCAAATAAAAATCATAAATTATACCTTTAGTCTCTATTGGAGCAAATTGTAAGTTTACATTTCTATTATAAATAGTAGCATACACGTAATGATTTTCTATTTGATTGTCTCGTAATTGAGGATAATATTTTTGGTAATGATTATCACCACATTCTTAACATTCCATAGTTGTTTTTGGAGGCAAAGGTGCTATATTAGATCTAATAGTTGGTACATAAAAGTTGCCTTGTTACTAATTGTGGCTTCCATTATTTTTGTTTGAAAAATTATGAGGCTTGGAATCTCCATTATCGTTTTGAAATTTTACAAAACTATTTTTGTTTCTCACAAATATTTTTTTTTATTATATTTTTTGAAGTTACTTATAGAAGGGATTGATGCTTTAGGCTTAGGCTACAGTCTATTTTTAAGGTATTTTTGTCTTGTCTTCAGACAAGACCTTTTTTTTCCTTTGCATAATGTTTAGATTTAATTACAACAACCAAAGTGTGAGGGCTTGTCATGTTTACATATTGCGTCAGAACCTCACACAATCCTAGATTGAAATTAGTGAATTTGATCTGCTTTTCATGAATGTAATTTACATAATACATGAGGTTGATAAAGTTGTTCTCATACTCCAAAATAGCCATGGTTCCTTGCCTTGACAGCAAGAACTTCATATTTTTTCCTTGAATTTCTATTTCAGGTATCATTTCTTTAATTACCTCTCAAATTTATCTCAAGGTAAGTTCATTGGTTCCTAACCCTTAAGGTCACATAGGTGGTTCCACCATAATGCAACATCACCTACCAACTAGTAGACTCTTAAATGGGCCTTGATATTTGAGCCCATAGTACAAGGTCAAATATTTCTACAAATTCACCAACCATGCCTCAATGACATCCCCAAATTCCATACCTAAAAATTAGGAGGCAAGGTTTTCTTAAGATCCTTAAGGATGGGATCCACAACATAATATTGTCTTGGGTTTTCACCCCTTTACTCATTCCCTCATAACTCCTCATGCTCACCACCTTCTTTTTTTATTGGCCAAATTTTAGTTATGTTTCCATTTGGACTTAGATGTTTTGAATCACACCCAGTATGCCATTCAAGACAACACTATGCCCAACATGGCCATTTTTGGAATTACCATGGGCATTGTGGTTACCATAAGTATTATTATTAACTTGCTTAATTTCAACATTGTTATTGTCACTAATGCCATGGTTTTCAAAAACATTATTGTTATAATTTTTATTCCCTACATTTTTTTCAAATTTATTGTTATTATCACTATTACCTCTATATGCTCATTTCCTCACCATCCTAATAAACACCAAAACATGTTCATCTCATTTTTTTCTAGAGTTTCATAAAATAGAACTATCTATAATACCACTATCACAACCCCAAAAATCAACTCATGAGATTATGTGAATTTAGGATTATGTTATTTTTTTACAACATCAAACAGTTTATGCATATTTTGAATCCTAAAAAAATAATGAAACTTATGTATATGATTGCTCTCACCCTTGTGTGTTAGTCATAGGTAGAGTTTTCTTTGCCTAAGTGATTGCTTTTGCCTTATCATGATATGATCATAAATGTAATAAGAGTAGAAAAATGGAATTTGGAAATAAGGTTGATGAGTTATCCCCTATGAAGATCGATGATCAAGCTTGGAGACAAGTGTGCAATGAATTGAAGCATACTCATTTTTTGGTTTCTTCTTATGTTTTAAGAATGAAACATGTCAATGAGGGAAGGAATGCTATGTACCTAGGGATATTGTATATTAATATATATATGGGTTGATGTAGATGTCAACATGTGGCATACATCCACCTTAGTTATATGGGTTTAATATATTGAGAATTAGTACATTAGATAATGAGTTAGTCTACATTATGATTATAAGGTTACTCATCCATTATTAGTTATATAAAGGTATATATAATGTAGAGGAATATCATTGTAAAGGATTTGAATCAAGTAAGAGTTGAGTCTTATATTTTTTAGAATGATAGTAGAGGTTGTCCCCTCAAAGTGAAATTTTGGAGTTATTCCTTACTAAAGGAGTATTATATGGTAATATCCTACTTTAATGGCATTATTCTATTTCTACATATATTGAATATTTTGGATATTATCCCACAAATATCTATTGTATTGTGTTGATATAAATTACATTCTATATAATTCAAGTATTATAAACTTATGGCTCATAACAAGTGGTTTCAGAGCTTCAATTTGGGCAAATTATGGGGGTGAATCATAATTTTGAATAATCACTTATATCTTACAATCTATTGTAATTTTTTCTAATTTTTTTTATTGGAGTTGGATAATAATTCAAGGCAACAATAGTAAAAAAATTGAGGTTTTATGATTCATTTTGAGTGAGTTATTGTTATTTTAGTTCTTATAATATAATCATCATATAATCCAACTTTTTACAATTTTTTCTATGCATTTTTAATTAATTATTTGCATCATACAATAAATATAAAATTAATAAAAAATGATTTTTTTGATTAATTTTGTGTGAGTTATTACGATTTTTTTTTTCATATATTCACACTACATGCCACAATGTTTGGAAATTTTCCAAAAAGAATTCATTGAAGTTGTATGGGAATGTATGAAATCCACAATAAAAAAAATTTGGGTTATATGATTAATGTGGTGCGAGTTATTGAATTTTTAGGATTTTTTTATTTTCATTAAACCTAGTTTTTGTGGATCATGGAGTTTAAAATTTTATTTGGAGAGGATGATGTTGAAGATTTCAAATGGTGGATCCAATTTAAGGAGATATATTTACAATCAAAAAATTTCCCATCTTTTTTTCCATTATATTTTACAAATTTTAAGTGTTTATAATTTGATCAGTTGAAAAATAACATGTATGTTTTGTCTTAGGATGACATAGAGCGGGTTTTCTTGGTTAGATGGAACATAATATAAAAAGAAGAGGAATAAAATAGTGATGAAAAAGGTAATAGGGAATAAATTTTATATGAAGATGTAAAAGTAGATAAACATAATGATGAGGATGAGGAAGCTACATATGTTGTATAATAAGAGGTAAAGGATCATGATGTGGAAGAAGAGGAAGAAAATAATATGATGATAATGAGGAAGAGAATACAAGTGATGAATAATAGGAATAAAATGAGCATAATGATGATAATTAAGAGGCTAAATATGATGAAGAGGGAAAGATAGATGATCATGATGAGGATAAGGGTTCAAAAAACTTAGATCTAAAGAGAGATGCTATCATATTTTAATTTCATGGATGCTTTCAAAATAAGAAGGTCATTATGTCCACAAACCCTAGCAATAAGTATAACTTCATCAAGATGGATGTGGCTAAACATTACATGTTTATGAAAATAATATCAAAGAGGCTCAAGTAAATGGTAAGAATATTCAATTTTTTGAAGATTTGAAGCTCACTATGGAGAAATATGTTTTATATTAAGATTTTTATACAAGTTAGATATGGATGATGTGGATATAGTTCTTGGATATACTTTGTTGGAGACTTTGGGAAAAATAATTATTAATGTGTAGGATAATTTCATGAAGTTTTAGTAGAATAAAATAAGATTAATTTACAAGATATAATTATTGGAAAGTAACAAATAAAAATCAAGATAGAGCATGAGGATGAAGTTGAAGATGGTGAAGAAAATAATAAAGAAGATTTAGATGAATAAATATTACAAGCAGAAACAAACACTTCATCTACTCAAGATACAAAATCATTAATAAATGAAAAAGTGGATGAGTTAGAAGAGAAGGTTGATACGATAATAATATCAAAAAAGGTTTAGGCATATAGGCAACCACATCATTATGAGAGACAACAATAATGGATGCATGCCAGGGAGTGTCAAAGCAATAATCACTTTATCCATACAAGAAATTAGAGTACCAATCACTATGGATACACAAAGAATTAGTGGAGAAATAACTTTGGCTATGCATGAAATTCAAAGAATAAATACTATGGTCATGTTTGAAATCAAATTAACTTAAAAGAATATGAAACATGGAATCAATGGAGAAATCATTATGACTATTCATGGAAACTAAAGAATAACTAATATGGTTATGAATGGAATCATAGTAGCGTAATAGAATAGGAAATATGGAATCAAAGGATGAATCATAATTTATATACAACAAGGAATTAAAGTTATGAGCATGAATGAAATCAGAGTAACATAATGGAATTTGGAAATAAGGTTGGTGAGATATCACCTACCAAGATCACATATGGCTGGTTCAATGATCGATCTTGGAGACAAGTGTGCAATGAATTTAATCACACTCATTATTTGGTTTCTTCTCATGTTTCAAGGATGAAACATGCCAAGGAGGGAAGGAATGTTATATACCTAGGTATATGATATATTGGTGTATATGGGTTGATGGAGATGCTTGCATGTGGCACACATCTCCCTTAGTTAGTTGTATAGGTCTAATATATTTGGAATTAGTACATTGGATAATGAGTTAGACTAAATTAGGATTATGATTCTACCCATCCATTATTAGTTATATAAAAGTATATATAAAGGATATGAATATCATTATAAAGGATATCAATTAATTAAGAGTTGAGTCTTCTATATGGTATAAGGGTATTTGAGGTTGTCCCCTCAAAGTGGCATTGTGAATTTATTCCTTCCTAAGGGAGTATTATATGGTGCTTTCATACCTTAAGGGTATTATAATATTTATGCATATATTAAATTTTTAGGTATCTTGGCCCACCAATATCTATTTTTTTGTGTTGACCTACACTACATAATGCATAATTTAAGTATTATACAGTTGGATCATAACAAGTGGTATCATATATTTGATATAGGTAGATTGTGTGGGTAAAACCCTAATTTTGGATAATTGCCTCCAAAACATTAATACCTCTCAAGTATGGATTAGAAAAATACTTTTCGCTTCCATCATGGCTATGGCCAAAAGACAAACTAGAAACCCTACATTGTATCTAAACTCCCTTCACTCCTTCAAAGTCAACAAAAGGCACAATGACCAAAATGATACCTAAACCAAATATTATCCAAGTAAACCCTAAAAATCAAATGATTAAGTCTCAAGACTAAATTTCAATGCCTTTTCAACTTTTGTTCCCATCATAAGTCAAAATACCTTTCTATAAACAAGGAAACATGCCATAGTATAATCATCAACCCTTTTACCACCAAATATCTTGGAATTTAAACAATTAATAAGCCTTTATTTTAAAAATTACAAAGTATTACCAATGTTTTAAAAAAATTATAACCACTAACATGAGTTTATGACCTTAGTATCATTTATAATCATATGTTGCTCAATCTAGAAACCAAGGGCTTGCACTTATAATAAATCATTCATGAAAACATAGTGGCACAATTGGGTTTAAACCAATGATGGCCTTAGAAAAATTACTATCAACAATTATACACATTAATAAATTAAAATTAAAAATACTCCATAGAAGTGAATGGTGGACAATTGACTTAATTTATTTCTTTTTGGTATGCTCATTTTATTAGATAGCATTGATGTGGTAGTTTAATGAAGTAATGCAATCCCAAACCTGGCTCAATCATTCAACTATTACCTATGATCATAAAATGACATCAACATCACTAGCTCTACATAATCATGACCTAAATCAAATAGTGAATGAAATACAACCAACTATAATATGAATTGAAATACTACAACACATGCTCATAAAGTAAATATGGATCAGATCCATGTCAAGTATTATAATATTAAAATGGTTCATTAAATAGTAAATTAGGGACATTATTCATGGTATGCCTATGTGAGATACATATAAATTTATTATTTATATAATAATTATTAATTTTTAAATAAAAATTGTTAAAGTAACATCCCCACTAAGATCTATATGAAATCAAAAATGCATCATGTCTATAAATCAATCCCAACTTGGAGAAGATAGATCATACTATATACTTCAAATTAGGGATACATTACATAATCAAGAAAATGACCAATAGGGGGATTTATTAAACCTAATTAGGGAATCTCTTACTGTAATAAATAATGATAGGGAGGGTTCTAAATCCTCCAGTCAAACACAATCACATAATAACCCTAGCTAGGTCCTATGTTTTATATTCACTAAACTAATAACAAGTAAAGTCTAATATAGGGCTCACCAAAACTTGTGGCATAAATTGGGGGTAAGAAACAATAAAATTAAACATTCATAGAAGACATATACTCACATCAATGTATATGGAATCCTAATGCATGGAAGAGAAGTACAAATGAATATATATCTACTATTACAAAGGAGGAACAAAGTTAGGATTACTTACCTTTGAAGATGAACCCATTGAGCCTCAATATCTCCCTTGGCCAAGGTGATTTGTAAGAGGTTTTTATGGTATGTAAAGATGACAAGGATAAATCATCTCTAGAATACACAACATATCAATGTATCTAAAAGACGTCTCCAAAAGACAAGATCCATATCTCTAAAGAAAGTATGAAACCCTAAGCTTGTTACTCAAGTAGAATGGTGGATAAGTAGATGCATAATACCTCTTACTTTTCTTTTTTTTTAAATGGTGAAATGATCTTGTATATATAGGTAGATTTAACCCTAAGCCCTTTTAAAATTTTTGGCCGACAGGGTCAACCTAGTCGACCTAGTACAGTTATGGATAAGAATTCACTAGGTCATGAGCTAGTTCAGCTAAGAGCCAACCTAGACCCTAAATGAATTTTACCCAAAACTGCACAAGGTTGATCCAGTTGACCTAGTATAGTGAATATTCAAAATGGGATTAAGGTTAGGAAAATGGGGTCAAAAGGTATACAATGATTAAGGAGTTTATAATAGAGAAAAAAAAGCTTAGGGATATGGTTTTTAGGAGACAAGTGTGTAGATAACAAGTGGTAAAAGGGATAACAATCCTATGAAGCACTAATGGTTTGCCCACCCCTTTTTCGATGCACCCCTTAAGGCGTTCACTCAGAGATATTGAGATTCAATGGATTATTTCAAGATAAAGATCATCATTAAATGATAAAATTTTGTGTATATATGTATATATATATATACACACACACACACACACAAACACACACACACACACACACAGACACACACACACACACACATGCCCCACTCAAAGCTCATCATGTGTCACGTGAGTGTAACACAGGATGGTTTTTCAGGAATAAAACATGATAACACCTAACACTAATGCTAAGTAAAATGAAGGAAGGAGTAAATAAGATAAATAAAAGGACATAATTGAAAAACACATACCTTTACTTACCTTGGTGTTGTAGATAAATAAGTAGACTACAAGACAAGTGAAGGTGTCTAAAAGTAAAGAACATTAGGTGAGCCTATAAAGATTGGTGCAAAAAATAGCCAAAAATTGGAATTTTTAGAATATAGGCATATAGTAGTGGAAAATATTATCTATAACATTGAAATTCTAGAATATTTTATGATTCAAAAAAAGGGTTATTAAAAACAAAGATATGAGCAAAAGGAATCTGAAAGTAAACATTTAAGAGGTAAAAAATTATGAAAAGTAAGTTTAAATAGGTTGAAAAGAAAGTCATTTAATTATTTTTGGATTGTGTGTAAGAGAAAAAAGAGATCTAAGAGACCAAGTGAAAGGTAATAAATCTATGATTATGAGGAAATGACAACTGAGATGAGGAAATGACTAAGTATAAGAAACCAAAGAATGGTAAACAAGATGGCAAAAAGTTTGTTTTTAAACCAAGAGAAAGATTAGAACCAAATTAAAACAAGTAAAATAACACTAAATCACATTGGGAAGTATGAAAGTAATGTAATAAAGTGAAAAAAATTGTAAAAAAACAAATGGTAAAAAAAAATCATTTAAGTTGTTCAATCATACTAAATCATGTTGGGAAGTATAAAAGAGAAACAAAATTGGAAAAATTGGTCTTAAATTAATCACACTAATTCAAGCTGAGAAGTATGAAAATTTCAAAAAATGGTTAAATTCTTACATGCAATTGGAAAATAAGAGGATAAAAATGAAAGAGTAATGAAGTAAGCATAAAACATACTAAATCAAGATTGGGAGCATGTTAAATCAATCACATCTTATCTCATATTTGACACATGTAGTTTTTGTTTTGAATTGAATTATTGGAAAATTTTGTGAGAAAGTCTAGATCCTATCCATGGTCTTACACTACAAGTCACAAAGGGAATATCAATGAGGTGAAATAAATGTGAAAATCTAGTAAAAGAGGATGTTGGTAATAGGAATGTGAAATTTTAGTAATTTGTGAGGAAGGCTAGGTCATATCCATGGTCTTACAATAAAACTCATAAATAAAATCCCTAGGGGAGTGATCAATGAATAAAATAATATTTCTCAAGAGGAAATATGAGGAATGTAAGGATTGAAAGAAGGAATGTAAAAATCATAGATTAGGCATCTTATGAGAAGACATTCGGAGACAAGAGGCATACTAAGGACATGAGAAGACAAAAAGTGACTAGTGACCATCAACATACAAATATAGACACAAAGCTATGTAGGAAAATAAATGTGCTACTAAAATCAAATCATGAAGGTAGATTGGTACAATAAAAGTAAAATGGACCTACCATCCCATGACATGTTCCCCATTCTTCAAGACCCCTTACAGAGCCATCGATCTACTATGAATATTGGGTACTTGCATGAGAAAGTAGGTAGCACTTAAATATTTTTTATTCTCTTTTTCTAATCTACTAGCCTACCACACCCTAATGGACCTCAACTTTATCATGAGGCCAACTATGGAGTTTGATATTCGACTAGAAGAAGGAGTTGTGATTTCAATCATGTCTTTTAGTGTGATTTGAATTTTAAGGATTTTAAAATGTTTTTGCTTTTTAGATCACTACCTTTTATTAAATGATTTGGATTTTGAATTTTTTAAAGTATTTTTTAATATTCTTCCTCCATATAGACTTGGAATGACCAATCATGAGAGATAGAGTGATACACACAAATGAGTTATAGACCTAGGATAAAATAAGCTAAGTGACACAAGATAATACTGACTAGAACACTTGGGCTTAACAATGAATCAACATGTTATCTCAAGTCTCAACCCTTTATATTCTTAGTTTACAAAAGAGAATAAAAGGAAAAAAGGAGATCTTAAGTGGACTGATAAATAGGGAATTGTAATGAGATAAATTGTTTGTTAATTGATCACATGGTAAAAAAGGACTAAAGGAACAAGGTTTGTATAACCAAGTCACAATGATAATTATTTGTGTATATAGAGATAAGATAGAAAACAATCATGAAAATAAAATAAGATAATATTTTAAGAAATAAACTCAAGAATAAAAATAAATAAATGATAAATAAGACATCCATAAGCAAACATAAATGACATTATAATAAATATAAAGTGCAAAATCAAAGTCGCCATGTAAGATAAGAATTTGAAACAATGTCAAATGATATAAAATAGATAAAGATAAAGGTGGAGCACACATCCAACCCAAATGAAAATGTAAATAATACCATGCATGTGTTCATAAGTACTAATATATTTTCCCATACACATTTTCCAGAACATCTGATAAGTCTTTATGAAGCTAGATGTGAACTGTAGCTAATGTTTCATCTATCTTCAATGAAAACTAGGAAAATACTTCACATCTAATCTTCTCAATAGAAAATGTAGGAATGTTTAATGGATCATGATGAGGAAGACTATTAGGCAAGGGATGTTTATAAGAATGCATAGGAATAGACTCTATAGAAGATAAAGGGATCATCAGTGGGGAAGGAGCCATTGGTGAGGGACTCATGGGTAGATAAAGATCCATGGGTGAAGGAAGGTCCACAGGTGAGGGACTCATAGGTGGAGGAATAGGAGGTGAATAAGGGACCATAAGAGGGGATGGAACCATAAGAGGTGGAACAATGGGAGAATAATGGGGAGCTTTCTTATGGGAATGACCTATGGGAGGAATGGTATAAGGTGCAAGAATAGGTAAAATATGATTTTTAAGGTGTTATTGAAGGGTGCATCAATAATCAATCTGATGGGTGACACATTGGTTCTAAATACAATACACCTCTCCATACTTAAGAATATACTTAGGTAGTACCTTCGATAGAGGTATGACCTTTACTGAGGACTAAGGGGTAGAAGGATGCAAAGTGTCAATATATTGGCATAAGTTATGACAATGTGTGGATCAATGATTATTTTTGACATGGAAGCAACAAATATACCTAAGTAGTCTTGGTAGAGGTATTCATAGGAGGATCTGTAATAAAAGTGGAAGGAGTTTGGGAAGGCTTGTTGGTCCATTTTATGGGAAATGGAGCCATTTATGGTAAAGGAAGTAAACCATCACCAAGAAAAGGTGGTGTTGGTAAAGGGATTCAATTAGGCTCGATAGAAGGAGTGATGGGATCAAAAATAGTAATAGACTCAAATAAAGAGGGAGTAGGAATGGGAACTGAAGTGGGCTCTACTAAGGGAGGGGTCAGGTCTATATAAGTTTAAAACAGAGTTGCATGAATCTCAAGGATAAACAAGCTATAGGGGTCATGGTACTTAGTAAAACAATAGGTCTTAGTCATATCATGATCCATAAGCATAATCCTATGAGGTTCCTCAAAAATTGGAGGTGTCTGCATCATATCTACCCTATGATAAAGGGGAAAATTTCTAAAATTAGGAACTATATATGATGGAATATGAGAAGATATAATAAAATACTAAAACAACAAGGAATGATAATGGATAATCTCAACATCACAGGCCTCAACAACACCTCTTTAGAATGGATCATCTAAGGTATAACCATCATCATAATAAAGTGTATGAAGACCAATGATGTAGGTAAGGATGACATTATCATCTGATGAGGTGTGATGAATGGAAATCTAAGTCTTACTTAATATAATGTGGATGTCATCACAAGGAGGTTTATGAGAATGAGGCTTTAAAGAAGCATGAAGCTGAAAGATGAGATGAGGTGAGAGATCAAAATTTTTAATATTTAGATTGATATCATTAGGCTCATCATCATCAAAATCTAAGGGGTTAGGGGGAATATTCCCAATTAGTTTGGGATGACCATTATAACCTCGAGTGGAATTGATGGGAAATTTAAATCATTGAGACTAATGAAATGGAACACTAGGCAAAGGTTCAAGAATATGAAACTTGAAGACACCACAATCTTGGAATTGCTTAAAATTCTAAAGGTTAGTGTCACCTAGAATTTGATAGATAACTCCATTGTGAGGTAATTTAATGCATTGTTAGGTAGAAGAAGCAACTACTTTCATACAATGAGTACATGGCTTACCAAGTAGAATGTGTAAGATAGAGAAAAGTTAAATATCATCACCTTCACATGAATAGTGACAGGTGGGATGGTAATTAGAAGCCACACACAACCTAAAGGAGGCATTTTCATTCAATTATATCCTTGACATGTGTTGCATGTGGATTTGATATTACATTATGAATATATAAGGGTTTTGATAAAATCAAGAGAGGAAACACAGGTTCCAGAACCCTCATTAATCAAGACACATTTGACTTGGATATCACCAATTTAGACACTAATGAATAGAGGAGGATCATCCACATGAAGCATGATCTCATCAGGAATCATAAAAGTGATGAGAAACTTGAGGTAGAGAGAATTTTCCATTGTTTCATCAACATGTATGGACATCTCTTCACATTGCTACAATTTGCTATCTTTAAATCTAGATAAGGTTGCTTCATTGCCTTCCAAGGGAGGATGAGGGATATTAATTTTGAACAAAATATGCATAATATGGTTACAATGATGTGGATAGGTCCCCATAAGCTCAAAAAATGAAATTTGGGATGGGATATTAGTGATTTCCATGATGGGATCCCACTCATCATAACCCATAAGAAGGTTGTTAGAAATAAGTTCATAGTGGTGAAGGATGTCCTCTAAAGGAGGAGATGAAGTACATTATAATTTATGTTGATAAGAGGTAGAAGGTTTAGAATAAGGTGGTAAATTATGTTGAGAAGATGATGTAGTTGATACAGATTAATTTTGAGAAGAGCTAGAAGATGTGTTGATAGAATCTTGAGTATCATTGGTGATAGGTAAAGAATATGGAGGGATGGTTTAAATAGACTAAGAAGTGTTTTTCAATGGAGAAGTTGGAATTGGTTCATCAAAATTTATAATTTCATATTAACCCAACTCATTTAAGTGAGTTTGAAAAGAAACTTGGATAACACAAAATGCGTGAGACAATGGAGGTGTGTAAATAGGTTGAAAATCAATGAAAGAAACCACCCTTCACATATTAGTCATATTAACCACATTATCTTCTAGATTTGGGTTAATAAGACTATCTACATTGTTGGTGGAAAGGTTTGGTTTATCTTGGTTATCTTGGATTTGGAAGAGGATATTTATAGATGGCCAAATGAGAATTAGCTTGATTCAAAGCTTGAGATTTATTATTTACTTCATAGGCTTTGAAAGTAATGTCATAAGCTTGTTAGCATTTATAAAAATAATTTTGATCAAAGTTAGGACCAAAAATAAAATCCATAGCTAAATTATGAAGCTACCTACATGTCTTGTGAGAATGACCCCAACTAGCATGAAACCAACAAAATTTATTATGATCATACCAAGATTTCATAGGATGAGTGGGATCAAGTTCTCATAGAACAGGACTACGTAGATGTTTTAATAATTTAGATGAGGATAAAGTTTTGTGAACATTGATGTTATTAGGTGAACATAAGTAAGGATTGATGAATTATTGAGAAGGGGGAGTTAGTTCCAAAGATTGGTTAGGAACAATAACTTGAATAGTATGAATGGTGTCATAAGAGTCTATAACACCATCATTAGTAACATGATTATTCTTGTTCTTAAGTAAGATATGAGTACCTGTAGAAGGTTGGGGTGGATTTAATTGATGCATAAGGAAACCTTGACATTTATCTTGGTCAATAAATTCCTCTAAAGTATGTGGAGAGAGAGAGTATAGACTTGATATTACAACTTGGGAAAAAAGAGCATTGGTAAAGAGATGGAAAAGGTTATCATCGACCATGTTATGTTCACATTTATTGGATAATGTTTTCCACCTTTTAATGAAAGCTTGGGTAGTTTCATTTTTAAGTTTATTATAATTGATTAAATGGGCTAAGGTATTCTCAAGAAGATCACTAGTTTGGAACTCTTGGACTAAATCATTTATTAAATCTTCCAAACTAGTAATATAATGAGTTTTAAGTTGGTTATACCAATCTAAATCATTACCCATGAGGTTTGTGGCTAATAGCTTGGTAGCGGTGAATGTATTTAATTTTACCAAGTCTTTATATATATTTCTAAATGTTTTGAGATGAAGAGTGGGGTCAGTTGACCCATTGTAAGAAATGGTAGGGATGATACCTCATATATCGATATTAGCAATTTCAGATGTCAAAGGCTCATTTTGAATATGCTTGATTGTCTTATATACAATAAGAGGTTTAGGGATGAGATTTCCATGGGCATCCTAAAGAGGAGGTGGGAGAACATTTTTATTATGCATGCCCCATGGCATCTATTGAAGGTGGGTTTGAAGATGGATAAGGTGGTTTTGCATTTACATCATTTGATTTGTATTATGACCTTTAAAATTATTCATTTGATTAAGTGTTTGTAATAGGAGTTGATGGGTTTGAGTTTTATTTTTAGCATTATTTGAAGCATTATAATTATAATTAGTTTCTTGGGTACCACTATTGGTGTTAGTAAGAGCTTGAGAAGAGCTATTAGAATATGAGGCACTAGTGGCAAAATTTTCTTGTGTAGAAAAAGATGGACTAGTAAAGGGATGAGAAGAGGGAGTACTAGAATCATGATTACCATGGGTATAAAACAATACACTAGTGGAATAATTGAGAAGAGTGGGTCTTGAAATAGGCCCATTAGATGTATAACCTACCTTGTTATTAGAGATACTAGGAATAGAGGTAGAGGAAGTCAAAGAAGAAGAAGTCATGGTATGAGAAGGGGTCAAAATAGAGGGAAGAGTATAAGAATAAAATAAACTAGTATCCCCAAATCCATGTGAGAATGTGAGAGAAGGTGAATGAGGCTTTTCAACTTGACCATTAATCATGAGATGGTAAATGGAATAAGAGTCCTTTCCTCAATGTTGAGGAAATTCAGAGATAAAGAAGAACATTTTAGGTGTATACAAGTGAGAAGGGATTATTATGAAGTGAATAAAAATGAGGAGGAGTCCCATATTCATTGTTTGAGTGGCTATATGAACATTACTCTCATCTAGGAGAGGATCCCTAATCTACTTATGGGAGACCCTATGAAGGTTGGTAAGACTTATTATATTTATTGAATTTAATTGAGTGTTGTATTCAAATAGGAAGTTCATGATGAAGGAGAATAATTAAATAAGGCAAGAGTGATGCAAAATCAAATAAATAATAAGAGGGAAAAAATAGTACATAGTCATTTGGGTTGACCTAGTAAGAAAATAGGGTCTAAAATCTGAGAAAACAAGGATATAAGGTTGACTCAATTGACCTAGTTCTGTAACCTAGACAAAAAATAGGTAGAAAAAGATATAGAATCGACAAGGTTGACCTAGTTATATATCTTGGGAAGTAGAAAAAAGTACTATGTCGATAGGGTCAACCTAGTACTATAGGAAGGGAAAATAGATAATCTATAAGAGACTATGTTGAGCGGAATGAATGTGTACTAAAACAAGAATTTTTTTACAAGTACTTGTGAAAACAAAAAGTGAAGAGAAAAAAATAATAAATTGGGTCAATGAAGATGATTCAATTTAGGCACACAACACAAAACCTTGCACTAACACTAACCAAATCAAAGTTTTATAATACAACATATAATTAAGCAAAGAGAAAATAATCAACTTGGAAAGTAAATACTAAGTGCTCATCCTGAATGTTGTTATATTATTAGAATATGATTTTATATGTGATAGGAAGTTGGCTATAATAAAGGAACTAGAAAGTAATCTATAGATGGTTTCAGGATGTTTAAGCTGAAAGGGATTTGTGTTGACAATGGTATTGGGGCCTACCCCTCACTTCACACACTGTAGTGATAAGAGTGTCAAGTGTTTTTCTAATATATACCATTAACCACATGTTTATACTTGACTATAAAACCAATTTGGTTTCCCCCTTGGTGATGAAATCCAAGTAGGTAGGCATTGGGTAGATAAATGTTAAAATGCATTTTAAGATTTTTTGATTTGGTAATATGTGTAATAAAAATAGCAAATAGTGTAACTGAATAGTATATTGAAAAAACACCTAATTAGACTGTGTGATCTATTATAAGCATGAAATCAATTAAAAAGTGAAAGTGTGAGCTAATTACTATCATATAAGTATTAATACTAACTTTGAAACATAGTACAGTGTTAGTTAAGATGATAGTGTATGCATAGATTACATAATAGAGTAGACAATGTTGTTACTATACTACTAAACAAAGGTCTAGAAAAAGAACTATGTTAATAGTGCCAACCTAGTTTTCTAGATAGAAAATATAATATAGAACTAGGTCGATATATTGGACCTAGTTTGTTTTATAAGGGAAGTTTTAAAGACTACAAACTATGAAAAATAGAACTGTAATGAATAATAGAAATGACAGAGAAAGTGAGAAAATAACCTTGGTGGGTTGGAGGATGTAGAGGAAAATGAGTTTGATGTTGAATTAACTTGATTTATACTTACAAATTTTGCCAACTAGGTCAACTAGGTTGACCTAGTTCTGTAGTTCCTTGTTTGCCGAAACCTGTAAAGTATACTATACTAGTAGTGTCGACCTAATATGTTTTTTTAGAAGTCTAGAAGTGTACCATGTCAATAAGTTTGACCTAGTAGTCTATCTAGAAGTCTAAAAGTGTACTATGTTGATAGTTTTGACCTAGTATCTTGTACTTGATGAAAAACTTGCACAAATAGAATAGAGTCATATTGATGTGACTATGTGTTAAACCTGTGCACATAAGATAGAACTATACCAACACTATTGACCCAATATCAAAAATATAGAAAAATAATAATTAAAATGATAAAATAATGAAAAACATAAGATAAAACTTGCAAGGGTTAGATTCACGTCAGTTTGACCAAAATGTATAAAAAATGCATCATGTCTATAAATCAATCCTAACTCAGAGAAGATAGATCATACCATACACTTTCAATTAGAGATACATTAGATAATTAGAAACTTGACCAATATGGGGATATGTTAAACCCAATTAAGGAATCTCTTACCATAATGAATAATTATAGGGAGGGTTCCAAATCCTCCAGTCAAGCACAATCATGCAATAACCCTAGTTAGGTCATATGTTTTATATTCACTAAACTAATAGCAAGTAAATTAAAGTACAATCTAGTTCTCACCAAAATTTGTGACATAAAGTGGGGGTAAGAAATAATAAAAGTAAACATGCATAGAAGACATATACTCACATCAATATATACAGAATCCTAATGCATGGAATATAAGTATAAATGCATACATATCTACTCTTACAATGGAGGAACAAAGTTATGAATACTTACCTTTGAAGACAAACCCATCGATCCTCAATCTCTCCCTTGGCCAAGGTGCTTCACAATAGGTTGTTGTGCTATGTAAGGATGATAAGGATAAATCATATCTAGGATACATAACCTATCAATGCATCTAAAAAACTTCTTCATAAGATAAGATCTATATCTCTAAAGAAAGTATGAAACCCTAACCTTTCTCCTCAAGTAGAATGGTGGATAAGTAGATGCACAATAGCTCTTACTTCTTCTCTTCTCTAAATAATGGAAAAATGATCTTGTATATGTAGGTATATTTAACCCTAATCCCTTCTAAAAATTTTGGCCAATAGGTTTGACCTAGTTGACCTAGCACAATTATGGACAATAATTCACTAGGTCATAGGCTAGGTCATCTAAGAGATGTGAACTAGGAATTTGACTCAAGAGAGGTGATTAGTATTGTGTTAGTCAAAAAATGCAAACAAATTGATAAAAACACACTAATTAGCATATATCTCTATACCTAGTTACTAGGGTGAGATTAATAACAAAAATTAATGAAAATCACAACTAAAAAGTAAAGAAAAAAAAGAATCCTTCACCTTCCTTGGATGCTCCAAATTCTTGTTGTACTAGCTTACTCAGCTTGTGCTCATGAAATCTTCATCAAAGGAGGCTTGGTTATCTCCTCTTCTCCTTGGCACCTTGTGGATTTGGCTTGGCTTGGCTCAATATTTTGGCATCATAACTTTGGCATGTGAGAGCTCTTGGAATCAATTTGACATGGTAACTTTGGACAAATTAAGCTTAAAAATGATGTTCATGGCCTCTCTATTTATAGATTTTCAAGAATGATCAAAATCAACCATGACCATCCATCTCAAGATACTTTGGACAAATTAAGCTTAAAAATGATGTTCATGGCCTCTCTATTTATAGATTTTCAAGAATGATCAAAATCAACCATGACCATCCATCTCAAGATTGAGATGTGTGGTCATGGATTAATTGAATTATATAAGTAAAATCCATAATTATCCTCATCATGACTTTGGAATAAGAGACATTAATGAGGCATGAGAGGTAATAAAGAGGCATGGGAGACCCATAATCTTGATAATTATGGCATTTATGGCCTAGGCATGTCTTCCTAAGAAATGAGGTCACCAAATGATGCAGATATTCAATAGTCATTTATAAAAACAAGTTTTCAACAAGTTTCCTTGGAATTATTAATTAAGACTTGATTTGGATTAATTATCTCTTAAGCATGATTAAGTACTTTGTGCACAAATTACTCAAATTGATCAGAATGTCTTATTATTGGTCTAAAATTTGTCTAGATTGGAATTGGAAGTCAATGTCAGATGCATTGGATATGTTATCCCATTTAGGATGTTGCCAACATTAAATAACAAAGACACGTATCTTGCACAAGAGATTTGATAGAAAAGAGCAATCCAGAGCACCCAGGTGTAGAATTAACATTTTGACTTGAAATAAAATGATCAAAGTTAGCTGGCCCATAAATTGCATTACCTCATTTAATAATACTGTAGCCAAAATTGGTACTTGAATATGTTAGTTTCACATCATTTAGCATGTTTGAGTGTTTTTAGGCCAAATTATGCACTTTAAGTGGAAATTGGTTAAAATCCTGGTTAGAGGTCATTAGTGACTAGATTTAGGTGTCTACAGTTTGCCCATGTTTGGGAAGGCATTGCAAGCTATAAGAATAATAACATCTTCTCAAAGAATGAAAAGGTCATGTATGCTTATAACTGTAATGATGATAAACTAACTATATGATGCCCTTTCGAGGGAATGATTATTAAAAATAGGTTGACAAATGGTCCCTTAATAAGAAGTGAAATGAGAGGAACAAATAAAGGAAAGATGATGGTGTGAAAACACAATGATTTTGAAAAAGTAGTCAAAATCACTGAGAATACAAGTGGGACAATGTACAATGGTTTGCCTAAAGGTGGTTATAAGCATTGTACCCCAATAATGGAAATATGGTATGATAACACAATGATTTTTCCAAAGGTAGTTATAATCATTGAGAAGATGGATATACCCCAATTAAGATAGACAAACAAGATAATGACATGCCCCTGTATGGGAAAAAAATGTAAAATGGTGAGAACACAATGATTTGCCCAAAGATGGTTATAATCATTGAGAAATGCAGGTGGCATGATGTACAATGATTTTACCATAGGTAGCTATAATCATTAGACCTCAATTATGGAAAACATGATAAACTTGGTTGAGGATGATGATAACTAACACAGAGGGTAATGATGAATTGGAACAACCTACTAGTAGGGAGATGCTTATCTAAATTAATAAAGGTAGAATTTTTTTCATGGTTAATTACTCTGTTTAGGATATGATTAGGATTAAATTGAGATGTCGGTTCCAAAGAGATGTTGATGCCACCATTGTTGAATAGACTTCTTGAAGCTGAGGTTTGTTTTATCATGTGTCATTAGGCATCATGGTATAACATCATGAGGACTTGGCCGAAATATGCATGAGGACTAACTCCCATAATCCAATACTCAATAAAAAATAATGCACCAATGATACAAACCATGATGATAATGTAAGAATATGAATATGGATAGATTTGAGTATAAGTGTGGGCAAGAAATCACCTAATGAACACACATAAACCAAATCAAGGCAACAATGCTGAAAGCAAACAAATAGGCAAATAAACAAACAAAATAAGTAGAGATAAATAAACAAACAATGTAATAGAAACCATAAGAACATTGCCCCTAGAAAATATGTGAGAACTTAATAAATGAACAAAATGGGGAATAAAAGAAAAGGTAGGGGGTGGCTGAGCTGTCTCCATATGCACTAGGCAAGTAGACACTGCCTACATAGTTCCATAAATGTAATATCCAATAAAAAACTTTAGGCCAAATGTGGTTATCCCAGGGAATGAGAATAATGTGATAACTGATGAAAATAAACATAATGGATGTGGTATAATAATAGGAATGGTCTTGAAAAATGGAAAGTATGTGAGAGAAAAGGCCAAAAAGGATGGGGAAACTAAGTGACAAGTGGTTTGCTTGCAACTTAGTAAGGGTTCTGAAAATCCTTGAGGTAAAAAAATGGTCAATGTTTTTGGTTTTTTCTAATGATTTAACAAATGTTTTTAGAATTTTTTGAAGTATCTTAACTCAATCAAGAATGATGAGACACTAAATAGTTCAAGCTCACAAAATGGTGAGAGCGTTCAAACTTAAGTTGCTCGTAAAATAGTGAGAATGTTCAAACTTAGGTTGTTCACAAAATGGTGAGAGTGTGGTAAGGGGTGACTAAGCTAACCTCAACAAGTATCTAGTGTTGCCTACATGGTCCCAGAGTAGGACCTCAAGTCACTATAGTATTGCACTACAATGAAGGAATTTGACTAGTGTAGTAGTCAATTCAAATAAAATAGGCATAGATGGTAAAAAGGCATAGTATAGCATAGGAAGTGGTAAGTTGGTACGTTAAGAATTAATAAACAAATGTTGCTCCTAGTTTTCCCATAGGTAGTTATAAAAAAGACACAACATCATAGATCAATGATACTAATTGATCCAAAGGTATTTATAATTAGTAGAAATACTGGTGATAAGAAAGGAATAAAAAATGAAGGATGCAACTATCAAAACTTTTATTATATTGCTCCAAAATATGATCTTTGTCTAAATTATTTGAAACAATTGATGAAAATGATCAACTTTTCTAGTGCTAAAAATATGTAATGAATGGTAAAAACCAAGGTCAAATAGGCTAGGATTTAGAACACGTCTGGTCTATAGAATGGAATGGTAAAATGGATAAGGTTAAGAGGATATATAAGAATGATATTTGTACAAAGAAGAATAGTGATAAAATGACACCACTGAAATAGTCTTTATAGATAATACACCTTAACACTTAAGCATAGTACCACTTGAGGTGAATAATATTCATTGGCTCAGGAAGTTCATCTCCATCTGGTGTGGCAAGCCTGTATGCCCCTAATCCATAACCTATAATAATGATGAAAGGTCCTATCTAGTTTGGTTTGAATTTACCTTTATGCTTATACTCAACCATGGTATTATTTTGGTTTTCTTTAAAAACAAGATCACCAAGTTAAAATTTTCTATATTTAACACATTGATTATAGTGGCCTTTGAGTCAGTTTTGATATGCCTGAAGATTGTTGAGTGTAGCTGTGCAATTCATCAAGTAGGTGTAGCTCTTGTAGGTGATTTTATCGATAGTTATGATCATCTAAGACATGTTTAAAAGATATGTGTAGTGAAGGCAATTCAACATCAATGGGAAGGATGGCTTTAGTACCATAAATATGGAGTGGCTCCTATAGGAGTATGATATGCCCAAAGGGAAAGGAATATTTGTAGGTGTCAATCATGACCGACATCATTAATAATATTTTTAAGAATATTGACAATGGTTTTATTTAATGTTTTAGCTTGGCCATTACCTTGAGGGTAATATGTTGTATAAAAATGTTGTGTGATGTTATGTTCAGTACATAGCTAGTCTACATCCTTGTTCTTGAATGATCCTCCATTATCAGATATAATGTTGGAAGGGATACCATAGTGGAAAATGAGATGGTTGAAGATAAATTTGGAAATTTGCTTTCAAGTCATGTAAGTGAGGGGTATAGCTTCAACCCACTTAGTGAAATACTCAGTGGTGGTAAGGATATGTTTATGGCCATCAGATGAAGTGGAGTTGATATTCCCAATGAGGTCAAGTCCCCATGTAGCAAATGGCCATGGTGTCAACATTAGTTTTAGAGTTTGTACTAGGGCATGAATCAGATTAGCATACCATTAACATTTTTCACACTTCTTTACATATGTAGTTGTATCTGTGTCCATCATGGGCCAATAATAACTAGTATGAAAGAGATTTTTGGATAATACTATCCCACTAGAATGAGATCCACATAATCCTTCATGAAATTATCTTAACACTAGTGTAGACTCTATCAAAGTTAAATAATGAAGCAGATTTCCATCAAAACTATGGTGGTAAAGGGTGGATCCAAGTAGAGTATAACAAGTGAAATGATGAATAAAGGATTTGGTTTTTTTATGATATAGGTTAGGTGGTATAAATTGGTCATGAAATTAGTTGTAAAGTTTTGAGTACTAGATAGAATTAGGACCAAAAATATAACAAATCATTGCAATGGTTGAAGGTTTATGAGCTAGTGCAAATAAATTCTCAACAAAGAACTAATATTCTTTAGCTTTATCTATTTGTCAAATCAAATAAATAGTATCCATGGCATCTATAGTTCTATTACTAGTCCTTGGTATATGTTCAAATTGAATATTTGTAATTTGTTTCTTTAGGGTATCGAACATAGCCTTATATGGAACCAACTTGTCATCTTTTGTCTAAAAATGGTCTGTGACCTGATTAATGATTAATTAAGAATCACCATGAAACTTTAAATGATATATATTCCATTTTACTACCTGTCAAAGTCTAATGATAAGTGCTTCATACTCGGCCATGTTGTTTGTACAAGTAAAATTGATTCTGAATGATTTAGGGATTAGATCCCCTTGTAGTGTAATAAATAAGAGACCTACCCCCGATCCATGTGCAGTAAATGAACCATCAAAATATAGCTTCTAGTGCTTCTTCCCAAGAGGTGTGTCAATGATGATAATTATGGATTCATCAAGAAAATGAAATGTGAGTGGATTTGTGTCTGCAAGGGGTGCTTCAACAAGTTGATCTGTAAGGACTTTTCCCTTGATTACCTTTTGATTGGCATACTCTATGTCAAACTCACTAAGAAGCATGATCCATTTGGCCATTATACCTTGTAAATGTGTTTTAGATAGTAGATACTTGAGTGGATCTAATTTTGAAATGACCATGGCCTTATTGTTCAACATGTAATGGTGCAATTTATGAGTTATGAAGACCATGGCTAAACAAGCTTTTTCAATAGGTGTATAGTTATGTTCATATGTGACTAAGGTACAACTTAAGTAGTATACTGCATGCTCTTTTCCATTTTTATCATGTTGAGACAAAAGTGCCCCGAAGGCATTATCTATATCTAATACATACAACAAGAATGACCTTTCTAACATAAGAGGTAACAAAATAGGTGGATTAACTAGATAGTCCTTGAGTTGTTGAAAAGCTATTTGGTAGTGGTCATCCTAGTGAAATGCAACTCCATTCTTCAAAATATGTGTAAATGGATGACACTTGTCTACTAACTGAGAGATGAAGTGTTGGATTGACTAGATCTTGCCCTACAAACTATGAAGTTACTTCAAATTGGTTGGTGGTGGCATCTTGATTATAGCATGGACTTTGGCCAGATCAACTTCAATGCCCCTATGAGACACAATGAAGCCAAGTAAATTTCCTGAGGTTACTCCAAACACACATTTATTTGGATTGAGTTTGAATTTATACTCCCATAATCTTTTAAATATCTTATGTAGGACTACTAGATGGTCAACCCTGGTTTTGAATTTTCTTAATATGTCATTAACATAGTCTTCAATAATATCATGCATCATATCATAAAATATGATAGTCATGACCTTTTGATATGTATCTCTAACATTTTTAAGACCAAATGGCATTACATAATAATAAAATGTTCTCCATGGAGTGGTGAACACTATTTTATGTTGGTCTTTTGGTGCTATTCTGATCTAGTTGTATCATACAAAGCCATCCATGAGTGAAAGCATTTTATAACCTATCGTGGAGTCAATGATCATGTTAATATTAGGCAATGGAACGTCATCCTTAGGATAATCTTTGTTTATGTCTCAAAAATTAGTATAGATTTTGATTCCTTTAGGATTTTTGCTAATAGGTACAACATTAGATATCCATTCTGAGTAGTCAATGGATCAAATACATCATTCTTCTAAGATTTTTTCCAACTCTTTCTTTACTAAGATAGAAATGTGAGGATGCATCTTACATATATTTTATTTCACTAATTTGGCATTAGGATTGACCACAAGGTGGTGCAGAACCAAGGTGGGGTCCAAACCTTGCATGTCAAAATAAGCACATCTAAAGATATCTACAAATTATCTCAATAGAGCTGTAAAGACTTCACGTTCCTCCTCAGTGAGGGATGCACCTAATTTTATCCATTTTAGGTTCAATGGAGTCTTGATGTTTACCTCTATTATATTTTCAACTATAAGGCTCAAACCATCTTCTAGGATAGTAGGCAAAGACTTGAACTATTGGATTATATTAGGGTCCTATGTTAGGACTTGCTCTTCAACATCTCCTAGGCATGATGAATCTGAGTCCCCTAATGGGAGATCTAGCCATGTGACAAAAATAGTTAGAAATTATTGAATAATTTAGTCAAATACTTGTTATGAAAAACTAAACTCAGATCCATAGGTAAGTTCATTGTTGGTGGTATCTTAGTTTAAATTCAAAGAAGAATGAACACCCACATCTAACGGTGCTTGAAATAGGTTTTCACCACTAGACTAGCCTTTATCTTTACTTTTTCCCAGGTCAAAATCACCTCAAAGAGGTTTTCAATTGAGGACCTTAATGTTTTATTTATTTATTTTTGGCTAAGGGTGTTCACCCACTTTCCAAAATAGGCTTTAGGATCCAATGTAATTAAGAGTCCTAATTTATGATCTCCCTATGGAACATTGTCTCTAAGGCCTAGAAATTCACATAATGCCTCATCATTCTGAAAGTCATCAATAAAAAATTTGGATTCTTGTTGGTCCCAATCTATTAGTCGAGGATAGTATAATGAAAATGGGTTGTGATAAATGATTGGGCTAAGAGTACATATCGCATTGTTATCAAACATGTTAGTCTCAACTAGGTTATCAAACGTGAGGCTATGATCAGACTCTGCTTCACTATCGACATCATCATCACTAGCCACTAATGATGGAACTTGAATAAGATATGTGGGGTTACCCCCAAGTGGTTTAAATCTAAGTCCATAGGGTCTTTTTTACTTAGTCATGGAAATTAGCTCAATAGTTCCTTTTTGATTTGGTCTAAAGCCTCTTCCTTCATAATCTTGATGCTCCATGATCCTATTAAGAATATGATACTTTTCACTTTTATAAAAATCAGCTTGGTTGTCATTGTACAACCATGATTCATCCCCTTCAAGAGGGTCTATTTCTAGGCCAGATGTTGGTACAAACATGACAGGTCCCTTATATTTATTTTTTGTTACCAATGTATGTGTGGGGTATTTTTAAGTCACCCAAAGGTCTTTGGGCTTTGAGGAAGACTATAAATATGTAAGGTATCATGGGTCATATACTCCCCTAGGCCATTATTTGAAATGGTTAAATGAATGGAAGCTTTAGGAGGTGGCATGTGGGAAAGGGAATTTGAGGTATTAGGATCTATGTAATTATCCTGTGGAGGATCAATACGAATGGCCTCTTCTTTATTCTACTTGGAACTTGGATTCATACCATATTGGTAATTTTAGCTTTGAAACTCAACCTCAAGATGTTTGCAGTGTTCATATGGGTGTAAATCTCTTGGAATATTAACTTCCATCCCTGAGTGGAAGAACTTGATACATTAATGTAGTGTTGACGGGATTGCATGAATCTCATGTAACCAAGGCCTACCTAGAAGCATTTTATATGACAACTCAAGATCAAACACATGGAAAAGTGTATCATAGGTCAAAGTCCCAATGATAACTGGTAAGCTAATGGTGCCTTATTATTCTCTTTCTTGATTATTATATGATTTGATAGTTATCATTTCTGGCTAGAGATCTACCATTATGTACCCAAGAATCTTGATGAGCTTTAGAGACACGATGTTGAGGCCTGATCCATTATCTATAAGGACATGTTTCACTTTATGCCACTTTATATAAACTTCTATGTACAATGTATTATTATGGATCAGGCCAAGGGAAGACATATCACTTTGGTTGAATGTGACTTGTTGAGCTAGAGCTAGGTGTCCAACCAAATCTTGAATTTTATCAGGGGATATGTCACTAACAACAGTGGATTGGATTAAAAACTCATTCAAATTTTCTTATGGATTGTTGACATTCATAGAAAATATAAAATATAAATTTGTGATGGTATTCCACAATATAAAACTTCTTATCTTGGTTAATGGTGAATGGTTTATTTTAAGGCTGAACGGTTGGTTGGATAATAGGAAAAGTGGTAAATGGTTATGGACCTGGGATAGTAATCTTTGACCTCTGAGTTGTGATTACATAATTAGAATTAGATGCTAGACCATAATTACTAACAAATTCTAGGAATGGTGTGGGACTAGATATTACAAGTCTCGGTTGCTAGTGCACTTGTATGTGGTCACGTGGTAGGGGTGAGTTATTGGTATATGGTCCAAAAGTGGGAGTCTTGATTTTTTAGTTTGCCTATGTGCAGTCCCAGGTCAAAGAAGGATTATCCATGTAATTTGGTTGAGTGGTATTATTTATAAATGGTCTAGATTGATTAGTGCTTAGTCTAGGATTAATGGAGATGGTATTAACACTGCCCCCTAAAACATTACCTACAACCCTGTTGTAGTCATGTGTAACTACATGGTAGGTTTGTTGGTTGTAACCATTATAACCTTGGTTTTTTCCATTATTTTTATGTTTTGGGTTTTATTGTTGATTCTATTAGTTTGGCCTTTAATTTTAATACTGTTGATTTTATTGTTGCATGGGTTGGTGTTGTTGTTGCTAATTGTTATGTTTTTATTATGTGTTATATTGGGGAAAGGAGTTTTGATAAATCCCAAGAGTTTTATTGGAGGTGGAAGCACCATTATCTAATGTTATCTCCCCATTTTCCAACATATTCTCAATCAAATGCTTGATTTACACACATCTTCATAGATTATTCCCATTGACCTGATGATATTCATAGAATTTATTTTCTTGGTACCAATCAGGATAAATAATACCTTATGGATAATGCTTTGGTATAGGCCAACTAATTAGATTAGTAGTAGCATGTTTGTGAAATATAGACTCAATAATCTCTCCTAGGTCATTAAAGACATGATGCATAGGCATATTTCTCCTTGGAGGAGGGGTTCATAATGGTAAATATTACTACATTTATTATACAAGTCTTGGTTATTGTGCTTGGGATGTTGGTTAGAGTGTTTGTTGGGTAGGAGTAAGATAAAAAGGTGGTGCAGATGATGTTTACAATATTTGGACATGATGTGACTTGGCTACTCCATTACCCACAACATTTCTATTATATTTAAATTACTTTGGTCTATATTTATTATTGGCCTATGTTGGTTATGATGCTTGTACTTAGATTGGATGTTATGTTTGGCCACTTCCCTGATTGTTACCTTGATTCTAATTAGTTAACATAAGATTGATGATCCCTTTATTAATAAGGGCTCACTAAATCAACAAGCCTTTGTCAATGATCTCCTTGAAAGTATGTGTACATTTTAGTTCTAGATGATAAGCTATCTCACTATGCAAATTTTTAATAAACACAGCGACTGATTTTTTATTTGGTAAACTATGGGTGAATTGGCTTACAAGGGCTCTCCATCATTATAGATAACTTTCAAAACTCTCACCAGCCTTTTATTTTATTTGTGTTAAGTCAACCAATGAAATATCATGTTTGAGATTATAGGAAAAGTTCTACATAAACTTATCAAAAAGATCATCAAAATTTGTTATTGAATTCTTGGGAAATTTTAAAAACCACTTCAAGGCTTGTCCAACCAAGCTCCTTGGAAACAACAATAAAAGGTATATATCACTATATACCACTAGTTGACATGCGACAAAAAAATCGGTTAAATGGGTCTTAGGGTCACCATTCCCTTTGTATTTGTCAAATTTTGGTGCTTCATATCCTAGAGGAAATGGTATTTACAAGTAATCCATGTTAAATAGATAAGAACACACATCATCCAGATTAAAATTTTTAGTCTACTTCCTAGCCTGAATGGCAACAATTGCATCCTTCATCTATTACAATTCTTGAGATAGGAAATTGGAAGCAACATTGGTTTGAGGGAGAATATTGGTTTGGGTAGATGGTTGGAAAGTCACAAGTGGGACACTTTGACTAGGGTGTGATGGAGATATATGTTGAGGTATATTTGTTTGGTTGGGAAATAGACCAAAAATATGCATACATGGATTATGATGTACTTGAAATTGCATATTTAGTTGTGTGATATTCTAGTTTAGGTTGGTTATGAAGGTTTAACTTGGAGGATTTTATGGTTGGGATGGAGGGATATAACTATATTGTGCTTGTTGTGGTTGAAAAGGAACATGTTGCTGACTAATCAAACCTTGTTGTTGAGTGGGAACTTGTGGACTAAGACCCTGTCTCTGAACTTGTGGCACATTTTAAATTGATTCTTATATAATATGTACTTGAGAAACATGGGAACCTCCTTGTTGAATTAATCCTTGTTAGGAAGCAAAATCATGTTAAATATTTGACATCTATTAATGACTAATATTTACACGTGGTTGTCTAGTCATCGTTTGGTTTTGGATTAGTACATTGGTATGTGACTGAGGAGGTATATTTGTCACTACTTGATGAGGTGGAACATTAGTTTCCCCTTGTTGATGTGTCAATATATTCAACCTCTATTTCATTGGTACACTATATTGTGCCTGTTGTTATGCAATACTACTCATCACTTGCTGAGGAAGAGTAGGATTTGTCACACTTAACTGTTGAGGCATGACATTGGTTACTAGTTGACCACCTAATCCTATTGGTTTCACACTTGATAAAGAAACTAGTTGAGGTTGGGATGTATAAACTCATACTCTATAGTATGATGGTCCACTCATGGTATTAACTACAAGTGCATGTTGTTGACTAGTTTGTGCATTAGTACCACTTTGATTTGGATTGGACATCGCTTGCACATTATCCACTATATTTTTCTCATTATTCTATGTAGAAGTAGAAGACCTTCTTCAATAATGGGCATATGTGGAAATTTGTCTACCAAAGTGTTTTGCATGAATGGGTTTGAACTCTGATTATTTAAGCCAATTAACTCTATCAAAACTCCTGTTGAAGGAACTAAGTCAATAAGAGGTTTTCTCACAATGGTCATCTAATTAAAGTTGCATGCTAGATTAAAGTAGGTTTGATATACCATCTATATTTGGTTAAAGTGGTCTTCAATGAGGTTTCTACCTTTATTAGGCATATTAGGGTCCTAATAAATTGTTTGGAATAGAGCCAAAGGGTTGCTAGAAGAATCCTGTTGATCATAAATTATGTTGTGGGCCATTCTTACTAGGCTTGGTAAATTATCATGAGGGAAGTCTAATAGAAACTTGGCCCCTAATTCCATGGCTTGAAAAAAAATCTAATCTTTATTATCCAACAAATGACACTAAAAAAATGAATCATACATGGAAGGTGTATTAGTAGATTATGACTATTGAACAATTGGTTCATCATCTATGAGTAATTATAGCTAGGTATTGTGCAGTTTGTTCTTGGTCTTATTTTGAATAAGATGATGTATTAACCAAATATTTAGCCAATGGATCTTGTATTTATTCTTATAATTGAGTATTATAAGAGGGATAAATATCCATCTCATAAGCAATATTATCTGTGTAAGGGTCTTGCACCATTTCTTCTTATGTAATCACATTACTAATCCATGGATTGTACATGAGTGCACTACGAGTGTAGGAATACATGTTGGGATCCATAGTCAAATATTTGTGATAGAAAGGGAAGAGAGTTCAACAAAATCTAAAAGGATAATTTCTAAAAAGATGATGCTCAAACTTGGTATAGATTCATCAAAAGGATCAAAAGGTTTATGCATAGATTTGTGATAACACAAGCTAATGTTAAGTGTTTAACATTACACATCTTACACAAAAAGATTAAGTAAATGAACCAAAAATCAAAATTCTAAGGTCAAAGTGTTTTAAATAAATATAATCTAAGAAATTAAAATTTTCTAGGTCTTTTGGCCAAATGTGGCGTTAAAAGCTAGGCTCAAAAAAGGCATACACTAAGACTCTTGGCCAAATGATGTCAAAAGATAAACTTTGAAAATAGATGAAATTTTTAATCTAATAGATTTAAAACACTTCTAACAAATATTAGGCATTTGATTCTTGGACATGGACACGATTAAATAGGTATAAGGTATGAAATAAAAGGCACTTTAGAGATAGTTTTTTCTCATAAATAATGGTATAAAACTTGGTTCTTTTGACAAATAAGCTAGACAAAAGTGAATGATGTAACTATGCTATTCACAAATATATACTTGGATTAGTTTGAAAATGTAGGAACAAATTTGAACTCTATATAAGAGGGCCTATGAAACAATATCTAAAATGTTTTGGGCAGTGTAATAGTGTTAGACTACCTAAAAGATGTGATAAAATTCTTGTTTCAAAAACTCTCTAAGGCAAAGATAATTTATCACAAAATTGACAGCATAACACTACCTTTCTTGACTCAAAATGTCGTGGTGCATAAACTCAAAGTGTAAGTGTTTATCATGAAATGACTTAAGTCTATCAAGTGGTGATAATGATCATGAGTCTTAAATGGCCTTCAACCTTAATTAGAAATTAAACCTAAGTTCCCTCAAGTTTGGTGTAAATGGAGAACCCACTTAACACATCAACCCTATGAACTTATAAAGGTGTAATGTTAAATTCAAATTATAAATAAAGGACCTAAACAACTTTGGCAAAGGTCTAGACTCAATTGGGTAGCATAACTTCACCAAAGTGGTTGATATGATTCCAAGTTTTGATGAACTTCTCACAAGGCAAATTGATGATTTCATGTGGGCAACATAATGCCTCTTTGTTCAAAGGAAAATGAGGACCATGTGTTTGATTTTCATCATTTGTTTATACCAAGTTTTGACTCCAAACAAGACTTTAATCTAAGACAAAACTAGCTAATTGATTTCTCTTAGATCCTAAACTGACAAGGTTGTTTGGTATTGTTAGAATTCATCAATATACATCATTTGAGAATATTTTAAGTGTTCATTAAAAAGTAAATGCACATTATATAGTATGGTTTTTACACCCCCCTTCTCTCAAATGATAGTACTATGACATGGACCTTGAGACACACCTTGCACCAACAATACTTCCATGGTAAGTGGGGATTTGTCTAAGATCTATAAGTTTCCTTACGTTATAGGTGAATCAATTACACAATGACTTTCATGTCAAACAATGCAAATGAAAATAATGGATTTTGGGTTCATATCACTTGGATTGTTGTAAAAAGGTCTAGTCATTTTTACAACCACTACATTTTGTTATTTGCTCTGTGTAGTGCAATGTCCAAAGTGTCACTATATCCCATTTATAACTCCAATATAGAGACAAATGAAGTCAATGCTAGGAGGTAAAACCCTGGGTCAAAGCTTCCCTAAAGAACTCATGGGAGGTAATGACATCTCCCTTGTAAGGCAAGTTTACATGAAATAAAGAAAGCATAAAATATAAAGAATTTAGGGTTGTTGTTAAGGTCACCCAATACTTTTGCAAATTTTTGTGGAGTGTTTTAGATGGAATTCTTTCTATGCCTTGGACTAGGTAATTTACAAATAATGAAAGCATTTTTGATTCCAAGGATTCCCTGAAGGGGACAAATGGAAGAGCATACACACAACATCCTTATATTTCATGAAAACAAAGTACTAATTGAAATAATGAAAATGAAATTGATAAGTGTGTTAAATTTTAAGCCCAAATGAAAAATTTGGTGGTGTTCATTTGACCCCTTGATCTTCAAATTGTAAACTTTGAAAACTATTGCTAAAAACTTATTTAAGCACCTAAATGTTATATTAAGCACCAAAATAATATTCCTAGTTCATTTTAAAGCATACAAAAGATGATTTAAACATATTTTAGAAATTTTCTAAGTTAGTCTTGCAAGAAAAATGTTAGCAAGTGGTTTAGCTTTGAAGCATTTTTAAAGATGAAATAATTAACTTAGGAAAATGAATTCTCAGGTTGACATAGTTGAGTTGGGATCTGAGTTAGGTCAAGTCAAGGTGAGTTAGGATCTAAGTCAGGGTGTGTTGGGATATGAGTCTGGGCGAGTTGGGATATGAGTCGGGGTAAGTTGGGATCTGAGTTAGGATACGAGTTAGGATATGAGTCAGGGTGAGTTGGGATCCAAGTCAAGGTGAGTTGGAATCTGAGTTGGGATCCAAGTCGAGGTGAGTTGAGATGTAAGAACAAAATTGTGAGCTCTAAAAAATAAGTTTTTTTCTCAAATCTTCACCTTTTTTGCTTCCACACTCCAAGATCTTGCATGATAATGGTTAGTATGTTAATTTTAAGTGTTATTTGATAAAATTTTTGGGGTGAAATCCCACTATGTGTGCCATTATGTGAACTATGAATTTGAATCAAGAGAGGTGATTAGTATTGTATTAGTCTAAAAATGCAAACAAATTGATAAAAACATACTAATTAGCATACATCTCTACCTAGTTACTAGGGTGAGCTTAATAAAAAAAAAAATGAAAAACATAATTAAAAATTAAAGAAAAATAAGAATCCTTCACCTTCCTTGGATGATCCAAATGCTTGTTATAGTGGCTTGCTTGGCTTGTGCTCATGAAGTCTTCATCAAAGGAGGTTTGGTTATCTCATCTTCTCCTTGGCACCTTGTGGATTTGGCTTGGCTTGGCTCAATATTTTGGCATCATAAATTTGGCATGTGAGATCTCTTGGAATTGATTTGACATGGTAACTTTTCACAAATTAAGCTTAAAATGATGTTCATGACCTCTCTATTTATAGGTTTTCAAGAATGATCAAAATCAACCATGACCATCCATCTCAAGATTGAGATGTGTGGTCATGGATTAATTAAATTATGTAATTAAAATACATAAGTATCCTCATCATTAATTTGGAAGAAGGGACATTAATAAATCATAGGAGGTAATAAAGAGGCATGAGAGACCCATTATTTTGATATTTATGGCATTTATGGCATTTATGGCCTAGGGATGTATTCCTAAGAAATGAGGTCACCTGATGATGTAGATATTCAATATTTATTTTTAAAAATAAGTTTTCAACAAGTTTTTATGAAATTATTAATTAGGACTTGATTTGGATTAATTATATCTTAAACATGATTAAGCACTTTGTTCACAAATTACTCAAATTAATCAGAATGTCTTGTTATTAGTCTAAAATTTGACTGGATTAGAATTTGAAGTCAATGTCAAATGCATTGGATCAATTATCTCATTTAGGATGTTTCCAAAACCAAATAAAAAAGACACAAATCTTGTGTTAAGATATTTGATAGAAAAGAGCAATCTAGAGCACCCAAGTGTAAAATTAGCATTTTGACTCAAAATGAATTGATCAAAGTTAGTTGGTCCATAAATTATATTGCCCCATTTAATGATACTCTACCTAAATTAAGCACTTTAATATGTTAGTTTCACATAATTTAGTGTATTTTAGTGCTTTTAGGCCAAATTATGCACTTTAGGCGGAAATTGGTCAAAACCCTAGTTGGAGGTCATTGGTGGCTAGATTTAGGTGTCTAAAGTTTACCCTTCTTTAGAAAGGCATTGCAAGCTATAAGCATAGTAACATCTTCTCAAAGAATGAAAAGGTCCTATATGCCAATTTAGTCTAGACCTTCATTTAAAATTTGGTAGGTCTTTTGGCCAAATGTGACATCAAAAGCTAGGCTCAAACAAGGCATGCACGACTCTTGGCCAAATGGTGTCAAAAGCTAGGCTCAAACAAGGCATGCACGACTCTTGGCCAAATGGTGTCAAAAGCTAGACTTTGAAAATATATTAAATTTTTAATCTAAAAAATTTGACATTGACTTCCAATTTAAATCCAGTTAAATTTTGGACCAATAACAATACATTCTAATCAACTCGAGTAATTTATGCACAAAGTGCTTAATCATGCTTAAGAGCTAATTAATCCAAATCAAGGTCTAACTAATAATTCTATGGAAACTTGTTGAAAACTTATTTTTAGAAATGAATATTGAATATTTGCATTATCAGGTGACCTCATTTATTAGGAAGACATCCCTAGGCTATAAATGCCACAAATATCAGGATTATGGGTCTCCCATGCCTCTTTATTACCTTCCATGCCTCATTAATGTTCTTTCTTCCAAATTCATGATGAGGATAATTATGTATTTTAATCATAAAATTAAATTAATCCATGACCACATATCTCAATCTTAAGATGGATGGTCATGTTGATTTTGGTCATTCTTGAAAATTTATAAATAGAGAGGCCATGAACATCATTTTTAAGCTTAATTTTTGAAAAATTACCATGTCAAATTAATTCCAAGATCTCTCACATGCCAAAGTTATGATGCTAAACTATTGAGCCAAGCCAAGCTAAAGCCACAAGGTGCCAAGGAGAAGAGGAGATAGCCAAGCCTCCTTTGATGAATACTTCATGAGCATAAGCCGAGTAAGCCACTACAACAAGAATTTGGAGCATCTAAATATGGTGAAGGATTATTGTTTTTCTTTACTTTTTAGTTGTGATTTTCATTTTTTTAATTATTAATCTCACCCTAGTAACTAGGCTTAGATATGTAGGCATATAGGGCCTTGAGTCTAGACCTAAACCCTAAATGAATTTTACCCAAAACTATAATGGGTCAACCAAATCTTGTGGCATAAAGTGGGGGTAATAAATAATAAAAGTAAACATACATAGAAGATATATGCTCACATCAATATATATGGAATTCTAATGCATGGAAGATAAGTACAAATGCATACATATATACTCTTACAAAGGAATAACAAAGTTAGGAATACTTATATTTGAAGTCAAACCCATCGATCCTCAATCTCTCCCTTGGCCAAGGTGATTCATAATAAGTTGTTGTGGTATGTAAAGATGACAAGGATAAATTATCTCTAATATGCAAAACCTATCAATGCATTCAAAATACTTCTCCATAAGATAAGATCCATATCTACAAAGAAAGTATGAAACCCTAAGCTTACTCCTCAAGTAGAATGGTGGATAATGAAATGCACAATAGCTCTTACTTTTTATTCTCTTCTCTAAATAATGGAAAAATGATATTTTATATGTAGGAAAATTTAACCCTAATCCCTTATGAAATTTTTGGCTAACAAGGTCAACCCATTCGACCTAGCATAATTATGGATAATAATTCACTAGGTCACAGGCTAGGTCATTTAATAGACAACCTAGACCCTAAATGAATTTTACCTAAAACTATACTAGGTTGACCCAATCAACCTAGTACATTGAACAGTCAAAAGGGGGTTAAGGTTAATAAAAGGGAGACAAAAGGTATAAAGTTATTAAGGAGTGTACAATAGAGAATAATAAGCTTAGGGATATAGTTTTCAGGAGACAAGTGTGTAGATAACAACTAAAAAAAGGGACAACAATCCTACAAAGAATTAATGGTCTACCCACCCTTTTCTTAGTGTACCTCTTAAGGTGTGCACTAAAAAATATTGAGACCCAATAGGTCATGCAAGATAAATATCATCAATAAGTGATAAAAGTTTTAAAATATTATGTGTATATAGTATCTACTTAGAAATACATGATTTAAAAAAAACTAACATATACTTTAATTAGATTACACCATGAGAATCTAACTAGTGACCATATAAAATACTCTAAGTATTATAACTATAAATGAAGCATGTTCCATCATACATCATTGATTACTGTGATCATAAAAAACACATAATAATTGATTATAGAAAGTAATTATAGATGTCTAGCCATTGTTGGTACAAGTATACAACCACTAATATCAATGTAAAGTAAATAAGTAATTACATCTGATCACAATAATGTTTCGATAATAAATATAATAAAATATACATATATAAGATACACAGATCCTCAAAGCATAAGTTCCCTAGACTCTATTAGCTACAACAATCTCAAGTGTCATCTCCAAGTAAGTACTACTATGGGGAGGAAGAGAATAATTTGAGTGATTTTACACACCAACCATGGACCAATGATCCCCCATACTATTCCCATCAGGGAATGGCCCTCTCTTCATGTATGAGTAGATGGTGATGGCATGAAAATTTATAGAGACAATCTAGTACCCGTGTGCTATATAATGTCTAAAAATAAATATGTTATGTATTAAAGAAGCCCATTCTACTCAAGATATCATGCCAACATGTAAATAATACTCATGAAATGAAAATGTATCACTTAACATTACTTTAGACAAATTTTTCAATAATTAAATATATAAGGATCAATCAAATTCATACACACCACTTGATTGGATTACCTTCATCTGAAAGTGTGATACTAGTAAACTAGCGAAGTCCATCTCACTATTTTATTAGTATAAAAAATGTGAGATTTGGTTAACATAGTATAACCAATACATTCATACATATTTCAGCCTACTAGAAATCATATAATATTCTAAGCATATGAATAATCTAAATGTATACATTTATCCATCAAACATATGAATGAATCTCACAATATTATTTATCACATAGATAATATAAATAATAAATATAATTTATACCATCTTTGTATAATATATATCTAATTAAAAATTCTAATTACCATGGTAATTTTCAAATATACTACACCCTATGATAACCCATATTATCATAGTCTAGTGTTCTTAAGCACAACTACTAATACCACAACCATTCATAATAAAGTAGTTATGAAAAAATGAAAACATAAGATTCTATTCAAACAACTAGTTATCTTTCAATAATCAAAAACAACATAATCTTCATTATGTTTTATTTTAATATTATCTTTCATCTACACATCTTTTTGTCTTTTAGGAACTATGTATGGCTAGTGTCCAATTCTCTCAAAGTTTATGTCTTAGTTTGTATCATTTAATAGATTTATAGACATATATCACAATATACAAATAAATACTAGATTACATATTCATTTATATGAATTAATCAACTCTTAGTATGTTTTTTCCACATATCCCCATATTGATTTCAATCAATCTATACATTCCTAATAGTAAATTGGGTATTAGAATTAAAAGGTGATCTATATACATATTCATATAAGATTTGAATAGTTTACATATATATTATTTTCACTTAGATTTTAACCCTTTGAGGAGATGCCTAAGCTCTCCTCATCCAAGTGGCACAATAGAAAAACCTATAGGCTTGTGGGTAGCTTAAAGATGAGGTAAATCTCTAGATAGGGCTAGCTCCCTTGATGTACCACTTTGGATCACAACTACACCTAAAATTTAGGGGAGAAAAGAGAGAGAGATAACTAAAATAAAACTATTATAATGGATGCGATACACCAAATAAGATGATGAATTTCAACTAGCTGCATGTTACATATGAAATCAAGAGACAAACTAAACATACACTTCTCCAATATGTATCTTCTCACATCAATGTTACATTATGAGGTTATAGATGAATGTAAAAATATAGTAGGACTAGAAAATAAGCCTTGAATGATAATAATTAATATACTAACTCAATAAATTCTTTACATATCTTATAACACTTCACATGCCCTGTAAGAAGAATTTTTCCAACTACAAATAGGGTGAAAGAATGAGACAACATGCTAAGGAATCCATAGTTTTCACTAAGCAAGATTCATCATCCAAGAAAAACACATTTATTAACAATCATGAAGAGGTAAAAACAAGTATTATTATTTATAAAATGGTATGCAAATGAGTAGGGTTTCACCATACTTAGGTGGAGCATGAGTTATAATGGCCAAAATGGCTAGTTCTTGTAGAACTTGAGAGAGAGAGAGAGGAGAAGAGAGAAGTCCAAGGGTCACATGAAAAATTGTAAAGATAATAAAATAAATTAATTATTAATTAAAATAGGATTTGGGATAAACCATGCAAGGTCAGGCAATCCAAGTGTCCATACAAGTCATCAAACTCTTGCAAAGTGGCATGAAACTCCTTATTTTGGCTCAAAAAACTACATTCATGATCTGGACCTGTTTGAATGTCAAAAAAATGATTAGGGATATTTATGATGATTGAGATTAATGGGAATTATTTTATACATTCCTCTCCATGCATTGGTTGTATGCTTGGTCATCTATAGTCATTTGGAAAGGAGCCATCATCATCTATAGTCCAAAAAACTCTTCCTTCATGCACCCTACACACTTGGCCTAAAAATTAGTTTTATTTTTCCATGAAAATATATGGGAGGTAGTTTAAGACACCTATAAAGATCCTCCATGGAATTATAGGCACCAGGGACACCTTAAAATGAGATCACTTGAAGTTTTCCACTCTTCTCACTAGTTTGTCCACTATGCTAGTTTTGACTGACTGAGATGAGAGCTATTGTTTTCACACTTATAAGTTTTTTTAAGGAATTAAATGTATATATGTATTTAATATAAGTCTTAATATTCTACCCAAAATTTATTTCATCTCTTGAAACCTCCTATATCCTACAAAACATATAAAATAGTCAAAAGTACCCTATTTTTTACCCTACCCATATAATTTCATACAATAAAAAAGCACGGGGAGTAGTTTATGGAGTCATTTTAAAATTACAATCATCATCCTAGTCAAACTAGTTCATTAGATCAATTATTCAACTCCATTTCTCCAAAATGGTGACTGAGAAGGGTTTGCATGGGTTTTAGCTTATTTTCACTCTCAAGGTTCATTCATAAATATGGGACATCTAACTTGAAAAAAAAAATTACAAATTAATATTTAAATACATTCATAAATATCCTTAAACTCCTTATATTCCCATGCATAACTTCAAGGGAGATGTGAGCATCTAAAACTATCTTATCGAGCTTGTTTTCTCATTTTGCACAAGTATGAGTTATCTTTTGGGCCAAAAATGGCTTAGTTGTGATTTTTATACCTTAAAAAATCTTTATCACCTCTGTATCCACCATAAAATCATGTTTCAATCCATGGTAATTCTCATCTCATGCTATAAATGTGAATGACCTCCCATATTGTTAGGAACCCCTTATCCAACGGAAGCACAATTGATTACTTTATTATAAGCAATTAAACATGGAATTATACCAGAATGATTAAGTAACTAGAAACTTGAGACAACAAAGAATTTGAGAGACAATACACACTCTTGTATTAAATACTACTAGAAGAAAATACAATAAGGAAGATGCCACTTCTTCCTCCACCTCAAAGGCTTGCCACACCTCAAGACCTTCTTCCCTCTCTCTCTTGCTCAACCAAAACCAACTCAACAACCTGAGTTGTTATCCCCTCCTTGAATGCTTTAGCTAATCTCCTTGACCTTACACCTGTAGATCTCCTTGACCTTGCTTCAATGCTTCAATGCTTTACTTGCCTTCTTGATAATTACAATACATGCCTCATGGGTCTTTAAATATAATCCCATTCATACAAAAATAGAACTCTAATTACAATAATTAGACACGCAGCTCGTGACTATAATTAGTCCCTACACATGCAAACACTCACTTCACTTAACTGACTGTTTGTCAACAATAGTTCTGGAACACATAGGTGATCGACGCCGGTCCCTGCTTGCCTGGTGCTGCCGACGTCAGCTAAATTCCTGCCGACACCGGTTTCCTTCTGCACTGGTAATGCCAACATCAATCATGCTACCGACGCTGGTACTTCTGGATCTTCAACAACCTCTTGTTTTGTCATGTCTGCAACAGTTGAAGCTTTTAGCTCCACACCCTAACAATCTCCCACTTGGAGATAAATAGCTACAACTGTACCTATACCTGTACTCCATATATTTTGTTCCCTTGGCTCTATATCCCTCTTCAAGCTCACTCCTGAAGACCAACCACCACAAAACCTGTGATGTTATACCTATCACTTATGCCAAAAGAATTTTGCTGCTCCCAAATTCTTCATGACATATCTCTGAACTAACTCTACCCTTAGCTCAGAAACTCCCTGTATATGAAACCCTGCAACAAGCAACACAATACAGTAATAGGATAATGTAGCTAATATTATCCAACCTGGTAAAGATAAATACAATGGTCAAACCTCCATTGTCCTGTAGCCTAATCAAGACCATATACCATAGCCTTCTATCTCACGTGTCCATCCACTCTCTTCTCTAACATGGGAATCCATCCCTCTATCCAGTGCTTTCTTCCAGCTAACAACTTTACCAACAAATACCTATTTGGTTCTTCTCCAAGGACTCACACTCCTCATCCATGCCAAGCTCCCACTGTTTCTGGATTCTACCTACATTGCTTCTTCCATCTTCCTAGTTCTTTGACCATCAGTAAGCAATATAAAGAAGGTGAACAACGAATATGAGGTTCACTTACCCTTTCTGACCTCTATATGGGTGTTTGAGACTCCTTGACAGCTTGCTGTCCACCCAACATCCGTTCCAGTGACCGATCTCAGCCATCTCCCAGTCTGCTCCCAATCAATGTCGGTTCCCTGCACTGACCCTGACTGCCAATGCCATTTCCCTGGCCGATGCCGGTGTCCCCTCTACCAATGTCGATTCCTTCCTGACCGACGTCGGACTTCTCCTACCCGACTCTACCAACCCTGCTGGTCTGCACATGACAGATGTCGATATCTGCCTGACCAACGTCGGTTCCAAGTGACCGACGACGGTGTCTGTGTGTTCCTGTAAGTGATGATTTCTTTATCCGCAAGCTCATCTTGGATCATAACCCTATCCATACTACCCTGTTCAGATTTATTCAACCCCTATGACTAATCTCTATCCTTCATCTCCTCCATAAACACCAAGGCTTCTTTGTTCTTATCAAAAGCATCAAATTTCCTTTTAATGTAATGAACTCTATCTATGCTTTCTAAATCTGAACACATACCTTTTGAATCAAGAACTTCCATTCCCTTCTTATTCATGTGACCAAGCCTATTAAGCCACATCTTTGAATCTACAGCTGAAGTAGATAAACCAAAAGTAGAATCAGTAATACAAGTAGATAGATAAAGAGTAACTACTTTCTTACCTCTTTCTAAAACAAGTGCTCCCTTGGTAACCTTCCAAGAATCCACTGTGAGGGTTATTGTGCACCCCTCATCACCCAACCTTCCTACAGAAACCAAACTCTGCTTCAAAACTGGGACATGCATGACCTCCTTCAACACCCATGTGTTGTCCATCTGTAATCTTAGCTATACTTTCCCTTTGCCAACTATTCAACAAGGCGTACCATCCCCTAAATAAATCACTCCAAAGTCTCCCTATTCATACTCATGGAAAAAATCTCTGTTTGGGGATGCATGAAAAGAAGAACCAGAATCTAAAATCCATGATCCTACCTGACTATCCAAAGAAAGTATGAGAGCATCCTGTACAATAATATTTGCATCCTTTGCTTCTTCTTTACCTTCATGTTGATTTTCTTTATCTCTCAACCAACACTCCTTTGTGTGTCCTTTCTTTCCACAAAACTAGCAGGTAATACCTTTGGATTCGGATCTCCTTCCCAACCTTGATTTCCCTTGCTCTACTTTCTCTCTTTGCCTTCCCCTGCTTTCTGCACTTAGAGCATTCCCTGATGATTCACCTGTGCTTTTCCTACGTATTTCTTCATTCAAGATCACACTCACAACATCATCAACTTTTAAGATTTTAGAAGTAGATGCAGAATTACTTACTGCCATAACCAAACTATCCCAACTTTCAGGTAAAAAGCATAATATCAAGAGAGCCTTTACTTCATCATCAAAAACAATATTGACTAAAGCTAACTAGTTTACCAAACCATGGAAATCACTAAGATGAGTATATACCGATCCACCTTCTTGCGTTTGCAAACTAAATAACTGTTTCATAAGAAATACCTTATTTGACGCTGAGGGCTTTTCATATAAATTCACCAAGGATTTTATCAACTCTTCTGTTGTCTTACACTATAATAAGTTGGAAATCACAAACGATGCAAGGCTCAACCTTATGGAACCAAGAGCCTTCCGATCAAGAACACTCCATTCTTCATCTTTCATATCTATGGGCTTGCATGCAACCCCACCCAACGATAAGTACAAATCCTTCTGATACAGATAATCCTCTATCTGCATCCTCCAATGTTGATAATTTTTGCCGTTAAACTTCTCCATTCGTAGCTTACTTTCTTCTGCCATTGCTAAACTCCCACTCAATTAGAAAACCTTGTGAATAACCTGTAATCAAAAACAATAACTTGCTCCCTAAAAACCGTAGCTCTGATACCAACTGTTAGGAACCCCTTATCCAACGAAAGCACAATTGATTACTTTCTTATAAGCAATTAAACATAGAATTATACCAGAATGATTAAGTAACTAGAAACTTGAGACAACAAAGAATTTGAGAGACAATACACACTCTTGTAATAAATACTACTAGAAGAAAATACAATAAGGAAGATGCCACTTCTTCCTCCACCTCAAAGGCTTGCCACACCTCAAGACCTTCTTCCATCTCTCTCTTGCTCAACCAAAACCAACTCAACAACCTGAGTTGTTATCCCCTCCTTGAATGCTTTAGCTGATCTCCTTGACCTTACACCTATAGATCTCCTTGACCTTGCTTCAATGCTTCAATGCTTTACTTGCCTTCTTGATAATTACAATACATGCCTCATGGGTCTTTAAATATAATCCCATGCATACAAAAATATAACTATAATTACAATAATTAGACACACAGCTCATGACTATAATTAGTCCCTAAACATGCAAACACTCACTTCACTTAACTGACTATTTGTCAACAACAGTTCTGGAACACACAGGCAACCGACACCGGTCCCTGCTTGCCTGGTGCTGCCGACGTCGACCGACTTCCTACCGATGCCGGTTGCCTTCTGCACTGGTAATGACCAACATCAGTCATGCTACCAATGCTGGTACTTTTGAATCTTCAGCAACCTCCTATTTCATTGTGTCTGCAATAGTTGAAGCTTTTAGCTCCACACCCTAACACATATGACCCTAGCCTAAACTTTGTTTAACAAGCCCGAATTGGATTTTAGCTCAAAACATGACCTCCTTGTGCTTCCTATATATTAAAAAAGCTTATTAAAATCCAAAATTACCAAAAAAAACATTTTTAAAATGATTATAGAGCTTAAATTATACTAAAAATGATTTTGACCTCTCATTTAGGCACTAGGCTAAAACCTACGTAGTAGGCTTGCCTATAACTCTAGCCACCTATACCACTTTGTTGTATTTAATACATTTGTATTTTGTTTCTAATGTTTTTATAGAGTATATAAAACTTTAAAAATCCTCATAAAATGTCTAAAAATATCCTGGTTCACCCATTCCACTATTCTTCTTGAGATTGTAGGTTTTATACACAAAGGGAGTGCCCTCTATCTGAGACAAAATAGAGGGCACTCCCCTATTTCCAAAAAAAAATGTGAATATTTTATAGGAATATCCATGTTTTAAGGATGTTATCCATGAAAAATTAACCCTTTACTAGGTCATTTCACCTCTCAAATGCACTAGAAACTCAAGACAAACTTCTAGGCAAAAGATTGTGTATGTAACAGTCAAAAAATAATTTTGTATTGCCCTTTGAAACCCTTTTATCTACATGGTTTGTTTTTTATGAGAGTTTATGAATTATATAAATACCATAAACAAAAATTTTAAAGTCATTTCATCACCCCAATATTCTACATTCCACTTTATTCCCTTGACTAATCAAGACTGTGTGTCCCTGCCTGATTATATTTCCTATTTGGATCCCTCAAGAATGACCCCTGTAGGTATGAATTTATTGAATTAGGATTTAAAAACCATGTATAATATTCCATATATATATCTCCAAGATTAAATTCATGTATTCTCTCATCCACCTCACACCTTAGGCACTCAAAACAAAGTGTATCTCTTGACTATCTCTCATGGCTGGGCATTGTTCTTGTAGGTGTGAATTCAACATTGGAAAATAAAACATGTTCCTTTGGATAAAATTTTAAATTTTATACCAAAATTTCATAGAATATTTTTATGTCTAAATTTTCATATCCTAAAATTTCACTTTAAAGGGTCTAAGAGCACCTACAGGGAAGTTGTAGGTGGCCTTTATTGAGTGCCATACACCTATAGACGATCATCTGATCATTACATTTCACTTTATGCCTATTCCAAATCATTCATGTGATTTTAAAAACCTAGTATTAATCTTCCAACATGATGATATGCTTTTAATTTCCATCTTGGGAAGTGGGGCTCTTTTGAGGTTAAAAAACATGCAGATGTTAATGAAGGGAATTAGTACATAAGTTGGCAACTTTAAGCCTTTCAACAACTGACCTCTACTAGTCATCTAATATTAAAATTTTGCATAGATTTTTATATATGTAGAGGATACCAGATGATCACATTACGATTCATATAATACATTGAAAACCTTTTTTAATGGCCCCCACCAAAATGTCCTAGGCCTCTATTTTGCTAATTTAGGGATGAAGGGTTTCAACACAGTCATTACCTTGAAAGGTGATTTTCAAATCCATTTGCCAACTTAGTCCTTAAAAAGGGTAAGTAATGATATAACTTCATATTATGACCTAAAATATAGTTTCATATTATGTTTCAATGCGTTATAATGACCTCTCAAATTTTTGTCAAGACCACCAGTAGGTGGTTATTCTAGTGTGCAAGCAACAAAAAGTAGATTTAGGTAGTGAGCATTTCCTTTGATCATTTATGAGTTTTAAAAAATTTTCATACTTATAAATACATTTTTTACATTATAAAACACCTGAATAAAGTGTTATAACCTTATTTTCAACATGAAAACCTCTATCATGGCACCTATAGATGAGCATTTTCAAGGCAGACTAGGTGAGAGTGTATTATATGAATGCTCAAACCCTATTTATTGAATTAAATTAAATATTTACCCACTAATTAATGTTTATAAATGATTAAAAAAATGATTTAAAACCTTAAACATAGCTCTATGAACATGACAAACAAGTTTCATACACGTGCCTCACCATGGCTACAAGTAAACAGTGAGCAAAAGTTGACTGTCTGGTGTTCCTAACTACACTCTCATAGAGAATTGCCTTAAATAATGATATTTTAAAGGTAAAGGGAAACATTATATAATTTTAAAAATTAAAAATGACCTATCACAACCCTCTAAAACCATGAACAAGGATGAAGTTTTTGAAAAAGGTGAAAAATTGCCTGCAACATAGAATGATGATTCTCTTGTAACCTTGATGTACTTATCCTATTCAAACACTTTTAAAAATGAAAATAAGAATGTGAATAATTTTATGAGGAGTTTAAAATCATATATAATCATCATGACAAACTATATTGTATGAAATTTCTCAAACCAAGGCAAAACCTATAGGGTACATAGATTAGCAGGCAGAAAAACATAGTCAACTTCATGACGATGGTTCATGAAGCACAAACCATAATTATTCAAAATATTAAAATTTAAATTAATGTATCTAAGTTTAATTTCACCTTTCCAAGTCATTTTATCTAAAACGTCCCTTGTTGCCTATACCAAGTACAAACCTAAAGACTAGTTCTATGTGCCTTAAGGAGCAAAATGGTTTTGGGACAAAAATGGAACTTACAAAGAATTTAAAACATGAAAATTATCTTTTTTAATATTAAATAACATTATATTATCTTCTCCCATATTTCATACTTCCCCATGGGCCGTACAAATGCCAAACTCACCTTTTTTCTAAAAAAACTACTATTTCTTCCGAAGCATCAACCACTTTCAGTTACCAATATTTAATTAAGACATGTGAGGACACATATAAAATTAAATATCACTTTTTAACCTTAAAAATATCAAATGAATCTATAAAACTCATTAAATCCCCCTTTTTTGACCTTAAAATGACTCAAAATGACTAGAAGGACTAGAATAACTAAGGACCAAAGCTAATATAACATTAAATGACATTAATTGACTTATAAAACACCTTGTGGAATATGTATTAGACCCATAAGACATTTTAAAAGTAATTTTTTATCTATGCGTGCCCCAATTTGACCTAAAATTCAAATTTTGTCAACAAATTGGTGACTCATAGGGGTAGTATGTCTGCTATACTAACCAGACCAATAGCCTTATTAGTCCATTGAGATTAGGGAGTCATATGAATTTTGAGACAAGTAAAATTAATTTAACCATTGAATTTGATCAAGGTAAGACCACTTGATTACCTCAACTACATAAAGTAAAGACACGCACAAAACAAGACAACAAACTAACAGAACACACACACACACATGTGCTCAAAGCACTTAGGGGAATTAAAAAAACTAGTATGCACAAATATAGAAAATCATACCTATTTTCTAGGATTAAAAGGAAATTTTATTGAATCATCCTCTTGATGAGATGAATCATAGGGCCAATCATGTTTCTCCTTGAATTGGATGCTTTGTAAATCAGACCTATTCCTTGGCACTTCACTTGATCTAGTCTTAAGAAAACCATCCTTAAGTATGTATCTAATGTATATATATTCCTCTTTAACTTTCACACATACCTCATACTATTTCCCACTCTTCATATCATGGTCAACTTGCATCTTCTTTGTATGCATGGCTTTAAGAGGATTATTTTCTTATTCCCTAGAAGATTGAGACTAATAGGAACTTGGCCCATCCTTCAAGATATTATGTGTTTATCCAAACTAATTAAGATGATGATATCCCATTTTTATGACTTAAAACATATCATCATCAAATGCATATGCCTCTTGAAAGTACAAATTTGAAATGTTGTTTTTCCTTTGCATACTCACTTGAGTGCCAAAGTTGCCTTTTCCATCTTTAACTAGATCATATCCTCCTTGAAGAGGAGTATATCCTGACCCATTGATTTCAATAAAGTCATCCAAATTCTTATTAATAACTTCTCCTTTCCCATCCATGACATCTTTCAAAGTGATGGAAGAACTAATGAAGCTTTCCTCTTCTTTGGCAAAGGAAAACATTCTTCCTCATCAACCCAACTAGAAATATCCACACAATAAGTCACATCTTCTTCATCATTTAGGATCCCTTGAGGGATCTCAATTTTCATATCAACTACCAAATCATGAATTTTATTCTCAATGGTTTTAATATCCTCCATTTCTTTCTCCTTCTTGGTGATGCCAAGACTAGGCATCTTGTAATCATGTGACTTAGTCCAATGAGGATGCCAAGGAGTTAGGATTTATTAAATAAAGAGTTCTAATTTTTTATCAACCAAATATTACTCTTTAGGTTCCCATACCATAGGAGGTTAAAATGTCATGGGGTGAGGACAAGATGAACTAGTTGGTGGAGGTGGCACATATAACTCAAAATTAGAGTGGGAGTGAAATGTAGGGGATTATTCTGGAAGCTCTTGAGGAAGGGAGCTTATACCATGGGATAAAATAACATAATTTTATTCCTTCCACTTGATAATCAATTCATTCACATCTGATTTATCTTTATGACTCTCTTGAGAAAGGGTATATGGGCTGTGTATAGGCATAGGATCTTCTTTTGGATCTAAACTTTCCATCACACCTTGATTTATCAATTTCATCTTTACCTCTAACTCTTCAATTTGATAGGATAGATTCTATTGGAAAAGTATCTCTTGAAGTTCATAGGCATCATCATGAGGATGAGGAGTAAAAGATGGCTATCATGGAGAATAAGAGGTCTCTTGAGGAAGGGTGGGAGGGACTTTCATAATATCAAGTTTTTTTTCAACTTCACACTCTTTATCTAGGATTTTCTCCTCCTTTCCCTATGATTCCACTATCTTAATATAGCTTAGGATTTTGGGATTATGGGTATTTTCTTGAGGTGGTGATGTAACTTGAGGAGTGGATGAATTATTCAAGAAAATTGGAATCTCCTTAGGCTTGGAATCTCCACCTTGTCTCTAACTTGGAATGACATATCTAGAGGTCTCTTCTTGAGGTGGAGATGTAATGGGAGAGGGCAATGAGGGCTTGAATTATACTTGTGTTTATATTAACATGGAATATTACATCTACATATTGGATAACTAAATTTACTTATCAATGTTTGCTTCAAACACAAGGCTATTCTTTTTAACTCTCTCTTTCACTTGATTTGTAAAAGGATGATTTTGAAAATTTTGATTAGGATCATGAGTAGGGATCAAATATGGGTGATAGTAAACTTGGGGAAGTGGATATGAAGGCTGATAGACTTAGTGAGGCTTATCCTCATAAACTCATAGTTTATATTCCAAGGATGCAATCAAGCCACTCACATCTAGCATCTCACTTGTGAGCCTTTGCCAATTGGCTCTCTTAGTAGGTATACATTATCTTTTGACAAACTCTAATGTATCTCTTGCCTTGTGAATGAAATTTCTAGGAACATATTGACCATTTACCCTTAGTGTATCAAGATCCAACATGTACTTCTCATAGCCCAAGAGTGTCTTCTTGAAGGTGGAAATGGATTGAGTTGAGAAGTGTCTAGGTTGACTAGGGGGAGTAAGACATTAAGGAGGATGGCTATAAGAGTGGTAAGAATCATGATAAGACTGATAATGGCCATGTGGGATTTGATAGGGATCATAAAAATATTGGAAAGGATCACACTAAGACTAATAGGGAGTGCCATAAAATGGATATGTCTCACCAACTTGTGTAAAATAGTATTCAACACCAAAATTAGCCATGAAAATTTATTAAAAAAAAGAACACAAAGAAAAATGTTACCAACAATATTCAAAGGAAAACTTGGGCTTCTTGACTAGTTGGTATAACTTCAGAGTCACCATTGATGCTTGGATAGATGCCTCCAAAAGCTTATTGTTGAGAGACAACATCAAAAATCTCTCAAATTTTTAGACCAAGAGTCCTACCAGACATGCCAAAAGCTATTTTCACTTAGATTTAAACCATTTAAGTATATTCATAAGTTATTCTCATCCAATTGGCATAATATAAACACCTCTAGGCTTGTGGGTAGCCTAAGGATGAGGTGAATCTCTAGATAGGGATAACTCCCTTGATATACCAATTTGGATCACAACTACATCTAAAATTGGGTGGGGGGGGGGGGGGAAGGTAGAGAGATAAATAAAAGTAAACTATTATAATGGAGGTGATACACCAAATAATATGATGAATTCCAACTAGGTGCATGTTACACATGAAATCAAGAGACAAACTGAACATACACTTCTCCAATCTACATCTTCTCACATCAATGTTACATTATGAGGTTATGGATGAATGTGCAAATCTAAGAGGACTAGACAAAATTATTTGAATGAGACTAATTAATATACTAACTCACTCAATCCGTGACATTTACTAGAACACTTCACATTCTCTGCAAGAAGAAAATTTTCAACTATAAATAGGGTGAAATAATGAGACAACATGCTAAGGAATCCATAGTCTTCACTAAGCAAGATTCATCATCCAAGAAAAACACAATTATGAATATTCATTAATAGGTAAAAATTATTAGTCTTATTGATCAAATGGTATGTAAATGAGTAGGGCTTCACCATACTCAAGTGGAGCATGAGTTACAATGGCCAAAATGACTAGTTCTTATAGAAATTGAGAGAGAGATGAGAAGAGATAAGTAAAAGGGTCATAAGGACACTTGTAAAACTAATAAAATAAGTTAATTTTGAATAATAATATTATTTTTGATGAACCATGTAAGGTAAAGAAGTCCAATTGTCCATACAAGTCATCAAACTCTTGTAAAGTGCCATGAAACTCCTCATTCTAGCTCAAAAAATTGCCTTCATGATTTAGACCTATTTGAATATCCCAAAAATGATTAGGTATATTTATGATGATTATATTTAAAGGGATGTATTTTATACATTCCTCTCCATACATTAGTTGCATACCTGGTTATTTAGAATCATCTAGAAAGGATCCATCATCATCTATAGTCCAAATAATTCTTCCTTCATGGACCTTGCACACTTGGCCTCAAATTTGTCTTCAATTTTCCATGAAAATACATGGGATGTATTATATGACACCTTTAAATACCCTCCATTACCTTAAATTCATCATGTACACCTTTAAATGAGCTCACTTGATGTTTTACACTCTTCTCACTAGTTTATTCACTATGTCAGTTTTAATTGGATGAGATGAGAGCTATTATTTACAAACATAAAAGATTTTTCAAGGAATTAAATGGTAATATGAAGTTATTAAAAGTCCTAATATTCTACTCAAACTTTATTTCATCTCTTGAAACCTCATGTAGCCTATACAACACATAAAATAGTCAAAAGTGCCCTATTTTGTACCCTACCCATATAATTATGTATAGTAAAAAATAATGGGGAGTATATTGATATATTACTTTGAAATTTTCAATCATCATCCTTATCACATTGGTACATTAGAGAATCAATCCAACTCTATATCTCCAAACTGGTCACTGACAAGGGTTTACAAGGGTTTTAGCTTGTTTGCGCTCTTAAGGTTCATTCATAAATATGGGATGCGTAATTTGTAAAAAAATTCCCAAAATTCATAGTTATATACCTTAATCAAAACCAATAAAATCCTTAAATTACTATGCATAACTTCGAGGTAGATGTGAGAATCTAAAACTATCTTAGCAAGTTAATTTCTCATTTTACACAAGTCTGAGTTGTCTTTTGGGCCAAAAATGGCTCATTTGTGATTTCTCTACCTTACAAAATATTTATCACCTTTTACCCACCCTAAAAACATGTTTCAATACATGGTAATTCTCCTCTCATGATAAAAATGTGAATTACCCCCCATTTGGCCCTAGCCTAAACCTTATTTAACAGGCTTGAGTTGGATTTTAGCTCAAAACATGACCTCCTTGTGCTTCCTATATATTAAAAAATATTAGGAACATATAAAAATACTCAAAAAACATGTTTAAAATTATTATATATATTACCTTATGATAAAAATTAATTTTGACCTCTCATTTGGGCACTAGGCCAAAACCTGCCTAGCAGGCTTGCCTACAACTCTAGCCACCTAGACCACTTTGTTGCAATTTATCCATTTATTTTTGGTTTATAATGGTTTTATGTATTCTAACCAATTTTCCAAATCATATTTAAAGTTATAAACATCTCCTGGTTCACCCATTCTACCATTCTTCATGATATTGTAGGTTTTATGCACAAAGGGAGTACCCTCTGTCTAAAACAAAATAGAAGGAACTCCCTTATTTACCTATAAAAATGTGAATATTTTATATGCCTCTATAGGTTTTGATTTTTCTCTCCACCAAAAATTAACCCTTGACTAGGTCATTTGACCTCTCAAATGCACTAGAAACTCAAGATAAACTTCTAAGCAAAGGGCTATGTATTGTCCTTTGAAACCCTTTTATTGAATGGTTTATGTTGTATGATAGTGTATGAATGATATAAATACCATAAACAAAAAATTTCAAGTCATTTATCACCCCAATATTCTACATGCCACTTTATTCCCTTGATTGATCAAGACTGTGTGTCCCTACCTGATTGCATTTCCTATTTGGCTCCCTTAAGAATGAACCCTATAGGTGTGCATTTGTTGAATTAGAATTTAAAAATAATTTATAATATTCCATGTATATATCCAAGATTAATTCATGTATTATCTTATCCACCTCACACCTTAGGCTCTCAAAATAAAATGTATCTCTTGACTATGTCTCTCATGGCTGGGCATTGTTCCTGTAGGTAAAAATTCAACATTGGAAAATGAAACATGTTCTTTTGGAGAAAATTTTAGATATTATACCAAAATTTCCTATCATATTTTTATGTATATAGTTTCATATCCTATAATTTCACTTTAAAGGCTCTAAGAGCACCTACAAATAGGCTTTAGGTGGCCTTTATTGAGTGCCATACACAAGTAGTTGATCATTTGATCATTACATTTCACTTTAGGCCTCTTCCAAACCATTAATGTGATTTTTAAAACATATTAAGACTATTTTAACATTATTATATGATTATTATTTCCATCTTTGGAAGTGGGGATCCTTTGAGGTTAAAAAACTTGTAGATGTTAATGAAGGGAATTAGTGCATAAGCTGGTAACTTTAAGCCTTTCAACAACTGACCTCTACTAGTCATCTGCCCTTAAAATTTTGCATTTTTATCTATGTAGAGGATACCAAATGATCAAATAGTATTAATATAAGACATTGGCAACCTTTTTGAATGGCCTCCACCAAAATGTCCTAGGCCTCTATTTTGCTAATTTAGGGATGAAGGGTTTGAATACAATCATTACCTTGAAAGGTGATTTTCAACTCCATTTTCAAACTTAGTCCTTAAAAATGGGTAGCCATGATCTCATTTCATGTTAAGACATAAAATACAATTTCATATTATGTTAAATGCTTTAGAATGACCTCTCAATTTTATGTCAAGCCCACCTGTAGGTAGTTATTCTAGTGTACAAGCTAAAAAAAGTTGATTTAGGTAGTGAGCATTACCTTTGATCCTTTATGAGTTGTAAACTTGTTTAATAATTCTAAATAATTTTTTCACATTATAAAAAAAATGAAACAAGTGTTAACACCCTCTTTTCAACATGAAAACCTCCTTCATGGCACCTGTAGATGAGCATTTTCATGGCAGACTAGGTGAAAGTGTGATATAGAACTACTCAGTCCCTCTTTCTTGCATCAAATGAAATATTGATCCAATCCTTGATTATTATAAAGGATACACCAAGGCTTAAAAACCTTAAACACACATCTATGAACATGACATACAAATTTCATACTTGTGCCTCACCATGGTTGCAAGTAAATGGTGAGCAAAAGTTGATTGTATGGTGTTCCTAACTACACTCTCATAGAGAATTGCCTTGAAGAATGAGATTTTAAAGGTAAATGGGAAAATGAGAGTATTGGAAACATGAAAAATGACCTATCAAAACCCTCTAAAACCATGAACTAACATGAAGTTCTTAGAAATGGTGAAAAAATGCTTGCAACATAGAATGATGCTTCTCTTGCAACCTTGATGTACTTGACCTATTCAAATAATTTGAAACATGAAATTAAGAATGGAAATAATTTTAGGAGTAGGTTAAAATCATCTATAATTATCATGATCAACTAGATTATATAGAATTATTCAAACCAAGGTAAAAACTATAGGGTACACAAATTAGCAGGCAGAAAAACACAGTCAACTTCATGAGGATGGTTCATGAAGTAAAGGAAATAATTATTTGAAATATTGTAATTAAAATTAATTTATCTAAGTTTAATTTTACCTCCCCAAGGTGTTTTATTTGAAACCTAACCTATTATTCATACCAAGTACAACCTGAAGACTAGTTTTATGTGCCGAAAAGAGTGAAAAAGGAGAAGAACAATTTTAGGACAAAAATGGCACTTCTAGAGATTTTAAAATATGTAATTGAGATTTAGAAATATGAAGGGACATTCTATGATATTATCCCATGTGGCACACTTCCCCATGGGTCTTACAAGTTCCAAACTCACATTTTTTTCCAAGAAAACTACTCTTTATTTTAAAGCACCTACCACTTTCAATTATCAATAGTTGATTAAGATGAGTACACATGGCATGTGACATAGCCTTTTGGAACCTTCACACTTTCCAATGAATATGTATAATTCATTAAATTCCCCTTTTTTGACCTCAAAATGACTAAGGACCAAAGCTAGTATAACATTAAATGACATTAATTAACCCATAAAACACATTGTGACATATGTAATAGACCCTTAAAACATCTAAAAAGTAATTTTTTACCTATGGGTGCCCCAATTTGACCTAAAATTCAAATTTGGCCAATATGTATTTCAACTTCTTCAGTTCACTATGTATATTAAGTGTGTAATTGATTTCTCAAATCAATAATTAACTATAAATATTGTGCATTTCATATGGTACCTATTTAATATTATATAAGAGTTTAAACTTGTGAATGTACCAATGAAACTACCATTAAGTCCTCTCACATAACTTAATAATGGTTCTAAAATTGGTAATCATTACACATATAGTACTGGTAACAAGTTCACAATATTACTAAGGATTTATTTTAGAATCATATAAGATCTTCCACCCAAAAATATGAAATATTTTCTAGATTAACTTATTTATTTGTATATCAAATAACACATAACTATGATAGTATTACATGTTTATACTCTAAAGTTGAATATGATGCATATACACATGTTATAAAATATCCTTTACATTTAGGCCTGGTACTTTATAGCTTTGGTTTTACATAAGTAAGTCAATCCACAATATAACCTAGTTCATATGCAATTAATACAACTCTTATTCCATAACATATGGGATTTTTTGTAGTTTAATAAGGGTGCTACCCTATTCATACCTAGTCAAATAGATCAGATCCTATACAGTCATACCCATAGTCAGTATATGTTTACATTCCTAAAATGTTTGATTTAGAGGCTATAAAAGGTATAGTCTAGAGGCTATCTATGGATATTACTCAAATTTAAAAGGATTATCTCTCTCTCTCTCTCTCTATATATATATATATATATAGAGAGAGAGAGAGAGAGAGATAATCCTTTTAAATTTGAGTAATATCCATAGATAGCCTCTAGACTATACCTTATATAGCCTCTAAATCAAACATTTTAGGAATGTAAACATATACTGACTATGGGTATGACTGTATAGGATCTGATCTATTTGACTAGGGATGAATAGGGTAGCACCCTTTGTTTTACATAAGTAAGTCTATCCACAATATAACCTAGTTCATATGCAATTAATACAGCTCTTATTCCATAACATATGGGATTTTTTGTAGTTTAATAAGGGTGCTACCCTATTCATACCTATTCAAATAGATCAAATCCTATACAGTCATACCCATAGTCAGTATATGTTTACATTCCTAATTTTTTTGAATTAGAGGCTATATAAGGTATAGTCTAGAGGATATCTATGGATATT